>JAWRVZ010000019.1:5054166-5675000 GCA_037043235.1 Rhodeus uyekii
AACATCGAACACTGCTATCGAACATCAGACGGCGGCCACAGAGCAGTGAGCGAAGTTTAGATGAATATTTAAATATGTGCTGCACACTTTCCTCTCAATAACAAAATATACACACAACAAAATTGAGAAAACAGCAAGCATTTTAATAAAGCATCATACCAACGTGTCATAGCAATGTTTGCACTAGCCCTGCAATTCAGCACTTCAGTAAAGTTAGTCACATTTATATAGGACTTTAGACAATAGACTAATTAAAAATCAAACAGCACTTCCGTAATCATGAAAAACAGTGTTTGTGTCTCGTTTTATCAGAAGTACAAAGCAGCTCTCTAGTGTGTTCATGTTTAAACTCGCGGAACAAAGTCTCTCCTCCACGGACTCAAAAGAAGAAATTAACTAAAAAGATTTCCACGTAAAAGAAGGTGGAGCGTCCGTACACACCTACCTATCACATAGTCGCCACGGACCAATGGCAGTATAAAGAGGTTTACCAGCAGGAGCAACTTTTCCGGTAAGTTCGCTTTGGCAAACTTAATATACCAGGGCATTTATTGATACATAGAATGGGAAATGAGGAGGAGAAAAGAAACCTGATGATAGACTAGTAAGCACTGTAAACGGCAAGAATCGCAAAGACGAATTTGGTATATCCACATAATTGCAACATATGGTTTTGTTCAATTTTAATAAATAATAAAAATGTTCATCCTTCTTTTAGTTTCTGTCTGACATGCACTTGACGAATACATTTTGACCAGGCGAGATTTGATTATTCAGTAGCCATGACAACTTGCTTGCTTCACGCCTTCCAACTCCAAGAGCTTTGGAGATCAGAGCGCGAAATTGTGAAGCTAGCAGCTGAATCTTCAGCAGCTTACACAAATGAAATTCATTTGCAAAATATAGAGCTAAAATAAATTTAAATCAATTGAAAGCAAAAAGTCAAAAACTTACCATTTCAATGCAGAGTGAGAGGAAGACTTTATTTTCCCCACTATGTCCTTTTCTAAATTCATTTATCTGATCTGACAAACAAATATTGCTAATCCAAAGAACGGAAACGTTGAGAGAGACTTCCGTACAATTCATAGAAACTATGACAATTTTCCTCCAATAAGCAAGCAAACTGAAGTCTCAATTAACTGGTAAAGAGTCACTTTTTACTCAACCAGGCCACCTCATCATTGCGGGTGAGTCACATCATCGTTAAACACGCAAAAAAACCCAAAAAATTCCAAAGTGGACAAATGATAAAAGAAGTGTTGTTTGAGGCAGGAGACAATCTTTTCTCCTTAATTAGAAGATGAATTGCATGTTGAGATTCATGCAGTAGTAACAACATGCATGAAGTATAGTTAAAAAAGAAAGTCTAGATCTCATCGAGTTGATAATTTTAAAAGTAGATCATCACTCAAAAGAAAGTGTGGGCACTCTGGTATACAGTATAAAACTGATTTGAAACATTTCAGTTTCCTTTTTTGAGAATTTTAAGTAAAACTGTAAAATAACTAGCAAATTTAGTAATTACACTGTGATCAGAAAGATTTCTTCAAGAAATTAATACTTTTATTATGCAAATATGCATTAAATGGACAGGAAAGGCATTTATAAAAAGATTTCTATAAAAAAAATATCAAAGCAACATTTCACAATGATTTCTGACGGATCATTATGACACTAAAGACTGGAGTAATGGCTGCTGAGAAAATGCAACTTTCAAAAACATTACAAAAAAATCTTACTGACCCCAAACCTTTGAACAGTAGTGTATGTGTAGGTCTCACATATTTCTTACCTACCTGGTGTCCTACTAAGTCTCATTTACTCAAAATAGGCCAGCACAAAGGCTGTTACAGTTTATATAAGATTTATATTGCACACTGCCAAACAGACAATATCTTTCAACATTAACAAACAAGGTCCCTGTGTGCCTTTACGGAAGCCTCGAGCGTTTCCATCCACCCATCCTCGAGTCACCATTAAAGAAAACCTCAATAAAAGGTCAAAGATCATGCGGCGCTGCTTACCGGAAAGTGGGGCAGCAGCATGACATGAACTGTTCGCAATCATTTAACACCATGCTAACTCTCAGCAGACATCAGCCAAGTGGTAGTGCGCTGGTTAGCTTCATATTAGGAACCTATCTTGTCCAGTCTAAATCGTTGCTTTGATTTATATCGCAAGTGACCACAAAAAAGCACAGCTGCCCTCCACATCAAAGCTCGAGTCAATTTAGTGAGAGAGAGAGAGAAAATGAGATGGAGAGATAAAAATGAAGTGTAAGTGCATTGAGCTCAATAAAAAATGCTCTTGGTGACATACAAACAAGCAAAGAAAGAAATCATTTGAAGTCTGATTTGTATGCTTATCCTCACCATATCTGATCCTGTCTGTTTATTCCTCAAATTTCCAGTTGTTTGTCAGAAACGCACGCACAGCCTAATCTATGTAACATGGCAAGCACTGCAGTGCAAAGACTGCTTAAATAAAGCCTGCTTAGCAATTCTCACACACACAATCACCCAGAAGTACTTCTACATAGCAGGTCAAAAGTCAAGGAAACTCCATTATTGCCCAATCCAACAAATAGTAAAGTTGCAATTAAATCCAATGAGAGCCCCAATCAACTTCCTGAAATGTAGTTTTCATCCATCTTCACTTTCAAAACACTGCATTTTGTTCACTACACAACCCAGACCTTCAAATAGAAGAATACTCCAATACGAAGATGCCGTCCAATCAGCTTTGGTAATTCAAGAGCATGTGCCAATGCTGCATCCAATCAAAATCCTCAGCACTGGCCCACTGTGGATCGTCCAATCAGGGAGTTGCATAAAGAAAATATGAGGCCCACTGGTCCACTGTTCTCTATCGCTCCATCTGTCTTTTCATCTTCTCCATAGAAATGCACAGCAGAGGCTCTTGGAGCTCCGGCACAGCGTGAGGAAGAGCAAGAATTAGGAGAAAGAAAAAGGGAGTGGTGTTTAGGAGCGAAATGAGCTCCCTATTCCTCCTCTGATAGTTGTGTTGTCGTTTCTCTGACTCTTTCTAAACGCAGCAGCCCTTCTCTTTTTCCTCTCTCTCTCTCCCTTTCTATTTATCAAACTCACATGCTTTCTCTCGCCAGCCCTCTCTCTCTTTCTGTCTCAAGGCCACAGTTTTTTTCCACTCCTCTTCACTGGCTGCCGCTTGGCTGGACTTTAACAGCAAAGTGAAGCTGAGATGCAGTGACTCCACCTCCCTAATGCCCGTCCTCCCCCCCTCCCTCTCTCCCTTCCACCCTCCCTCCACAACCTCATCTGATCTCTTCTATCATTCTGTCTCTTCTACGCTCTCTAATGCATATTATCTGCGCCAAAAAGCATCTACGCTCAAACACTAAAGAAAACAGACAATAAGCACAAGACACTGTGGCAGAAATAGAGAGAAAGGGAGAGAGATGTGAGAGGTTTGATGTTGATATCATGAGAAAGCAGAGGGAAAGCAATTCCTCCTAACTGACCTGCTTTTCTTCTTCAATGTGACCTCTACACACAGTCCTTAACAACAGTGTGTGTGAGAGAGAGAGAGAGAGAGAGAGAGAGAGAGAGAGAGAGAGAGAAAGAGAAACAGGGAGGCTTGCCAAATCCTCTAATTCGTGCCAACCCACAATTCAGCCACTTCCTTTCTCTCTGCACTCCAACAACCGAATCTAACCACTCACTCAAAGCTACAGCACGAAATAAACTGAAAGACCAAAAGACAGAGGAAAAAAAGACAGTAAGAGACAGACAGATAAAAAGAAATGCAAGCATAAGACGGTAATAAAGACAGAAAGAGGAAGAAACAAAGAGAAAGACAAAAATGACATCTTACACAAACATATACATCTCTCTCTCTCTCTCTCTCTATATATATATATATATATATATATATATATATATATATATATAGATAGAGAGAGAGAGAGAGAGAGAGAGAGAGAGAGAGGGGGATCAGAATGACTGACAGAGAGGGAAAAAAGATAGAAAAACACCTAGAGAGAAACAGAAAGACATGAAGACAAACAGGAATAAAGACAGAGAGGGGACGAGATAGGGAAAGACAAAGAGAAAGAAAAACAGAAAGATAAAGAAAGGCAGAAAATTAGAATGAGAGCCAGAGACTGAATGACAAACAGAACTACAGATTGATAAAAAGACAAATTAAAAAGAAAGAAAAACTAAAATCGTAAGAAAAAGAATACACATACAAACTGCAACTAAATTCAGTTCTTCTGAGAGCTGAATCCTGTTTACACTGACTTCAGATATTTATAGCAGTGAAAACTGGAGCGACTCTTGTCTGATGATTTAAATACATGTTGTTATTCTCAAAGCTGCACAACTAGTACAATGCCACAAATTTGCCAGCATTTAATAAACCCAAGATGATGTTCGTGTCCATACACAGTACAAACAACAGTCTGCAGCTCCTGTCTCTAAAGAAAAGCATCTAAAAAAGACATGAGAAGAGATGTGTGCAGTAGCTCAGGGCTGTGTGTTGCATAGGCCTCTATCCTGCCATGAAGTGCCCCCACAGCCACATACACAATCACTTCCCCTCATTTACTCAGAGACGTGCACACAAGCGAGGCCACCCTGCCTTTAAAAGGCCGTGCCAGCGCGCATTAGTCACAGCGCAGAGCTGCTCTCTCTGTGTGCAGGAATGCAGTGAGACGGCCAGGTGCCATTAACATATATTAGTGTTGTCTCTCTCGCTTTAAAAATGATCACAGATAAATACATTAGCATAGAGAGCTGTAAGCCGCTTTATAAAGGACAGACGGGGTCTCTGGCTGGCTTTAAAAGGGTCAAGGGATGAGGGGTGGCAGGATATTTGGGGACAGAGTTCTAGTAAGACTCGAAGATAAAGAGGGTACGCTGAGGTTAATAACAGCAGAACTCTGCTGGGAAAGACTTCGGTCGTTGATTGTGCGCTATGTTAATGAGACACATCAAATTCAGTTAGAATAAAACTGAAAAAAAAGTTGGGGGAAATGAATGAAAGAACAAACAAATATAAATTAATAAATACATAAAAAAGGTTCTTACATCAAAATCATTTCTTCAAATATATAAAGAACAAATACGTTAATAAAAAAAACGAATGAGTAAATAAATAAAATCATTTGAATATATGAATGAATAAATGAATACAATTATATTTATTTAAATGAATGAATAGGGTTAAGTGTTTATAAATGAAGGAGAGATAGAAGAGCGCTCCTCAAAATAAACGTGAAGATCTATAAAATCTAAAGCGGATTCAGATTCATTACCTTACATAAATGAATACTTGTTGGCATGGAGGCAAGGACGAGTTCTGGTGATTGTAAACAACAAATATCATTTGGCTCAAGGGACTTTATCATTAATGAAGTGTTATTAAGTTACAGATCCCGTAAGCCAGAGCAGCGTAAGGCAGGCGCCCTGATGGATAAGATATGTGCCGGTGCCAGAGAAACACAGAGCCGCTAACAGAATGACGTGGAAGCAGCTCGTTTGAAGTAGGTCAGCAGAGCGGCCGTTTAGCACAGTAACGGTCTATATTACAGTCCAAACACGAACAAGAGAGAAGATTAGACCTTTGCTCTTTACTCAAGCTTTCTGTCCTTTTTCCTCAAATATAATCCAAGGTTTCAAGGTACTGTAACAAAGCTCTAGTTATTAAACCATGAGGAAATGACATCTCTGAAAGCAGCAAGTCTGAACACCCAGCTGTCATATAAAGACACAGCGCCCACATTTAGACACATTATTATGTGTATCACTGAGTGCATGTGTGTGAAACGAGGCCAAGGGCACAGCATGTGATTTAACGCTCATGTATATGTTTGTGGAGTTAGTTGCTAGGCTGAGTTTTACAGGTCTTATCAGGCAGAGTTACATCTAGATAATTTGACACAGGGAAATCCTAACTGTCAACATCCTATGAAGACAAACGGAAAGCCCATTATGACCTTTTCTAACTTAATTGTATGTGCACAAATGGCTCCATCCAGTGGGCATCTTGTCTATTTGATAAACACCGTGATAAAACACACAAACGCACACCATGAGTACTGACCTTTCTTTGCAGTCTCCATCTCCTCTTCAGTCCAGCGAGAGCTTTCGTTCATCTCCAGGTTTGCTAAAATACAAAGAAGAAGAACGTCACATAACATCGGATGACACCAAAGTCTTTAAAAGGCAAGTGCAACTAATTTAATCGGTAGAGACTCAAAACTACAAAACTGTTAGTGGAAAATATGTTTCAATGATATATTTTGTCATTAACAATAACAAAAAAAAAAAACAAGAGATGATCCATTTAGTTTGAAACAATTTTTAAAAAGTGCATTTCGGAAATTGAAATGCCTTATCTTAAAACCAGGGAGCATTGTGATACTCAGAGGACAGTTTCTACTAAAAAAAAAGTATTAGTATAGCTTTTTATTATTAGGATCATTATTGTTCTCACATTTTGGGGAAAGTAGCAAAACTAAAATGGCACAACGTTATCTGATTGCAGAGTAAAAACCTGAAGAACACACGTGACCTCAGGAGATCCACTGAAGAGTGTGTGTGTGCTAACCTAGCTCACTGCTGAGAGGTGAAGTGTTCTCTTCCTGCTCGTTGGTCATAGAGCGAGTTACTCGTCCTTTCCGGTGTCCGCGGCTGTTTGCGGTGCGACGGCCTTTAACGGTTACAGGAGGCTCTTTCTCCTCCCCGTCCTCACCAGAGGTGTCGTCTCTGCAACAACAGACAAGAAAAAATAAATATCATTATCAAAGTCACATCAGGCATTTTGCGGATACAGCAATCACACTGTACAATTCATAATCTGCTTCCCTCAAATATAATAATATATAAAAAATATAAATATATGTATAATATATACAAGGACCAACATTAAGCCTTATGCGCTTCGGTCATTTACAGTGCCACTGCACCTTCAGTGTTTGTTTGTGCGTGTAAGTGACAACAGGTGCACTAGAGAGGCAACAGCAAGACAACCCCCCAAAGAGAGTGTAATTTTGCAGGTGTTAGCCATAATTGTTCTCTCCTTATTCTTCCTGAATGATTTGTCTTTAGTTTTGTTAGGGTCCTTGTCTCTGTCTGTAGCATGAGGCAGTTTCTGCAATACAATCAGTTTGCATTCCTTCTCCCTGCCGTCACAAGGAGGTTCAGTGTGCCACCCAGCACAGTTTCAAAAGCATGGAGGAGACAAAGTGTTATACAAAGAGAGCTGAACAGGGATATAGAAGCGCAACAACCCAGCAATAGGACCAGTATCTGCTTCTTTGTGTGAGGAGGAACAAGAGGAGCACTGCCAGAGCCCTACAAAATGACTTCCAGCAGGCTACTGGTGTGCATGTTTCTGACCAAACTGTGTGTGTGTGTGTGTGTGTGTGTGTGTGTGTGTGTGTGTGTGTGTGTGTGTGTGTGTGTGTGTGTGTGTGTGTGTGTGTGTGTGTGTGTGTGTGTAGCAAAAAATAAGCAATCACAATAAAACCAAACACTGTATTGGAGCATCCAAAGCTCCAAGATCCAGGTCTGTGAGGACACAATCCGCCATCTCATCATGAGCACAGACGTTGTCATGACTGCATACAGCCTACTGACTTACTTTATGAGTTACTGTGATGAACTTCATAAAAGTTAGATCAGCCTCTAACTTTTTTTACATAGACTTTTGATATATAAATAGAAAAACTACACACACAGAAAGAGAAGGGGGAAGAAGAAAAAAAAAAAATCAGAAAAATATGCAAATTTTGGCTCACTATTAAGCGCATCCCCACAGTCCATGTCAGGAAGTGGCTGTGGGATGAGCAGACCCTCATTTATCTTACCTGCACATTATCCATCTTGCAGATACAGTACTAAATATAGGAGCAGCAGCTGTGCATGCAGGTTGAGAATCATAGGGGAAGTCAGAGAACTGCACAGACTTCGGCTTAATGTACTCCTTTAATGTATAGATGGTGTGATGGGGTGCATGCTGAGGGCTGTGTATTCGGGCCAGTGCTAATGTGCTCTAATCACACCCTACAGTACTGCTGACTGCACAGGTTTAGTTTAAAATAATACACTGTTACCTGTGTACTTCCCCTGGAGAATTTTAATATAGTGTGCACCTGTGAGTGAAGTAGCATTCAGAAACTAACAGCTTACATAATTTAGCTGTGAATAGTGATTGTTCTGTGGAAACTATAATGCTATGTTTGGAATAGGAATTAAACAACTACTGAATATTGGGAAAAAAGACCATATGTGTCTTATATTTTTACATACAACATATGGAACCTTTAATCTTTATTACTGATAGTTAACTTGAATAATTACTTGGAAAAACCTGAAGAAATGTTTACTTGAAATTAAATTAGGAAGATTTAAAAATGGTATTGATATTGAGCCAAAAACATTTCACTTGTATTGACTACTGCAATTTTATTTTGAACTAGAGTCTGCAACACACAAACGCTGAATCAGATGACTTTAACACCAGCGTTGAGTGGCAAGTCAGCAGAATGCTTTTTCCACCTGCCGGTTATATAACTGTGCCATCTCCGTTTAAGCTGAATCACAGAGGAAAAACAAGCTGTAAGGCCAAAGGTTCAAAGGATTTGATGAGCGAAAAACACAAGAAAAAAAACAGCTGACAGACTAATGCGAGATGAGAGGAAGTAAAGTAAATGAGAGAAAGATACTCACTTCATGCCATCCTCTTTTTCTTCTCCCTCTGCTTTCTCTTCCTCACGGTCTGCCTCCTTCTCTTTCTCTTTTTCTTCTTTCTCCTCCTGGTTGTTGCGGTTCACCTGTTGCTGTGCCTGTTGGTTATTCTATGAGCACAGACAAATCAAAAGAGAAAATAAAAAACAAAACATGAAAACCAGCTTCAACTCAAGAAGAAAAAAAAAAACTGCCTTTTGCTGGAATACATTAACATAACATTATTATTATTAAATAGAAATGGTCCATTCAAGCTAGCTTTATCTATGATGCCCAAAGCTCTAGAACCAGGACATTATTTTGTAACCACAGTGAGGGGGAAAACACACACACACACACACAGAGGAAGTGGTGCTCCTATCACCCAGATCTCACTTCTATGTATCTGGGTTTTCCTTCACATAAGAATTCCATTTTGAGTTAGGAGGCCCCATAAACCATCTATTTTTGTCAAGAAAGAGAAAATGTGCTCCACTACGGCTAGTACGAAAGGGAGAAATGGATGGCAGAAGGATGAGGGGGGAAGTAACAGAGATAAAATATGAAGGGAGCAAGAACGGAGAGATCAATGAGTGAAAGAGTGCAGGAATCCCTCAAATACCCTTAAGCGCGCACACACACACACACACACACACACACACACACACACACACACACACACACACACACACACACACACACACACACACACAGGTAGCTGTCGAATAGACACGACATGATCACGACATCCCGACATGATTTTGTTTTAAAGGGGCGGTTTATTAATATTTCATGACTTCATTTCAATGGTCCCATGGTGTGACGAATTAATTTTTCCACGTAGACTCTCAATTAATAGCGAAGTCAAGAAAACAGCATGCACAATAACACAATTCTAAGATACACATTTTAAAGTAATTTTGGATGTTTAGCATGTCAGATTTGAATATTCACTATGGTCGTACTTGTCAAAAGTTTAAAAGACATCATTTAGAAATAAAATTGTGAGGCTGTTTGAATCGTGATTGCCATCTTTTAACAATTAATCGCTCTAGAAACTGATACAATTTTTTCTGGATTATTTCCAAAGAAAGATCAAAAGAATAGCATTTCTTGGAAAAATACATCTTTTGTAACATCATAAATGTCTTTATTATCACTTCTGATCAATTTGATGCATCCATGCTGAATAAAAGTACTAATTTCTTCTTTTTTTTAAAGACAACGGCTGATACATTTCCATATTTCACATGATGAGCACAGTCACACTACATTACAGTTTCCATATTTTACATGAAATCTGAACAGATCATTTTTGAGTAATATAAGAGATCAAACTGAACAGGGCTTTGTCAGTAAAATAAGATGTCACGTAGGCAGCCCACAATCCTCAGTACAGTGCGCACACACACACACACACTCATTTATTCATGCACAATTAAACACACATATACAGATGCACTCAGCCATACTGTAACTTGCTTTCTGTTTTCCCATCTCCCTTTTGTTCATGCTCTCCCTCACCCATCAGGCTCATCCCACTGTATCCCTCGCTTTCTGTGTTTGTGGCACTGGCTGAGAGCGTTTTAATGCAAGCCCATTAAGATCAGGCGATATTTAATGACCTGAGCAGAACTGCTCCGGCAGCAGAAGACCAGTAAAACAAATGTGTTTGGGCTGTGGGCTCATTATTCTATCAGCTTTTATTGAGCCTGATATTATTGCAGGCAACACACACACAGAGCTCTTTCAAACTATTTCATATTCTGCTCTCTCTTTAAAACAAAACACTTGTACATTCATGACGCAACTCTCTCTGTGCATGACCTCTCTCACACACACTTACAGAAATTAATGAGTGTGTTTTAGATCAGGAGAAAATCACAGCGGACTGCAACAGGGCACAGAGCTGTATAATTACTTCTTATGGTTTGAGCTCACTTTGAGGTGTGCACCTGTAATACTCATTAGAATCAAAGCAATTTATTTTTAATAACGCACACTCATTAAAAAGACAATCCGAATTCACACTGCCACTATAAACACTATAATCATGAGGTAAATGCTGCAAATGACAGAACCCCAAACAAATAAGCAATGTTTATATTATTTAATAATCGCATAAAGCCAGGTATTCAGTGCTTATTCTGAATTCCATCAAATGTAGTCATAATTCAAGCTTTTTTTATACACCACTTGATGTGGTACTTTTAATTTGAACATTCTTGCAGATTCCTCAACTGACTTGAATGCAGCGGTTTAAGCAGACAACATATTGAGATTGTTTAAAAGTTGTAACATTACACAATAACAAACCGGTTTACAATTCATAAAACAATGATCTTGCTGATAATCATCCTCAAAAACAATTGCTAGCATTGGTGGTTTGCTTCATCATACAACAACACAAGATGGAGAATGTAGTCTCGTGCTCACCTGACTCCTGCCTCGGCGACGGTAGTTCCTGCGAACGATGTTCTTGTAGTTCTCATTCTTCTTAGTCAGGTAGTAGAACAGGACACACTCAGCCACCGTCTGTGGGCAGACACACACAACACTTCAAACCTCGTTCTGCTCACACTCTCGGATCATTTTTATGCAGTGCACACAGGCTGCAGTGCAAACAATGAGATGAAGAGGATGGTATTAATAAAGACGCAGGTGTACCTTTCTCTCCAGAAAGGAGGCTATCAGGCCAAAGTTTTTTGGGTGCTGGATAAACCTGCAGTGAGGGAGAGGAAGAGCTGTGATATAGTGCAAACACAACCTTCAAATGCTGTATTTAACCACTTAATTATTTCAATGACTCTTGTGAAGGTGACTTCTTTAGAGTGGCATGACACAAGGTTGATTTATCTGGTGAGATCACTCTCTCTCACTTCCTTCTGTTGCTGACCTCTGCATAATGACCCAGCGCTTTACAAAGTCCCTCCACTGCCACATTCAAATCAAATTTGGTGCCAACTGGTAGTAATGTACTGAAGTGAATTTTTTAAATCAGTAAGACTTTAGATTAGGTACACATATTCACTATTAACTAGTTGATTTTTAGCACATATTAATAGCATATTGATTGTTTATTAGTACTTATAAAGCACACGTTAATGCCTTATTCAACTTCACCATATTAGAATCATATAATAGTGAATAAGTGTACCTAAATCTAAAGTGTGACCAATTTCCTTTTTTGTTTTTTTGCATGGCCCGTGAGCAACTGAGCCGAGCGCGGAATATTGAGCAGAGCGTCCCACCATGCAGTGATAACGACTACAGAGAGAGTGAAACCTGAGCGCTGAACACTGAGGGCCAGAGCAGGGCGATAAATATTTTCAGTCAATTTTTTTTGGCTGACGGAATTTCAGTGCATCCCTACATTTGTTTTAATTTAATTAATTTAATTTTAATTTTTTGTATCTGCAAAAATGTCAAAATCATCACATCCCTAGAATGTCAAACGTGAACTATAAGTGGTGTTTTGTTTTAAAGATGGCAAAAGAATCAATATGATCAGAAATACTTGTTCAACAGATTTATTAGTCATACTGTTCATATGGGCTACTGTTATAAGCTTTTTTTAAGCTTTTTAAAACTTTTTTAAGCTTTTTAAATTAAGGACAGCCCATGGTCACTCTAAAACTCTATTGCATGTTTATTTCAGTTGGCCTGGAGACGTCTGCTCAAGTACGCGTGCTTCCTTCAGCTTCAGCACAGAGCTGTAGATTTCAGTTGTTCGCTTTTCACCTAGCGATCCACCACTCACAAACACAACCACATGCACAAGAACTGCTGAGCTCTTGAAAGCTCTTGCTGATACCACATGCTGACACATCTCGGTATACATTTCATTACTCCTCATTTCTTCATGCAAAATCAACATGCGCATCCACAGAACAAGTGCAGAACGTACTTCTCACGAAAAGTGTCCTTCTCCTGTTCGCTCCACATGTTCATAACCTGCCTATCTTTGTAGACCTTCATGGGATCATCCATCAGCCCATTCATATTGATGAACTTTATTCTCTGCTGTTCGGCATCAAATAACATGGGAGGAATGACGGCTAACTGACGCATCTGCTTCTCAGAGTTCTGCAGAAAGAGAAAGAAAGGCAAACAAAAACATGTAAAAAGAAAGCGAGAAACATTCAGCAAATATGTGGACACTGAATCTGTGTCTGAGTTTAGGAAGTGTATCAGCCACAAAACCCTCCTGGTTATGCAAGAGACCTTGAGTTGTAAAGTCACTGAGATATGAGTGCACTTTCCAGACAGGCACACAAACATATTATTTTAAGAGTATGTTTATCTGTTGTGTGTAACAGCATTTCCTATAGAATCATCTGCAGCCCCTGAGTGTATACAATACTGTTTAAGAAACATACATACACTACCGTTCAAAAGTTTGGGGTCGGTAAGATTTTTTAAATGTTTTTGAAAGAAGTCTCTTATGCTCACCAAGGCTGAGGATTCCTGAAAGTTCAAAAGAACAGCATTTTGAAATAGAAATCTTTTGTAACATTGTAAATCTCTTTACTGTCAGTTTTGCTCAATTAAATCCATTTTTGGTAAATAAAAGTTGTGTTTTTTTGTATTACTGACTAAACTTTTGAATGGTATAAGATTTCATTTATTAATTCATATTTAAATAGATTTCTTTTTATAAATTCATGCACAATACAGTGTGTTTTATCTCATCAAATTCAGACTCCAAGCTCAAAACTATGGTCAAATGTATTCTTCAGTGGTGGTACTGAAGATTTGACACTGAAAATCAGCGTAGGAAACACTGGGTGTTTATCAAAGCTGCATTCCTACCTCTTGCTCTGAAATGCCATCGATGATCTCAGAAACCTCATGTTCGCTGCGGGCCGCTGAGGCCAGACCACCACCTCGCTGAGCCACTCTACTGTAGAGAAATGCACACACGCAGACTTTAACAGATTTCTATCAACATGAGCTTACGAAACCACACATGACCATGCAAAAGTCTGCAAAGCTCAAGATGGCATATGACCACTCACTTCTGCATGCGCTCCTGCATCTCTCTCTGCTTGCGGATCTCAGGAAACTGCTTTTCATAGTACTCCCGCACTTTGCTCTCTTTGGCTCTGCGGCGTGGGTTATTCTCAATGCGCTCGACTTTCTTCTCCCAGGCCTCCATTAGCTGGTCGTAGCGCTGACAGAATTTCTGTTCCTGAGCACACCAGTCAGAATTTAACGGATGAAAATCTATACTGCATTAAAGTCGTCAGTCAAAACGAAACTGATTACTGACAGATAAGAGTGGCAATCTAGTTTTAACCACTCCAACCTTCAATAACTTGAATGACATGATCACTTCAACCACCTATATGATAGCTATGCTGGTTGCCCTGGTAATGAATGAACAAAATTGCCCAATATCTGTGTGTGTGTATGTTTGAAAGCTATAACTCACCCACTGCTTCCGAGCATGATTTCTTCTTTTGAAATACAGAATGAGCTTCTTCCTCATTGCCTGATTTCTGTAAAGGGGAAAGTTAAAACATTAAACAAGAGAAACTGCAACTTCTAAACTTCAGCTATACTGCGTTTCATCAAACTTTAAGCCCAAGTGTACATATCAGTGAGCTTTTTGTGATAAAAAGGAACCCAAAGTCTATGTCCATAGATAGGTTGCTCCTTCAATGGAAAGTCTATAGTTTTTTGGGGCAGATAAATAAACATTGATTTTCAACATTGATAATGATAAAAAGAGTTTCTTGAGCAGCAAAGTTTCATGTGACACAGAAGAAAAATTTCTCACAATATTATTGTTTATATTTGTATGTTTGAAAAAGAGTTAGTTAGCTAGAAATGCAGGTCAGATAAGTAATAAGCTTTAATTCTCTCACTCCATTCCGATTAATTCCTGGCTGCCAACCTCTCACATGGCAGAGTTCATGACCATTTATCTACTCTCATCCTGCATCAATGATTCCTGAGGGTGTGTGCGCCTGGTTTCAGATATCTCTCTATAGTCTGGCATCCTGTGCATTTGACATGTCCCTGAGAGAGCTTCAATCTCTTTAAATGTTTGGTCAATGCATGTATTTATGTGAGTGAGATTAACTGTGTAGGTGCAGAGGTGCCACTGCATTACGCAGCAGATGGCTGGAGGATTAGCTGCTGTGCGAAACACACTGGAACCTAGAAAGCAGAATGCCCATGAGGTTAGAGGTTACACACACATTTCTCACTGGAGCTACTCCTAAAAACAAAACCTAAAACCTCCCCTGTGATGATCATGAACCCATTTCCAACCAGACCGAACTGGATTTAATATTTTGACCTGAATTGTTGTCAATATAATAATCATGCACTGTTTGGCTGTTGGCCAGAGGAGATCTGGTCCCCCGACTGAGCCTGGTTTCTCCCAAGGTTTTTTTCACCTTTCTGTTCTTCATTCAGTCCGTCACCTGCTGGAGTTTTGGTTCCCTGCCGCTGTCGTCTCTTAGTTGGAGACACTAAACATTTAATATTCTTCAATTTAATTGATTCGCCTGCTCTTTTAGAGCTGCTGTACAGCCAAAACAAACGTTGTTTTTATTGTTTTCCTGTGACCACTGTAAAGCTGCTTCGAAACAACCTGTATTGTAAAAAGCACTATATAAAGATGACTTGACGTGTGTGAACGAAAAACTAAAATAAGAACTCTTTCTCAAGCACAAGTCTGAATATTAAGAGGCCAAATGAGCCAAAATATTAAAGAAGGATCACAGAAAAATTGGAAGTAGGGGATTTGTTAGCAACAATAAATAGGAGCTTTTTTTGAGCTTCATCTAAGAAACTACAGTATCAGAATATTAATATTGCCCACAATGCTAGATCTCAGTTTCATCCCTTAATCATAAACACTGCAGTTATTGAGATGGCAAATATGCATGATTCGTTAAACTACAGAATTCTTCATCTCGCAGTGGAAACAGTTGTTTGAGTTTTGAAGAAAAGAGAGAGAGGCATACTCACATCTTGATGTTCTCATGGTACTGTTTGGTATCAGACGGCTGGTTGTACAAAGGCTGTAGGGGAGAAAGATGAAAGAAGCAGAGTTCAGTTACACACACCGCGGTCACATCAAGGCAGAACAGCTCTGGGAGAACTTCTCTTTTTCTACGGTCCCATTTTTCAACCAAGCCCAGAAACACAAAGACGATTGTCCTCCCCTTTCTAACACCACATCTAAAACATTCTGCTATCATCATCACCACACACTCGTCTGAGATGTCAAGTGAAATATTTGTCTGTGGAGAAAATGGATGTGGTCGTTTCTCTGGTCACAGAAGTCCAGAGCATTTAATGAAATGGGTGGTACACAAAAGGCTGCTCTATCATCTCGATTATCAAGACATTGGTGATCACTTCCTGTTTGGTTTCTAATGTAATGGAGGCTGAGTGAAGTTGTGTCAAACGCTTCTGCAAGAGGTCAACAACCACGTTGTAAACAAATAGGTAGCAATGTATGTAGGCACATAAAGAGACTCGCAGGCTGAAAGAGTTCATATTACACACTGTGGTGGTCATGTTACAGCAGTCGATTTTCATACACTTCAAATGTGAAGGTCATGTGTAAAAAAAAAAAAAGAAGAAATTTAGAAATCAACTCATTCAAAACGAAACAAAAACCTGTTACATTGAAAAATTGTGATGCAAATAACAGCATTATGAACATGGTTTTGATGCATGTTGTCTCACAACATAATGACAAACTGAAGACCCTGTCAATGTCAACTCTGACACACCTGAACCCAAATCTCTTTGAAAACTAAGCTGTGCAAGTACATGAGCTAAGCTGTAATATTTAATAGATATTATTAATGGGGGTGGGGAGGGAGGGACGATACGTGAAAAAAGAAATAAGTAGAGAAATGTGGACTCACCAGCTCTACTCGGGGTCCAAGTCCCTCTAGAATCCGGTGAGCCTCCTCTGCCTTTTTCTGATCAAAAAACACACAAGGCGCACATGTCAGCAGCACATCACCGCAGCAACACACCTTACACTCTTCTCCAGCGCACACACATAAACAAGCAAGTGTATAAGGGATGTACTATTAATAGAGCTCTCGACAGAAGACACTCGCTGCCCTCTGCCATCTTCCTCTCTCCCCGTCTCGTTGTGAAAGAGGAAGAGGGGGGTGGGGGTGGGGGGGTAGAAAGATGGCTAGGGAGGTAATCCATCCAATTAGATGCAATAAAGAAAGAAGAACCTATTAAACTCTGTGCTGTCCTACTCAAATGCAGAGAGAAAGAGAAAGCAAGAATGAAACCTAATAAAAGGTGACAAAAGCAGCAGGTTTTGTGTGGCTTGTGTGTTTCATCCACACAAACATGCAAAATGAAAGCCCTAAAACTAAATTTTTTCTCTCTTGCAAACAAAGCTGAAGACTTTAAGAACAGTCACACACAGTTACCAATGCACTCTCTAAAAATGATGGGGTAATTTTACTGAGATTTGATTGCCATTGATGCTCACATCATCTTCCTAGTGTGTGCAATATATTCTTGTTTATTCCCCGCAGCATTCAGTTCATTACCAGATGAAATGCTCATATTTGTGTTTGTCAGTCTCCTCCATAAAAACAAAACAATCAGCCTATCATCATTTTAAAGGGGACGTTTCATGGAGAAAAAAAAAAAACTTTCATTATACCAGGGATGCTCATTATAAAAACTTAACCAAGTCATTAAACATTACATAATTATAATAATGACTGCCCAAATTTACATAAAATCTATTCAGAATACAGCAACTACAAGTAGGCCAGCAAACAGCAGCTGCACTAATAAATTATTATTTTGTTAATTATTTCCTCAATTTGTTTTCATGTTATGAAAGTTTGAATGATAGCATATTTAAGTCAAACAAATTATGTAAATTACTCAAATTATAATATTACTACTAAATATGAATAATACTACATTTAAAGTATATAAAGAAAACCACAGTTACATATGATAAAAACTGTCGGTTAAGATTTAAATAGCAGACTACACAATTTAACTGAAATAATAAAAAAAAATGTATTACATCAAAACAACAACTAAATCAGTTAAGTATAATTATTAATATGAAATATATAATTATATATGATTTAATTTATATAATATCTCAATTTACATATTGAAATAAATTAATATTTTATATTTTTTAATTAAATTCATTTGTCAAAATAGCTCTTCATTTAACTGACATATGCATGCATGCTTGTTCTATGAAGTATTTGCAGCTTAATGAATATTAGTTTACTGTTAGCGCAAGCTTTTCATTGATAAGCGGATTTATTGATTTGCCCAATGCAAATACGTTCGACAACCATAAGAGACGTCACTTGCATATTAAAGATACTGTCGCCAAATTAGCTCTTTTAATTCCAAGTGAGAGGATACAAAACCTGTTTTCCTGCTGGAAGCTTGCCTAACATTATAAGTGAACTTCAAAGGAAAACAACAAACAGGTACTGTAGAACATGGCACCTTTAATAAGACAATTTCCTCTCCCACAGTGAATTGGCATGATACTGGCACTTTAACAAAACTAGCTTTTGTATTCTATCCCATGGATTTCAGAAAGCATCGAGGGTTTCCTGGAAGAGAGCAGGAAGGAGTGAGCTCTCTTCGGCAGATTCGCAGCATGACACCTTAATGGATTAAAAGATGGAGGGTGTGATTAAAAGATCACAGCAGGAGAGAAGTTAGAACCACCTGACAGAGGAAACTAAAGTACAGACCTGGATACACGAAGCAGAGAACAGTAAAAGGCAGATAAAATCATGATGGAGATACATGGAGCTTTCAGCATGGCATGCTTAAATGTAGTGCTAAAAATGACCTCCACGACATTCAAAAATCTAGCTAGTAATCCGATCACTCAAACCTCAGGTGGAATGAAATGAAGACAAATTGACAACCAGAAAGGGAAAAAACACACACTTTTGTGCCTTTATAAACAGCTAAAACTCCATTCCTAACATATCTGCTACAAAAGTACTTGGAGTCAAGTAAAGGAGCCATAAAAGCAAAATGCAAATCAATATTTTATATCCCTTATATCATTTTTATACCCACTTATATAGCCCTAGAGAATCTCTGCTTTAATCCTCTAATCTCTCCCCACTAGAGGGACCACTAGCACCACAGACACACACCAATGCTGCCATACTGTGCAACTCTCCACAACTGCATCCCAATTTGCATACAATCCATAGTACACAACATGCACGCTTAAGAGTAGTGCACCTTGAAGTATTAAAACAGAGACAAATTGGAATGCTATTTACACTTAAAAGGTTCTTGTTTTGACTTTCAGTAATTTACTATAGAAGAGTAGCATGATGTCAGACCATGTAACCCATTCATGGCAATGGCGGAAGTGGCTTCTTTCAACAGGTCGATAGACAGTGTTGCCATGGCCTCCAAATTCCCCAGATCTCAATGTAATTGAGCATCTGTGATTGACCAACAAGTTTGATCCACAGCAGCTTGACCTCGCAACCTATCGGACTTGAAGGAAATGTTTTTACCGTCTTGGTGTCATATACCACAAGACACCATCAGGGTTCTGACGGTAGACCCCCCCCCCCCCCCCCCACCTCGACGTGTGGCCATGTTTTGGTAACACGCAGAAGTCCAATAACATATTAGTCGAACGGTCATAATGTTTTGGCTCAGTGTATACAAGATGCAGTATGTGCAGTGAGTGTTTTTGCTCTCACCCTGTTTTCATCATAGATGATCTGGACAAGGCTGCGGTGTTTGGCTTCACTGGGTGGAGGTGAGATGGTGCGCTCGGGCTCCTGGGGCTTCGCAGCCTCTTCCTCCAGTTGTTGCTAAAAGAAAAAAACAAAGCATGAAAGACTTAAGTCAAGAGTGACAAAGATTAGGGATGCAACGATACTAAAGGTCTCCGCATTATTCAGAATGATATGGGTTTGATTTTTCTTAAGGAAAAAAATAATAATTCAATCTCAAACAATGTTGCAAACTACATGGGAGCAATCACCTTTGATGCACCATAATATTAGAGGTTACAATTAGCAACAGAGGTATTATATTCAACTGCTATTTATTTACAGATATAATAAATCACACTCAAATAAAAAGTTAAATGCTTATATACAACTCAGTTGCAATTTAGATCGAGTTCATAAGTAAATGAGCTTCTACCTGGTGTATTTTTTTTTAAAGCTAACTAATAAATTGTGAAGATCGAGTAACTTTCCTGAGATAAATGCTACGTTAAGTGACATTGTTCACGTTTTCGTGACATCTTTCCAAGGTTGAAAGAGCCACTGAGTGACATGTTACAGGCTTTGGTAAATCATAAGGGCCTTTCACACGGAGCACGATTAAGAGGCATGAATGTGCGTCGCCACGACACTCTTTAGTCAAAACAATAGATAACCATGGAGCCATTCACAAAGGGGCGCAAATAATCGCACTGTAACAAAGCACATTTTTTGGTCTCCCCGCGATGAAATGAGCCATCCAATTACATTTGAGCTTACCCGAGCTGCTCATGTTGCACAACTGTGTGAGAGTTTTGTAAACACCAAAGAAAAGTATTCCAGAAGAGAACGGATGTTGCGCGTTATCATTAGTGTCTGAGAACAGATTTATTGTTACATGTTCTTTATACAGATTATAATCTCTATTCATTTGTGATCTGAAGAGCTTGAAACCACGTACAGAGTGCCATTTTCTTCTGCGCACGCATGTTGTGAGTCAGAGAGCTCATTCGCACCAGAGGCATCCATCACATTGTGATCATAACTCCTGCTCTCACGAATGACGACGTTGTTCATTTCCTCGTTCTGGGTTCCGCATGAACATCATGCTGCTCTGGGTATTTTTATAACAATAAAGAATGGGAAATATTACTATGAAACACTACAAAACTTCACATTTCCCCTATATTCAATCAAAATCCACTTTGAATCAAAGTTATTACATGAACTGGAGGATGGTTTCTGTGTAGTACCAAACTTTATTTATCTTAATTTATTATGAGGAAATGTGTATTCTGAGTCAGCGAGAATTAGCTGAAGGGAATCAATCGTAATCAAACACTTAGTGTTAAAGCTCCACTCGTCTATGATTCGCTTAGCTTTATCACGCTGCGCTCAGTGTGAAAGGTACCATCTGATATTCATGCACGCTTTGAGATATCATTTATAAGCTTTTATGTAGCTATTTTTTAACACTCGTATTGTTGATTTAACTTGCCCTAAATTCAACAAGAGACATTTTCTTCAGATACAGTAGGAGTTGAAGTCTTACATGTTTTTCTGCACCATTTTGATTGACAGGATATAATTGGCCCTGATCATCGGCTGTTTTTAAACAACCAACTGACGGCCAATAGTGAAAATGACAGCTTTTATCAGTCGATAGCGATTACTGGCCAATACATCTCTAAAAAGAACTAAACTGAAACTCTTGATTATACTGATGAAAGTGAACTAATGTAACTTAAATTAAACAACAAGGATCTAATATTACGCAAGCTCATTTTAATGCTACCTCTACATCAGAAGTAATGGCAGAAAAGTTCTCTGACTGGCTGAAGAGAACTAACGCTTTAGCTAAGAGAGTGAGCGAGACAACTTAATAGCCAAAGATTAATGATCAACAAAAATTTCACAGATGCACACACAAACACAGAGGCCCTTGTTGCAATGAAATCCTGAAATGGGCCTCCCTGCAAACTTAAGATCAAACTCATATGGATCAGCTCTAGTGAAGGATCAAGACGCTGTGTGTGCGCCGAGTTAAAGAAAATAAACGAGCCGTCCCGCAGCGCTCACGGACAGACAAATACATGGTAATCTGATATTCTCACTTCTTCTCTCCATCACTCCCTCGCTTTATGTTAAAGTTTACCGCACCATTTAATTGCCCCAGATGTTTTAATGCTTGGAGGAAACCTGAGGGGAGATAAGAGAGACGAACGGGGCTCAGTACCTCACTGAAAATATATGCCAAATCTTTCAGAATAAAACAGTATGGGGTTGAGGGGCAGATGAGGAGAGGTTCATTTTTCTTGGTAGCGTGACTGTACTTATACAACCACTCGGGCTCGAAGCCGTTACTCCCTCTCCAATCCTCCATCACCCACACAATGGACTAGCCCATGGAACGCAGGTGGCTTAGATTTATTGTGCAGCAGTTTGGAGACTGTCCAAAACCTCAAATGAATGGGAGGGCCTTTCTGCTTTTACATTTTCTGCAATGCCCCTGATAAATATGACTAGAAATATCAGATTTACACATTATATGTACTCACTTTTTTTTTCTTCAATGGCTTAATTATACTGTACATTGTACATTTAGTGTTAGAAATAAACGCATATGATAGTTGAATATACTTGATGCAATTATTCAGCAGAAATAAGCAGCCTAAAATTATACTGCTGCATTAGCGTTTGAAGTAGACCACTGAGTAATGGCACTGCCAAGAAGAGAGGGAGAGAAAAAGGAAGGAAGGAGAAAGAGAGGAAGCAGAGGAAGTGTGTTTGTAGCCGTGTGGCCCGCTGAGGCAATAACCACACAATAATCACGACTCTGCTCCACACACACATACGCACACACTCATCTACTACTGCCTCTAGACTCAAAATGTCCAGATTACATAACACTAACTGCACTGTGAATGAAATGCATCTACTTATGCTTATTACTCTGAAAGATATACTTAGAAAGAAATCCTTGTCCTCTTCCAAATAAAAAGCTTTGCCATGCTTTCCTGAGGCTCATTTTAGAAGGCCAACTTTTCCTGAAATAAGACTTTTAAAAAATACATTTTAGGATTCTTTATGCAAATAAGTATGCAGAATGGGCTTGGCAGGGAAATTTATTTGAGGGTTCATAGAGCTGCTCTCGAAATTCATCTTCAAGACAGTTGGGTTGACGCTTACCTGTTTTTTACGCAATTTGCATATCTGCTGCTCCACCATGGTAATCTCCCGGTCCACACGGTCCATGTTCTGGATTAGCTCCTCTTTGGAGAGCCGAGAGGGAACCAGGTCCAGGTCAGCCTCCATGGGCACCGGACTCACAGGAGAGATGGGCTCAATCTTTCCAATGGAACTGCTGCTGCTGTGCTCCTGCATAAACACATCATTGTACTCATTCATACCTTAAAGATGCCTTGTGGTCTTTGTCAAAGCTGTGGGTTTAAATCATCTTTCCTCTGATTAACATTTGTCAGGAAACTTTTTAAGTTGGAATCACTTAAATCCCATTTAGGATGCTTCATGTTAACCATTAATATTATCAAATTGATTTTCTGTAGAACAATAATTTCCATGCGAGTGCTAAAGTGTATGGAGTGGTTGTCAGCAAGCTGGTAGCCAAGGGTTGGTTCTGGTTGGTTGCTGTGCTGGACTAAATGATTGCACTTAAGTGCTCATGAACGGTTTTAGCACATAGTATGATAAAATGCTAAGATGAAAAAAAAAAAATCATATTTATCTATACATTTCTATATAGTACACAAAATTCAAAGGTTTGGGGTTGGTAAGATTGCTTAAATGAAGTCTGTTTACTGATTTTAGTTTTCTATTTTAATAATGTATTCCTCTGAATTTTCAGCATCATTACGCCAGTCTTCAGTGTAATTACATGATCCTTCAGGAGCCAATTACAGTAATACCTCAGTTTGCGAGTGACTTTGTATACGAGCAAATCGGTGTACGAGCATTGTATCGGAGTGTGAGAAATTTTTTCCCTCACCTACACGTATTTTTGTGTGGAAAAGTCCTAACGCTCAGCATCTTCGCGCGCATTTTTACTGGAAATATCCTAATGACAGCCTCTCATAAAGCAGTTCCAACCCCTTTATCACCCCTTAACTCATTCATTCTCTCAGCGTCGCTCGGTTTGAATTGAATCATTCAACACAGTGATACTTCTATAAGTGATTTACAGCAGTTTTACCTTGTGTTGTTAACATTAATTGTGATCGCTATTGTTCACGTAGTGAAATATATACGTACAGTACAGCATATAGAAAGAAGGTACGAAATCCTTACTCTTAGCAGTAACTGTCACGGTTCATGAATTCATTGTCTCCTAATTCTGCCTGTGTGTGTGTGTGTGTGTGTATGTGTGTGTGAGTGGGAGTTTGGTCACTGAGCACTGACACACCTAATTCTCATATCATCTGCTCTGTCCACTCTAGTGTTGTCGAGTCGTTGTCTCGGTTATGTCCGCGCTGTCTTTGGCTCTCCCTTGTTCCATGTTCCACGACCTTCACTCGGGATTATCACTTTGTTTGTTTTCTGCACTATTATAATAAATTCACTCATTTGCACTTGAATCCGGGTTTTGTGTTTTCCCTTGCTTTCCCCGCTCCCCCCTCCTCTCGTCTCCTTCATGCCAGAAGCAACGCTACAGTAAATTGTCAAGTATATTTTGAGTTTAATTGTCAATTATTAATTAGTATTTATATGAGATCTTAATGGTTATAAATTTATCTGTAATTAATAGGGTAAAACCAAAAAATATTTAAAATGGGCATTTATGGTCGTGTGGAACGAATTGATTGATTTTTAGTGCATTCTTATGGGGGAAATTGATTTGGTGTAAAAGCATTTGAGTTACGAGCTCGCTCTTGGAACGAATTAAACTCGGAAACCGAGGTATTACTGTATACTGTTTTGGTATCAAACCAAAAACAGAATGTGATGTCCCAAGATAGGACAGAAGGCTCAAATATTCTACCCGTTTTTTCTTATGACAAGAGCTATAGTGCCCAGTACAGTTCATTACAGGTGTCGGAAATATTGTTTCTTTGCCACTTCTGCTGTTTTGACTCCTTTTTCTATGCTATTTGAATTCTCAACTGGTAAAAATACCATCATATGTACGCACATACAGTAAGTGCATTTAGCCTAGTACACAACTATGTTTTAGATGTTCAGCCAGTTCAAACCACAAATTAAAATATACAAAATAAAAGCATTTTATTTCTTTGTATATCTTTAGGTTTGGTCTTAAAAATGACTTTATAAACAGTGAACCAGGATCTTTGGTCTGGACCAAAAGAACCAGTGTAAAAGTGTGAACACTCCCTAAAACAAGCTGCACTATTTGAGAACACTCTCACGTGCACAGCACAAACAGGGTAGGACGAGTTACGAGACAAGTTTTCATACGTAAGCTTGGGAATTTGAACAGACCTCTAACCTCAAGCATGAGCAATAGCAATAGTGATACATGCCTTGGCAAGCACCACAAATTAATACAAATCACCATTACAGAGTTGTATTTATTTTCTTCCTTTTGGGTTCTTGGAAATAAGACACAATGCACTCATTCTTCTCTTAAAAAAAATAAATTGTTGGTTACATCACAGAACCGCTTGGAGAACGTTTAGCGCTAAAACTCTTATAATAAACTGGTGAATGCAAGCAGATCAGTGGTTGAGACTATTGGAAAATTAGCTAGTTTAAAATGTGGTACAGAGCCTCTGGATTCATCCGCTCAGATGAAGAGTGTGTTATATAACAGGCGTGATCAGGAAGATCACTCAGGCAGAGCAGCACTCAAGGAAAATGCCTGGACTGTGTGGACAGAGTCACCAAACTATAATTTGACAACAAACAACAAAGACTTTGCTGGCATCTGGTTCATTTCTTAACATTAAAACAATAAAATTAGAAGATTTAAACAAACAAACATAAATAACTAAAACAATGTATTATTTATGAAAAACATATACAATGCAATTGTGATGTTCCTTAATTAATCTCATCCTTAACATTAAAACATTAAAACATGTAGCTAAAATATCCAGGATGTCCATGGAAAGAGGAGACAAAGCCCAAACAGCCAAGGACGCCCCAAGAACCTTGATAATGTTCGAAGCGCATTCTTAGGGGCATTCCAAACTTAAGGCTGGACTTAAAACTTTAGGACTCAAAGCTGTACACACACACACACACACACACACACACACACACACAATGTAGAATGAAAAGTGAAATTTGTAAGCAATAAAATCCCACGCTGCTTTACATAAACATAAATCTGAGTGCTAAGCAATGGATATGCACTGCAGTAACCTTCACACAAACAGATACAAGTGCCAACACACATACACATACTCTTGAACATTTATCTATGAGAGGACATTCATTGACACAATGCAATCTCTAGCTCCTTACCCCAACCATCACTACTTCGTGTCTAACCCAAACCCTAAACCTACCTGTAGCCCATTATAACCTTATCTGTAAAACCCAGTCTTGACCCTTAATTAGGCCTTTAAAAGCCTCTCAGGAAGTGCAGACCACATAAAATGTACAAAAGGGTTATCCTGCTGCTCAAACAGTAGAGAGTGGCGCTTGCAACCCCATGGGTGTGGGTTCGATTCCCAGGGAAAGCAAGAACTGATTAGAATGTCAATGTGTTTCGCTTTGGATTAAAGCTAAATGTAAAAGTGCAGACATTTTACTCACCCTCACTATTATTTAAAACAGGATCTTTCATGGATTTAAATCAAATATTTTTGATATAAAAGACAAAAACAACACGTTTTTGTTTTCCTAATAAAAAAATATATATGATTTTTAAAAGTGACTGAAGTGAGTCTCTGAGTAACGTAATTTAATCTACAAAACAAACTTCACTCCATAAAATAAGTATAAAGAACTACACAAAAAGCTCCAGCTCGTATAACTGCCCAAAAATGAAACAGTTCACCCCTTATGCACATTATCAGGTCCATCAAAACCTTCGCCTGGCTGTCTGTTGAAATATTAGAATTAAAAACCATCGACAACACACTCATGGGTATCAATTGTTTCACTGAATACTTGCCAGCAAAGAAACAGATCGTTATTACCTTACGACCCATCCGTTTTCAAATCCATTTGAATATCACAACATCGATGTTTGCACACACAAGTATAAATTAGTTCTTCACTTGTTGAAATTCACTCAGACTGTTCAGGCAACTGAGTGAAACACTTCGCACTGCATTCTAAAGAGAACAAACGCCAATCCAATCGAAAAACTTCACAGTGTTAGTGAATTTTTATGCACGAATGAATCTGACTTTCCAGATTTGACAACTCCTGACTGATCTTTTTTTCTTCATAACTTTGGAAATAGAATTGTTAAATAAGTGATCGTGAGAGGAGTCCCTGAAGTCATCCAAGTTGACTCATATCATGTGCTGATATAATATATACTCTAAACGAATGAAGGTAATTTTTTTTTATAAAATGTGTTTTGAATACTATCTTCTCAGTTGTTTAAAGTCCCTCAGTATTCAATAATTGTATCCCTTAAAACTCCTCTTTAAATCACCAAAATTACATATTTAGAAGTTTTTCCTGTGAAAATTGTCTTCATGCCATTAAATAGCTTCAATGTAACTGCACACCCTTGCTTCATTTAGTATACGTGGATCAATGAATAGGTTTAAACCCCCTCCACTCACTCACACCACCTCAGATCCACTTGATCGGGTCAACTTTACCGAAGTAAACTCTTTCCAACTTTGGAAAAATAATAGTAATTAATATGATTAGCATTTAGCTGGACTACATTATCATACAGCTAATGTGTTGCTAATGTTACACAAACCATGTTCCTGTTGCCATTCGTTATCTCAGTCTGCCTTCTAAAAATCAGCATCCTTTGAATTACTTCGCAATATTACAGGTTTTACTATATTTAGAAGCAAATATTATATATAAATAATATTTAGATATCTGCATGTGTAAAGGAGTGGGAGTTCAGTCTACTAGACATACTACACAGTTTTTAAAGAAATAACAAAATTATCATAATTATTAATACTTCTCATTCATTGAAACATGTATGCAATATGTCCTATTTTTTTGTAAATGTTTAATTTAAACAGTAAATCTATGTTGTGCAGCACCTTGTAAAATCAAATAAATAATAATTTTTCACATTTACCGTAATTTGATTGCATAAAAAAAGATTAATTTGATTATAAAAGTTTTATACATTCATCTGATTACCACTATTTTCTAACATTTTTCTGGAGAATTTCTGAAAACAACATTCCATATCTTACTATTATTATAAATTGAATAAATTAATAAATTGTTAGTTAATTGACTAGATTGCCTTTATTGATTAACAAAATGTAATTAAACCCTTAAAATGGAATAATTTTTTTAATTGGAAACAATTAAAGAGAAAAGAGAGATTTCATATTGCCATAGATCAACACACAATACCGCCTTCAAAAACAGTAATATAAATAAATAAATCAGTATAGACCAAATTTGGAATTGTAGTTTACATTGAAACAAATCATTTTTAAAATACAACAGTCTTTTTGACATGCATATATATTTCCTCAGACCTCAAGAAAAAAAAAATTCTCAGACAGGATATGACGCTTGAAGTAATATCAAATGCAGTGATATTTTGACTTCACATCTGTGATTATGGGATGACTGGACCGTGTGTTGGCAGTTTCTACATGAAAGCTCTCAGCTGCCATGACAACAGCTGTAGCAAATCAAGCCACCACTGTGGACATACCAGCACGTACGTGTGTGTATTCACATTTGATTTCACTTCCAGACTCATGCAATGCAATATTTCCTATTTTACAAACATGAACGATACCTCAAATCGCACGCCTTGAAAATGAAAAAGCATTATTAGGAACCAGAACTAGGAATGACTGCGCAGTGCAACAACTGGCAGTATGAATGTGATTTTAGTGATCAGGTTTCTGCCAGGGCGATGATACATCAATGCAAAACCCCATAGAGTTTGCACTGAATTTGAGCCATATCTAAAGACTTGAAGCCCCTTGGCTTGGCCCAGGAAGCAGCTCCTGAGCAATCACCAAGAACAGCCTAGGATCATGTGGTACTTCAGTATGGATTGTTCATCCCAGCTCAGATCAGTATTAGTCACTCTAAAGAGATGCGAAGAACATGTAAAATCCAGTTCTGAGCTCTGACTCAACAACACATCAATGAATCATGGGGCTGTCAGAGTAACACGAGACGTGACACCCAGAGCTGTACCACGCCATTAGACACAGACCTGCTGGTTCACACCTGTCAAAGTGCAGCAGGTGTGTTGCAAATGGCATACGCAGCTCACAATAGTGTATGTGAGAGAGACACTTCCCCTCCCTGAGCTTTTAGTTCCACTCACTCGGTTTCATGAGTGTCATCGAGTATGACAGCTCTTACATAAAGAGATGGAGATCTCCTCTGTCCTCTCTGACTTGAGTGTCCTTTCAAAAGTCCCACTGCCTGTCTCTCACCCAAACATCCTCAAATCCTCATGTAAATATCCTCAATCGCTCAACCGTCACATCTAGGTCAGCTCCATTACTAATTAATTACTGTTGCACAATAGCTTCCACCTACACACACACACACACAGTTCTGCCTACAAGTCCCATTTTGTCACGGCTGCTAAAAATACACAAAAGCTTTAGGGGGAAGTCATAACATCTCAGCACAACAACTCTGGATCGGGAGCGTGATCACACTGACCTTACAGCACAACTCATGCAGGCTTGCTCTAAGGGTGT
Organism: Rhodeus uyekii; assembly: GCA_037043235.1. Taxonomy (NCBI): domain Eukaryota; kingdom Metazoa; phylum Chordata; class Actinopteri; order Cypriniformes; family Acheilognathidae; genus Rhodeus; species Rhodeus uyekii. The sequence continues at coordinate 5,083,438 of JAWRVZ010000019.1, forward strand.
AATCATTCTGCCCTTTACATCATGCCACAAGCAGGAAGTGTGATCGCAGTGACCTTAATCCTGCTGCACACACACACACTAACTCACAAGCACATTAAGAGGTAGGGCTGTGCGATTAATGTAATTGATTACCGATTTTGGCTTCCAAAAATTATGGAAACAAGATAATAGATGTAAAATGATTATTGTGCAGCTGCTTTCTTTCCTCCCTAAGCCAAACTTAACATCCAAATCAGCCGAATAGGTGAGTGTTGAAAAATGCAGTCTACTGTTGGTAAACTACATGCCTGAAATTAAACAGTGTCATTAAGCCAGAAAAAAGAGACACTGTTCCCCAAGCGGCTTTCTGTGTACGCAGGCACATCTTGATGAAAAACTTAAAGAACTGTGTATTTTTTTTTCTGTTGTATTTGTCCCTTTTGTTTGTAATTATTTTCTTCGTTCTTATTGCATTGCTGAATGTTTACTCTATTGTAACTTTTTTTGAGAGCCTTTTACTTAACTACATTAGTTAAACTAGTGAAAGTAGCATTCATTTTTGCTGATAATAGTGAACTTTTACTTCTATATAAAATTACTCATTTCATGAAATAAGAGCATATCGGCCATCAATAATAGTGTTACACAACTGACATATAAAGTGGTGAACTAAACCATCTCGTGGACATGCATTGCAGAGCTGGACCAAGGCAGATATTGTAGTTCAAACGTATTTACACATTTTTATGTTGCTGAAAATGACTGATTGTTTCACTAGAAAATATACTTAATCGTCGACTGGGTAGTGTGGCGTCATTTGAATCTGCATTCAAAAATTTGCTATCAGAAATGTTCATTTTTGGGTGAACTATTCCTTTAAATCAGTCAATTCTGTAACAATTAATTCTAAAACCAGTTACTCCTCAGCAACATGAGTGGTGTGCAGTCGCAACAAATAGTGTGTGCGCTTATAACTTTTATGGTCATGCGTAAGCAGCACAACAAAAAATAAAAATTGTGCTGCTTACAAAGAATTCTTAAGAGAGAAAAAAATGAGATGTTCTTAAGAAATTATCACAAAAATATACTAGGAATGAATCCAGCCCCTGGATAGAGCACAGTGGAAGAGAAAGCATGTGTTTTCCAAATGTTTTGATTTTAAAAATTGAGCCATATGCAAATAAACAAACAAGCCAAATATGTATACAAATAAGCTATATTTTCAATAGAGAAAGACTGTCTTTCCACTATTTAGCTGAAATCACCCGTACTCACAGTTTCTACAAGAGCATATTTTATCATTTAAGTCATATCATGATTTTTTTTATATATCTTTGGAGATTTTAATAATTTTCACTTCTGGTGCTCAACTACTGCAGTGGTCTATTAAACACAGAGCTAACCAATAGAATACAGAGATATTTTTGTGTTCTTCTGTCATGAAAACACTGACAGTCATCTGTACTGTCCACAAAATTACAGTTCCTCTTCCCGCACAATTTGACTCATCTCTTACTGTTCCTGTGAAGAAGAGAATAGTGCAAGCCTCTCAAGCAGTCAATAAACACAGGGTTTATACAGAACTTCTTAAGTTGAATTTACTACCTTTTTACTACCTTCAAAATATTTTTTAATACCAGCGTCACTGCAATTATCTTGACCGACATAACCATCCTCCAAAAAAGGAGGGATTTTTTTTTTTTAGGATTGGTTGAGCCTCTTGTCGAACAGCCCTGCTTGGTTTATGGTCTCCACCAGTTTTTCTTCTTAAAATATGGTGCAATACCAAATTTGATCATGTAAGCGTTCTTATTCTTGCCTAAAGCAAAGGATTTCGCTATGTCGGAGTCCGGAAACATTTCTAAACAGCTCTCCAAAGCCATCGTTGGAATTGAAAGAGTGGTGTTTAGTTGCTAGATCTAAACACTACGGACTAGTCGACTAGTCGAAACGCCACTGATTTGTGAGTCATTTAGACTAAAGTTTTGTAACTGATTAGACGACTAGACTAAAAGTAAGAAGACAGTAAAAAATACATTTAAATGCATCAATAATACATCTAAAATACTGAATCTATAAATCAAGTAAAATAATAATGAATTTTGCTGAAATAAGGTCAGTATTAGGGGAGCGCGGGGCACAAAGTAATGCGGGGTAAATGGTAACGCAGACTTTTTAGATAGTTGCAAAGGATATGATTAAATATGATGTACTAACGGGCTTTTCACCACACTGTTTGCACACGTCTTCTGGCCATCTTTCGAGAAAGTTCAGCGAAGTTTGGAGGAGAACCACAGGAAAAACTCTTTTGGCAGCATGTAAATATTTTTTGTTGTAGTAGTTGTTTTTCGATTTACAAAGTGTGTGAAAGTATGTTAGTCCAATAATTACCATCTTCTTGGCTAAAAGATGGTACCATTTTGAAAGATGTGAAAAACACATAGTGACTGCTAGCCGGTCCTGAGGTAAACACGACACCGCAGTGTTAGTTGTAACATTGCATAGCCTATATCAATAATCAGATATTTTGCATTGTATTAACCTATTAAAAAGTTTTAATGTTCAAAGCATAAACAAAATGTAAAAAAAAATATATATATATAATATTTCATTCATAAGTTATGCTTATGATCATCAAGACAACTTTTTGTAAGAAATAAAAATACATGAATGAACATCCATTGCATAACATGCGTTACAAATAACCCTCTGTCTGTTACATCTAGCCCTGCTCACGGGGTAAGAAGTAACATTTTACTCATTTTATGCTTTTGGCGATACTGCACAGAAACGATAGGTGAAATGTGCAGGAGAGACTTGCATGTTGTTTGTATAAAAATATGGTTTGTCTAATCCTATTACTTTGTTCATTATTTGGCCAAAACCAAAAAGTGTTACTTTGTGCCCCGCGCCGCTATTCGACATGCTTTCCTTGTGACGTCTCAAAACTGCTGTTTTATGTGTGTGTTTCCATGGCGACGCATCATGCTTGTCAAGTGACGCACAGCAACCACAAAAAAAAGTATCGCATGCATTTAGTTTCTCTTATTTATTCAAAATATTAAACTTGTTCGCTGATAGTTTGTGTCGCAGATCGGAGAATCTTCTACCGAAATACATGACAGTAAGTGTCCGCTGAAGTGGGAGAAGAATAGAGTGACTTTACCGCCGCACATAAACACCACAACGCCTCAGCTGCAGTGTAGTCTGTTCACTCTGCTGTTCACTCACCTCAGCTCGCAAAGCACTGGGCGCGCGCGCGCGCGCGCGCGCGCGAACACAACACAACCTCGCGTGATATCGCTCAGGTCCTAGTTTCAACATCTAAATAAATCCTCGCGAATTTTTAAAGAAAGGCCTGCACTTAACACAAATTGAAAATATATCTAAAAAATTTGGCTCGAAAATTTAATACCTCGTCAAAAGACGTTTACTACTTTTTACTACTTTTTAATGGCCTTAATTTTGGCTGATTTCATTTACTACCTTTTACTACCTTTTACAACCCCGCGGACACCCTGAAACACTCTCTGTACTGGCTATGTGATGCACACTTGGCAAAACCCGATACAGTCTGATGACACCTACAATTGTAAAGCAGCAGAAATGAATTTCACATAGCGTGAGGCAGCAGTATGTTATTATAGAGAGGCTGCATACACTCCACCCACCCTTCACAGAGCCCCTGACCTAGAAAAGAGTTCCTAAGAAGTTAGGGAGTTATTCCAAACATCTGCATGTGCCATTTACCGTTACACCACATACACATCCATTCTCTCGCGACCTAACAAATAAAGCCACAACTGCAAAGTCAGAGGTTCTGCTATTACTGACATAATCTTTTAGACACTCACAACCCAAATAGCATCTACACACACACATACCTGTTCTGAGTAGGCTTGTGTGGTGGCAGTGCGGGCTGGGTAAATAAAACTCAGGCCAACGAAAAAGGACAGGCTAATTTCCGAGGCTAATAAATAGACAATAATAATAGACTAAGCGATAGTCTGTTATCACTCTTCTCTCCCATTGGATTAATGCAGACACAACATGCAGTATCCTTTCTAGCCTAATCCTACAATAATCACAACTCAAAGCCTGAAGATTCAAAGGCAGAACTTTAACTTTAAGTGACATGTGAAGGCCAAGTATGGTAACACATACTTGGAAATTGAAATGGTTAAATGGAAATTGAAATGAGTAGTGAACACACACACCCGGAGCAGCGGGTGAATGAATGTGCATGACACCAGTGTGTGATGGTACGTGTCAAAGGGTTAATCAATTGAAGTATTCAATGGAAAATAAAATCTCACTGACCCCAACCTTTTGAATAGTAGTTTAGATTTGAGACTAAAAGTTATTTGCGGCAGATTGTAACTGGCAGATCACTGGCATCTTGATCCCAGCAAAAGGCAGACGTACTGAGGAATTAGCAATAGTTACTAATATGGCATTTGGGTATTAACATCAATAAGATTTGCTGACCTTTGCCATTTCCTCAGCTGTACCCACAGTGAGGGGCTGACGATGGCCCGAGTGACGAATAAGAGACTCCGTCCCGATTTCCATGCGAGGACGCTTCATCTCAGAGTACTCCACTTCTGATTGGCTGCTGGGGTCCTGCAGGTAAATGTGTTCATATCGAATGTGGGACTCTTGACCCCTGTAGAGGGAGAAAGGAGCAGGAGGATAACTGAATTACGGGTACAGATACAGTCATTAGCGGAATTCCAAAAGGATGTCGGCATTATAAGGTTAACAAAGCGGATCATTTTACACGCTAAAGTTACACATTTAACAGCATTGACAATCCAAAAAAAAAAAACACAGACTTCAGACGAGTGAACATGATTCCAGTAATCCAAGTCACTTCATATTCATAAGGAGAGCAAGGCTGGGAATTAAGTGGGTGTTTCATACCAGAATGAAGCCAAACTAAATGCGTTACATGCGTATCAACTAGCGATTATTAATTATTGCGTTAATTAACAAGATTTTAGAAAGGCTGCATTATCTACAACAGCTGATAAATGTTAAATAAAATATAATAAAATGTCCTGAATGACTGAGAATCCCCATAGACACACTCACATAAAACAAGCGTAACATCCATTAAGGATGGCTCCGATGAAACAACCAGTCATACAAGAACAGTGAGGACAAGTCATGATCTCCGCAATTATTTCACAAATAAACGGTTAAGTAGAGGCCGCCCAAACTAACGAGGAGTACAACCATGGTCATGTTTGAGTGCTGGAGGCAACAGAGCCTTGGTATAGGAGTGAGCCTTTTCACACAAGAGTGCTATTAGTGAACTGACCTTGATGTGGTGGACCGAGTGTGTGCGATATAGGAGGAAAAGAGAGCTGCTTGATCATCACACAAACACATTATTCACATCAATCACACATACACTATGTCTCTGGTTCTCACTTTGAGTCAACCAAACATCTGTTATATCCGATTCTAAAAATAATTATTTTTAGTGTGATGCTTCATCCCAGACTAAAGTTTGTATAATAATGATTAAATATAACCATCCAGGTTTGTTTAAATAAAACACTTTATTATCTATTGTAATATTTTACTGTCAAATAATAACCAACCAGCAGCTGTTGCATTCCCAAGTGCATGTTATAAGCGAGCCAAACTTAAGTTTTATTTTGATTAATCGTGCAGCCCTTCATGTACACGTTTTGAACGAGGCCCTAATGGGGCGAGTTGCTATACTTTGTGTAATCAGGTGGTTCACAGGCCTTCCTGTAGGATCAGACTTATCAAGAGCAAACACACATGCACTCACATGAACTCAATAACCCTAAACGACAATAGCACACCACACTACAACCACATGTGCACACACACACACCATTTGAAAAGACTTCACCTTCCCTCATACTGCAGACTGTCTCTGTTATACATTTGTAAAACACTTTTCAGGAAAATCCCGCACATGCATTATGAATTTAAATAATAGTAATTAACAGTTAAAGTTGAAATGAGGTCATTAGGATTCTTAAGAAAATCTAGACAACGTCGGTGAGGTTTAAAACAGTACGGTTTGTTTAAATGTGTGGACAGTACATTGTACATCGCTGAGAACAAGAACGGGTGTATCCCTAATATTAATTACATTCTCTACCCAGCTTAAATAAACATTACACATACACTCCACCACAGAGCGTGATTAATGCAAACAAACTTTATGTTTCAAGTGGATTCATTGCAACGAGTAACAGAAAGTCGCATGATATGCATGATATACATACATAATTCCCCCCACTAATTTTCACTAATGTGACTGCACCTAAAAAGCATCTAGAGGGACTACATCCCAAAATAAAACATTTAGGATTTTGTGGACAAATCAAAGAACTTTACATTTTGATCTAGTCAATTTATTAAAAACACTAGATGTAATTTATGTCACATGAAATGACTGATGTAGACACATGAGAGAAATATATTATTGTCTTTCACGAATCACAAAAAGATTTTGAATTAAAACATAACTCTAGCAGAACAGCCGTTTTTGTGCCTGGTTCAACTGTGTTCACGTTTGTTTGTCTCCGCAACGGTGTGTGCACTGTTAGAACTAATCTAAACCAGAATAAAGGTAACACACACATTACCAAAATCTGTGAAACAGTGTGTAGAGGAAAAATACTAAAACACTAGAAGCAAAATCCCCCAATTTCAATAGGTGCTTGGCACTTACATAATCACATCACACTGCAGCCACCCATGCTCTCACACTCCCTTTCTGTGAGAGGGTAAGATAATCTGATCTGCAGGCAGGATTTGTTATACACCGAGTCGCACACACAACGAGAGAGACAGCGACACAGAGAGCAGTTTAACTGGCCCCTGACCTCATTCTGAATTGAGGACAGATCATGCATGCTGAGTATTTGAACTATTGTAGAATAAATTTGCCCTTGTACTGCTGCCATGCTCTCTGTCGCTCCTTTTCTCCCTCCACTGCCATCATTCCATCTCACTCCGTCTTTCACTCGCCACATTCTAACCCCTTTCCTTTCCATTCATCTTGCTTTGATCTCAATCCCTTAATATCGCTTGCTCTGGAGAGAATAAAAAAATGATTAAATACCTTTTCAACCCCTATCACTTGTCATCACAAAACAACCCAAAAGGCTTGTCTTTAAGAGACCAAAGGCAGACCAGAATTTGCAATCAAGGTCGACCGATTGATTGGTTTTGCAACAAAAAAAAAACATACCGATACTTTATCTATGTTGTTTCTGTTGCTGATGTGAAGTACACATAGACATCTTACCCACACACAAACCCTTTAGCTTCAAGTAAATCCATTCTTCTATATCCTTAGGCCATTTCCTGTGAGAGCATCCAGTTCCACTACACCAGGCTCTGATCATACAGCTCACAAACACCACACTCAGCATTCAGAGACACCTCTATTCCCAATACACCCACATATGTATTCAACACTATACTTCTTATATGGCAAACAAAGAATAACAGCACGCAGGACAGGAAAAACATGATATTTTTAACCTACACTCGGATATTACTACATTATAGTAAGGATGGCATGCCAATACTTGGTTGTGATCTCCTGGCCACTTACACTCTTGCTGACTGTTTAATGTCGCAATGTTACAGAATTGGCGGAAGATCCTCTCTTCCATATTGCGACATACATCTAAGTGAAACAGAACATAAAAGAAACGTAGGGCGGGATTTATGCGTTTATACATCAGTTGGAGGAGGATCTGAACGCCAGTCTGCAGGTGACTAAGAAAGTGGCAGGGTCTGACTGGATTAAATGATTTAAGGAGTCCGGCATACATCACCAGAGGGAAGTCCATTTGGAAAATAGGATACATTTTCATTTTATGTTGCCTTTAAGTAAGTGAAAGGCTAAAAATGATTGGTTTGAGAATGTTTATGGCAACAAATATGGCTCCTCCATTGATAGATAGGTACTGTAAAGACACTAAAGGATTACAAAGACATTCCCACTGGAGTACCACCTCAGAAACCAAGCTAGAAGAAAATTAATCCACTCGTACTGAAGGTGACATTCTACAGAGTCATTGCATAAGCATTACATAAGAGCAGTAGATTGCTTCAGTCACCTCCATGAACCAAGGAAGCAGAGTAAACTGGCATGGACAGTCACAAAACAGGACTTTACGTCCAGGACTAATAAATGCTTCCCTGAAGAAGAATCTTTAATGAGATTGAAATGTTGGTCACTGTGGTCAAAGCCTTCTGTCACAATTTTGAAGGGCTCAACAATAGATTGTGGCCAGAATGTGCAACTAGCCCAAAGGACAGGACTGAACAGACAAGATCTCATGTTTGCTTGTTTATACCTTTCACTGCCCGGCTGAAATTCAGACAGAAGGGATGGTCTGCGGCGGTGAGGCTGGGACAGGGATCCATGGGCCAGATGGGAACCGTAGTCCCGAGCGTGAGGGTGGTAGTCCACCAGTCCACCAACATCCTAAAATTAACAAAGTAAGACATTACTCATAAAAATTTGGATGCAGAATGCGACACTCTCAAGTATAAGCTATATGACACTAAGATGCCTCCTAGATTAAATGTAGATGTTTACAGATTTAATCATGAACCTTATGACATGAAAAAAAAAATCTCAAATCAGCTCTAAATACTGAGAACAATTAGTCTAAGTCCTTGGTACTCAACCCAAAGCTTACAAATATCATAAAGCTCTTTAGTTGCAGCTTAAAGTCTTATTTTTCACACGAAATTGCTCACGTCATATCAGTCATGCACCTATACTAGTTATATTGCTTGTTTAGTCTAAATTGTATTAAGACTAGTATGAAGAAATACCCATTTTTTGGTGTCAAATGGTATTCGAAAACAAAATCTGCTTTATGTCAGACATATTACATATTCCAACATGAACAAAGGTATGGACGAGGAAGGGCTCCAGTTGGCTGGCTAGATCTAGAGCAAACGCTAATCTCCGCTGGATGAAGATGATGGCTGAGGGTCAAAATCCCATGATTAACAGGTCATATCCTATACAAGATAATCCTTTGTTACCAAACTCGTGCCAAACCCCAAAGCCAATGTTCAGATCTATATGTACATCAGGGGAGTGTGTGCATTCTTAATAGGGTGTATAATAGCCTACTGTATACCAGTTAGTGCAACACTTTTTAGCTCATCTGTCAAAGTCACATGACTTGTTAGTAATAAATAATGCTTTTGTGGGGGGAAAAAAAACAGGATTTAAGTTATTGTTTTGTAGTCAGTAACTGCAGTACCGTATGGGCTCTCAGCTGCAGAGGAAGAGTGGAAGCACTAGGAAGGTGACGAGCGTCCACAGCCCTCCGACCCTGAGGCACTGTTTGAGGGTGCGAGGACATGCTGACGATGCAACTTCCTCTACACTCTAAAAGTGGGTGTGGTCTTGTCACAAACGCTGTGCATCATGGGGTGTTGAGTCCTGGCAGTCACTGACCTGGAAGGAAACAGAGACAAAACATTGTCGATGAATTGTTAATAATATTTAATCCATCTTCTGTGGTTTAAAAAATTGTGGGCAAAATCATTCGATGTGAGAAAGTTTGATCACAGTTGAGTGAGAGAGAGAGAGTAACACCTGCTGCTGGCCAGATACAGGTGGGAAAACTGTGGATGAATGGATCACTGTATCCCCTCATCTCTTTCTATACTCATTAGGGCAGATGGTGTGTGTTGCATTCTCAAACTCCCTTTTCACAGAAAAAGTGCACCGTATGGCTAAACCAAGTTAATGTTCAAAGTACCTTTGAGGCAATTCAGTTTAATCAGCGACTATTTCGGTAACATCCCTGACTAATTATTTTGTTTACAGCTTTAACCTACTTGAATGAGTACAGACAAATCAATTAAACAATGGCACTGATAGCTGATTGGAGGAACTATCGGTTATCGGCAAACATTCATACAGATCGCTTTTCTGGGTTGCGTCCATTGCTGGCGGCTGAAAAGAGTCCGCTGGAATTATAGAGCACAAGAGCGGCCTATAAAGGCGCAATAAAAACCACCACTGATTCCTCGTGTTGTTTATTTTGACACGTGAGGCTCACCGCTGCATGGAGAGCACTGACAGATAAGACGCACATTTAAAACAACAACAGCGAGAAGCTATGTATACAGTACATTCTACCATATCAGTATAAAAATGTATTTGTTGACTAGATGCCGCATCAGCAGAGAATGAAGGCTATATTTAAGAGGAGTATAATATTAGTAGTACCTCAAGCAGTTAAAACCACGCAAATCCGACCCAAAAGTTTAATTTAATAACTGTTACCATCTATTTGAATTAGCTTGTATCCAGCTGATCACTGGTCAACCAGCAAAGTTGAATATTTAAAGCTACTGACGTTTGAAAGCAAATTGTATCTTCATGTAGGCGACAGAAACGTAAACCGGTCATAAATGCATTCGATTTCAGTTCTTATTTTTAATATTATGGACTTTAGTTGTTTTGTTTGTTTGCGCGGGCAGTAGTCGTCCGTGAGGGGCTGTTTATCTGTAATTAAAAGTTGTTTAAATGTTCGCCGGTTCCCACTTCCCTAGCTTTATCCTGCATTAGTCACTGTAATACATATTTTGATTAGATAATCATCAAGTGTTAAACAAAAGGTGTGAGACTATACATATAATACACAATTATGTCATTTTAATGCTCTGGCATTTGCCTAGATATTTAAAGATAGCCATCTTTAAGCATGATTGTTTGGATTTATGGAAACACTTTAGTTTAAAATAAGAATCTGTAAATCTGTAACATTAATTAAGGTTAATAAATGCTGTAGAAGTATTGTTAATTGTCCATTTGTGAATTTCAACATTTAAATTGAGTTTAATTTTTATCTTTTAACTTTAGTTAGTGGACTGTGAACTAACTTGAATGATCAAGGTACAATTGTATTGCATAAAGCATATAGTTCATGTAAGCTAGCCAATACATCCTTGTTAACCACTGGGACTTTTTATAAAGTGTTACTTGTGAAATATACATGCACGTTTCTAGGCTATAGATAAAGAAACACAACATTGACCTGTAATATATATTTTTTAAATTCTGTACAAGTTGTTCTATATAATTTAGCACATTTTAGTAAAAATGTTTTACTTGTGTGTTATGTTTCTTTTTAAACCAATATCCATTTAAAAAACGATCAGCTGATTAATCGGTTATCTGCAAGCACAGTCCAACCTAGTTATCAGCCAACCACAAGTTCAAATAACATTGAAGCAGTGACCTTACAAGAAACGTGGTAAACAGAGGTTACCCGCAGGGTAGTTATGTAACGTGACTTATGTTCAAATACAGGCCTTGTGGTATAATGGTGATCCTACAACTCTGGCTGAATGCTAAAAGTGAAACAGCATATCACTGACATTAAACTATTGACCCATATGCCACCGGCCCTTTCACTTAGGTGTCAAAAAAGACGTCTTCAACATTAACCTTAAGTGTAATTCCAAATTGCACACATTTTTTTACATTTTATAATCTCTTTTTAAACTATTGTGGTTATTAGTTGCCGAATAGATGTAACATTACTCTTTTAAGTGTAAATGTTTATGAAATTCAAATTAATTATTAAAATTAACCTGTTTCAGCAAACTGATGATTGGAAGCCATCCAAGATTTTATCATCTACAATATTTTCAGCATATTTTGTAAAGTCAAGGTTATTATAGTGCTAAAAACAGATACAGTAATACCTCGGTTTACGAGTGACTTAGCATACGAGCAAATCGTTGTACGAGTATGGAAAGTAAAATCGGTGTATGAGCATTGTATCAGAATGTGAGGAAATTGTTTCCTCGACCACGCGCATTTTTTTTGTGGAAAAGTCCTAACGCTCAGCATCTTCACGCGCATTTTTACTAGAAATATCCTAACGACAGCCTCTCACAAAGCCTGTCAAGCCCTTGACTCGTTCATTCTCTCAGCGTCGCTCGGTTTGGTTGCATCATTCACCACAGTGATACTTTTATAAGTGATTTACAGCGTTTTTACCTCGTGCTGTTAACATTAATTGTGTGTGACTAAGAAAGGTACGAAATTCTCCCTGTAAGCAGAAAAACCCTCCTCTCGTCTCCTTCACGCCAGCAGCGACGCTACTCAAAGCTAAAAGTGCACAAAATCAATTGTCACGTATTTTTAAAGTTTAATTGTCAATTATTAATTAGTATTTATACGAGATCTTAATGGTTATAATTTTAACTGTAATTAATAGGTTAAAACCAAAAACATATTTAAAATGGGCATTTATGGTCGTGTGGAACGAATCGAGTGATTTTTATTGCATTCTTTTGGGGAAAATTGTTTTGGTGTACGAGAATTTTGAGTTACGAGCTCGCTCTTGGAACGAATTAAACTCGTAAACCGAGGTATAACTGTATATATAAGATACAGATATAATAAAGTAACAGTTTAATGACCAAAACTATTGATCGAAACTATTGAGCGCTTCTCCGATCACACGTTTTGACCATGTCAGTGTCTATTTCATGCACAAAGCAAAGATAATAGGCGAATATGTCAGCAGTGTGGATACACTTCACGGTGAACAAAAAGGATGCTACAGAGGCAATGTGCATTTCATTTTTCTTTCAGATGGAATATCAAGAGTTGGCAAATGTCAAATAACTTTAATCTAGAGAACACAACAACCCAAACAGCACACAGAGTTTGGCGTTTTGGCAAGCAAGTAAATAAATAAATAACAGATGGTACATTCCATTTGTCCTCCGAATTGGTAAAGTCCTAGTGCCCAGTAGGAACGCCCCCCTCAAGTCAGACTAGCGGCTGGGCAACTTGGGGAAGCACAAAAACTGACTTTAGGATCCAATATGGCTGCTCAGTACATCAACCACACTGAAACAATAGTAATATATTTTTTATTAGCACTTAATTTTGTCTGCGTCCCAAATTCAGTGGTGCACTCCACGCACACTATTATCTAGCCTCTACTTGTGGACATGTGTTTGTATCCGAAAGAGTTAAGCACAATGTTTTGCCTGAACGAGTCCATCTTTGTTTTCTGACCTGTGCACTGGAGCGAGGTTAACACAGGTGTGACGTCATTCACAGCTATAATATGCTTCCTCTAAGGTTTTTCCCCCTGTGGTTGCTGTGTGTCCTGCTCAATAAATATACAAACCCACTGCCATCTCTAGAGGCCCCACAATCTCTCTTTCTCTCCGAGACACACAAATCACATGTGAGATAGGGCTGCTTCTATAGACAGAACAGTTGTGTGTCTACTCTATACATTTCAACTTAAAAACAAGGTCTTCGTGTGTTGTCAAATACTTTGAAATTAAAACTAAATTAGATCCTCTACTCTAAACCCCTGTAGCTCTTTTACTACACAAAGAGAGGCACACTACAGTACTTCTTCCTTCCTGTCTGTCACTGAATGATTTACATGGAAAGCGCAGAACGCCCAGCCGTGCTTTACTGTGCAGTGTGAGTGTGTGTGTGCTGGGGAGGAGATTCAATGGTCCAGGAATGTTCGGAGCTGTGAGGAGAAACAAAAAGTCTTTGTCATCCTGAAGGCACATTGTAGACTCGAACACATGAACCCACATGCAGCGTCAATCACACATAACTCCCAAAAAAACACAAGTCTGATATGCGTTCCTTGTTTTTGCAATAAGACCACTTCTTAAAGGAAAATCTATGTTTTTGCATTAGATGACCACATACAACAATTTCAACTTGTCATCTAAACAAGAGAGATAAATTACCGTTACAATTTTGGGGTTCAGACCATTCGCACGTTCTCTGAGAGACCGTTTTCTCTGCGCAGATTACTCAACAGCGTATCACAAACAGTTTGTAACAAAACAGTTCTTTTTTGTGGATGATTGCGCTTAAATCGACCAACACAACATACATTTATGTCAATAATCCGGCTTTGGAGAGAATCGCCATAAATAGTCAGTTATGTCTTAAATTAACAAACAGTTGAGAAAGAAAACGTGTGTAACAGTAAAACGGATCCGTGCACTTGCTCTTAAAGTAATAGTAACCTCTCATTAATATTGATAAATCAACAAAATATAGCTTTAATTGTGATGAATCAAGATAAATAGCCTATATATTTAATTTATACAGAACTAAAAGACTATTTAGTGTTATTTTACATTTCATTAAACTGTATTCAGTTTCTGTATTATTTCTGTAACTTTCTTTATTTCATTCCTATTGTATTTACTTGTATTACCTTTTCCAATTTAATTCAAAGATTGATCCTTGTGCTTTGTAAATGCTTGAGAAACAACATTATCCCATTGTAAAAACACAAACACAATGAGTGAGCATACATTCAGGTGAGAGAAATTGTGTTTTACCCAAGTGAGGGGTAAATCACATTATAAAATTAATGTTTTTCTCATAAACGCGTTGGCCATAATTATAGGCACCCTTTTAAATACGTTATTAAATACTTTTTGGAAGCTCCTTTTGCCAAGATAACCGCTCTGAGGTTTCTCCTATAATTCCTGATGAGGTGAGAACACCTGACAGTATCTCCAGATTAGTGGTCTCCATCATGGTGCCCACGGGGGGCCTACAAGTTGCCCTGCTAAACACATTCTATTAAGAGCTCCAACTTGCCGTTGCAGATCCAATGTAAATCGGGACTCCAGACTGTGACTAAATGGTATCAATTTGCAAACTTGTTTTGTGCCGGCGGGACTACAATTTCACACTGGTGCCACTACAAAGTTCCCCAACTCCCAATAATTCACTGAGAAGCATTTGAATTCAGTGCAGAATTCTCCATCTCTACTATAAACCCACACGTCACACAAAAGCCAGATTAAATAGCGCTGACATTTTCAACATAATGATGCAAAAAACAGGCAAAAAAAACAAAAACAAATTTACTGTAGCAAAATTAATTATTTTGGCAGAAATGCTGCATATATTAATTACAAAGGCTGTTATATTAACAGACATACACAAACATTCAATATTTTAGAAGAGTAATGGAATATAATTACAGTATGTATTTTTATAAGCTATGGCAGTTCATTGTATTTCTTTTTTGCTGTGGGAGTGAAGAGCCATGCATTTCAAAATTAAGTTTTTACACTTATTAATAAACTGTAGTTAATTTAAACAAATTTACATTTGCATTCCAACTTAGACTCAGTGATTTACTGTCCATTTGTCCGTGAGACAAAATCAAACAATTATTGTTGCCACTGTGGCAAATGACTTTTAAAATTGTGACGCTTAAATATTCAGGAAAAGCGTATGAAAATGCAAATTTCAAAGATAAAATTATAAATGTACATATTTTAGTATACATTTATCATTTTTCAGGAATGCGTGTTGAATAAACATATGGTGGTGACTAAAAGTAGAAATTAAAACGCACCACCATGTATTTACAATAAACTAAATATTGTGGAGTACAACAAACGCGTAGCCCTCTAGATTATTTTATCCCTTGATGTAGCCCTCGCTAAAAAAATTAATAAAATAAAAACGCTGGAGACCTCTACTCTAGATCCTTCAAATTCCCATTTCTGTGCAGGTGCTTCTCTTCAGTTTGACCCCAGTCATGACAATTTATGACACAATCCATCTGATCAAGAAGCCCAGGACTTCCGGCTCACAACATTAAATATCCAGCTGTATATTTAACCGTATATTAACGGTATATTGTATTCCTATTTGCACCGAAACCATCTGGTGGCTTTGCTGCCAAAAAAACTGGCCATAGAATCAGGTCCCTTTGAAGTTTAAGTCGTATCTGACTACTGAATATGCAGGAGTTTGTTTTTTGGATGAGCGAGGAAGATGTTTCTTGAAACCCTCCCAAACAACATGTGGTGACTGCCGGGACTGTTTGAATTTTTTTAGGCTTACTGTCCCCAAGACTCAACTAATCTCTGCAATTCTCCATCTGTGATCCTTGGAGAGTCTTTGGCCACTCAAATTTCCCTCCTCGCTGTTCATTAAGACTATATAGACACACATCCTCTTCCAGGCACATTATCGCCCCGATGGAGGAAATGGGGATTTTCTTTCCTTATACTGCACGTGAGAACTACATTCTGTGGTTTTACTCATTGTGATAGCTAGACAATTTCATGTTCCTAGTCACTCTGGTGGGCAAAAATTATTTGAATATCAATGGGAATATATTAGAGGTATTTTACTCAAAACACATAGGGGTGCCAATAAATGTGGCCAAAGTGTTTTAGAGATTTTCCCCCACTTTCAATTCTTTTTTACAGTTTTTTTGAATGAAAGATCAAAAAGGATAAACCATGCAGATTTATTTTTACAGCCATCTTTGATACGTTTACCAGGGGTGACAAAAATGGCCATGACTATGCTGATTTAACGCTCAAGAATCTCAATTTGCAATAATTGTTCAGCTTATTCCTTTTGGGGTTTTTTTTTTTCATGGAAAATTCCAGGATTCTTTAATAAATATAAGGTTCAACAGAACAGCATTTATTTGTAATAGAACGGCATTTGGATTCAGGATTTCTCCAGATGCAAGAACATCTCTATTATTGGCCCAATTCCTGCAGATAATAATCATCTTCTTGACATCAAGACAAGTATATAGCTAGTCATGACAGAAGTCGCTAATTCTCAATAACAAACTTTCAATAAAATCACACAGAGGTGGTTATCTTACAACCAGCTTTGTAATTGTTTGCAATTAGCATCATTTTTGAATTATGGGCTTAATCATATGTCTGTTGACGGGCTTCCCAGAGATGGGAAACAGCAAACTAAGATTTATTCAAAAAGGAAGACACTGGGTGTGAAGTGCACATGTGTCCGGTCTGGCTGATCTACTGACACAGTTTGAACTGTGGAAATCTGGAAACAAACTTACCACTGTCCTCTGGCATCGTCTAGCTTTGTGAACGAAAAACCACAACAAAAAGAGAGAGACTGGGAGAGAAAGTGAAAGACAACATGAAAGGAGGAAGAGAGAGTAGGAACAGTGAAAGAGCTGGAAAGTATTCCTTTGGAAGGCGAAAGAAAAGAGGAGATATCTGTATGAGAGTGAGACAGAGAGAGACTGGGCCGTCAGACAGAAGGGGAAACACATGCCCTGGCACGGATACAGACACCCACAGGCTAGCTCATGGCTTCCTGCCAACAGCACGAATGAACTCACTTACCCCTCACTCTCTCTCTCGCTTTCTCCCTCTTTCCCAACTCTTTATTCTTCCTTTCTAGGAGTGGCTGGCTTTTGTGTGATCGCGCTCCCTTTTTTCTCTCCACCTCGCTCATGTTACATCTCTCTTCCTACCTTTTTCCGCCTCTCGTTCTGCTGATAAACACTCCGCTTGAAAGAACTGGAAAGAACCAGCGCTAACTGCCTTTCTTTCTATTAACCACTGTGTATTTCTACCTTTCAAACACACATTTTATTGACTCTTAAAAAAGCTAATCCCAGTTCTTCTGTCTATCATGATGGATGTAATAAATGTGAGTTGCTAGCGCTGAAAGAAAGGCATCAGGTCCCTCCTGCTGGCCCAGTAATGTCAGAGACAGCGTGAGATGTGGCGGCCATGTGCATGTTCCAATCCATCTGCATCACCCATGTCTACGCCACAAAATCTCCCATAATCTCATGGCACAAAACGCCACTTCAATAGGCGGTGTCATTATCACCTCTAATTTACCACCTTCAGTGTTTAAGCTTGAACGTTCAGTCTGGGTTTTAGTCTGAATCCGACACTCTGTGCGAAACATGTTGTGCATTAATTAGCGCACCACATTTAGGCTTTAGAAATGTTGTCAATCGAATTTCTATCCTCTGAAGAGAGGCTGTATATCATCCTCTGCTGGAATAGGAATGTCTTTTGGCAGGAATCAGGACTTGAATTTCATTTTAGAATATGGGGGGGATGGGGGAGGCATTTTGACAACTTTCACCTAAATGTTTGCTCTCTCACTGTATTTGTGTTTTTATAATGAGGTAATTTATTGCTCAAGAGTTTACGAAACTGACGGAAGCTTGATTTTTCTTTATTCTTGAATTTGACTGAAAAACGTAGTACAAATAAACACAACAGAATAAACACAACTGAAATAAAGAGAAGACTTTTGGGTACGTATTCAGGTACAAAAATAATACCCGAAACTGAAAGTAATACACAGCATAGTCTTTTACTCCTGTATTACTTAAATACTTTGGCTATTAATCATGATTCCTTACAATTAAAGCTATATTTTGTTGATTTATCAACATGAGACCCATATTAGGCTGCTATCACTTTAAGCGCACAGATCCTATTTTTTTTATTTTTTTTGAAAATTCAGTTTTCAATTTTTTATTTGAGAATTCAGAAAGTTTTAAAATGAATGATTTGATTTTATAATCTATGTGGATTCATTAACTCATGCAACTTATAATATAAAAGCGAGACCTGCAGGAATTATTAAAATGTGAAATCTCACGCCGAAATTTGAGACCTGAAAATATATAACATTTTCACAACAACAGACATGCTGCTCAGTAAAAAATTGGATTCTTTGATGAATAGGAAACCTTTTTTTTTTTTACAAATCTTTTGTAACATTATACATGCGCTTACTTCATTTTGTATCATTTTAATGCATAATAAAAGCATTAATTTCTAACCCAAACATTTGAACAGGACTTATGGATTGAATGATGATTGGCCGCCAATATGAATCTATACCGGCAAAGATTTATTTGATCATTTAATGTGATAATGCATGCCATTCTGCAGTTAAAATTCTTGAAAATACTCCCATTAGTGTGAGCAAGTATGTCAAAGGTTTCTATTTATTACAACACGTTTTTGAAGCATTGAGCTTTGTAGCCAATCACAGACACATCGTAGTAGAATGTCAACGCAAAAAGACCTTTTTTGCCTTAAAATAGCTTCAATGTAACTCCACACCCTTGCTTTATTTAGTATACGTGGATCAATTAATATATTAAACCACCTCCACTCACTCACACCAACTCAGATCCCCTTGATCGGGTCAACTTTACTGTAGTAAACGCAGCACAATGGTAAACACATAATGGTAATTAATATTAGGGACATACCGATGTGAACATTTTGATCAATACCGATAACTAACAACTCTGTATATTTGAAAACCGATAACCAATATATTTGCAGACAATACCAAATCCACATTTCTACTTAACTTTTGAGAGCTTGATTACAAAAACAAAAGTCTCAACATTAAAGGTCATCTCCCAAGCACACAATTAAAATTGTATGTAGCCCATATGACAGACACTTATGTCGCACTTAACTGTATTTACCTTTTTGATATCAATAATATTTTAAGCAATTCAAAACCATAATGGCGAACAATGCGCATCTGAACCGTCTCAGCTAAAGAGGACCATTATTATATTTATCAGCTTTAATATATCTACAAAAATTTCTTACTGGGCCAATAACGATCACATTAAAAATGAACATATGCCATTATGGTGGCTGATATACAGTGGTGTGAAAAAGTGTTCGACCCCTTCCTAATTTTTTGTTATACAAATTTAGATATTAGTTAAAGATTACACGAGTAAACACAAAATCCACTTTTTAAATGAAGGTTGTTATTATTAAGGGAAAACCAAATCCAAACATACATGGCCCTGTGTGAAAAAGTGATTCCCTCCTTGTTAAAACAAAACTTCACACCTGAGTTCAATTTCTCTAGTCACACCCAGGCCTGATTTTTCCTGTTCAAAAGACCTATTCATAAGATGTTAAAGTCAAAAATGCAAATGACAAAGTACTTTTATTCCTCATGCAGGTTGAAGTTTTATTTACATTACACATTAGCTAGCAAGACACAAGCTTTAGTATCAACAAGCCTACGGTGTGAAGTTCGTGGAATAAGCTTTCAAACAGCGATATATATGGTGCTCAAACACACACAAACACACTCGTCGAGCAGGATGAATGGCATGTGACAGCTGTTAGGATGCACCTTCACCTGCATCCAGCAAAGCTTTTAATATCACTACTGCTTACATGCACTCAGTGACTGCGAGCAGATGAGTTTATTGGTCTACATTGGCCTGCTGGTAAAGACCTGCCCTCTGTGTGTGTGTGTGTGTGTGTGTGTGTGTGTGTGTGTGTGTGTGTGTGTGTGTGTGTGTGTGTGTGTGTGTGTGTGTCAGACATGACAGACTGTATTTCCCCTTTTCAGTGCCTCTTTCTGTTCTCTCCTCTGTACCGCCCCCTCTCTCTCTCCTTTCCTCCCTCTTTCCCCTCTCATCTGACCTTCCCATTGTTCTTTCAGCCAGTGCCCCCTGTAGGTTATTTGGGGTCACAATGCAGGGCAGCTGTCTGACCTCTGCGACGGGCTGTGAATAAAAACTGCCTCCCCCTCCTAGCACAGTTCAAACTCCCTATACTGTCCGCATTCTCGTGCCACTTTAATCCATATTTACAGATCTGGACTGAAGTCAAATGCTTACAGGTCTGTGAAAAATTACATTCAGAGCGATGAACGCTTATCATATTCACCTTCAAATCCAATCATCAGCCATCTGCCTTCCAACACTGCTGATAGATGCACTACCATAATTCATATTTAAGGAGTTACCGAATGGATGCCAAATGGCAAAAGGCCAATAAACTGCATAGGTTTTCAAGTTTGACCATAAATAAATAAAGATTTTTTTACAAAAAAGTAAAACAGTGCCGTCCTAATTTTTGAAGCTACACAGTCCAAACCATGGGAAATACCACCATTTTCCCTCCTGTTTTGGTGTCCAGTAAAACTAACCACACATTTACAGCACAGTGGTTTACAACCCGACATCATGACATAGTATTTCCACTCTGCTCTGAAATAAACAGACATCTTATAACAGTCACAATCCCCACCCACCTGTACTTCAACACAGACCATATTCAGCACTCGCGTTTTGACAAAAAGCAACATGAACCATGCAGTACAAATTAACTCAACTGAGTGTAAACAAATAATCTATAACAACTACAGTTACACCACACTCATAACCCAAACACATATAGAAGCACACATACAACCTGCTCCCTTTAACAAGCACACGAAAAGAGAGAAGAATTTGTGTTGCATAACGGCAGAGTGAATGACTTAACAATAAAGTGCAGGATTATCTACACTAATCCTTTCTGCCTGCATCATTCACGATCAGCGTCTTTCTGTGTGAGAGAGCAATACCACGACTGTTTTGATCAAGGTCGCATAATAAACCACAAAGTGCTTCCACGTATCTCTCGCGACCGGGTAGAGTATACACAACTAGCTATAGAGGTAACACAGGATGTAGATAGCCTGAAAACAGAGTGATGCTAGAATCTTGTGTATGCATGCACACACAAACACGCGTCACAGTGTGAAACATCAAACAGCCTCATGACTGTTGTACAAACGGCAGTAACTGAGAACACTTCGTTCTCACCACAAAAATAAAAGCTTAAAACGGCTGATCATGTGCTCATCCCACAGTCTATTACAGAGCAGGAGTGAAGAAACAAAACTGCTCTAAACTTTTAGATACTGAAAAACAAAAAAAGTCCATGAAGCTTGTGTTGCATGCACTTTAAAAATTGAGATCAGTCAAACTAAATCAAAAATTAATTATTTAAAGGTTTCAGTCCAACTGAAATCACCCCAGACCATTTTTTCTGAAGTTGACCTAGATAATGTGATGGTAGCTTGGCTTCATCCAGCAATTTATTCAAACTTAATGGAACACGACAGGACTTGTGAACAGTACTACATAAATCTGGGAAGGTTTCATAAAATAAACACAAAGCAACCAAAAAGTAATAATAGAGAACAAATTTTTAAGTGATTTAAATCGAATCATGAAATTCCAAAACATTCCCACCCCTAAATAAAATGCAGGATTGAATATGAAACTGAAAGGTTTGTCAAACAGATGTCAAAATAGATCTGTATATTAAGTATTGCAGTGTAAATGCAATAGACCTCCCATTTGTTGTTACTTTTTTACAAAACTTTTTAAATAAATGTTTAAAGAAAAAACATAATAGTTCAATCCAAGAGTTTTTGCTGTAGTGCCAAAAGTGGTGCACAGAACCGTGAAATTTGACTGGTATTGGCACAGATTACTGAACTTTTGTTTCGTTTATAGAGTATTTTACAATGGCATTGAATGCAGCTCAACCAATCAAAAAAGTGTTTAAATAATATTAAGAACAGAACAAAAGTGAAAAATATGCAGCTATAAAATGTCAAGCCAGTAGTGTTAAAGTAAACCCTCAATAGTAAAATATAAAAACACATATGAGCAATAGTAAAAAATAAATTCAAAAGAACAGACATTAATTGTGTGAGTGAAGACCAAGAATGGTAACCCATACTCATGCATTGACCTGAAACTCTTTTTTTCCCAGTAAGTGTATTAGGCTAGTGTCACTTTAGGAGATGCATGGATCCAATATACTGTTACACATGTTTTATTTCTCAACTGTTTACGTTCACTTAAGAAGTAACGGACTATGCTGTAGAGATGGACTAATTGCAATTTTCTTAGCCAATTCTGATTTCTGACTTTCTAATACCAATTTTTGCATATTCTGATTTTCTAAGAACTATAACTGACAGCATATACATGTTTTTCAATGAAAATAAAAAAGTCAGAACCAAAATTAACTAATAAATGGCAAACAACAGTACAACAATACAACAGAATAAAGATATGAAAAAAATACGGCTTTATGTTTTTAAAGGTGTGTTTAACAGTATATTCAGGTAAGAAATACTACAGAAAGTATTCAAACGCAAAATATCACTGCAAAGGGCAGCGATGTAGATGTGATATGAAAAATACGACAAGTCTGTTCCAGACCAAAACCATGACTGCCCTATTTGTTTGGCAGTCGTACAAACCGATTGAGTGAATGCATCTCCATTCTCCCTAATCAGAAGAACTCAAAGCCAACTGCGTATTAGGGATATGCGTGTAGTCGACTACACAGTACAACTGTGACTAGTCAATAAAAACAATAGTCAACTATACAAGACTTTATAGCTAAAATGACTGTTTTAATTCTACATTTGAAAAAAGTTTAAAAAAATAAAAGATTAAAAAAAACATTGGGAAAAAAAAACGAGCGGAAAACAAAATCTTTACCTCAGATATGTCATGCGTTTTCTCTCTGTCAGTCGCAGTGGGCGCAAAAATTGCCACTCGAAAGATGAGCGAGGTGTGGGATTATTTTGAATCGGAAGGAGACGGAAAAGTTTTATATAAACGGTCATGTCAAATTGGCATATAATAATTCCACTGGAGCCACGCACAACCATATTAATCACAGACACGGAGATGTTAGGAGAGACGAGCTAAAACAATCAAATCATTGCGTCATTTACTACAATTGTCCGACACTGTGATCCCGTTTCACGCTGAAAGAAGAAATGTATTCGTAAACTCAATGTCACAGGTGACACCATGAAAACCGACACATGCCTCTCTACATAAAGCAGCACTTTTGAGACTCGAGAAGGAAAGCGCGTCGCGTAATAGTGACCTTCTTTTTGACGGCATTCATTATGAGATCTGAACTTTATTCATAGATTAATGATACATTTAAATTAATGTATTTAAATATATTTTGGACTAACAACTAATTAGTCGTAGCCCACATCATCTTCTGAGGTACTTGCTTTTAGACTAGTCGGTTACAAAACGTCAGTTTAAATGACTAACAAATTAGCCGTAGCGCACATCCCTACTGCGTATACACCCACAACTGGAAAACAAACAGGAAAGCGTGGTGGAAAGGGATCATGGCATAATCATTCGGTGAATTAATACCAATGAAAAACAGCACATCGATAATATGGAGATATTTTCGTTTTGAAGCAAAAAGGTCATTTGAGCTGTCACCGAATTGTTGCCATAACACGTGGGAATACAATAAATGTCTACCAACATTTGAAAAACACTACAGGCAGCTATTTGAGGAGTGCGTTGCTAAAAAGCTGACAAAGTATTGTCAGTGGCACTCGATCTGGCAGCAAGAAACAATAAAGTACAATTTCAGAGTGAAAAAGGCCTCACGAAGTCACCAGGAAATAACACCTACTACCTCGCTAAAACAGAGTGACCAAAGACGGGTTTAACAACCTCATCCGAATGCTGTTAACAAGTTCTTGAATGTGTGCTGTGCATCAGTCTGACAAGTTTAGCTAATTGTGAATATTTCGTGTAGCATTTATGATCATTAGTGTGTGTTTCGTCAATATAAAGCTAGACCTACCTTAATTTAAGTCAAAAGAGCTTGTTTACAGAAAGGTACGGTAATTTTATTTGTTTTTACTGGAAACAGTTTGCAATAGAGAAAAGTGAGTTTAATTACTGGATATTAAAAAACTTGAAATGTTGAAATCAGTTCATATCTTTGCAGTTGTTTCTTGAGGAATGCATTCTGTGGGCAGCACTGACTGCATTTTAGCAGCAAGAAGATAAGCATATTGGATAGAAAGGCACACTACAAGGTAGTAGTGGAAGGGTCTGCAATTAAAGGAATGTTGTACTCCTTTAATTTAGTGTGTGTGCTGCAAAATCAGATATTTTCTCCAAATCGCAGTCCAACTTTCAAGAGCATTGAGTGATTTTCTTTGTCTTTTGTTCTTTGATTAACATGAGAGACAACAGCAGGAAAATTAGACTGCCGTCACTTTAAGAGTTTATAAACGGATTCAATATGATTACACAACATGCCATCTCTTTCCAAAACAACATTTAACTGAACACTCGCCAAGATGGGCATTTTGACATAATTTACGTATTTGACTGTTTAAGCCCAGTAAGCAAATGTTAATAATTTTGTGTGAGCAAGAAACCTGTGGGAATAACAAAGATTGTACAAAATACAAGCACTATTTAACCAGAGCGAATGAGACGAGCGAGTGAGACAGCGGTCCGGGATAATCATGTGGAAAATCGACCGATTCAGGTCCCTGGCCGTTGAATGTAGCACTGGCTCAATCAGGCAAGTGTCAGTTACCTGAACTGTCCCGATCGTCATTCACGACGGTCTCGGACCATCCTTTTTGTTGAGCCTTGGCAGAGTAAATTATGATATGTTTGGCTGACTGTATTTTATTTTGATAATGAAGGGGCTGCAATGACAAGTTATGCGAGGCTTCTTTATAACAGCGAAAACAACTTAAAATACTCCAATTATGGTCAAACATAAGAATCATTTCCATTTCACAGAAGAACTAAAGGTGTGTAATGTCATGATGTGTGAATCACCATGTTCTGTTGTTTATGTTGATAATGGCACACGTAAAAGTAAACCCTGGAAAACAAATTGATATTTCTAATGAGTCTCAGATACTTATCCATTCTAATTTCACTTCATTCTAATCTTGTCAGTTAACAAGCATTGGTTAACGATCAGAAAAAAAAATAAAATGAACATCCTAGTAAGAGTATGTGGGTGTGTGTGTGTGTGTGTGTGTGTGTGTGTGTGTGTGCGCAGTTGATAAACATCTCCACCTGTTTCCTCTCACCAAAACAAAACACACAGAGTTAGCAGGGAAACACCAGTAGTCGCTGTCCTAACACTTCAAACCCCAAACACACTCCTGCTGGCTGTAGGCAGAGCTAACCTTTTGTCTGCCAAAGCTGCTTCAGACAACAATTTTTCAGCGGCGACCGAGCAGAAAATGAGATTCCACCATCAATAACCTGCAAGCCTCTTCTTAGCCGTCTGGAATTTCCCCCTGAGCCAAGCCCTCACATCCTCCAGTCTGGAGAGAGAGACGTCACAGACCAAGACTTTACAGTAAAGCTATGAATGGATATTAGAGAGGCTGGGGAGAGGGGCCTTTGGAATTGGGAAAGTCTCAATTCTCTAAGTGCTTTTGTCTCCAAGGTTGTCTTCTTTTGTGCAGAAATGAAACCAAGGGTCATGGTTGCTGAGGGTAACAATCTCAATCTCTCCACTCCCCCGCTTCTTTTCTTACACCACCTCTACTTGACGCTTCCTGATTGCATGCGTGTATAAACTCACTGACCCCGATTATTTCTTCTCAGTTTGTAATTTATCATATGCTAGGCTATCAGAAATGTCTGCTCAAATAGCAATATGTTGCAATCAGCTAAATTAATGATTATGCGATCACATTTTCTGCAAAGATTTCCTCTTTCAGGCATAAACCAAAAACAGCTTTTGTTAACGCTTCACATTTTTTTATTTGTTAACATTAGTGAACATGAACTAACAATTAATACAACTTCTATTAGGGATGTAAATTAAAAATATGTCGATTTGCCTTGCCAACATGACAGTGTGTTGATATGTGCCTGCAATAACTCATGTGTGTAAGATCACGTCAGCAGGGTGGAGTTCCTTCAATTGAATTTCTGCATGTACGGTGATTAGATTCACAGATTTCGCTTGCTACCGTAAACGTGTGAATGAAAGTACAGAAGGACGAGTCCGCTATGCGATACCTGTCAACAATGAGTTGAAAAACATCTAATTTCAAGGCAAACCTGGCAAAAATCCAATATCGTGTATTCCTAACTGCTATATGATTTTTCAATCTTAAATGCTAATTTCAACATTTACTAATACAACATTTGCTTTTAAAAAATAAAAAAAGTTGTACATTAAAGCACTGTGAACTAACATGATGAAGAGATAAGAGAGATCTTTAAATCACAGAGTGAGAAATCCTCAGTGATCCTTGCTTTTGCTGTTGTGCGGTTTATACACGGGCACCCAAACAACCATCATCATCATCATCAGTGATAAAGCTCTGAATGACAACCGATGACATCCATCTACAATCTCACACACTTCATATGATGCTCTGTGAAGCTCTTTCAAACGTAAACAATTCCCAAATATCCAAATTCCAACTTATCAGCGGTTTAGCATTTTCAAAAAAAACATAAAATATATTAAATATTAACATTTCAAAGGTTTGGCTATATATATATATTATGAAAACTGGTAAAACAAGACACTTCTCAGAAACTAAAACAATTATAACTCCAAATTACATGAATACTTCTCTATCAAAGCAACAGCAAAAAAAAAATCCTTGTCTTGTCTCACAGAGGTTGACATCAGAGGCGTAAGATCATTTAATCTGCAACCACAATAGTAAACAATATAGTCGACATCCGTGTTTGGATTCATTACAGTTCATCACTGAGAAGTGCAAGCGGCTCGTGACAGAACAGACTAACTTAATGACGCTTTGAATTAAGCAGAATCTCTCAACGGAGATTCACTGAACTACAATTTACTCGTTTGTCTGCCTTTCAAATCATCGGCACTTCTTCCACAGTATAGAGAGAGCACGTGCACATGGTTGCCAGATTGCAAAGATTAGATTAGGCAGAAAATGAATCCTTTTAAACAGAAAAACAAACATGAAAGCTCACAGAAGAAGCTGTCTGTAATACGTTGTCTCCTTTTTCCGGAAAAAAATAGAGACATTGTTTTTAACTACATTTTAGTCTTGTCGAAAACAACAATATTGATTTTATCAAAGTTATATTTTCTTTACAATATCTCAGTCATGGGGAAAAAAGCTAAATCAATGAACATTTTTCATCATAGATTTCATTAACAAAATTAACACTCTACCTAGAGGCTCCAGGAGTCTATAATGTGTGAAATGTGAGTAACATCTATTATCAGTGTTCATATTGGCAGATATCTGAAAGCTGTTATCGGTGCTGATTAACATTGATAAATCAGTCAAGCTCTGCTCACTGTAGACTGCTGCTGATATTACATCAACAGACACTGACAGAAAGCACATCTCTTCCAGTAAACTCTTGGGCACTCTTCCACATGACTCAATACTTTATTATGCTACCAGAAACTCACTCACACACCTAGCAAACCCAACCACCATAGAAAATGCACAAGCTACAGCCCTCATTGAAGACATCAGTAAAAGAACAGAGACCTGTGGAGTATTCGAGCTAAATGACATGAGGACTCAAGAATTTATTACGGCTTAGGAACAAGCACTTAGAGATTTGAAGGGATGATGGTAAAGACATATTTAAATCCCAAATGCAGAGCTGCTGCCAGCTCACATCTCTAAACGGGCCGCTCTGGAAATCCTACAGGCTTGCAAAGAAAACAATGGGACATGGGAAGTGTCAGAGGGATTTTTCCAACAGCCAATTTCCACTGTCTTGCCCTTGGCCATCCTTCTCCATCTCAACTTGAGTACTTTTCCTGAAATCTCTTGACTTTAAACTGACCCCGATAATTTTGTCCGTTTGAATAGCAAAAGCTACTTGCAGTATTAGAAACAATAGTTTTAGTTTACATCAGTAAAACAAGCTTTTTGGTCACAGATGCGTTACATCACTGGGTTCATTCAACACACTCAATACTTCCAAAAGACTTTCATATTCAGAGTGGCTTGTGTGGAAAAAGAAGATCCTTGAGGTCAGCAGTTATTTGGTTGACAGAAGGAAGGTGCAGCCTGTTTCTATTCCATCTTCACACACATCTGTCAATTTCGCCAGCTCTTACACACACAAGGATGCTATATGCTCTGTTATGAAAAATCTGTCCACCCCTCATCAAAACCTGTTTCATAAGCAGTTTCTTGTTTCATAATGGGCCAGTGAGTACAAAACCCTGAGGCAGAGACAGTCACCACCATTACAATAAGATGATGAAGAAAACGCATCAGATGGACGACGGTCAGCTCACATGCAACCTTAACTCTAGCCTGATATTCAGGTCGAACTGCACAGGGGTGCCGTGAGCGTTCAGAGAACAGCTGAGCTAAACTCAAAACACAGACATCAGATACAGAGACTGGGCAAAAGATCCAGGCACACAGAATGATAAAACTGAATTTAAACACAATGAAAAAGTCAATTAAAGAATTAAAATCACATGCAAGCTAGGATATAATTGCTCAAATAAAGATCTTGGTAAAAGTACAGTTTGAAACCTGACAGAGGTACATCAACAAACTCATTTATAGACATTGACCGATGGTGGATTTTTTTGATAACGATAACTAGGTTGGGTCGTACTTGCCGATAAACAATTAATAAACTGATCGTTTTTAAAATGGATACTAGGTTAAAAAAAATTAAGTGAAACAGTGCTGAAATGTATTACAAAAATGAAAAAAGGGGGAAGAAAACAATACAGAACCATGAAAATGTGCTAAATAAAATAAACATTCATATGAATATGAGTATATTAAAATGAAAAGTTCTACAGAACAACTTCTACAGAAAGTTATTTAAACATTAAAAATAATACAGGTCAAATGTGTTTCTTTATCTATAGCCTAGAAACATGCATACATTTCACAAGTAACACTTATGGGACTTTATAAAAAAGTCCCAGTTGTTAACAAGGATGTATTGGCTAGCTTAAATGAACTATATGCTATACACTAACTAATGTTAAAAGATAAAAATTAAACTCAATTTAAAATGTTGAAATTAAACGAACAATGAACAATACTTATATAGCATTTATTACACTTTCAAAAAAAGGTATAGGACTGTCCCTGGGACAACACCCTGAGGTACAAAAGTAATGCACCTTTTCACTTTGTGACCTTAGTAAATGTTAACATTCCATATAAATCCAAACAGCCTAAAAGACGGTCATATTTAAATATCTTTAATGCCAGAGGATTAAAATGACATAAATGTAAATTATATGTATTGTCTCACACCTATTTTTCTTCTATTTTAGAACATTTAATGATTATCCAATCAAAATAACAAGTTATATATAGAAAGTTATAAAAGAAAAATAACTGAAATGGAATGCATTTATGATTTGTTTGCTTCTGTCGGCTACATGAAGATACAATTCTCTTACACACGGAAATAGTTTTAAATATGCAACTTTGAATCCATAAAAGTGACCAGCTGGATATAAACTAAAACATTTAACATGTAACATTGTTACATTGTTTTAACTGCTTAAGGTACTAGTAATGTTATTGTGCCCTCAAACATAGCCTTCATACTGCTGTTCCTTTTCTCTGCTGATTCACCATCTAGTCAAAAATGAATTACTTACGAATGATTTGGCAACATGTATTGCAGTGTACTACTTTATACATATCTTTTCACTGTCTGTGATTTAAATGCGCATCTTACTTATGCAGTGCGCAGCCTCACGTCAAAATAAACAGCACAAGGCATCGGTGATAGTTTTTATCTAGAGGCCGCTCTTGTGCTCTACAACTCCAGCGGACTCTTCTCAGCTGCTTAAACAACAAATGCAACATGGAAAAACTTTCGGTATGACCTTTTTGCCGATAAACGATTATTCCACCAATTGTCCACCAATAATGATTAATTGTCCTCACTTTTGTTTATTAACTGATTTTTCTCTCTTCATGACAACTTGATATAATATACATATATTAGACAAATAGTCTTAGGCACACTAGCATTTTCAGCCCAAAAATAAATGGTTTTAAGTCAGTTATTTATAAATTTTCCAATAGTGTGTCAGTAGGAAATATCAATTTATATTTCCAAACATTTATTTTGCCATTAATTGTAATAATCCAGCGAGATTTGACAACAGCTGGTAAGCTCTACATGGAGATCTGATCTGTGATTGAAGAAACAGAATAAACTGAGATGGACTAAACCCAGAAGAAATGCATGGGTGGTGAAAATACTAACATGCCTAAGACTTTTGCACAGTACTGTAAATTGGACTGAAACTGCTAAGAGAAAAAACAAGTAACATTATTAATATAGCAACATTAAATCAAATCTCTTGCTGGATTGCTAGCGTTAAGTAAGTGATAAGACCCTTTAGTGCTGGACTGATCTCCAACATGATGTTACTTCTGTCACAAAACAATTTTCACCAGAACCTTAAAAAGCTCTTTCAAGTTTACTATCAACAATTGTGTTCACGTTCATACTATGCCTGCAGTCAACTCAGTGCCAGGAACACACAGGGCTCATGTGGCTCAGTAAAACACACAAACACATTCTATCACTCAATACAGTCTGTCCCCGGCACTCGACATCAGAATCACTATATGCATACATGCTGCACTTGACACCCTGAGTCACATGAACAAATTCAGACACGCACACCTACATTTTTAGCTGCTCTTGCTGGCTGCTCTCCAGATTACTAAAAAAGTCAGAGAAGTTGCAGCTGCTATTGATGTGGTTGTGTAGACAGAAACTGACTTTCTCCACAGACCGCCACCACTGCAAGACCACTTGTACTTGACACCGCTGCTGACTACTACACAACTCTTACAAACGCTGATTGTGCACCCAAACAGGAGAGCAAGCAGTTAGTTTAATGCATCAGTTCATTACAGCTGCACTACAGCATTCACTTCCTCAGAAAATCAGTTTAAACAGACGGATTAAACATGATATTTGAGGTGATCAGAATGTATTCTAAAATCACTCGCTGTTCAGAAATAGCTCAAGCAAATAAAGCAGTAGGTAAATAGGAAGTTGTAATTGCTCTATTTTGCTTAGCAGGAAATACTCACAAAATGCAGCTGTGCTGATGTGAATACGTGTGATAATCATCTTCTTCATTCAAATCAAATAGGGTAAACATGACACCGGTGCTTGAATCAAATTCTCATATCGACAAAGTGAGCATGCATAAGTCCCTATGATTTTCATGAGGCAGAAAATGAGGACAAAATCATGCAAATAAAGTCATAAAAACAGAATTTACTGTGTAAAGTGGAATTTCACATAATCTGTCAAATTTGATCAATAAATAAAGAGCAGGTCAATATACACATCAAACTGCAATATAGACTAGTGTCTTGAATATTAAACTATGCAAAAATACTATTTAAATATGAATCCTATGTTCTGCATTTCTCCGAGTGAATGAATGGAGCAGATACCCGGCTTCATTTACCACACACACACAATGTCATTTTCTCACTTCATGAGGACATGAAAGAATGAACTTAAAATTATGAAATGTATTAAAAATAGAAATATATTAACTTAAATACATCTCAATGTACAAAATAATATTAACACTAATAATAAATTATGATCAAAACTAATATTCACAATGGTTTTTAACAGTAAAAGCTCTTTTTTGAATTAGTAGAGGGAAAATCATTTCATAGAGACGGAACAAAAACAGAAAAATAAAAAGGAATTTGGGAAAAAATAAAACATTTCATAGGGCCCTCATTACATTTGCTTATATTCAAGTACATGCAGATCATAATCAGTAGCAAAAATCTGAAAGACATTTTTTGTTATTTTAAGCTGTGGTTCTGTGTAGCAAGTCACCATTGTGTAACAAGGAAAGAGGAACTGATTGTTGAGTTAAAACGGGAGGCATCTGAGAGTAGAGGAGAGGCAAGTAGTGGCTGTTTGCCCAATCCCTGAGAAGGGCTGCGGGGAGTGGTTGACAGTTAGGACCTCCAGACAGAGCATTTACTGAACTTTAATGGGGCACTCAGCACTAGCACTTCATCCTGACCATATACAAAATTGATGTCAGATCAAGGACTTCTTCTAAAACACCCAGAAGGCTTCTGTGCTCTCCACTCCACACTCCACCAGACACTTAAGTTCAAATGACCTTACAATGCATTCAAATGGTTCAAAACACCACCCACTACCCACAACACTAGTACCAACCGATGCATCTCTTGCAGTAAAAACAAAAGCTCCCCGACCTTTGGCATGTAGCCATTAGTCAAATAGTCTTAATGGTATTTGCAGCCTATTTACGCCTGCCTTTTTTTAGCAATCAAACACTTGGCCATGGACACATGTTTACTACACTCACAGCACACATACTGACCACCGCTAGTGCAGGACAGATGCCATGGGAGCGAGTCCAAAACTCTGCCTTGGCTAATGGGATCAGTCAGCCTCAATTGTGATCAAATCAAGTCATACATTAACATTTATATAACATTTTGCAATAGTGCATTTTGTCTATAACTATAAAATAACTTGACTTAGCCTTATTACTGTTACTGTGTGGTTTTGTCCCAATATAATAATATAATATAGAGATTGTTCATTTCACCCTCCAACACTAAAACTAAACAAATCACCAAAACATGATTTTTTTTTACTCCAAAACAGTAGAACAATGAATTAATCTCACTCAATTCAATGCATGTCAAAAGGTTACAATTAAAAAGAGTTTTATATAATACATCATGACTGATCTGCATAAATGTCTCTCCAGATATGGTGCCATCAACAGCAGATACGGGGCTCTATTGTCTCACTGAACTAACAAACACATCAGTGTCAACATTACACACACACACACAGCACTAGTAGTTACATCATGCTGATATCACCCCCCCCCCCCCCCCCCACTGGGGGAACTCCAGCAATTCTGCCTTATCTAACTGTACCTGATATGACACAACTGCTGCTGATAGCAGGCAACAACTCAACACAAAGGTGGATGAAACGAGAACGCATTTATCCCGTTTTCTACTGGGTCTGTTCACTGACCCGAGACAAAGGCCAGTAATGCTTCAAACCACGTTTAGAAGATCATCAGAGCAAAGTGCTGTTTAAAGCAATAACTAATGCTAATTAACTACAATGTGAAATTAATAATTTTATTCTGCAAAGTGTGGCAAAGATTTATAATGTTATAAAAGACTTATAAATTCAAACAAATGCTCTTCTATTCATCAGACTCCAGAAAATATGTCACAACATTATTAAGCGGCACAACCATTTAACACTGATAATAATAATGTAATAGTTATAATAACAAACATTACTGCAGTCCTCAATGTTAAAAGACATTCAAAAACAGTTATTTAGTAAAAATAGTTTACAATATAACTGTTTTAGTGTATAACTGCAGCATTAGCGAGGATAACAGGCTTCTTTTTTAACATAAAAACGTTTAACTTTTGAACGTTAATCTACAAATATAGTCTAGACAGACATGGCTGACGATGATGAACACCTTTAATGAATAACACGAAACAAAGCTCTCTCCCACTGTGAAACAAAAACGTATTTCAATGCACAATGATTGCAGGAGCAAATCTTCTGGAGGCTTATAGAGACAGCACTGTAACGGGGGCAAAACCCAGCCATTACAACACAGCAAACTCAGCAGAATCATCCACCAAAGTCAATACAACGAGTAAAGCCAAGAAGTGCTTACAGAGAAAGGGTTTGCATATGGTTAATTTCCTTCGATGTTCCACTATAGCTACTCATTTATCAAAATGAAGTACGGTCAAGGAGACTTTTTAACTCCTTATCTTGTCCCTGAATACCACTCGAGTACGTTCCATAGTTCATATAAGGAGAAACAAGGCATCTGACATGAATTAAGGAAAAGGCTGTAATAAAGCTTGCAGCTGCAAAACTGCTGTGCACAATGTATTAGAGTTTGTGCAAAGCATTTTGAAAAAGAACGGACAGAGATAAAGTGGTAAACTAGCTCCACATTTCACCAGACAATGCTTAAAAGAAACTAATTTATTTTCAATGCCCATCACGAATCTGCATGGAGCCGTAAGGAGAGGGAGGAATAAGATAACCAATACTCAAGACAGAGGAGAACTGGAGTTGTTCCGAGTCCAAAACAAATCTGTTGTTTTCTAGCCATGAGTTTTAGTGGCCCTGCAGAGCAAAGAGGTTGTCTGAGGCCAGTTATGTTTTGGGTTCAGGCATCTTGCTGATCCACTTATGACACTGTGCTTTGTTCTCTTCTAATGTACAGTGGAGAAAGAATGCTTCTCAAGAGAAAGGGGGGGGAAAAGCCCTCCGCTGGCCCTCGTCCAATTACACTAATACACTTAAGCTGTGTGGCCTCCATTTTTCACATTCCACTGCCTTTCATGTGCAAATCAACAGCTGTTGACAAGCATTTGGTATCCACTATGATTTATTGACCCTTAATAACAACATCCGAGACATGGAAAGTGAGCGAGTGTAGTTGCAGGCTCATCGTCAGCAGGCTATGAAGGGGTTTTGTGAAGGGGGCAGGGAGGTGCACAAACAATGCTATCCCATCCTGTTCATAAAAGACTTCTCAACACTTTCTGAGTGATATTTACAGTACAATGATGGAAACCAAAGTCTCTGCTTCACATGAAAACAAAGGAACAATGAGGCAGTGTAGAAATTTGTGAAGTGCTACACAAACAAGCACAGTTGGGCACGTCACCGCACGAGCTCCAGCTCTCGATATGGGCTCACAAAACACATATTGTTTAAATCTAGGAAAGACATTCCCATGTACTAATGCTATATATATATATATATATATATATATATATATATATATATATATATATATATATATACACACGATATATATGCACACATACATATACGTGTCAATCTAACCCAAAAGTATTTTACTACACCAGTTGTAATAGTCAAACAAAACGATTTTGTTAAAAACAACATTATGTAGAGCTTATCTTTCTAAACCAGGACCATGTTGCAGCACTTGGACACGTTCAATAACGAGATGCTGACAAGAAATCTTAAACACCACTGATCTAATCTGATCAACACGAGAGAAACATTGAGAAGAGGCAGAAAACACGCGCCTCGTCCTCTGCTCTGCTCGCAACGTTACTACAGTTTAGCGTTCAACAACAACACACAAACCCGGCTCACACAACTAGCTCTGACCAAACAAAACGCTCAATGGCGACAGTGTGCTTTGCGAAGCAATGTATAAAGCAAACTGAGAACATAATGTATCGTCATTCAACGACATTCAGCCTTCCGTTAAACCGTAAACACTGCTAGCTGCGCTAACTAGCCGACCAGGCTTCAAGAGCGACGGGTTTCCGCCTTGACGCTCATTCAATCTGTGCTTTAGTGAAGGAATAGCGGCCGTTAGACACGGAAAGTCTCGGGTTCTTCGTCAAAGAGACCTGAGAGTTTTCGCACCCTTAAAAACGATAAACTGCTGACAGACTCGGGGGCGAAGCGTCTTGAGCTAACTTACCTCTCCGCGGAGGGTGAAGGTCTGTCGCTACCGGACGTTTATGTAGTTTCAGAGGAGAGAGAAATGAAGAAATCTCCACAAATAATCCACATGTAGGGTTTGGCTACTGGCGTGTTTTCGTGCTCGTTGCTTTGAGCCTCAAATCCACTCGAGCTCCGCGCGTCTGTCGCGTGAGAAACGAGCTGGTCTCGCGCTCCTCAACGGCTCGGCCTGCTCGCGCTGCTCGTCTGTTTCTTTCTCCGCCGTCTGTTTTACTCGCGTTTCCGCCCTCTTATCTCCAAACGGCTGTTATTCGAGAAGAGCAGTTCTTGCCCATTTTGTGTAGCTGTTTTACTCAGCGATGGTTGTAAATACACGAAGGGACTGAGCGAGAATCTCTGCGGATCAGAGATAGCTTGAGTCCGTGTGTGTGTGACTGACTGACTGCTGGCAAAGCGATAGTCCGCTGGACGTCAAGTGTAGCGTCTCAGCTCTTAAAGGGCCAGTGCGTTTCTTTACAAAAGAGGTCCTACTGGGATAGATAGATAGATAGATAGATAGATAGATAGATAGATAGATAGATAGATAGATAGATAGATAGATAGATAGATAGATAGATAGATAGATAGATAGATAGATTTTTCATTGTCATTATCAATCCACAACAACCCTTAATTAATAAGTCACAATTGGATCCATAATTCAATACTCAAATGACAAATCAAACACTAAAGATCTCAAAGGAAGAATCAAATGCTCTGACATCCACATGGAATTATTTAAATGTTAATTTGTTTATTTCATTATGTAAATGTTGTTAGGAAGAATACTAGTTAATATGAGAAAGTACTGCTGTTGAACCTTTTGCGTAAGATATTGTGTCAGATTTAATGGTATAATCCACCCAAAAATGACAATTCGCTCATCATTTGCTCACTCTATATCAATCCAAACGTGTAAGACTTTTATGTGGAACAAAAAAGAAGATATTCTAAAGAGTGTTGGTAACCAAATAGTTTCAGTTCCCATTGAGTTTCATTGTATGGACAAACTACAATGGAAGTCAATAGGAACCAAAACTGTTTAGCATTACCAGTTACATGTATTTGTGACTTTTAGCTTATTTAGACCACAACCCTTGGTCTGCGTAATGATCTAAAACAGATAACCAAACAATATTTCAGAGGTTCTGTCATCCAACTGAAATCAGTGCACTTCCAGAAAACACATGCACACTGTCGCAAATGGCACTTGCAGACGCTAATGTGTACCCCCTGAGCGGTCTCTCTAGGCCCTCCACATCTGGGCTATTTGAAGCCTGCAGAGACACAAGCTGTGGATACAGTGTTTTAACATTGAAGAATAGTGTCAGAGAGATCACACTGTTGGTTCAGTAAATGACCTGTGGTTTCTCTAATGATCTGAATCCTTTTCTCTGTAGCTCAGCCACCCACGGCCATCAGGCACCGACTGTTACGCATCCGTGACGCTCCAGAATTAATCAACCTTTCACACACAATCTTCCCGAGAAATCTTGTATGTCAACAGAGTATGGTTTCCATTCCTCTGCGTAAATGATGTTAACCCGCTAGGGGCATATTGTTTGTGTGGGCAGCTCCTTTATTCAAGCCCTTGAGTAATCGGTGGTTTTTACTGTAAGCATTCGTAGCTTTGCCGGCTCATTATATGTTATTCTGCTTTTCTAAAGTATAACAATATGGCAGTGATCTCACGGGATGATTCTCTGACACACAAGCCACCTCATATCTTTTCCCTGTGGTGCTAATCTCATGTGTGCGAGTCTACGGATTTGCATGTTGACATTTACAATGGATGTGTGTCAGGGTAACCTTCAGAATGGCAGCAGGGAAAAAGTGTGAGTGAGTCAGTCGTTTTTCACATTGCTTACAACGCTTGATGTTCCAGTGCTCTTTCGCCTTGAGCGAGAGGCTAAACAACTGAAATGAACTTAATGTTAACGTTGAAAGGATGCTTTTTAGTGTTGTTGATCAGATTTCTATGGAATATATATTTATTCCAAACTGATCTGATTATTTGCATGGAAAAGTGTCTTATGTGTAATACAGTAACATTAAGGCCAGGATGGGTTTGACCTACATTCAGTTTCCAAATTACTCCATGATGTCAGAAGGGTTTGTTTTTCTTTTGCTCTGTTTTTCTTTCTGCTCTGCAGTCTTTTCATTCTCTCTATCCATCCAGTTTTCCGCCCATACATGCGGCTACACCACCATTCCTCTATCTTTCTCTCTCTCTCCTGAGTCACCCACCACTGAAGAGAAAAGAGGGTTGTTTATTTTATCAAAGTTCCCCAGAGCCTGAAGTGTCACGGTACTATCTCACCCTCAATCTCTACAATGGCCAATTACTCAGCACTGCGATAAAGTTAAAGCAGTTACAGTTGCTTGTGTGTGTGTGTGTGTGTGTGTGTGTGTGTGGAGTAAAAGACAAGCAAACCCAATGGGGTATATCATGTATTGCAATCACATTCCACTGCCCATTATAACTTCATCTTATTTATTATTATTTTATTTTTTTGAAATAGATTACAATGTGGTTTCCTTGTAATAAACTGCCCATGGAAAACAAGCTCAGAGACTGAGATGAGAAGTGAAAGATGAACAGAGTAACAATAAAACAGAATATTCAGCACACACACATACATATATATATATATATATGTATATATATACACACACACACACACACACACACACACACACACACACACACACACACACACACACACACACACACACACACACACATTACAGAATTAACCCAAACCGAATTGCCTGTTGGTTAGCATTAAGGTTAATGATAATTATGCAGAAAAGAAAGCACAAAATATGGACAAAAAATACAATGGAAGTCAATAGGAACCAAAACCAAAAAGTCAATTTGGTTACTAAGATTCTTCAAAATATTTTCTTTTGTGTTCTCTGAAGAAAAAAATGTATACAGGTAATTTTTTTTATTATTATTATTAAAAAAAAGGTGAAATACATTCCCAAGAGCCCAAAGTGTCATGTTAATATCTCACCCTCAATCTTAAAATAAGATTATCATGAATTTAGAAAATAAACAGAATGAATTTTCATTTTATGATTCTTTTTTTAAGCATATGAAACCAGCATGAAAACAAAGAAGCCTTCTTTTTTAAAAAGAAGACAACTTTTCAAAAAAATAAAAGCTGATAATTTCCTCAGAGCAGCATGCATCCAATAAGACCAAGAACAATTTTTAAGAATTTAAATAGTCCATTATTTCTTCGTTGGGAGAATTCATCTATAAATTGTATCTTTTATCCGTCTCTGCATATTACACCGAAAAAGCATTGAGATTCATTTGAAGCAAAGCAATGGAAGTCCCTTCACCACAACGCCTTCCTCTTCTGGTCTTTTGTTCTGTCAGGCTTTGGAAAGAAATCTGCTCAGCTGCACACACACATTTATATCTAAGCCGGCATCAAAGTCTTATCCCTGCTGGTTCTTCTGCAAGCAAAGCTTTAGCTACAAGCTATTGATTTCAAAGCCTCTAAATTGGTGGTTATCTAGGAGAGAGACATTAGGCCAGCTCAAATTAATGATGAGCAACATCAACAGAGGCAGCAGGCACAGAGAGAGAGGGGGGGGGGGGGGGAATGATGGAAGGTGCTCAAAGTAGCTCTCCCTGTTGATACAGCTGAAGACATTACCATGGCACAAAAGTGACAAATGAATTTAGCTGACAAGAAAGAGAAAAAGAAAACGCAGCTTTTATTTAGATACGCTCAGGCGGATGGTTACTTCACACAGCCACATCTGTGATAACAATTCCACATGCTGGATTCCTCGGACAGATCATCTACATTCCAGACTCTCGCCACGCAGATTACTCAAAGTCTTCCAGCGCGCACACACTCTCCATTACGCTTTTTGTTACTTCTCATCTGCTGAAATGTAGCCGCCCGTCAAAACTTTGAAAAACGAGCCCTTTTTAGGCATTACATAATTAGTCTACAAAGAAAGTAATAGGAAAAGATTTGAGCGGAGATAATAAAAATGAGGAGACATATTTGGAACAGGGCATGAGTTATATATAGCATCATTATAATTATATTGCAAATTCTCAATCACCAAAAGAGGGGCAGAGAGAGAGAGAGAGAGAGAGAAAGAGGTGTGTGCACTCTTCAGGTCTAGACAAAATTTAACGTACCAGAGCTGGCATTCATTACCGCAACCAGAGAAGGGGGGAACATTCCAGAGAATTATCCCTCCCCAGCCGAGAAAGAAAGAGAGGGAGAAAAAAGAATAGAGGATATGAGGAGCAGGTGACTTTTTCTCAAAGAAAGAAGGAGAATGAACAGAAAATATATCTGTATGAAATATAACATCAATACAAGTGAGGATGTGGGGTGGGCTTTAAATTAATCTCATATCCTGATCCAGCCCACCACACACACACACACACACACACACACAATAGCTCTGGCAGAATAGCTGTAGGGTGTGTTGAGTAATGGTAGAGATAAATCATCAGCTCTTCACCGTTTCTCCTTCTGTTTAGAGGAAGAGCTTTAGGGGCTACAAAGTCAATGCGGTTTACATACACAGATCTCAGAAGTTTTATTAGTGAGAATGTCTCATAGACACAGACTGTTAGCATTTCAACCCACTAAAGTTTAGCTCAACTGCAGCCTTAAATTTAAAGAGAGATTAAAGTTACAGCACTTTCTTGAGCACTTTGAATGAAACATGAAAACACTCAAGTTGTAATCTCATAAAAGAAAGTATAAATGAGAGAAATTATTGTGATGAATTAAACTGATATATGTAGCAATATCACATAAGCAAGAGTGCTATATTGTGTGTGACATTGTTTTTATGCAACAGTTCACAGTAAACAAGAAGTTCATACAAATTTCATGCACTTTATTTGTCCTATGTCTATAAAAATCGTGGCACATCAGAGCCACTGTGTGTCTCCTGCATCAAAAGCTATTTTAGCATGATTTTTCTATGCACATCATTATTTTTTATGCATGTGCCCATGCAATCTTTAATCAAAATATCTTCCCTCCATCTTGCAACAACATGTTTTCTCTGATGACGTGTTTACCGACACGAGGGTGGGACAACCTGTCATTCATGTCACATGAGATCACGGTAAGAGCAAACCACAAAAATCCAACCAATTCCAGATGGCCCTGTCCTACTTTTTTCTTGTTCAAGAAACCATTTTCACTCAGTTATAGTTCACCCACAATAAGGAAGAAAATACTATCGCAACTTCTCTTTCACGCCAACTTTAAAGTAGTTGATTTATTAGCTGCCTTATCAGGCAATGACTTTGCAGGCAGAGTTTGCGCACAAAGGTACGTCACGAAACCGATTTCAGAAAGACTTCTGATGCAGTATAACTGTTTAATGATCTACAGCAAAATAGGCATAGAAATCACTGTCTCCCTGGATGATTCCAGCCAATCAGAATCCACTTGACAAAGAGCTTGTGCATTTAAAGTGGCAGACAGCATAACTAATGTGTAGGCTTATAATAAACAGAGTATATCGTTCGTTGGTGTGAACCCTAAAATAGTTTTAATTAAAGTTACAGGCATCGTTTTTGAAGTAAACAGACCTAAAACCCATGTATTGCTGGACTGCAAATGGTAGAACTATTTACGCTGCAAACCAGGGTATTTATAAATACAACAATGCATGAAAATAATAGAGTAAGAAATACCAGTTTGCAAAATCAAGTAGCAAATCGAGCTGTTTTGTACAGCTAAAAATAACTGGAAACGAACATCAGACACATTCAATTTACAAATGGCTGCGGCCGCTCTTAAGTGAAAAAAGTGAAAGGACCAGGACTGTTTTTATAAAACATTTCATTATATTTATGACCTCAGTGTAACATTTTTGTTAGGGCACAAAGAAAACTCAGTAAAATGTTACTGATAAATTCCTATCAGAAGATGGAAATGACCGTATAATAACTGGATAATCATTTTCCCTGATAAAGTGGGGGAATGATAGTAATGTCTCTGTTTATGATTAAAATAACTTTACAATGCACTGATTTTCATACTAAGACTACCCTACAACTAAACCCTACCCTTACACAAATTGGCCAATCAGTATATTTAAAGTAAAACGTCCTCACATGTCATTTTTTAAACATATTGCACTATATTTGTGAGGACATTTTCAAATTTATGAAACAGCTAAACCTGTTCATGTGTTTTACGTTATCTGAATGAAGACATAGCATAGACATCTATTATTTTTTCAATTTATTACATCTATTATTATCTTTTTATCAACACACTGGTGCTCTCTCTCTCTCTCTCTCTTTCAGGCATACACAGATGGCCCTATTGACCGCTCGCATACTTGACATTCCAGCCTGTATTCCAGTGTCTGCCTTTCTCAGGACTGCAGCCAGCACTCTTTTCCCCATTTCTTTTTTTCTGTCTCAAGTTGTTATGTTCAGCACTCTCAGAAAAGTGTCTTTGGGTACTAAGCACAGTCTGGTAGACTGCAATCACAGCAGACTCTCTGTACAACACACACACAGAGAGAGGGAAGGGGAAAGAGAGAGAGAGAGAGAGAGAGAGAGAGTCAGAAACCACTTACACTTTCCCTACCTCTACATACACAATACAAAAATTCCAGTCATGTCTTTCCATTACAGACCATGTCAGCTGGAGTGTTTCTATGACTGTATAAACAGGTTTACATATATTTACAGTATAGATCCTAGGATAACCCATTACGGCTAGCATCCAATTAAGGCAGCTGCTATATTTTGCCCTTAAGAATGATAATCTACATTCAAATAGCATGAACTCAGCTTACAAAAATATGTTCTAAAAACGTTTTGGTAATGTTCCAATTAAAATGTGAAAAACTTTATTTCTGAATGTGCTCTCTGAAAGATCAGAACCTCCAGCTTTCTAAATGGTTTTCTAATCAACCAATCACATGGCAGTTGCTTCAATGCATTTAGGGGTGTAGTTCTGGTCAAGACAATCTCCTGAAATCCAAACTGAATATCAGAATGGGAAAGAAAGTATTTTACAATCTGCTCAGTTACTGGGATTTTCACGCACAACCATTTCTAGGGTTTACAAAGAATGGTGTGAAAAGGGAAAAACATCTAGTTTGCGGCAGTCCTGTGGGGGAAAATGCCTTGTTGATGCAAGAGGTCAGAGGAGAATGAGCCGACTGACTCAAGCTGATAGAAGAGCAACTTTGACTGAAATAACCACTCATTACAACCGAGGTATGCAGCAAAGCATTTGTGAAGCCACAACACACACAACCTTGAGGCGGATGGGCTACAACAGCAGAAGACCCCACCGGGTACCACTCATCTCCACTACAAATAGGAAAAAGAGGCTACAATTTGCACAAGCTCACCAAAATTGGACAGTTGAAGACTGGAAAAATGTTGCCTGGTCTGATGAGTCTCGATTTCTGTTGAGACATTCAGATGGTAGAGTCTGAATGAGAACATGGGTCCATCATGCCTTGCTACCACTGTGCAGGATGGTGGTGGTGGTGTAATGATGTGGGGGATGTTTTCGTGGCACACTTTAGGCCCCTTAGTGCCAATTGGGCATTGTTTAAATGCCACGGCCTACCTGAGCATTGTTTCTGACCATGTCCATCCCTTTATGACCACCATGTACCCATCCTCTGATGGCTACTTCCAGCAGGATAATGCACCCTGTCACAAAGCTTGAATCATTTCAAATTGGTTTCTTGAACATGACAATGAGTTCACTGAACTAAAATGGCCCCCACAGTCACCAGATCTCAACCCAATAGAGCATCTTTGGAATGTGGTGGAGCGGGAGCTTTGTGCCCTGGATGTGCATCCCACAAATCTCCATCAACTGCAAGATGCAACCACAGGTCAAACACAGTATTAGTATGGTGTTCCTAATAATCCTTTAGGTGAGTGTATAATGTTTTTCAATGTTTTTCAAGACCATCTCATTGAATAACTCACACAGAGAAGACAACACTTGTGCTCGACTTAAAGTGGCGCTGCAGTGTATGACAGATCGATTAGAGAGCAGATGGCTCCGGTCTGTGCAATGCTGCTTAAAGTTGAACACACCTAATGGGTCTCATTTCACTAACTATGTAAATACACAGATTTTTGTGCAATATCTACATGTTCACGTACAAATAAGGATT
Source organism: Rhodeus uyekii (assembly GCA_037043235.1). Lineage (NCBI taxonomy): Eukaryota > Metazoa > Chordata > Actinopteri > Cypriniformes > Acheilognathidae > Rhodeus > Rhodeus uyekii. The sequence goes on from JAWRVZ010000019.1 coordinate 5,127,606, forward strand.
TATTAATCACATTTGTGCTATAAATGATTCTAAATTTACAAGAAAATGTAGGAATAATAGAACCCACAAGTACTCAAATAATCACATCATGGTGGCCTTAAACTTGCTTAAAGGACTGGAGGGGGCATTGCGTTCTTTTAGGACAGAATACACCTTTAGACAGTGCTGAATATTTGCCAAGAGAAAAAAAAGGTAAAAAACAGGCTGTGGAAACAGTGTTTTGTGCAAATTAGTAACCTTGTTAGTAACCACTCATTTATTATACTCGAAATTCATTAACATTACAACAAATTCATGTGCATGTGTTGTAGTTGTTCCAGTGATAAATTCTCCAGTGTGCGTAAACGCATTTAGTCTGTGCATTTGAAATCGCTTCCTCAGTGTCTATAAATTTCATTTCCAACTTCCATTTCGCAAAGATTACCACAGAAGGGATGTTTTTGGGATGAGATGGAAACCCTGCTTTCTTTTCAAAAAAATTTTTTTATTATTTCGTTTTATCGTAGAAATTAAATTTGCAACTTGGATGGAAACTATCATGGACATGAATGATACATCAAATAGCATAGCTTGATGTGGATATGTGTTCTTTGTAAAGTTCACTGTCTAAGGATGAGGAATATCAGAAAGAGATGGGTGTTGGTTCTTTTCACTTTGGCCAGTAAGCAACTACCCAAAACACCCCGCGGCCACCTAGAATACCCACAACAACCTACAGCATCAAGCTCCACATTCCTTTTCTTCTCATTTCCAACCCGTGTGCCTCATGAGAGTACAGTTGCTTAATATTTCCACAGGCTATTTTTGAGTTCACAGTCAAGGAGAAGAGAGGTTTGAGTCGGTTTGTCTTTTTAGCAGGAACTTGGCACTAAACACGAAAGAGAGCTGACTGACAGCCTTTAGATAGGAAAATCCCATATTCATCAAAGAGAGCACATTAAAATGCTCTCCTATACCCTATAACTCTGCAGGGATCAGGAGATATCTATGAGTACAGAAGGGAAAAATAAGGACACGGCGTTAACATTTGGGAAACGGATGATCTGCTGCGTATAAAAATGCAGCAGGCAGGGAAGTAAATCTTCTGAGATTATCAAGCTACGATCCGCTGAATGTATCATAAATATTTATGCGGGTACAGACATATTATCTCGCTGCATCAAAACAAAAGGGCATCATTCATGGATCTCATACATAAGCCCTGCACATTCTCCCCAAGCTGAATAAAATAACTCATCCCGTGCGATTTTTTTACAAAGCTCAGTCAGTTTACTTGCGATGAATAAGGTGGAGATTCACAATGGGAAAAGATATAGATGTAAGTTCAAGGATGGAGGAAAAAAGATAGGCGAGCTTGTCAGGATTCTGTGGGAGGATGAAAAAGAGAGCAGGAGAGAGAGGGATGATGGGGTGGAAAGAGAGAGAGGGTCATCTGGGGGGCTGGAGGGCCATAAATAAGGCTAATGAAATGACGTGCTTTAGATGGCTGAGGCCCAGGCCTTTAGCCTGATTTACTCTGATTGTGTCCCTGCACACAGCAGACCCATCTATCCACCTCTCTTTCTCTTTCCCTCTTTCTTCCTCTTTTGCTATCACCCAACCCCCACCCCAGACATACATCCTATTCCAGGGTACTAATATCATGTTGCTTGCATATATCTAGCACCCACAACCATGAGAAGAGGGCGTAAGAGCCAGGGGTGTAAATTACTTCAGTAATTGTGCTTCATTACTATAATTACGCTTTACTTAAGCACCACTGAAACTTCTTGATCATACTTTTACTCAATTACATTTCTAAGGTAAAAATTATACTTTTTATTCCTTTTAACATTTAACAATAAACTCTTTTAACATTTCCAGGATTTGGAACGTGAAGGTAAACTATACAGCAGCTCCAACAGAAAAAGAAAAATTGGTTACAGCAGACAGAAAAGAAAAAGCAGCTCTCCCAAGTGGTAATACTTTACAATAGGGTCTAATTTGTTAACATACTGACTAAAATTAAATAACAATACATTTGTTATAGTATTTATTATTTTTTGTTAATGTTATTTGATAGAAATCCAACTGTTCATGTTAGTCCGTAGTTGGCACACAGTTAACATGTTAGCACAATGTTAAAAACAACAACATTTGATTTCCATAATATATTATTAAATGTTGAAATTAACATTAACTAAGACCAATAAATGCTGTAGAAGTGCAGCTCATTTTTAGTTCATGTCAACCAAGTAAACCTTATTCTAAACTGTTTTAATATTTCAGTACTCCAAGTTTATAAAATAGCAAATTTTTCTAATAACAAAAGTATTAGAAAAACTGAAAATATCAAGAGTTGAGGATAATTTTTTAAGGCCATCAAAGTACAAGGTATACATTAGGCACAAAAGGGACACTGATCATCAAAGTGTAAATCTGTCTTCAAATCTGTATTTCTGAAGTGAAATGGCATTTCTGTGACCCAAAACAATGCTTTTTAATTTTATTATAACCATCATTGAAAGATAATGTTGACTGAGTGTGAACAATCAGTGATCAGTCTATAAGCAACTATAATATCAGCTGCGGATGAATTTCATGTTTAACGATTTCACGTAGCAGGTTTTAGTTTAACATCTGGTGCACAATTAAATGTGGAAGCATATTACCTTTCACAGTTACGTTTATGGCTGGACACTTTGACTCTACGCATTATTTCTGAGTACTTGGTAAGAGTTTTACCAGGCCAGAACATTGAGGGTTAACTGCTTCCTGTGTCTCCTATTCATGGTTAGCTTTTTCATCTTCTTTGTCTAATACGTACAAACCTAAAATTTCAGTCGGTCTGCAGAAAACCAGTAGGATTTCTATAAAGTGACAGCACACTCTGGATTCGTGTGTAATATTGGCACATTTGGAGCTCTTTGGATTGGATGTGTGTGTAGGTGTGTGAGCGTCTGTACGGTGACATTATTCATCACAGCCCGAAGCAGCACTCCTGTGGGCTTGTGTTTCATTTGTTAGAATCTTTCTGCTTCTCTCTCGTTTTTTCTCATAAACACACATCCAGAGCAAAGACGGATGTCTTAACATCATATTGAGATTCTATTTCAATTATTGCGTCTTTATCGGCTCTGCTCCTCTCCACTGTATATGCGAGTGTGTTGTCAGGAGATATTAATAACAGCCCTCGGGCTGCTTGACAAAGACTCACATCAGATATAATTACCAGTCTTATGGAGGGATGTAACAGGAGAATTAGTTCAAACTCCCACCAGTTGGTTCTCTCCACTTTCATTAAACCCCTGCAAATGCTCTTTGCTAAGTGGGTTGACAGTTCTTGCAAATCAGATCTATTTTTGGGGGGTATATCAAGGAATTGATTTTCAGTTGTTGATTAGATGATTGTTTATTGCAAGCTTGCAGTTCATTTTAAGAAAGGAGTAGAGGCTGAGCTTCCAGGGATTGATTTGTGGATCGAACTTGTTAGTCTAGCACATCCCATATATGCTCAATTGGATTAAGATTTGGGTCATTTGGAGGCTAGGGCAACACTTTGAACTCTTCATATGTTCTGCAAACATTTCTGAACAATGTGCACAGTCTCTTTTATCCTGCTGAAAGAAGCCACTTCCACTAGGGAACACAACCGTCATGAAGGAGTGTACCTGGGGTGCAACAATGTTTAAGTAGGTGGCACATGTCAACATGAATGGCTGGACCCAGGGTCCCAGAGCATCACACTCCCTTCCGCTGCCTTGTCATCATCCCTCAGTCCATTCCCAGGTAAACGGTGCACACTCACATGACCGTCCACGTGATGTAAAAGAAAACGGGCCTCATCAGACCAGGGGACCTTCTTCCACTGCTCCAAGGTCCAGTCCCAGTCCCAACACTTGCATGTTCATTGTAGGCACTTTTGAGTGTGGACAGGGGTCATCATAGTCACTCTGATTGGTCTGTGGCTACACAGCTCCATAAGCAGCCGATTGTGATGCACTGTGTGTTGAGACACATTCATCACATAACATCATTTAAACTTTGTGTGACTTGTGCCACATTAGATTCTTCTGTTGGCTCGGAAAGGATGGGAAAGCCTTTGTGCTTTCTGGTTTGACCACTGTTGGTAAATTCTCACCACTGCTGACCTACAATCCTTACCATTTTAATTACTCTGATCCAGTCACCTTGTCATTACCAATTTGGCCCTCGTCAAAGTCGCTCAGATCTTTATTCCTGCCCATTTCTTCCACATCCAACGCATTGATTAGGAAAACCGATTGTTTGCTTACCATCTAATCTAATCAGAACTAGAAAACAGTGGAAAGATCAATAAATTACATAAACAAGAAACTAAATATTTGAACATTCTTCTGAGAGATTTAGGTACTTGACAACCTCTTTATTCAAATTAGCCTTCAGCATTTCCAGTAATGGTCAGCGTTGGTTGAAGCCAGCTCCATTTGATTTAGCTCATGCTGTGGGTAATTATACAACAGAGAATGAAGTGTACGGAGTGATGTTCAGGGTATTCAAAGAGCTGTGAGCTGGCAGACAGATGAAAGAAGCAGAGGGCGAGAAGAGGAGAAAAATAGAACACCTCAAACTGCTTTCAAAGGATCTCCATCTGTAAAAGAAACAAATGGCGGGGACTCGTGCGTGGGAGGTCTGGAGAGAAGAGAGGGACGGAGAGAGAAAGAGAGCAGAAAAATAAAGAGATATCTCTTGGATGGTTTACTGTTCATTTGTATGCCTTTCTTTTTCTTCTTCTCCACAGAGTGTCATCCTTCTTTCTTTTGAGGGTGGGCTGTTTTTCTCTCAGTGTAAGTGTTGTATGAGTCAGTGCAGTGGGCCCACGCATTTTTCTTGTGCAGGACAAAGGACAGGAAAAGAAAGAAGAGCAGGCTCAAACGGTTTATACGCTCTGCTGTTGCTAGACAGATATGCCTTGTACAAACTCAGAACCAGCGCCAGTAACATTTAATTCCTCTACACCCCCATAAGCACTATGACACACCATCTCTGCTACAAGCATGTGACGTGTCAAATTATTAATTAATAAAGACTTATTTTCATGTTCAGTTTAGTGATGTAGTAAACTTGCTCAGTAGCTCACATGGTACAGCATTACACTTGAGATGCGGAGCGCTTGGGTACAAGTCCTGTGAAACACAAATCATGTTAAAAAAACTCAGACTTGTAGTCGCTCAGGGGTGTGTTTCCCAACTAACAACGTAACTTGCTGCTTAACTACCATAGTACAGTGGAACCCACTTATCTCGACCTCGGTTATCTTGCCAACCCGATTATGTCGACATTTTTGAAGTGGAACCGCCAAACTCCCTATTTTTCTAAGCATTTTCTTATTGGTTATGTTGATTCTTTTATGTCGCCGAACCCTGATATCTCGAGCACAAAAGAGGGACAAAGTCGCCACTTTACATCAGTTATCTCGATCCCCGTGACTAATGATAGTACCGGGTTCACTGCGCATGCGCTGACTTCACGTTGCACGTGCATCACGGTCACTCACTCCATTGCGGCACAGTGAAGTGCGGCCGCAAAACCATAGTAACCGCGTGTACAATACTTCACTTCGTACAATACGAAATGACTGTGTTATGAGTGAATGTGTTTATGTGTGTTGTGACTGTGTTTACGCTGTGAGCGAAATTGTGTCTGCAATGTTGGAGAATATGATTAAAGGTTTGTATCAGCAATCGAAGGTGGTTTTTATCATATACTGGTAAACCTTGCACTGGCTGTCAGAGCGGTTGACGACTGCCCAGATTACGAGCTTTATAGATGGGTTTCACACTCTTCTCAAACATGTAAAGAGCGCAAGTACAAACCAGGAAAAAGAAAACACAAACAAACATTACAAATAAAAGAAGCAAAATAGAAACAGTAGATGATGCTATATAACAGTCAGCGGTATAGTGGCCATTTCTCTCCTCACTCAAAAACACTCTCCTCCCTGTGCACTCACACCAGAACAGCGCGCACAGAACTACATCCGCCGTCTTAAATGTATATTCCCAACATAAACATAAAGTAGCCGTTACAATCTCTGCTGTTAGTTGGTGCATATATGCCTTTTTTTGTTAGCAAACATATACAGTGCATGTACATTTTTATAGCATGCCGATCGCATGCCGATTGGCTTTTGGTTATCTCGAAGCTTGTTTGCAACCCCGAGGCCGTCGACATAACCGGGTTCCACTGTACATAGTACATTATTAAAGAAATCAACTGGACAAACTAAAAGACATTTGTATTTAAACAAAAAAATATAGATTTTACTGAATATCAGCTTGCTTATTTTGCGCAAGATAATGATTTATTAAGATCACACGTCATGCAAACAAGTAACTATACTTCTAGCAACAGCTCAAGAGGTAATTCCAACCACACAACTTTACGATGCTGTTGTTGGAACTATAGTTTCGGGAGAAACTGACTTGTTGAACAGTGCGGATTATGACAGAACTTAGTTGGCTAACAATACTTTCAGGAAACGCACCACAGATCTATATTTCTGCCCATTTCTCCTGAATCCAATAGGTTGATTAAAATAATTGGTTGTTTGCTTACCATCTAATCTACCCACACCAAAAACGAATACTACAATTAACATTTTTCTGAGATGTTTTATAGACTGTCACCTTTAAAGTAATTATCATAGACAACAAAATAAAAAAAAGTTGATACATGGAGTAACCCAGGTGCCTTTTTGAACCAAAACAAGGTATCTTAGAAAGCAACATCATTTCTCGAGACGGACTTCAAGTCGGGAGAATGTCATTAAGGTGGGCAGCTCAAGGTTACGAAACACAGCAATTATGGCAAATATTTTTCAGTAGCGCTGATTTACAGCCGCCTTTTCTTCCATTGAGTGTGTGAAGGCATTTGCTCTGGTCTAGATATAGAGTCTCAAGGTTATCTGCAGTTAACTGTGTATTTTTCTTTCTGTCAGTGGTGTCTGTTCTCTGGTATCTGTGGTGATAGATGATACAGCCGATAGAGCGGCTGGTGTGTCTCAGCAGAAATCCTCCCCTCCCCCTCGAAAGGCATGCCGTTAACGCAGGAATAAGCAGAGCTGCTCCGAAAAGTGCTGAAAAATCAAGATAAAGTTGCCTTCATTGAGCCCCAGGAGCAGAGAAGGAGGAAAAAGAGAGAGAAACTCAGACTAAGAGAGGCTCAATTAGCTCGTAGATCTATGCTATAATTTGTGACAGTGTGAGTGCTCCATAAATATGGATAAGAGTGAGTGTGTGCACATATGTGTGGGGGAAGCAGTGTGTTTCCTGAGCCAAGTCCTCTCAGAGTGTGAAACCTAACTAGTCCATGTGCTTTAATCTCTGACATGATACAAACTTTCAATGCCACCATGGTGCTTTTTAATGATATTAAATCAGTATTGGAGAGTGTAGAGGAGCAAGAACTGATAGGTCACTGTTAGAAGGCTGTAATGCGATCACAGGCATTCCTGCGCTCAAGTCAGAGCCAAGTATTGTACGGTCTCAGGCTGATAGAATACACATTTGTCCTCTGCAGATACACTGAGTCATCTTGATCTCACTGGGGACGAGAGTGAGAGAGAAAGAAGGAAATGGAGAAATACATGTTTGTCTTTGACGAATGTATATTGAATAATTCATCACCATAAATCTTGCTAGATTTTCTCATCCGCCCCAACTAAATACTTTGCCACATATTTCACATATTCATGCCATTGCGGGCAGTATGGAGGCCACAACTGTTTACCTTTTGCCTATATTTCACATCCACTACATAAACCTGAGTATTATATTGCAACATATATTCCACAAGTATGCAAACACTCAGTCCTAATGAACACATACTCAATGGTGTGAGAGTTACCTCTGTATATCTGTCTCATTAAACCTGTTCTTATTTGGTAACGTTTTGTAAATATTTCAAACTACACTACCATTCAAAAGTTTGGGGTTGGTAAGATTTCTTAAAATGTTTTTGAAAAAAGTCTCATGCTTACCAATCCAGCTGAATTTTTGGGGGTAAGTTTTGTATGCTAGGACTAGCAAGCGATGCTAGTTGCTGTTTTGCTGATCACTAGCATGGGAAACAGGAGTGCTAAACTAGCTCAGTTCCCTTTCGAAGTGGAGCTTTAACACTGCTTTTTAGATTAATGCTATGGGGAACGTCATCAGCGTGACTGATATCTGAAGCACTTGTGACAAACACGGCAATTTTATTGACTGACGGCAGTCCATGATATCACTAGTGGAGCGTGCCATGAGTATAATGGACGTCATCAACTTTTTTGTTTGGGTTGTATGCTCTGTTCTTGTGTTATTCTCTCCTGAAGTATGAGAATATAGTGTTTGCACAGAGCACGTTCATCTCAAGTGGATAGGAGGTATTCATGAGGATTCATTCAGTGTTAGAAACTCTGTTATTGCTTGACTCTCTTTAAACAATATAAGAAACTAGCATATGTATGGAGTGTGCTCAGCTCTCGAGGGAGCAGAATGTATTTATTGTGATGCATTCACCGTGAAAAGCTTCAATCTCTCTTGACATGGATGATTGTGTCGCATTTGACAACAAGCCTGGCTCCATCCACCCTCGACTCCTCCAGAGTCCCTCGGCCTTGTGGCTCCACCGAGTTCCCTCATCCCACCGGCTCCCATTATGTTGCTCCAGTCCATCAGCTCTCAGCCTCCGTCGGTCGTCCCCAGGATGTCATCAACTACATTCATACCCTCTCCACCATGGGCTGTCATCCCTGCTGTGCTCTGGGTTGGCGGTAGCGGACAGTATACATCTTCACCGCCGGGGGCCTGTTGTCTTCCTATCGCTATTCCTTCACCTCCTCCCAGCGTCCACCCTCCTCCTGAGTGGGTCCTGATACGTGTTGCCTAACTCCAGTAGAGTTTAAAATGTCTTTAAATCTCAGTCTCAATGTGTCTTTTTCATTATCTACATGGATATTAAAATCACCAATAAATATGACTTTACCTGCAGCCAGTACTAACTCTTGATAGAAAATCAGCAAATTCTTTGATAAAGTCTGCAAAGTGGCCTGTATACAGTAGTCAGCACAAAAGTCAAGCAGGATTTATCACTTACACTTATACTAGTGTTACATAAAGTACCATTACTTCAAAAGAATTATATTTGAAACTAAACCTTTGAGTAATACTGAAGATATTACAATAAATTACAGCAATACCCCCCCCCCCCCCCCCCCCTTTGCCTTTCAGACGAGGCTCGTGTTTATAACGGTAATCTTGGGCGGTGGACTCATTTAAATTAATGTAATCGTCTGGTTTTATCCAGGTTTCTGCGAACACAGCACATCTAGGTTATGATCTGTAATCATATCATTTACAATAAGTGCTATAGAAGAAAGTGATTGTATATTCAGCAATCCGAGCTTTATCATTTGTTTATCTGAAATTATATTCATGTTTTATTTGTTGAACATCAATTAAATTTTTACCCTTAAATAGGTTTAAGAGTTTTTGTCTTTAATAATTCAAGGAACTCTCTGTTGCCCGTCTCTCTGCACTGGCTCCCACTTGCAGCTCGCATCAAATTCAAAGCACTGACACTTGCTTACAGAACTAACAGAGGCTCAGCACCCTCATACTTTCACTTGCTACTACAGATCTACACACCTACCAGGAACCTTTGATTGATCAATGAGCGACGACTTGTGGTACCATCACAGAGAGCCGAAAAATCACTCTCAAGAACATTTTCGTTCACCGTTCCTTGCTGGTGGAACGATCTCCCTGCCTTCATCCAGCATGTAGAATCCTTGTCAATATTCAACAAAGACTAAAAACTCATCTTTTCCTTGAGCACCTAACATGACACACACACACACACACACACACACACATACCACCTAAATCACATAAAAAAACTTCCTCTTAGTCCCTCTATTCTCCAGGCTTGTACTACTTTTATATATGTAATGTTGTATAATGTTGTAATGTCTTGTGTACTTTTGCATTTTCAAGATTAATTGCTTTCTGTATTCCTCAAATTGTAATTCGCTTTGGATAAAAGTCTCTGCTAAATGAATGAATGCAAATGTAAATGATGATGATATCTAGGTGAAAGGTTCTCTATGTGTTTCTCTATCTATTTATCTGATTTCTGTGACTTGAGAAAACTAGCAGACGGTCGGTTTAGTCCGTTTGTCTGCTTCCTGACCTGGGCCCCAGTTAGTCATGGTTCAACTCTAAGACTATGTGTCATATTACTAGAGAAAAGAGCAGCACCACCCCAGGAGAGATGAATATCATTTCTTTTCAACAGGTCAGGTATGCCCCCAAAACATTTCCAATTGTCCATGAACCCTATATTATTCTGTGGGCACCTCATGTAAGCTATGGCAACGTTACCCCATTATAAAGACACAAATACATAGAAGTGAGAAATGTTTAAGTTAAATTATTGTGGTTAACTGATCAGTTTAAATATATAAACAAAACCCAAAATTAAAATCTGTTCATCGGATAAAGTGGACTTGTCTCTTCAGAAGACTCTTTTTGAAGCTTGAAAACAATGATTGCCTTGACAAAATGGACGGTCAAAAACGTAGATATTAAAATATATATGTTCCAGTATACAGCGTGTGGCAGTTTTCCCGCATGGTATTGAAAATTATTCGGAATATTGATATTTTTCAAAGTACTATATCATATTGAAGTTAGAGATGACAGTATGAACCAGTGATTCATGTTTTTCAATAAGGTAAAAGTGTGTTTTGTTGAAAGCAGCTATTTTTTTTTACATACATTGTTGATTTGATTGGATATATAAAGGTAATTCATTATATATCGCTGGCTAAAAGTAACTAGTAACTAGTAATCTGAGAAGTATTTGAGAAAAGTACTTTATCCTTTTATTTAAGTAATTTTAGACACAAATACATTTACTTGTAATTGAGTATTATTTCAGCAGTGTAATAATTGTACTTAAGTACAAATTTTCTCTTTCCACCACTGGCAATTTGTGGATATTGCGCAGTGGCGACGACCTGTTCGTCTTTAAGAGGAATGCCTTTGCTTAGACATTGTTAACCAGTTTTGGATTGTAGAAATACACATTTGATTACATTTTGGATGCCTCAATGCGCACCATAGATTTCCCACAGCGGCGAGGGCTCTTTGACAGTACATTCCTTCTCCCTCCTGGGTTTTGCCACCAATGTGGCAAAGTTTAAAGTTCAGGGAAGAAGGAGGTGTGAATTGGCAAACAATCAATGTACAACTTTATTAATAAAACAATCAATCAGCAAAACGAAAGTAAAGCAACAGCCCCTCACGGACGGCCGCCACATATAAACATAATAAAACACAACATAAAATCCAGGCCTGGTCCTCTCTCGTCTTGCACTGTTGTCACCTCTATTTTTATCCTCCCGTGAGACTGGAGACTGGTGCGGCACGCAAGCAATGCTCATTATTGGCCTTGCTCTGTTTCCACGAATCTCAGCCCTGCCCTACTTGCCATAACGTTCAAATGTACTCTTGGTATAATTGTTTTGAACACATAAAACTGTGCTGCATTACCCCACCATTTTCAATGTCACCATTTTGACCAATCCTGTGATCAAAGAAAACTGTTCTAAAACTTTTTTTCATTACTTCATACTTTTTTTCCTGTGATGTCAAAAGCTGAATTTTCAGCATCATTACTCTAGTGTTAAGTGTCACATGATCCTTCAGAAATCATTCTAATGTGCTTGTGCTTAGAAACTTTTCTTAGCATCGACTATGTAAAACAGTTTTTTGTGTCTGATTTTTTTTCCAGGATTCAAAACAATTCTGAAAGTTTTAAACAGAACGTTTAAAAAAATTGTGTTTATAAAATTGTGTACAAGATCTATAATCTAATATATTATTTGAATCCACAAATATTAACTTTAAAATATTAATAGTAAACTAGAGGATAAAGTTCGTTGAGACAAACTTTAGAAGTTGGCTTGAGAAGGTTGCTAGGGAATTCTGGGTGGTTGCTAGGGTATCCCGGGTGGTTGCTAGGCTGTTGCTAGGTGGTTGCTAGGATGTTACTAGGTTGTTGTGAGGTGTTCTGGGTAGTTTCTATGGCATTGTTAGCATTTTTTAACACTTAGCTTATCACTGTTAGCATGTAGCTATTCACTGCTAGCATGTGTAGCATGTTGACAGTCCTGTTTGCTAGCATGAGTCAATAGTACCAACCCCCATGTCTCTACGACGTAACATACTGTATATAATAACACTATATTTATGTCCTTGCACAGAGTATGTTTCAGGCCTTTAACACATCTAAATAAAATATTTTAAAATACACATCAACACCATATTGTATCAGTTCTGTTCTGTGTTCTGTGTTCCCTGTCATTGTTTACAGACCTAGTTTCCTAGTGTGTGCTAGTTTGTTTCTATAGTTTCTAATTAAGTTCACCTGTTGTTCATTTAGTTCCCTTTGTTTGCTCTATGTAGTCTTCATTTTCGGTTCATCCTGGTCCATTCTCTAGTCATAATTAAGTTGGATGTGTGCATCTTTCCCCTTGTGTTTATTCTGTGCTCCTGCATTTACCCCGTGTTCCTACGTTTCTGTTATTTCGTTTGAATTGTTAAATAAAGAGACTGCAGTCTTACCCCTGTCCTTGCCTGCTCTTCCTGCATAATGTACCTCAGCACAGTGTGTACACACACACACACACACGCACGCACACACACACACGTTTTCTTTTTTCTATCTCTTTAATAACTGCTGGCCAGTCTAGTGTACATAAGATGGCTATTCTCCTGTGTTTCCTCAAAGGGGTTATAGGTCAGCAGCAAAACACATAGAGAGACACACATACACACACACACATACACACACAGAGACACACACCAACACACACACAAGGGTAGAGGTCAGCGGTGATTAACACAGTGAAAGGGACCTTTCCCCTAGAAACAGCTCTCGGTATCAATCATAGTCAGACTCTTTTCAACCCTAATAATGGCAGAGTAGATTAATGAGTGTCTCTCAGACAGCACACACACACACACAATCAAGGAGACAGGGTTGATGTTTGACATATGAGCATGTGTTCTTTTGCTTAAGTCTGTAGATTTAAGATTTACTCATATGACAACCACATGCAGCCCTTTAACATTCTGGAGATTGACAGTACCAGTCTTCATTTTATTAAATTATATTTTTAAGATTAGTCATAATTCATAAATTAAAGGGATGGTTCATCCAAAAATAAAAATTCTGTCATTGAGTCACATGAGTTCTTGTGGAAATGTATTCCTTGAAAAATTGAATTGAAAATTGGCTAATCTTAAAAATATAATTTAATTAAATCTGTCAATTTCCTAGATGACACAAAAGCATATAACCATAAATGTGGTCTATATGAATTTTGGAGTTATGTGGAAGCTTTGTGAGATGAACCGACTGAAATTAAGAGCCGTTAACCGCTGTAACTGGTTCAGTGAGAGAGTGACTTATGAACAAATCATTCAGGCTAATTTGTGAATCATTAAAACTGATTTGAACAAATGATTCACAGATTTATCAGTTACTCAGTCGCTTGAACACGCTATGAATCAATAGAGCAAACGTCAATTAAAAAAAAAAAGTGAAAACTTAAAAAAATTTAGTCTGTCTCTTGCAAAGCTAACATATGACTTCAGAATAATTAGAATATAGTGCATAAATTGTATGGACCACTTTTATACTGTTTTGTTTTTGTCAATTTGTAGCTTGACAGCCCCAGCTCCAATTTACTTTCATTAAATTGCTAATAATTTCCAGTATATTCCTATTACATTTGAAATAAAGATACACCTCTATCAATGCTCTCCAGTGATACATATATATTCTGTGTGTGTTTCACAGAAGAAATAAATTCATATGTTTGGAACATCATGAGAGTGCCTAAATTATGACTATTTTCATTTTATCATTTACTTATTATTACAAATGTGCTTAAAAATTTCACCACCATATGAAGCACATAAAACTTCACGCTTCAACACATAAAAGTCGCACATTTAAAATAGCATTATGCTATATAGAAATGATGATCATTGAAGATCAATGTGTACAAGATTAAAGTACCCACCCATCCTCTCTCCTCCCCCATTTCTCCCCCATCAGATGCTGTTAGGAGCGGTCATTACTCAAGCTGTTTATCACCCATGTCTGCTCACTCGCTCTCTCTCTCACACACACACACACACACCTAAAACTCACACAGATTCTTGTGTGTCGTTTTTCAGGACAGTAAAAGAGCGATGAGAATGTCAGTGTCTTGGATCAAAGGATCAGGATCAGATGAATGAAAGGTACACCTCTACCAGCATTAACCATCCGCAAAAATCACGTTATTCAAAGACACACACGTGTTTGTGTTTTCACAAGGAAACAATTCAGTCTGAAGGGCATATGTGAAAGAGGAAATGGTTCCAAATACAAACTAGTACCGAGAAACCATAAACAACATTTAAGGGCAGTGAACTGTAGTATACTTTAACCTGCATTAATAATGTAAGCATCACTATTATCACAGTTCAGCAATCAATTCAAAATGATTTACACCTGTAGATGATAATCTATGCTACCGTTTACAAGGAATACATTTCATTTTATTCAGCTGGAATGAATTCAAATGACCAATGTGACAGTTAAGTCATTTATAATGCTACATATTATAATTTTTATAGATTCAAATAAACTTTCTATTCAACAAAGAATCATGGGAAAACATTACAGTTTCCACAAATGTATTAACCAGCAAAACCCCCAAAGCACAAAATCAGCATATTAGAATGATTTTGTGTCACTGAAGACTGGAGTAATGATGCTGAAAATTCAGCTTTGCCATCACAGAAATAAATTACAATTAAAATATATTAAAATAAGGAACAGTTTTTGTAAACTGTAATAACATTTTAAGATATTACTGTTTTTATTGCATTTTTGAGCAAATAAATGCAAAAACAAACGCTTAAGACATTTCTTTCAAAAACATCAACACCTCTTCTCGAACCCAAACTTGTAAAAATAGGGGGGAATGAGCATGTGCAGTCTTCATCAGAGCAAAAAGAAAGGGATCAATCTCATTAAAAGCCTCCTAAGTGATCCTGACTGCATGTGAAATCATTTTTAGCTCTCTGCAGGGCTTTGGTCAAAACAGACAAGTGTATTGTGATCAAATGTGATTGTGTTGTGATTGCTTTCAGCAGCCGAGAGGTACAAGCTTTGTCTAACCTTACAACAGAGGTCCTTCTAGACAAATAACAGAAGAGAATGAATACCTGCTCAATGACAAAATCCCCCCAAAGCCTCTTATTTTGCATATGTTTTACTTTATAATGCAATACATGGACCTATCCATCAAAATGAAAAACCTTGACATCCTTAGCAACTGTTATTCTATAGTAACCCCTGTAGGTCTTGCAACCTGTAGAAACCCTTAGAACACAGCCATAAAAACTCAGTAACCTATAATTGTACAACAGGGAACATTCAGGAAACCGTGAGATGTTTCAGCTCAAGAATGTTTGTGCTGATAGAAGATTAGATCAAGTTCATTGGGGTTCAATGGCCTCTGTCTCTTTACATAACCCTGTGTAAAGACCAGGGGCCCTGCTTGAGCACTGATGGGATTGGCCCTGAAGCAGCTCTGCTCTGAGATAGTAAACACTGGCCTCTCTGAGGACTTGTGGGGTTATTGGCTTCATATTTGTATGTGTGTATAAATGAGTACATTGAGTTTGTGGGGGACTGACACTTCAGGTGTGCTGGGCCTTCATGGTTAATTAGTTACTGGTTTAAGGCCGGGTTATTTTTTAGATCAGTGTTCCTGCAACACACACACTAACACACATGCACAGAGAGAAAGAAACAAAACATGATGAAGCTACAATGCCATCTTGTTTAAGACAGCATGAAATGGAATTTACGCATTTTCGGGAACAGAAACCGTGCTTAAATAGTGTTACCTTCACTACTTATGCAACGTCGCAATTGAATTTGCAGCACAAAACATAAAGCAGTTATGTAGTTTGTTTACAGAATGAATGACTTTTACTAATCGGTTCTCTTGTAATGAATCAAAACCATACAGAAAACCAATGTAGTTCAACTCTCAAACAATTATGACTCTTGCACCTGTTATTTTTAGAGAATCAAATTGGTGTATACGAAATCGAATTTATTCAATTTTATTTATGTTCTTTTTATGCTTCCAGATACTCTAATATGTTTGATTATTCTTAAATGTAAGATCTTTTGTGTCTCTTCTGTGCTGTAAGATGGAGTGGGTGTATTTTCCATCAGTCCATGTCTATTTTCTTCCATCTCTGCAGATATAAGACAATTCAAGGTCTGCAGTATTCTCACAACTGCTTATTAAGCTCTTCTGTGTGCCTTACAGGGACCAGGATGATCTAATAGGAGCAGCTATAGGGTCTTGACTACATCATTAAATGGTTGCAAGACAAGTACAAAGAGCTCAATATACTTTCCCCTAGTCCCTTCCTGTTATGTAGCATATGCACAGCATATAAAATGTTTACTTTCAGAAGACCCTGGGCTTCGTCTTCCGCCTCTTCTCTTCATCCTCTCTTTGTATTCTGCAAACATCTTACTTCTTTTGGGCCCTTTTTTTTCTCTATACTGTGATTGTCATAAACTTAATCTTGTTAGATACAATACTTTCGATATTAATACTTCGATTTTTTTTTCTATTATTTTATTTGCTATATTTGAAATAAAAACTGTTATTCCTTATTCAAATTGATTTCCATTGAAAGAACTAATATGGGTTGCACATATTACGTATATAAATACGTATTATAGTGGGACCAATACACTCACCTAAAGGATTATTAGGAACATCATACTAATACTGTGTTTGACCCCCTTTCACCTTCAGAACTGCCTTAATTCTACGTGGTATTGATTCAACAAGGTGCTGAAAGCATTCTTTAGTAATGTTGGCCCATATTGATAGGATAGCATCTTACAGTTGATGGAGATTTGTGGGATGCACATCCAGGGCACGAAGCTCCCGTTCCACCACATCCCAAAGATGCTCTATTGGGTTGAGATCTGCTGACTGTGGGGGCCATTTTAGTACAGTGAACACATTGTCATGTTCAAGAAACCAATTTGAAATGATTCAAGCTTTGTGACATGGTGCATTATCCTGCTGGAATTAGCCGTCAGAGGATGGGTACATGGTGATCATGAAGGGATGGACATGGTCAGAAACAATGCTCAGGTAGGCCGTGGCATTTAAACGAGGGTCCCAAAGTGTGCCAAGAATTGTAGCCTCTTTTTCCTATTTGTAATGGAGATGAATGATACCCGGTGGGGTCTTCTGCTGTTGTAGCCCATCCGCCTCAAGGTTGTGTGTGTTGTGGCTTCACAAATGCTTTGCTGCATACCTCGGTTGTAACGAGTGGTTATTTCAGTCAAAGTTGCTCTTCTATCAGCTTGAATCAGTCGGCCCATTCTCCTCTGACCTCTACCATCAACAAGGCATTTTCGCCCACAGGACTTTTTGGATGATTTTCCCATTTCACACCATTCTTTGTAAACCCTAGAAATGGTTGTGCGTGAAAATCCCAGTAACTGAGCAGATTGTGAAATACTCAGACCGGCCCGTCTGGCACCATCAACCATGCCACGCTCAAAATTGCTTAAATCACCTTTCTTACCCATTCTGACATTCAGTTTGGAGTTCAGGAGATTGTCTTGACCAGGACCACACCCCTAAATGAATTAAAGCAACTGCCATGTGATTGGTTGATTAGATAATTGCATTAATGAGAAATTGAACAGGTGTTCCTGATAATACTTTAGGTGAGTGTATAGTGAATCAATCACCAATCTTGCATCCCAATGTTACGTCCTAAATAGTATGTAAGACTAGAATATTCAAAAAGTCCCGCAAATATTGCCCATAACCCATTGGAAAAGAATTCGGTTCAGAACTACAAATAAATAAATACTGATTTATATATATAAATACATACATACATTTGTTTTATATTGCACTGGCAATAACATTGTGTACTTTTATAAAGATATGTTTGGATATTATATTAACACACTCAAAAGCTTTTCTTCATGCAAAGAGTACAAAATGTTTAGAACATTTGTCTCTGTTTTGACTTTTATTTTGATGCTGTTTTGTCTTGATGTTTCTAGTTTAAGTTCTGGTGATTTTAGTTCCACCTTCCATTGTCATCTTAGTTGTTTCCATAGTAACCTTTGCATGGCCCTATGATTTCTACAATGCTGAAAACGAGCACGGAATCGCCAAATATAATCGCCAATCGCCTGTATAAAGTAGAATTTCATGGAATGTGTCAAATTTTGGATGAATGAATAAAAACCAGGTCAATTCACAATTATTTAAACATTTTTTTTTTATAATTAATTACTAAAAATGTAATGTACCAATAAAATTAAGTTTTAAAAAAACGGAATCAAGAAAAATTACAACAGACAATGCTAAAACGGATTTCATAGGGCCCTACCTCTGTTTGTTACCATGTCAACTAATCACCTACAATTAGCCTCTAATTACCTTCATTTAGCCTTTTGTCATCTTGTCTATTTAATTCCTCGGTTTTTCTATTTGTCTGTTAATGTCTTGTGCTGGTATGCATCTCTGTTTGGTTCCTAGTGCTTATTAAATGTTATTTTATTGTTCATCTGCATCCAGCCTCGTTGTGGAAAATCAAGTCAAGCCAGTGCATTTCAATAAGTAGGTGAATTTGGGCACAGCATGATTAGTGTAGTTCAATTCCAGGAAAAAATTATGCATATGAGATGGTGATAGCGTACTTATTAATGATGATTACAATTTAGGTTTAACAGAGAGACAAAGGAAGATCTTGCGAATCTAATTCATTTTAGCATTTTATATGGTTCCCGTCTTTTGATATTAAAGAAATTATTAGCCGTATACATTTGTTTTTCAAAATTTCCCTTAGAATTGTTGCATTTCCCTTGGTCTTAGTGTGTCTGGAA
Organism: Rhodeus uyekii; assembly: GCA_037043235.1. Taxonomy (NCBI): domain Eukaryota; kingdom Metazoa; phylum Chordata; class Actinopteri; order Cypriniformes; family Acheilognathidae; genus Rhodeus; species Rhodeus uyekii. The sequence goes on from JAWRVZ010000019.1 coordinate 5,146,626, forward strand.
AATGTAGGACTAATTCTGGTGTGATCCCATCTGGCCCAGGTGCTTTCCCATTCTCAATGCTGCATACAGTTCTTCGAGTGTTATAGGTTGGCTCATTTGCTCAGATTCACTTTGCGTTAACTGCGGTCAATCTGTCCTGTACAAATGTATGATGTCTGTGCTGATAAAGATCTTTAAAATGATCTGCAAAGGTGTTATTCCTTTTTCTAGCATTGGCCAATTGTGATTAAAAGGTGTCGACAATAGCTCGAAACGTTAGTCAACATTCTGCGGAACTCTATGCATAATAAATTCAGCTTTTCTTCGGACGAGATAATTTAGCTCTTTAATGCATTTTCAACAGATCTTGATTATTTCTTTATTATCTCTTGGGAAAGACGATCGTCGATCGTTCTAGTTCCTCAACTTTCAACTTGATTAAAAACCTGGTATCTTGTAAAAGAGATTACCGTATTTTCCCGCATATATCCCGCGGGTTATACCGGATTTTACAAACCCCGCAGGGGGGGTGCGGGATATATAAGGGTGCGGACTATATCGCCATTTTTTTACACGTAATAATATTTCAATATGAAAAAAAATTGTGGTGTTTTCTTTCTGTTTTCCTTTCTTGCACGGGTTGTCTGGCCTCTGTACTGTCAGTCTTACAGCTGGCGCTGATAGGCTTTCTGACCTGTCAATCATGCAAGAAGACGTGATTGGCTATCTATCAATCTGATAGCTGGCTCTGATTGGCTTTCTGACCTGTCAATCATGCCAGAAGACGTGATTGGCTGTGCTGCCATGATAGCGTGCTCTTCTCATCCGATCAACGCGCTTTCAGGGGGACGAGCAAAGAGACGAGCACAGCGCAGCGCAGAGAGGAGAGAGGGAGAGACTATTTTGGAGAGAGGGAGAGATTGCTCTTTCTTTTTCTTCTGATTTTGATTTGTGTTTGTTTTCTTATTGTGTGAATTTCGCGCACAAGCACTGTGTACCGAGCCTGAACAGCTATGGATAATTGACGTCATGCGAGCAACATTCGAAATTCGAATCGTGAATTTGCACAAAAAAATTCATTATGGGTGCGGGATATCTGAGGGTGCGGATTATACCAAATTTTTTTTACACAAACCCCCAAAACCCGCGGGATATATGAGGGTGCGGATTATCTGCGGGAAAATACGGTAAATTCACACCTGGGAGATCTATTGCGTGAAGAGTAATTAAATTTAGTGAAAACACCTGACGATGATCAGAAGGGTTGTGATGGTCTCAAAACATATACAAACTTCAAGAAAACAAGGGATGCAATATATTCTAGAATGTGTCTGATGTCTTGAAGAGAAGAAAGTAGAGTCTCTAAATGATGGGTTTTGAACTTCCGTTCTTTTTTAGTAAATCAACAACGATGCAACCAGTGTAGTTTCATTACATAGCAAATTGTGAATCAAACAAATACAACACAATCAGTGTACTCTGATTCCCTAAAAGAATGGTTCTTATGAGCTACTGTATAGTTATTTTTAGTGAATAAAATGCATGCATTCCAATTAACTGCAAGACTTTCAAACTGTCATCTATTCTAATAGAGCGCAGTAATAACAGGAACATGCATTATTAAAGTAAATGAGATTTCATGGTGTCTTCAGCACTAGAAGAACATATAATACTCTGACCAACAGCAGAATTCATTTGCTCTAATATACACAGCCATAAAGAGAGAAAATTCATTTCAGTACATATACCGGAAATTAATTCAACACACAGAGATTAGTAGGCACTGTTAATGAAATCCTCTACTCATAACGAGGAAGCAATAATAATGGTTTCTCTATGAACAGACATATGAGTGTCATGTAGCTCCAGGCTACTCTCAAATATGTGAACATTTGACAAGGCTGTGCGTTTTGTGATAAGAGTACAGAGTATTCTGTCTCTCTCCACAAACACATGCGTAGACACATTCAATTAGTACAAACTAAACTCAAAGGGAGTGAGAGATCAAGCAAGAGAAGGAAAAAATAGAGAGAGGTGGTTCATCCATATTTTCCAAGATTATAGAGGTGGACTATGTAGAGCCCTGACATTTCCCATAATGGCAATATACAGCTGACGTGACCTTTCCCCTGATTACACAGTGTTGAGACACGCAGCCTTGAGGAACTTAGAGGAACATTATTGCAACAGATCTGTGAGAGGAATTACAACCAATTTTACATAAAAGGTGCTGGATGTCAGTTTTGGGATACCATACTATGTTGCATATGCATTCTAAGTCCATATACAGTAATACCTTGAGATACGAGCACATATGAGTGTCCTGACATATGAGTATTCCGAGATACGAGCAAGCCTATATGTTATATACATTTATGGTGTAATTGCATATGAACTCCACTCCCCATATGAACTCCCGCCTCGGTTTTGCAGCAGTAGTTACCGGGGGCGACGAGTGATTCATGAGTATTAAGCTGGGAGCAGCAGGAGTTATGTGAGTTCAATAATAATAAATATGAGGTTCTGAGGCATACATTATTGTGCGCGTAGTCTATCCAATACACAACACGGGAAGAAACACTACACTTCCGCATTGTGTTTACGTTATCTACGTAATGAATGTAATCTACGTAATCCCTCCCTCCTCCTCCGCACATGCCGCTACTGTATCGTCTGTCTCAAACGTAAGAACTCATAAGTAAAACCACATTTTATTTTATATCACAGGAATCCTTATATATTATAATTTTTCTGTGTGTGTGTGTGTGTGTGTCTCTATAGCAATTAAAAACAAGTTTTTTCCATGGTTATTAGCACTAATAGGGGAGTTTTTTAGATGGCTGGAATGGACTAATTTTTTTTCTGTCATTTCTTATGGGGAAAAAGATTTGAGATACGAGCAATTCGAGTTACGAGCTCGGCCCTGGAACCGATTATTGCTCGTATCTTAAGGTATTACTGTACTTCTTTCTCCTAGAAATTAAAATACTACAGCCACATTAGACACTTCAAAATGTTGTATTTGATCTATGACCAGAGGGATATTAAGGTAGGGGAGGTACTTTATTAATTTAATTAATTAATTTTGATTACTTTCTAACAAATGTTTTCAACTGTTAAATCATTTTCAAACACTTAAACCAGTCAGGTTTAATCTTATAGTTTAAAGTTTACAGATTACAGTCAGACTTTCCAAATATTTCATCACTTGAATTAAGATTATAATCATTACGAGATCAGACTTTAGCACCTCGTTTTTTTAGATCGTTCTGAGGTTAAACAAAGACTTAAAATTATAACAAGAAATAGTTTAATAGATAGAATAAAGTTTTTGAAATCCAATCTTTGCATAGCTATGACAAAAAACACCGGTGTGTAACAATGCCTTGGAAAAAACTGTGAATCTTAAAAAATATCATGTACACATAAATCCAAATAGGAAATAAAACTGTAGTTAACTATAGGCAATTTATTCCTGAATTTCCAGTATAGTTTCTCTAGTCTCCAGTCTCACATGATCATTTAGCAATCATTCTAATATGCTGTTTTGGTTAAGGACATTTGTTATTTTCAATGTTTTTTTTTTTTTTATGATAAAGCTTTGCACCATTGTGAGTGCTTCATTGTGAACAATTTTTTCATGAGATGTGGGTTAAAATGATTTTCCATGGTAATTGACAGCATGTCAGAGATAAATTTAGCTGGTATTGAACCCAGAATGTTCCCTTAATATATCTAAGGTCGAACAAATACAAATAAATAAAAGAAACAGTTTAACACCCCATCCAATCAAACGCACCACCAGGAATTGCTCTCTACATCGCTGGCTCTTTAAAAACAACTCTGACAACACATTTCTTTTCCCCCAACTATGGTCTGTCAAATCATGCTGAATAAGTGTGCTTGCCTCAGGCCTCACTGGTAATGAAATTGTGAAATGGCCTGGCAAAATGAGACTCGCCTCTTCGAACGCGCACACACATAACATACACGCATGAACACTGAGACATGCTCGCTACAGAACTAAAAAAGATCAATGAGAGTAACTGAGAGTGCAAGCAGGCTCCATGAGATTTGAAGCATGACCAATAAATAACGTCCTACCGTGACACACACACACATGGCTTGAAAAAGCCCACTATTATGACACACAGAGAGCGGGGAGGGCCTCCTAACCTTTCACCTCCATTTGGCAAATGTCTGTGTTTGTGCATGTGTGTGTGTGTGTTCGTGTGTAACGGGGGTTTTGTGGACGGAGGGGGTGCTGCTTAATGACGTCTACTTCCAGATAGTACTAGTACCAGATACCACATCACACACACCATTACGTGGGGGTGTTTTTCCGACCGATCATGCGGTTAAACATTAGCCGTTTTTATCTGTCTTGAGGAATACTTTTCTTCTTCTATCTCTATGTCCCATAACACCACTCCACAATCTGCACTCTTCCATTAAACATCTGTTTAAAACCCAGCAATATTTCAGAGAAACCCCCATGGCAAAAAAATGATCAGCTAATGTCAGCTTCATTTGATGTGTTTTAAGGAAGGAAGCCATTGCATGGAGTAATTCGGGTCAAGTGACTCTGGCTCTCAGCCGTGGGTAAATAAATAATAAGAGCTCTAAAAATAACCCAAGCTCAAACGCTACGATTTAGCCAACACGAGCACAGTGGCAGCTTTATATGTGAGCTGAGGGATTATAGGAGAACTGAAGCTCTGATAAGGCAGATACTTGTATGGCTCAGCTCATGACGTTAAAAAGACATGTCTATCTCTCACATTTAAAAATGCAAAACACCTTAAAAACGGAATCATATCATGTTATTTAGTATTATTTAATAATAGTCGAATGTGAATTTTCACAATACCTAAACCAGCCTTAAGTTTGCTGGTGTAAACTGTTTTTATGCACTTCATTAAGCATTGATTCTCAAACAGTAGAGGTTCTTAGCAAACTTCCAGAGAATTTTACACTGTACTTCCAATAAGTCTTAAATGGGTCACGGACTGCATAAAAAAAACATTCTCATATAATGTTATCAATTCTTTTACTTAAAAACAGTCTATTTAGAGGTAATAAGCGATTTACTATCCTGTTTTTGACATTTGACATTTTGATGGGCATGCCGCAGTCAAGACTTGGAAGTAAACATGCACTGCTATGATTAGGTAACTAAAGTTTATGTACTTGGAGTTACACTCTTAATAATTGACAAAGGAAGACTTTTCTTGTAAACGAATGTACCATTGTCCCATTCTCAGGTTTAGGCTATTTATCATTCATCCTTTTTCATAAAGTGAAACATAGACATTTTCATTTGCAGTTTTGTGTTTTAATAAAATGAAACGTCTTACTAATGACAAAACAGAGGTTGCTCACTGAAGCTTTTAAAAAAAAAAGCTTTTAAAATTTATTACAATAGCTTTAAACTAACGTCTTATTTTTTTAAGTTTATGTATTTCTATTACACTTAGCAGAAGAGGTAGAAAAAAGCAAACTGAGAAGAAGATGGGTGAAGGAACTAAAATCTCAGTTGTCGAGACAGCAGTCATTTTGTACAATCTAGAGTTGTATTGTGCAATATGGGTTCAACATATATTGTGCATATAAAAAATTCTCAATATATTCATAAATAAATATATGTTTTTTATTTTTAGAGTAGGTAGATCATTTTGAATTGGTCATTTTATAAGTAGCTCACAATAATGCTCAGACACAAAATGCACCTTGACTACAAAACAAAATAAAAACAAAATTTTATAACAACAAGAAGGTTAAAACTAAAGACATTTTCGCATCATTTATTACTCTTGGTTCATTTTAATTCAAGTTTTATAAATTTACATTAATATATTATGAATAAACAATAGTTCATGTATATACTGACATGAACTTAAATGAATAAATGCTGTAAAAATTTAGAGAGTATCTTGAAAGCTTAAAGTGCTTGTGTCTGTCCTCGTTTTGTAAATTGCTATGGAAAAGTGTCTGCTAACTGAATAAATGTAATGTAAATGTTTGCACAAGCTAGTTAGACTGAGTAAACGTCAAATGTATAAATCCAATCACTGTGCTGAGGGTTAAAACAATCTTTCATAAGAATCAGGAAGTAATGAATTAGGGGAAATGTGAGTGTAATGACGCAAATATACGAAGGCCAAGCTGTTATTCCCTATTTTGAACAAGAAGTTGTCACTGTCTATTACTTCATATATATTTCTTAGTAAATATTTCATGCGTTTTCCTGAAAGTCTGTAGACTGTAAAGCAGCTGTGTGGAGGAGGATTCCTGAGAGAATCATTTTTCATCCCATATCTTCATATATTAAATCAACACTGTTAGACCACATTTCCACTGTGGCTGTGTCTTGACTTAATAGTACGAAGCTATCGGGTGAATCTCACAGGTTTTCGTCTCATGTTTGGACTTTACATTACACATATTACAAAACACCATTACATCTGGGACTCTAAAATGCATTCCAGTGACACTTGGCGCACAAAGTGACCACATTACTCACTGCAGCCCATGGCATTTTACACATTACACACACATATACAGTACTGCATAATCAAGATTGATTTAGAAACCACTGCTTGCTGCCTGCCTTTGTTCATATCAATGCTATACTATTCAGTAACCTACTCTGGCAGCCTAATGTATAGCCAGCCTGAAGTTGCCATGACAACTCGCTGTTGAAACTTTAGATCCTGTTGATCTCAATGAGGCTTTCTCTGAAATTGTCCTCCAGGAATAAGCTCCTATCATGTCCTGTAGGGATAATGAGCTCTTGTAAAACATGAAGACGGGGGAAATTTAGAAGACTCTCTCTCTCTCGGTGTGTATGTATATATGTGTGTGTGTGTGTGTGTGTGTATATGTATATATGTATATATGTATATATATATATATATATATATATATATATATATCGCTGTGAGAGAAGCGTTACTGACAGAGCGACCACATGGACTGCGATCCACGTGCAACGCAAACTCAGCGCATGCGCAGTGAACTAGGTACGATCATTAGTCACGAGATAACCATGTTTTGGCGAGCAGGGCGGGTCGAGGGACCGTGAGAGCGTCACGAGAGCCGGTGGCGTGATTGAGAATGTAGAAGCCACCGGTGTCTCGAGTCTCATGGAGGAGCGGAGACACAAAAGGAGGAGCGACGACAGTGAAGAATGAGAGAGGACCAGGCCTGGGACTTTATGTTGCGTTTTGTGTGGGCGGCAGTTGACAGTGAGGGACTGCCGCCATTTTGTTTATTTTGGATTTATGTTTTATTTATCATTAAAGTCTTTGAAATGGCTGCCGGTTCCCGCCTCCTTCCTCCCTGAACGTTGAACATTGTTACACATGTGAAGTGACAACTTTGTCCCTCTTTTGTGCTCGAGATGTCAGGGTTCAGCGACATATATACACATTTTATTTTAGTATAGTGTACGCATGCATTTTTTATAAAATATATTCTTACTAATTATATAAAGTAATAAAAACTAACAATTAGCATAGGAGAATTAGCATTTTTCTGTTTGGTAAGACTTGGCTAAAATTACTTGAATGAAGAGACTTTCACATTTTGTTCTTCAACATAAACTACAGTAATGACTCATACCTCAAAACTGGATTCTGAAGACTTGTTTTATAAGATTCTAACAAGTTGTAAATAAAGGCAAACGACTAGATTGTGATGTGAGTGTATGCTTGACGAATCATGAAACTTCTGCTGTCTTTATTTAGAAACGTCTAATAAAAACAAAGCAAGCAGCTTCAAAATTCATGTGGGTCAAAATGACAAGGTCATTTCAGTCCTTCCTTACCTTATTTTGCACAACTCAAGCAAAATACAGTTATAACTACATGCCATCTCAAAACATAATCTACAAAGAATACAAACGCAAGCTCTGCCCATATTAGCAGCACAGCTATTTAATTCCAGTCTGTGAATTTTCCTATTATAAGCAACAGTGGATTTTGCTATCTTACATAGCATGAAATAAAGAGAAAAACGTGCTCATGCTAACGTTTGACACACTTCTGTTCTCTCAGTCCCTGAACTGCAGTGTTCAAAGGCTCTTGCCAGCCAGAGAGAGACACAGCATCAGACAAATCACTGAAACAGCCCTGCTCTACGTTACCAACATGCCATCCGCACCAGGGAGAATATGTCAGAGCCCATAAACACATCTAGAGCACAAGGAGAGACTATAAAACGTAGCTACCAAGGTTGTTCCCATGTTTCTCTCCTCTGAAGTGTCATGAAACCAGCTCTGCACTGGGGGTCTGGGTTACAACGCAGCACGAACGTACCTGTCAAATTGGAAGTACTGGAATGTGTGATTATAAAGATCAGATATTTCTTAACATCAACATTAATTCATCCTCTGAAACATTTCAAATCAACTGATCGAGCCGACTTATCATCGCTTAAGAAAGATTATTCTTATGGCCACAAAGAAAAAAATTCCTGTTTTATCATTCTAAAAGGATGTAGCAAAAATCAAAGGTTTAAGTGACTTGTGACCTTGTGAGCAGCAACAGAAATATATAATGGTTTTAATAAATGTAAACAACTAAGATAAAGTAAAGAATATACACACTCACCTAAAGGATTATTAGGAACACCTGTTCAATTTCTCATTAATGCAATTATCTAATCAACCAATCACATGGCAGTTGCTTCAATGCATTTAGGGGTGTAGTTCTGGTAAAGACAATCTCATGAAGTCCAAACTGAATGTCAGAATGGGAAAGAAAGGTGATTTAAGCAATTTTGAGCGTGGCATGGTTGTTGGTGACAGACGGGCCGGTCTTGAGTATTTCACAATCTGCTCGGTTAATCCCGAGTCTCGATTTCTGTTGAGACATTCAGATGGTAGAGTCTGAATTTGGCGTAAAAAGAATGAGAACATGGATCCATCATGCCTTGTTACCACTGTGCAGGCTGCTGGTGGTGGTGCTGTAATGGTGTGGGGGATGTTTTCTTGGCACACTTTAGGCCCCTTAGTGCCAATTGGGCATCGTTTAAATGCCACGGCCTATCTGAGCATTGTTTCTGACCATGTCCATCCCTTCATGACCACCATGTACCCATCCTCTGATGGCTACGTCCAGCAGGATAATGCACCATGTCACAAAGCTTGAATCATTTCATATTGGTTTCTTGAACATGACAATGAGTTCACTGAACTAAAATGCCCCCCACAGTCAGCAGATCTCAACCCAATAGAGCATCTTTGGGATGTGGTGGAACGGGAGCTTCGTGCCCTGGATGTGCATCCCACAAATCTCCATCAACTGCAAGATGCTATCCTATCAATATGGGCCAACATTACTAAAGAATGCTTTCAGCACCTTGTTGAATCAATGCCACGTAGAATTAAGGCAGTTCTGAAGGCAAAAGGGGGTCAAACACAGTATTAGTATGATGTTCCTAATAATCCTTTAGGTGAGTGTATACTGTACATATATACACACAGAATAAAGAATAGTAAACTAAGAAAAAGAAAGAAAAAGATTCAAAATCACAGAGGCAAGTACAGAGGTTTAAAACATTGCGTTTTGGTGCTGAGCAAGGATGGAGGTGTGAGATGCAGCAAGACCAGTTCTCTCTCAAACAGAGAGAGCACCATCAAATCAATTCACATAAAGCCCAGATGTTAACCCCAGAGATCTTGTGTACTTGTATAGCTATTGAAGTCTCAGGCACGTCCCAGTCTCTCCTTCACCAGAACTCTCCTCCTGCTAAAGATATGTTCCTGACATTCCTCTAGCAATAGTCAAGCTCCCTTCATACCTGTTAGCAGTAGACATAGCTTATGCGAGAGCAAGGGTGTATCCCCGTCACAGTTGGAGGAAGACCACGGTCAGAGCAAGGGTGTATCCCGTCACAATTGGAGGAAGACCACGGTCAGGGGTTGGCTTCCCCCTTGCATCTCCTGATAAAGATCCCTCGGCTGTCTGGTAGTCTCCATCAGCTCCCTGTCAAGCTGAGGAACTATTAGCTGGAGCAGGCGAAGAACCTTAACTTGTTTGTTAGGCATGGGAGGAAATTCTGTTTGATATATACATTTGTGTTGGTAGTGTTCTGTAATAGATTGCTATGCTGTTTGCACCATGTAGGTGATTCTAACATTTTGTTTCCTGTCGCCACTGTGTTTCACAGATCAACAGTTACTGGAGGAGAGGGAGTGTGTTTTACTCTGCAGCCATCTTTGAAACACCTCTCAGGCAGCTATTTCAGTTATGGATTGTCTCAGCCTCAGAAATCACACCAAAGGCTTTATATATAGAAAGATGGTGCACTTGTATTACTCTAAATGCGAGAGTGCTACACGCAATATGGCAGAATTAGTCCTGTCTAATAAATAAACCGCCAATCGCTAATTGATAAAGTCATCACATCACTAGATGCTCCAGTTGCTAAAGAAACAGTCACTGTTCTGAGACACATTCTTAGCACGGCGCATTGGAAACTCTGGCCTGAAAGAAGCTTTTATAGCTATTTGAGCATGAGAAACCAGATGATACAGCTGTTGTCAAATTTAATTGGTGATTTAAAATATGAAATGTAATCATTAGCTTAGCGAACAGATTTCCCCATTTAAAGAGGATTGAAATAGCTGTCCAACAGGCATTTCAAAGACAGCCACCAAGTGACATTACTTGCCTAAAAGGGACTTAAACGGGACCACTGGCTGAACACCTGATGTAACATCACACTTAACTGGAAAGACTTCAGGGTTTACAGTCATCATCTGATTGGAGGAATTTCACAGGATGTCTGAAAGACATGTTGCATTCTTTAATGGTCCAATGCTCAAATCATGATAAAAAAATTAAGCCAGGACTAGCCAGTGCGCATGTGCGTTCATAAGCTTGCTTCTCGTAACAGTTTCTATAGCAACTGGTGCATCTTAAGGCAGCTGTTGAACGCAATAAGTGCTTCTCGATACTCACAGTAATGCGTCCACGCGTGACCCGGAAACCGATTGACTCAGCCATCTTGGAGGACATATCTACTCTCTAATTGCACCAGGCGAGGAATGACGAGCGAGGAAGTCATGAGAAATACGCAAAAAAGACATGAGAAGCATCCTATGGTTTATTTAGAAGATGGGACATATTCCGCCATATTGTGCGTTGCACGTTCTCCCATTCATAGTAATTGTAGATAAGTCTTGAAACGAGAAAAACGCACTAATCAATGATCTTGTTAACTCCGCTTACTCATATGATGCACCACAAATCGAGTCAGTCTCCTTGTGCTCTCATTTGAATGAATATATATATATATCTCAACATCTTAATTTTATATTTTCCCATTTAATTCGGTTATGCTGTTCACAGTGCTGGATGGGATTGTAGTCCTCTCTCACTGAAGCGGTTTCGTTTCGTCTTTGACTTTTTATGCACGTTGCTTCAAATCAAAGTTTGTATTGTTGTAATTTACTAGTAGCTGTATCTTTTTAAATACCCATGGAAGAAATGAATGGAAATAAAGAATAAAATAAAACATCGTTAACAAATGCTGCTAAAAAAAAGTGGGCGGGCACTGTTGTGATCTCATGTGAGTGACAGGTTATCCCGCCCTCACAGAATAATAATAACAAAAAAGTTATATATAATTTTTTTTATTTTAATTTGATCATTATATATTGAGCCTCACAGAGTTAAAGAGTTAAATATATATTCTTTTTTTTTCTTTTTTTATTCTGTGAGGGTCAATATATAACGGTCAATTTTGATTTCAAGTTGACTTTAACATTAAGGGTTTGTCCAAATCTCTGACCATAACAGAGCAAAATTAATAGTGCTTTTGCAAACACCACTACATGGCTCCAATGTGGACTATACCAACTGTGGCTTCTGATTACAAAAACTAAAAATGAAAGAGCACCCCCTATGGGTCATTAAGAAAAACACTGGTCAAACAAATCAAGGCTTGTGTAAACTTGACCTGGCAGTACAAAACATTCCTTCATTAGCTCACTAGAAAATCTTGACCCTATTTTAAATAGGAAAAGTAATTGTTCTTTTGTGAACGGCCATTGTGTGGCTACAATCAATATATACGTCTAAAGATAAGATAAATCAAATGTTTTTGCATTGATCAGGCGAGATGCAATGCGTTATCTTGCAGAAATCCCTGTTGGCCAGTGTGCTGACACACATACTGCACTCAGCAAGTCCACACACAGATGTACAGGAATGCATATCTATGGACTCCAAGCAGAACCGCTGACTTACTGTAATCTGAAACCCAGCCAGAACAGCTTATTGAATCTACCGGTAGGTAAAAAACCAACATCCATACAAATAATTATAAGCAAGACGTCTGTAAAAACATAACATTTTATACAAGTAGGCTGAAAAAAAATTCAATGAATACACAACTACTTTACAAATACAAATGCCGTTGTCCCTCCACCCCAACCCCGCACTTCTGAGTTATTTACATGTGTTCCTGACCCAACATCAATACAAAAAGATGCATTTATGACTGAAAGCCCCGTCATTATACGATTTCGATACATAGAGGGGAAAGTCTTGATTTAAGTCTGTGCATTACTGATAGCAGGCCAACGTCAACACACTAACAGCCAAGCCGAGGTCTGACTCAACTGACTAATGGTGACATTGTTCATAACGAAGCATAAGAAAAATGGAAATACTTCACAGATGTGTTTTCAGCAACGACATTCCTTCCAAATCGAAGTTGGGAGGGCGATACTTTCCACAGCTGCCACTGCCATGAAACGGATACAGTGCAGGATAGTTTTTCTATCAATTTGTTGTTAAATTACATTCTCACACAAACATTTCACACACATCAAGTACAAATCACTAGACAATTTTCAGATGGTATCCATCCATGCAGCTGAACTTTTTTCTACGGTGACAAGAATCCGTTTTAGGGGCGTTTTCATGATACAAGCTAATATATTCAAATCTTTTGTAGGGAGGGTGCATTGGAATAGGTCACACATCAAACTAATGGTATTTGGCCATTTCTACATCCCAAAAGGAAGAGTTTGGTTCGCAGAGCCTCGCTAATCTTGATTACCATCATCATTAAATGCTTTAAAGGGATATTTACTGACACAAAGGGACAACACCACACCTATTGAAAAAAATATTGGGGGGGGACACACGCATATAATCGACTGATTGAACATTATGAATAATGTTGAGAAGATCTGCCAAAAGAGTTCTCGGCGCGCGCCAAATGAAGTGAAGTCGATCCAAACGCACTTGATCCATGACCTTAATGATGTGATGACATGTTAAACACTATAAACAGCATATAACATGGTAGAAAAAGAACAGAGAATATTTGACGGCTCTGTAAAGAGTTTCAGTATGAAAACAAGCCATCGTATTGGCGTAAAGTCATGTTTTACTCCTGAGGTAGGAGCCTCAGTTAATAAGCCATTAAAAAAAACAGCAAAAAACCCAGATTGGCCGTAGAGTGAGTGCTGTTGTCAGAGCGATGTTTGATAAGCATGAGACGTGGTTAGCTTATGAGTGTTAATTCAAATTGTAAATAGCTCCATCCTGACAGTCAACGGTGAGTTCCTGCATTACAAAGGGTCAGTTTTCCCAAGATAAATGTGAGAAAAAAAAATTCTGAGCCCTTTGTTGTGCCCAGGTATTTTCTCCTCTTACTGCCTCTCTCTAGCTGCCACCGCTTGGTTTGGCGGGGGTTTTGGAGCGCATGGCGGCCCCGGTACGGGTGGTTCCTTTGCCCTGCTGGGGTTGGGGGACGGCAGCGGTCTGCTGCGCTGGAGTTTCGGAGGCAGGGGCCGCCGCGGCGCTCTGCTGCTGGGCTGGGCTGTGAGGTGGTGGAGTCTGGATTTGAGGGGAAGTGGCTGCTGCTGTAACAACCTGCTGCTGAAGGAGCTTCTGTTGCACCACCTGCGCGGCCGTGGCGGTGCCAGCGGGAATGACCTGCACCTGAGCCTGTGCTGAACCCGCAGCGGTGGCCGTCTGTGTAAGGGCCACTGCCTGAGGCTGAGCCTGAATCTACAGACACACACACACAAAAGCAATAGAATTTATAAAAAAATGTCTTTACTGTTACATCTGATCAGTTAATAATTCTACAGACTAAAAGTATTCATTTCTTTAAAATACAGTTGTACCTCAAGATACGAAAGGCTCAACTTAGGCTCAAGTTAAGAAAGCAAAGACGAAAAATTGTACTGCTCTACATACGAAAAGTTTTCAAGATACGAAAGGTTTCTGAAAGTCCGAGATTCACCCCATAACAATTTTGAAACTCGCACCGCACGCCGCCATCTTAGTTACAGTAGACTCGCCACCATCCTCCTGCTCTCCCATTGGTTCCTGATGCTAGCCAAGCCATGAGATCCTTCTCTCTAATTGGACAGCATCCCTCCCATCATGCATCTTCTATACGTACATGCTGGCGTGCTTTATCTCAGCCACTCCGCACCCGAAACTTTACATTTTTTATGTGTTTTCGTAAAGTTAAGTGTACGTACGTTCGTACGTTATCTCCCGTTTGTCCTCCTCTGCCGGCACTTTCGGAGATAGCCTCACTCGAAAGGTAAGCTTCGACATTTTACGTTATTTCATTGTTTATAGGTCAATTTAGCTTTATTATTAAATTTAATGGGGTGTTTTTGGAGGGCTTGGAACGGATTAGCCATTTTACATGTAAAATGTGTTCCAAGATACGAAAAACTCACTATACGAAGGCCGCCTCGGAATGGATTAATTTCGTATCTCGAGGTACCACTGTATATACACAATATAAAAATGGTACAAAAATCAACCAAAAAGGAAAGTTATTTTCAGAGGTGGAACATATTTTCTGACAAGCATTTTTTGTATGGAATAACATGTTCAGACAAACGCTACGTAAAAGTCACATCAAATTAATGTGACTTTTTTTCTCTCGAATCTAAAAGACTCTTGAAAATCTAAAGACTCTTGAATCTTTTTTCACTCCATCAAATACTGAAAAACATACCTGTTGAGGTGAGGATACTATCTGCTGCTGAACTATTTGAGATTGAAGCTTAGTAACCTACAAGCAGAAGGCAAAATCACTATAAAGCTGAGCGGGGCACTAATACCACTTTTACAAAACACTACATTCACACTGTAAGGATCCGTTTATAACTGATATTAAGATGCATTTTGGACGACTGGATCTAGTGGATGACACTAAATGCAGGTGTAAATGGAGTCTAAAACATTTTAAACTTTCTACCACTTCCAAAGGGAGTTGAAAACACATTCCTAGTGTAAACGCTCATGTGGTCGAATGTATTCGAAGAGCCACAAAAGACTGCCCACTCTCTGTCTAACATGGGAAGCACATTTGCCAGATGAATTTAAACTGTCGGCTGAAGACTCAAGTTTGGTTTGAAATGTACCAAAATGTTCTCTCAACATTCATGAGTAATGAAACACACTCACTGTGTTCAGTGTGGTCATAAGAGCACCATTGTGTCAGTTGCATATAAATACATGTAAAAAATATTTCGTCCTAGATAAAAAAAAAAAAAACAACAACATACATTTACCCACCCATAGACCCTCCCCTCAAAGAAATCATGACAGAAGTGGACAAAAGAAACGGAGTTAAATACCAGGTGTAAATGTGCATGTCTCCCTCTTTCTGCCTGTGATCCGATCGACCAAAATACTTAATAGCAGGTATAAACATGGCCTAATATTTACATTCTGATCACATGCGAGTTTGCTCTTGTGCGAGTGCTGGATGAGTGTAATTTCTTGCCTGTATCTGCTGTGTTGCAGGTTTTGGCGGCTGTGCGATTGGGGTGGTGAAGAACTGGGTCTTAATGCCGGGCTGCAGTTGAGTGGTGGTGGCATAGGTCACTTTCTGCTGCTGTTGGGCTGTGGTTTGAGCAGCCTGCTGAGTGCCAAGCTAAACGGAGAAATAAAGAGGGAGGGGCGTTAAAGGAACATTTAGATAGAGCTTAATTAAAAAATAAATCACATTAGTACCTTTTGCTGCACAGCAGCCTGTGTTTGCTGTGGCTGTGCTGCCTTCTGCACGGCAGCTTGAGCAGCGGCCTGCTGCTGCTTTTGTCTGTGCAACAGCTGTTGAACTTGCTGCACCTGGAACGGGTGGGTCACCACCTGACCACCTGCACAAACACACACATGCGTTAGTCTACAAGAGCCCCTAAAAGGCCGTTTTAAAACTGGTGAGAAAAGTAAGCATGCATCTCCACTGCCAGAGTCAAGCCTAAATGCTCGTAAACGTTGCAAAGAAATGGTCGTGTTCGACTCACTATAGTTTCATTTCACTTTCACAAGACTCTTAGTGATAAATGTCTTGTTTTAATGCGGTTCACATCATTTTGTCTTCTGATAAACTGAGATGATCAGATGTTTTCTGCACATGCAGTGCAGTTTGCATCTAATGTAGTCTGGGTTCACATTTAAGACCAAATATATTGAATTTTTGATATAAAATAAGTGATTTTGAAACCGTCGGATCTATTCAACAGTATACTTTTATGAAATTGAATGAATGTTTTATTTAGCTTTCAAAGTGCATGGCGTGCGTGTTCTTTGATCGTATAGCTATCCAATCGTGAAAAGACCAGGTGTAAATAAATGCCCTCCGAAATGATCAAATCAAACCACTTCAGGAGTTGGTTTGAGATGCATTCCAGATGAAACTGGACAACTGTAAATGCATCTGGGTGTTGAAGCCATGTGTGTAAATTTTACTACTCCCAAAATGTAACAAACGTGTGGGCGTGTTATAAGCTATATGAAATTTTATAGCCAAATATAACAGCGCAACTACAACACACATCATCGCAGCGGAGTGTCTCTTCAGCAAGCAAACTGCCGCGCTAGATGCTAAGCAATCATCTTCATTTAAAGTAGTGAGGCTAGATTATCTTACCAGTGCTGATGCTGCTCTCTCTCCTATTGCGGTCTTTGATCTTGAGATTAGCTGATGATAAATAAAATGCAGCTCTGTTGCTTTCATTGACATGAACTCGGTTAAATTTGCATACAGCGCGGGAAGATCGGATTTGCAGAAACAGATTCATGTGGCCAAGTGTAAATGGAACAATTTTAACAAATCAGACCAGTAAAAACAGGTGTGACCAGGTCCTGAGTTTTTGGAAATGTACATTTTCATCTAATATTTAATTTTGCTTGTTTTATTTCAGTTACAGAACTTTTTAGTTGACAATAACAAGACTGCTAACTGACTAGTAAGTTTAACCCTATGTAAATGTCCTTCTCCAGTTCAGAGCAAGTCTGTACCTGTTTTCTGCGTCTGTCCGATGGCGACACTAATGCCAGCCACAGTGACGGGAAGGGTTGTGACTCCGGCGGAAGAGACCACAGCAGGAACTGAGACTACAGGAGGTGGTTTGGTCAGAGTCACCTGGGCGGTTTGACCTTGCTGAGTTTGAATGGGTCCTGTGGCTGGGACACGTGTCTGAATGAAAAAGACACACACACACACAAATATATATATAAAATGATTGTGCATTCAAATGTATGTGAAAGGGTTAGTCCTGAGTGTGTGTGTGCTTACCAGTCTGGCCACCTGTACAGTAGTTCCAGCGAGCACAGCTCCAGCTCTGGGTGCAGCGACTGCGGCTATCTGAGGATTGGCCGTAGCCGCGGGTGTGGCGTGAACCTGCTGCGGCTGCTGAGTAGATGCCGCCTGCTGACCTTGAGCTGCAGCTACCGCCGCCGCAACCTGCTGCTGGGACATCTGCAGCTTCTGCTTCTTCAGCAACTCCTGGACAGAACAAATTGTTAAAAACATGACAAAAAAGAAGTAAACGCTGCAACCAATGGTGAAATTAGTAATGTGCAAAATTATAATTTCTCAAACAGACCAAATTGCACTAAAATGTCCAATATTGGCCAATACAGTGATCCCTCGTTTATCGCGGTTAATGTGGACTGGAACCCCCTGCGATAGATTCCCCTAGGAATGTCCGTATATGTGTGTTGGTGCCATATTTTAATTAAATCTATTTAATTATAAAACCTTAATATTATACATTTACTCTGTCTCTCATACGATACATATTCTGGTGTTCTACACTCAACAATGACAGTAGTATCTTGAGACTCCAGTAAAGACGACGATGACAGACCTGTGCGAACCGCAAAGTGGCAAGGGATTACTGTATATCGGTTGAAGGCACCCGTTAACTGTAGTTATTTTTAAGGACGATTGGAAACATGAGGGTTGATTCTTGACAAACAACATGGAGGAAGTGATTAGTGATATGGAGCAATTCTGTAATTGCATCTAGACTTCCTTCACCATTGTAAAGGAAGCAAAAGCAATTCAGACATGCCAGCTTCTAAACTAAGAGCATGTGTACCTGCTGTGGCTTTCCCACTGCTTTGATCTGTGGAGATGTAGCCTGTGTTTGCTGCTGCTGTTGTTGCTGCTGTAACTGTTGCTGTCGCTGGAGAAGCTGAAATTGAGCTTGTGTGAGTTGCTTACCCTGAGACAACTGCATACCTGCAGCTAGAGAAGCAAATAAATGGTGTAAAAACACAACAATAGCAGACAGCCCAGAGAATTATGGTTATATTAAAGAAAACGATGCAGAGTGTGACTGTCTGAATCGATTTGCCACCAGAGAACCCAAAACAAGCATGGCTTCTCTATGGGTGGCATTTGGTCTACCTGGAGCCACCAGCGTGCGTGTTTGGGACTGACCCGGAGTCAGATTAGGGGACACCACAGCTGATGCGGTTACTGGGGTAACGGCTCTCACACTCTGACCCGTCGCTATGGCAACAATCTCTGCTGGGGCAGCTGTTGCAGGCACTGCTCTCTGCTGAGTGTGAACCACCTGAGCTGTGGCAGTTCCTGCCGTCTGTGGGAGTAAACAAATATTTAACAAGTAATCAGAACAAAGTGGTACAAATTAGAAAAACATACTCAACAAAATATTAATAAATCATGTGTGCTGTATGAGGGTGGTCAGGACTTACAGGCAAGGCTCCAGGTATGACTGGAGAAGCAAGACGTTTGTTCGCCTGGAACTGACTGGGAGGAACTCCAGCCACAGTGTTTACAATCACATTCCCACTCACTGTAGCCGTCGCTGAAGTTTAAACAGAAATGTATCCATGAATGAGCGCTCGTGTCAACAGCACTCACAACTGTAGCAAAAAGCAGTTACAAGTTGTGTAACGTGATAATACCTGGCTGGATGCTTGTGCCCACTGCAGCGGTCTTGATAGTGCCAGTCTTGAGGAGAATGAAAACCAAAACAAAATCAACCTCAGTAATCAGTAATAAAAAAATAAAACAAATAAATACATTTTATTCAGCAAAGGTTGCATTAAATTGATCAAACTTGAAAGTAAACAATTTATAGTAATGAGCAGAATATTGAGCTGTTTGATAACAATAATCTTATTGTTACCAAACAGCTCAATATTCTGCAACCTTCAATCAGCAAATTAGAATGATTTTTGAAGCATTGGTGCTGCGGCTGTTATTAGACTTCGTATTGGTAAAAAAATCGTATTGGCCTCAAACTATGAATAACAGTTTATAGGAAAGAAAAAAAAAGATCTAAGATAAGGTGCAACAGCATCATGCCCATATCTTTTATGCCAACCATTACTGTATATGGTATGAGCAGAGCACCTTGGGGACCTTTTTTTTTTAAAAGGAAGGCCTAGTTTCTTACAAAATAGTAAAACAGACAAATAATTAAATGAAAATAAAGGTTAGACAAACTAATGAAATATGAAAAAGAATGCAGTCAAGTCTAAAATAAAACCACTTAAATGTCTCATTGTCTTCATTTTTGATGAAGATAATGTGTGTTACCATTTTATTTAAAGAAGCTAATAAATATCCATTGAGATCAGGGAGCTAAAGTTGTGTTTTCGTGACAGTATTGTTATCTTAAAAATATCACATCACCAGGTCTGGAAATCTTGTGACACTGATATGTATTTTTCTGCATGTTATACAAACCAACAAACTACATAATAGCGCAAAAAGACGGGGACTTGGAGCACACAATTGTTTGGCTGATAAATGCTCCACCCGTATACAGTAATGAGATGACAGTATCGGCACCTCTTATTAGATAATAGATAAGTAAATATTTATACATAGATATTTATAAGTAAATCGGGCAGCGAAAACATCAGGGAACGGCCTGATTAATAACCATTGGACTAAACCATTTTTAGGGAGGTTTTTATTGAACTCTCAGGCGTTCAAATGTAATGATTCATAAGAGTAGGGGAATAATATAATATAGCATAACTACTGGATTTAGTTGGCCCCAATAATTATCACCACCTCTCGTCCCCACTAGCAACAGCCCTGTGTGAGTCTTACTCCTAATGTGCGTGCACTAACTTGGATGAGTTAAATGCAGAGGACAAATTCACGTCTTAACGCTTTCACTTCACATCACTTTAATGATAATCTACAGCTAAATATCTTGTATGCAAGGTCAAGTGTGACATTTAACATGCAGTGCTATAGGAGTCTAACCAGGACAGCGGTGTTGGGGACTGTTGCTGCTGCTCCGGGTTGGTTGGGCTGAGGCACTCCGGTGGCCTGTGCACCTGCTGCGGTGGCCTGTGGCTGGGCTTGAGGCTGGGCGGCAGCTCCCTGAGGCTGGGCGGCTCCTGTAGTCTGCTGCTGTTGTTGCTGTGCTAATTGCTGAGCCCTCTGTTGTTCAGCTAGTGCCTACGGAGGAAAAGAGAGCAGGAGTTAAGAAAAATACATTTTTGAAAAACTGATCGCCAAAATCTGAACAGTAGTACAGCGATCCCTCGTTTATCGCGGTTAATGTGGACTGGAACCCCCCGCGATAGGTGAAAATCCACAAAGTAGGATTGGCCCCCCCCCCCCTAGGAATTTGAATGTTTAAAATATGTATATTTATACTTTATATATATTTTAATTAAATCTATTTAATTATAAAACCTTAATATTATACATTTACTCTCTCATACGATACGTATTCTGGTGTTCTACACTCAATGACAGTAGTATCTTGAGACTCCAGTAATGACGACGATGACAGACCTGTGCGGTTCGATGAATTTGATGATGATGATGATGATGATGATGATGGTGTTACTGCACTGGTATTATGAGGCCTTTAAATCAGTTCAGGAAGATGAGGCCTTTAAATCAGTTCTGGATCGTCAACATTTGCTCCTGAGAGAGACGAAGAGGCTCCACTCCACTTGTGCTCTCACTCGTCGATCTCGCGGCGCGTCGAACCAATCACGTGCTTGTCTGAGTGCCCGTGTGTGTGTACAAAGCCTCTGAGAGAGTTTCTCTCTTTGTCTGGCATCCTGGGAAACTGTTTCTCTCGCATCATGATGAAGCAACGCTGCTTTCCTCAATATGGCTGCCGATATGGCGGTATTTTGAATTTTTATTTTTCAATGAATATTTTTGAAAAATCTGCGATGCACTGAGGCCGCCAAACTTGAACCGCGAAGTGGCGAGGGATTACTGTATGCATTTCAAACTGGGCTCAAAGCAAAAAAAGTTCTTGAACTAAATCTCACCTTCTTCTCTTTTGCAATTCTCTCAGCTCTCTGAGAGGCAACCTGGATAGGAGGCAGAGGCTTGTCATAGCTTATCCCACTGTACACACAAAGAAAGGAAAAAAATTAGATGCCGTTTAAACACAAATGAATATCAAATGTGACTAAAAAAAATGAATATTGGCAGATACAGTCTTCAATGTATTGTTTAATGATCAGGCTGTCCAAAATGGTCAATTTACATTGATAACTTCAGGACTTATTTTGTACAAGTAGAGCAACATGTCACAGTCAATACCTCTCAGCCAGCACAGAGGCATGCTTGGGGTTCTTCTGGAATGGATTCATGCCCAGTCTAGAAAGAAAAACACAGCGGATTCTATTTTTGCTTTGACAAAATTACAACCAACAATTATAATTAACACTTTTTAAAAATCCTGATAATCTAAATGTATTCTTAAAGTTGCATTTAATGCTGTTTGTTTGTTGGACACTGCCTGCACATACAGTGGTTTAATGGGTGGGCTCCTCTTGCTAGCGATGATTTTCATTAGCTCAAAACGGCTGTTGTACAACTGGATCTGTGTGGCGTTGTCATCTTGTGTGTAGATCTGACACGTGCGCAGAGGACGACTGTTCTTGGACTGCACAAAAAAAGGAAGTGTTACTAAACCAATCAGCCAAAAATACATAATCTTTACAATATACTTTACATACCTTGTAAATGCTCTTGGTCTTGTTCTTCTTGGGGTTAGCTTCATATATTAGCTGTAGGACAATTATGTCATAAGGAAAACGTTACAGATGAAGAAGAAAAGTACCCACGAACAGGTGATATTGGTACAATCCCTACCTTGCCCTCCTCTCTTGGAATAATGACGTTCTCATAGCGGTTACGACATTGCTTTGGCGAGCGGTAGATCCTGCTGCAGGAGTTGACCACATCGCTCACCAGGTCCCAGTTAGGAGTGTGAGCTGGAGACACGATGGTCAGGTTCAGAGGTAGTTCCAGTAACTGTTTTACAGCCTGTGAACATAGGGGGAAGACACAGCTTTCAACACGCAGCTCTGTGGTCACAATACATACATAGTGATAATGCAATAACGGGATGGATCTAGTACCTGCAGCAGGGCCCAGTCCTCACTGATGAGCCACTCAGGGTTGTCCTGTCCGGCCTCCATGGCTGGTTTGAGCAGTGAGGGAAGCGGTTTGGCGAAGGGAGCCTGTTGCTTCAAAGAGAAGTTCTTTTTCTGATCTTTGCCTTCGCGCCTTACCTTGAGCAGACTGGCCTTATCAAAGAGAGAGCGTGGAGGAATGACTGATTCTCCATGGCCCTTCTTTTTCTTACGTCCCAGAGCTGATGTGAGGAGAAAGAGAGAGAATTTGGCATCTGTTTGAGCACAGTAAATTCAGACATCGGCAGCATTTCTTGAGAAGCCAAACCTGATAGGTCCATGTGTCTCTTGCGCTCTTTGCGGACGTAGACGGGAGGCAGTTTGGACTCGGGCATGGGCGCAGTGTCATACATGAGGCAGATTACAGAGTCAATGTAGATATCGTTATCATCCTGTGGAGGAGTTGGGGGAGTCCACAGCTACAGAATAGAGCAACAGAAAGAGTTAGAGCCAATTTTCAGACCAATTTATCCAATATTACACCAAAATTAAAAACTAATGAAATGACACACTTACTTAAATTTTTTTTTAAACTTAATTTTTTTTCTTTTTTTAGTATCCTGGGAGAATTTTGGCATTGCAACATTGTTTTTGACAATAATAAGCACATTTCCTCCAAATTTATCTTATTACAGTATTGCAAAAAATACACACACACACACACACATACATACATAACACACATGTACATATGGGGGTAAAATGTGTTTATGTGAGATTCACCCAAAACACTCACTCCTCCTTTTATTCACTTTAAGAGTGCAAAGTCTTCAACTTACTGGCATTATTTCCGTCTGCCCATCTTCATTCTCGAACACATACTCCTGTAAAGACGATAGAGAAAGGGTATGAAATATAGAGCACATGACATAACTTTCTTTTGAAAAGCCCATTAGAACATATTTGTACCATGTTGTATGCGTCCTCTCTAGTGTAGGTGAACAGATCCTCCTCATCTTCTAGGATCATTTGTTCCTCATTCTCCACTTTCATTTTCTGTTGCTGCTGCAGCTCCCAGCCTTTCTTAGCAGCCTCTATGCGCTCCTGCATCTCACGCAAATAATGACAATGAAATAATCTGTGCTGAAGTATTAACAGGGTGGGCATAACACGTGTATTGTCATATCCAAAATCAGTTTCATACCTTTATAACCTGTTCATCCTCACTGATGTGCAGATACTCCAGATAGTGTAGAGCGTATCTCTCAATAGGAGTCAGCTAGACAACACAACACAAACTTCAATCAATCTCTTCATTTCCAGCAATGTATTTTGTATGCAATTTTTCACAGAAGAATGCATTCATAGTTTGAATAAAATATATAACTATTTTAAATATAAGTGAATTTGCAACAATGTTCAGTAACACAAAACTAAATGTCTATGTTTAGAAGACATAGAAACACATACAAGACCAACGAAATGTTCAGGCAACACAAATTTTCTATAACCTCACCTGCTCCATCACTGCCGCCAGCTCCTCTAACTGTGAGGTCTCCTCTCTCATCCCTTCCTCCACATCCATCCTTTTCTGTCCTCCCACTTCCTCTTTATCAAGTTTCACATCTCTGTTTACCTCCGTCTTCTCCTCCTCATCTTCATACTGGGTCTCCAGTCGGATGGTATTTAGGGCCTGGATGTAGGGTCTGGCCACGTGAGGGGGGATGGTTTCGGATGGGGAGGGCTCCTGGTGGAGGACCACAAACTCCTCCACTTTCTCTCCAGAGCCAGCCTCCACCTCAAACAGATCCTGAATGGTGCGCTGTGAAATTTCAGTACATATGTATAATGTGAGCATTACGTGACTTGTGAGCATCAGGCTCTGTTCCCAAACCCAGTGAGCTGCCTCATTATGTACTTCCTATATAGGTCACACCCTGAATGAAATGTAACTTCATAATTGACTAGGCTTTGAAACAGTCCCTTAGTGTAAAATTTAACAATAATTGCATGACCATAAAAGAGCAAGAGTGGATCTACACAAAGGAAAACGGCTGTGCATGCATGTTTACCTGTGTTAAAAAGGCCAGAGTGTAGTCCATGCCCTGTGCAGCTACCTCTCGTATAAGGTCTTTAGTGCCATTCTTCAAGAGCTTCTCCTCAATTGAGTTCCCGCTCTCCAACCTGACAGAGCACAACGTCAGTAATAAAAGGTGATAAATATAAACCTGACAAGTAACTTAAATTGACTTTGTCCACCAGTCTGACCTGTAGATGTGGATGTCTTTGGAGCGGCCGATCTTGTCACACCATTCCTGCGTGCGCAGGTCCATGCTGGGATTTAGGTCGGTGTCATAAAACACAATTGTATCTGCGTCAAACACATGGCCCATGGCTGAGCAGCAGCGATTAGTCAGGATGGTGCAGAAGATCCATCTGTTGCGGTTAAACCTCTTGACCTGCACCTGAAAACAAATGATACATGAGGAACAAGATGAGTTAAGCACTGCGTTTTCAATACAATATGACCAAGATCAGATAGTGATAGAGTTTAATTGGTATTCAAGCATCTTTTGAGTCAAACAGGCAGGGAAGAGCGCTCAATGAAATGCCCTTTCAATTATAGCCCAGAAACCCACACAGTCTCAAGCAGGACCAGAACTTGGCCAGGGCAACAGAGAAAATATTACCCCAGGTCTCGTACCTGCCTATCCTCCAGTGACAAACTCTCATCCAGCCGTACATAAGTGAGGTGACGGTGGTCTAAGAAGGCCTCCAGTATGTCTAGCATGCTAGCCATCTGGGTGAAGATCAGAACACGCCTGTTCTCGACACTCAGCTTCTGCAGCAGGATGGACAGTGCCTCTAGTTTTCCTGCAAACAGATACAGGAACATTATACCATTATAGAGGTCTTATTTTATACTGGTTGATGAGCAGTAGAATAAGCTACGAACTTTATGCTAATATTTAAGGATTATAAAGGTGACTAGTATGACACACACACACACACACACACACACACAACCATTCAAAAGTTTGGGGTTTGATTAAATTGTTTTAATATATTTTAAAGAAATCTCTTATGTTCACCAAGGGTGCATTTATTTAAGCATAAATAGTAATTTGTGAAACATTATTATAGCTTAAAATAACATTTCTATTTTAATATTTATTTTAAACGTAATTTGTTCCTGTGATTTCACATGATCCACAAACCATTCCAAAACATGCTGATCTGGTGCTCAAGAAACATTTTTTTCCAAAGTTCCTAAGAAAAAGTATTAGTTTGAAATAGAAATCTATTATAACATTACAAAGATTTGACTGTCACTTTTAGTGAATTAATGTCCTTGCAGAACAAAAGGAATCTTACCAACCCCAATTTTTTAAACAGAATTGTAAAGGAAGAATGGTAGCGGATAGAAGTATATACACAATGACGTTATCAACTAAATATCAATAGTATTTGTAAAACTAAAATCTTATTGTAACAGAGCTGAGCTGCTGCTGTGCACACCTGAATCCATCTCCAGCATGCGTAGATCAGGGAAGCTGGTGACAGGAGGACAGGCCAAGTTACGGATCTCTGCATTGTGTGGAGCAGACACTTCCTGTAGCCGTCGCTTGAATGATTTTTGTGCTATACTGTAAAACGGTGGAGGATTGGACACATACAGTTGAGGAGGAGGGGCCACAGCAGCGGGAAGTATGCAGGAGAACCTAAAATATAACAGAAAGCAGAATTAGATCACGGAAAGCTCTCAAAATTGCTTTCATCTCAAGTAGTTCATCTTCAAATTCAGACCTCTTCAATAAGATGCATGTTGCCGCCTCCTGCTTCTTGTTGGAGAGAATCGCTAAGCGGAGTGGAGCCACTGTGGACACGAATGTCTGCTGAGCCCTGATGCAACTGTCTCTGCCAACCCAGGACCAGCGGGAGTGCTGGGGAGCGGGGAAGGCCGGTGGAGGACGTCCCTCATAAACGGAGCAGGTCTTGATCAGGTCTGAGCCGTACAGCACAGAGCGTGAGGACCGCCGTTCGTTTGCGTGAAATAAACTAGCCAGACGCTCTTTCAGTTGCCTGTTTCTTTCCTCACTGGACTCCTAAAGAGACACAAAGACAGCGTTCAATGTTCACAACTATTCAAAGGACCTCATTACTTTATTTAACATGCCTTCCAAACTCACCTGCGTCGTGGCGTGTGAGTGTTTAGCATTCGTTTCATTGTCTGCGGTAGCTGGAGTGACTGTGGTTGCCATGTTGGTTGCTTTATGGAAACAGGCAGAAAAGAGAGCTTACGTTAAAATGACCCAAGACAGATTTATACATATTTAGGACAGTGGTTCTCAACCAGGAGGACAGGAACAATTAGGGGGTCTCAGCACTTTCAAAAGGAAAGCAAGATGGCTTAAAATGATTTTAAATTAAAATAAGTTTCAAGAATCACATTAATTATTTTTAATTAAGAATCAGAATTATTGCTAATTATCGTTTTCTAGAATTGAAATAAATACAATAAAACCTTAGATATGAAAATGTCTATCACAAATTATATTTGCCTAGCTGTCAAGATTTAAAATATATAATCAGGAAGAGTTACAAAAAATAAGTGTTCAAGAGATACAAGAGAACTTGACTACAAAAATACAAGTACAAAACATTTAATAAAAAGGGAAAATATACGGCAAATAAAAACGGAAAATAAAACGGCAGTTAAGAGTATACAAGATACATATACAAATTCAAGCTTTTTTTCTGGTAAAATCAAACTAAAGTTCTTACGTGAGCTTACTATATAAAAATGTTGTCTACCTGCATTTAATCAGGTAGAAATTGAGAAATGTCTATTACTGATTAAAAGTTAAAAAAGCTTATCCCATATATCACAAATAGCTAGAAAGGTCATGTGAAATTACTGGCAAAAATAGTGTAAATCCTGAAGAATTTTCACCCTTTCTACTTTTATTTTTAACGCAATTTGAAGAGAACTGGAGAGGAGATATAATCAGGAAATCATTCTACTATAATTTCGTAAAATTATAAATTGTATTTTAGATATTATCATTATAAATTATTTTTTGTTATTATTTCAATATATTACAAGTCCTACGTTCAATAAATAAAAACCATTGAAAACAAGTAACTAAAAGCAGGTACTGGAACAACCAGTAGCAGAAACTTCTTAACCTACATAGAGGTCCTTCAAAAACGGTGTTTGCAAAAAGGCTGAGGCAAAAACCATGGATTTAGTTGATCAGCTTCAGGATGGAGCAGTTTCTCACCTGGCGGTGTGGATGTGGCAGGAGGCGGTGTGCCTGAGGAGTTCTGGACGGGCACAGCCTGGGGCACAGTAGGCATCACCATAGGTGGTCCTTGTGGCCTGAGAAGAGGCTGTCCGGGGGCTGACACAATCTGCAGAATATTGCCTGATACAGAAACATGGATATATAAGAGACTAACAGCACATAAACAACTGGCACAAGTGACTGAACATGGCAATGAAATGAGGCTGAGAGAAGATGAATATGGGCTGCACATTACCGAGTGTACCTTGGAGCTGCAGGGGCTGGCCAGTGGTGAGCTGCCGCAGCTGACTTGGGGACAAGGTGAACTTGTTTCCCTGGAACTGCAGGGTCACCGGGGTCTCTGGCTGGGTGATGCGGCCCGGTCCAACTAACTGAGCAACCTTCACTACATCTCCACCTTCAGTAGGAAAAATGACCATGTTAAACTACAGTGCAAAGTAGCAGAGAATTTATCTCTGAGAAAACAAACAAGTTAGTTAGTTTAAGGGTGAGCATGGAAAGAAACATGCGTGACCAGGGCGTGTTAAACGAAAGACACTTTCACAAATAAAAACCTGAAACAAACTGAAATAAGTCTGACCTGTTTAGCAGAGCAAATCAAAATGGGTGCAAATATCTGTTCGTTTAAAAGGTTTTTCATGTAACAATAGTTACATGTGACATGGGGAGCAGCGTCCACAAGCCTGATGCTCTTTAAACCCACAGAAGGACAATAGTTGAGTTTCCACTGTTGGGCCAAAAGAGAGCGAGTGCATAGCCAGGGCCACACGGGCTTCCGATGTCACTTCCAGGGCTTAATCTAGCTCACACTAGCCCAACAGTGGAAAGTCGGCTAATAAAATAAACATCTGAAGAAAAGATAGGGAGGCAAAACCATATTAGAAAGCTTCTGGATCATCCTTCAGTTGCTGAACTGCATGAAAAACAAAGAGATTAGTCATTAAAATGCAGAAGGGAAACCAGAATAAAGGGATGGGAATGTGTCAAAAAAGAAGAGGGAAAACTGGGAGGCAGCGGGTGCAGTCCGGAGAGAGATCTGGAGGGTTCATGCTTGTTTACGAAGGAAACCACCGTAGGTCATCTGCTGAAGCCAAAGATTTTTACACTTCAAATCAGACCAGACATACGACAACAGACACCATGTCGAGTTGATTGCAGAAACACTACAGGTTGAATTTTCATCATGGAAGTCTGTATGCATGCCAGCCCACTTCAGCAGTGCCGTACCGTAGTCTCTGATCTTGATAATAAGGAAACATTTAAGCGCAGGTGCACAAGGGAGAAAGTGCAGAGGGCCGCTCTGCTGTCGGTGATGGGGAGGCCACTTACTAGGCAAGCGTGCCTGGGCCTGGGAGCTGAGCACCAGCCTCTGGGGTACCAAACTGGGCTGGAGAGAGTGAGGGGCATGAGGGGTCACAGCAGTCATAGTGGTGACCCCTGTCACACCCATAGCCAGGGGGGTAGAGGGGGGGTTAGGGGTAGATCCTGTTAAGAAGGGTCCTGATGAACTTTTGATTGCGGAGGCTAAGGAGGGAGAAGTGGAGTTAAAAATATCAACGGACTATTCAGAGCAAGTTTATTGGGGTGGAGAACTACAGAAAATCTGTTATTTGAAACATACAATCAATGTAAAATTATTTATTAGATTATACACATTTTTATCGAGTGATGCTTGCTAGACTCACAGTCACTGTTCTAGAAAGATGCGCATGGATAAACTGCCTTGCTATGTGACTGCATAAGGTTCAACATTTATGGAAAGGTGCCGTGTTTATTATAAATTATTTATCCGTGCGCATCAAAAATTCAGATTTTGATCAGTTCGATCAAAAATTTACATTCTAGGTTGAGGGATTTCAGCGAAAGCATCACTTATGGTATATTAGTTTAAGTAATTAACTAACAAAGAGATGGCAACAAATCACACATAAAAAACAGCAATATGTAAACAGAGCTTCCTAGGAACACATAACTGATGTGACCATGTATTCTGGGGAGGAGAAGATCTGCTTCAAAAAGCATCTGCCAAAATATCATACCACCTCGCGTACACTTGCAGATTGTGAGTGGTAACACATTTGTGTAAGAAGCTGGGGTCTTACCCTGTGCGGAAGTGGTTGTGGTAAGAGGTGATTTGCCCCTGGGCTGTGTGCTAGGAGTAGCAGTAACAGGGTTGGTAGTGGTGGTCGGGGCAGTAGTCACAGCAGTGGCACGTGGGGCTTGAGTGGTGCTGCTACTCATGGGGACAAGACGCCCCTCTGGTTTAGTCCCATACTGCACCGGCAGGAACAACCTGAAGTTACAAACATCCAACAGTCAGAATAAAATCATCTGTGCAATTATATTTATTACTATACCACGGACTAATGTTTACCAATAGATATATTTAGAAATATTCCCATTATATCCAGATCCAGAGCCATAATTAGATCATTTTGTAGGAAGTGAAATGAGTTTTTGTGTGAACATGAGTATTAGCAATGTATTGTGATATTAATATGGTTATCTAATTAAAGATTACATTATGCCCTGTTATTACAGAACTCAGTATGATATGAGAATGAAGGGTCTTTATGAATGGACACCTCATAGGTTTGATCTTGCATGGTCTCGGTCGTGCTGGTGGGTCGCGTGCACTGTAGATCTCTTCAATCAGCTGTTTGGTCATTCTGAGTTTTGGCAGAACCTCTTCTGCCTCGTAACGGGTTAACTTGCCCTCATTACTGATCAGGTCAAACAGTGACATATCTACAGTCTGAAAAAGAAAATGATCTATCAGTCAACATACAACTTCTATCTTGCACATTCCATGCGTTTATTTCTCTTGCTTGCCTTCCACTGGTCCTGCTGCAGTGCTGTGAGCAGTAATGATGGGGTGTTGTACTGAAGTGGCTGACATATGTAAGAGTTGTGTGTGTCTCTGGGTTGGATCAGGTCTGGATGGTTGCAGATCTTCTGCAGCTGCATAAGAACCTCCAGGACTCTGACAAAATGTCCTGTCTTTAGAGCCTCCTGTGCACTAGAGGGCAGTAGAAAAAAAAGAGAACCACTCAAAATAGATACATTGGAGATGAGCTGGTTATGTGCTTGACTGAGTGTGTCATGTACTGACCTGGGCTGGATGAGGATGTCCTCATACATGCTCTTTTGTCTCTTGGACAGACGGCACTTGAGAATGTGCTCATACTTCTTGGGCATTTGCTTTTCTACATCTCTTTTGGAACGACGTAGGATGAAGGGTTGAATCATCTACAGCAGAAAGGAATAAAACAAAATGACTGAGGTGATGGAACAAGGTAGTTAACCAAAAGTCACCAAAAACAACTTCCATCAGGCCTTACCCTGTGCAGTCTAATGACTAGTTTGTGGCAATAGTCCTGGTTCTGATCGGTGCCGGGTTTGATGGGAAAGTTGAGGTATGGGTGAGTGATTCCAGGCAGGAGGAAATGGATCATGGTCCATAACTCTTTCAGAGTGTTCTGCAGAGGTGTGTTGATTAAGATGATCCTCTGCTGACTGTTTAGAAGACAGAAGAAAAATCATGTTAAAATTCTAACTTTTACATTATATTTGAATTATACATATACAGTAATACCTCGGTTTACGAGTTTAATTCGTTCCAAGAGCGAGCTTGTAAACCAAAATGCTTGTACACCAAAACAAGTTTCCCCATAAGAATGCACTAAAAATCAATTAATTCGTTCCACACGACCATAAATGCCCATTTTAAATATTTATTTGGTTTCATATAAATACTAATTAATAATTGACGATTAAACTATAAAAATACTTGACAATTTACTGTAATGCCCTTCAGGTTTGTGCAGCCTGAATGGAGGAGATGAGAGGAGGGGAAGTGCAAATGAGTGAATTTATTATAATAGTGTAGAAAACAAACGAAGTGATAATCCAGAGGTGTAGCACACATGGGAGCCGCGGCCGCGAACAAACGCGCGCTGGAGCTACGGCCGCGAATGAACACGCGCTGGAGCTGCGAATGAACGCGCGCTGGAGCCGCGGCCACGAATGAACGCGCGCTGGAGCCGCGGCCACGAATGAACGCGCGCTGGAGCCGCGGCCACGAATGAACGCGCGCTGGAGCCGCGGCCACGAATGAACGCGCGCTGGAGCCGCGGCCACGAATGAACGTGCGCTGGTGCCGCGAACGAAGGACTGGACAAGAGAAGAGTGGAGAGAAGTGAACTAAATAGGCAGATGATATGAGAACGAGGTGTGTCTCTCTCTCTCTCTCTCTCTCTCTCTCTCACACACACACACACACACACACACAGGCAGAACTAGACAATGAATTCATGAACTGTGACAGTTACTGCTTAGAGGTATTGTACGTGTATATTTCACTACGTGAACAATAGCGATCACAATTAATTAATGTTACAACAGGAGGTAAAACCCCTGTAAATCACTTATAAAAGTATGCACTGTGGTGAATGATGCAGCCAAACCAAGCGACGCTGAGAGAATGAATGAGTTAAGGGCTGATAAAGGGGTTGGAACTGCGTGACTGTGTTATGAGAGGCTGTCATTAGGATATTTCCTCTAAAAATGCGCAGACCATGCTGAGCTTCCACACAAAACATGCGTGTGGTGTGGGTAAAATTTTTCTCGTACACCGATACAATGCTCGTACACCAATTCGCTCGTATACCAAGTCGCTCGAAAACCGAGGTATCACTGTATATATTTTTTTTATAATTTACTTGGTACTTAATAGTACAGATGCACTAATTATTTTTTGTGTTATGGTCAATAACTTATATATGGATATTAAAATTCTATACAATTCTGTCTAAATAATAAATATGATAGTGTTTATTAATGTGTTGGATTAATGTTTGTTTATTTTCTGTTTTCATTTCAATTTTAGTTAATTCATTTTGTCATGTGGTTTTGCCATTATTGTTAATTAGTTTTTTTTGTTTTTTCATTTAAATTGCGCTTAGTTTATATTTATTTCAGTTTTAGTATGTCAAACATTTCATCTCAGTCTATTTTTTTTTTTAAATTAAGTTTCAGCTTTATTTCAATTAATGAAAATTATTTTTGAGGGTATTAGTTATATTTAACAATAACACACTGAATGCAATAAGTGAAGATTACGGTACACATTTTTATATTAAATTTTAAAAACATAAAATATTAAAGTTAAAATCTACTGTGAATATTTTCTCAAATGATAAAATCTCAAAAACATGATAATTTCCTAACCTCTTTATGTTGAAGATGGTCTCCCAATGT
Organism: Rhodeus uyekii; assembly: GCA_037043235.1. Taxonomy (NCBI): domain Eukaryota; kingdom Metazoa; phylum Chordata; class Actinopteri; order Cypriniformes; family Acheilognathidae; genus Rhodeus; species Rhodeus uyekii. The sequence goes on from JAWRVZ010000019.1 coordinate 5,179,837, forward strand.
TTCTCAGTCATGTTCTTGATGAGCTGCACCTCATCCAGCACCAGGTGCCTCCATCGCCTCCTCATAAAGTGAGACTGATCTTTCAGCAGGAGCTTGTATGAAGTCACACACACGTGGAAACTGTTGGGCTCACTCCACCTCTACAAACATTAGACAACAATTGGAAAGTGAGAACAGACAACAGGGGAAGAAAATGCCCACTTAATAATCAAGACTTTAAATGACATACCAATTCTTGAAAAATATTCTGGGGCAATGCAATTAAGCAATACAAGAAATAAAATAAAAAGAGCTCTGACAACAGGGCTGGATTTACAGCATTTACATATGTGTGAAAGTACATAGCAGGCTAGCTTGCTCTGGTTCATACCAATCTCTTGTATCTGCGCTGCCTTCGGCTGCCAAGGTACAGGAGTATCTTGAGTCCAGGACACCAGCGCTTGAACTCCATTTCCCAATTCAACAGCTTACAGGTCCTCACCACTACCAAATGCGGCCCCCAGATACCTGGAACAACCACCAATGTGTTAGACTTTATTCTTAAATTCACAAAAAAAAGAAAGTTACACTTAAATTGTCTATAAATGTGGTAAAAGTGTCTGGTGGCGGTACCTTGGTTGCAGGCCAAGTGAGCGAAGTAAGCCACAGTCTGTACGGTTTTGCCAAGGCCTGTTTCATCTGCCAGGATGCCGTTGAGGTTTTTGCGGTAGAGGTTTGCCAGCCACTCCACCCCGACCTGCTGGTACTCTCTCAGAGCGCCGTGCAGCAGAGCAGGAGGAGAGGAACGACTCTGAGAAGAAAGCGATAATGGGTCTTCAGATAATCAAACACAGTTGGGCGGCCCACTCTGAATTAAACAACTGCTCTATTGAATATTTAATCATCCAGTTTAAACTATCCCTGCAAGTAACCGCATAAGGGACTCACAGTGAGAGTGGTCCTTGCACTGCCTTTGGGCAGAATCAGGTCCGTTGCTGCAGCAACCTCAGCGATATCCTTTGTGGGCTTCCCATCAGGACCAGAAGCCATTCGATCAGCGCCACGGTACTGATCCATACTCAGCAAAGAGTCTATCAGCACTGCATCATGTGGACTGTCCAATGGAGCATTCATGTCTGAACAGAGAACAGCATAATGAAAAACTGCAACATCAAATTAATACACTGTCGAAAGTACCGATGTATTTGAATGATCTTGTATTTAAGGGCTTTTATGGAGAACAAATGTAGACAAACCATCAGTTTCCTCTCGGTCTTCATCCTCACTCAGGCTGGAAGGCTGTGGCCACTTAAAGCCCTCGGCATAAGCACCAGCATACTGCTTCACCAGATCATCCAATGGCACTTCAGCTACAAGACACAGACACAATTTATAGTAGTGGTTGTTTGATTTTTCAGTAGCTGATAACTAGAGAACAAGGTTGCTGATTAATGGCTTTGGCCAATATAATATAGACATATAACAGCCTGAAAACGTTACACGTACACAAACCTTCAGGAAATTAATCTCGAAATTCACTCAAAAATACAAAGAAACATTCATTAAAAATATATTAATTATTAGCCCACAAGAAGTTCCTAAGCATATAAATATAACTGACCAAGGAGACATAATCAATGGACTTAAAAATGCCAAAAAACAGCTATAAATTTCAGTCTCTCACTAAATATGATAACTATGACTATGATATATATAAAAAACTATAAATCAAAATGTATTACTGTTTAAAGATACAACCAAATGTCCAAGATGTAAAACGTACCTTCTTTTGTTAGTTCAGCCAGCTCTGCTTTTTGATCAGCCGCAACCTCCGTAGCCTCCTGCTCTTCTATTGTACTTTCCTCATCTTCAACTGCAAAAGAACAACAGAGCATTCAGCCACATGCGTACAGACGCACGCCCAGAAAACTCAGATGAGAACGGTAAGCTAGCCATGAAGAAATGCAATATGTACCCTCTACATCTGACAGCGAGGTGCTTGACTTTCTCTTGCGGGATGGGCCAGTCTCCTGCTTAAACGGGGAAAAAAAGAGGTTCAAAGATTGCTGTGAACAATGAGAGAATGAGTTAAGGATCAATGAGGAAGGATCTTGGAGAACTCATGGAGAAGATCTTACCACTTTACTCTCTTTATCTGACTTCTCTCCGGATGACTGGGTTGGTTTAGAACACTGACCTGTAGCAATACAACATCTCTTCTTAATAAACTCTGACGAATAGTTAAGACAGGTTAGATATTATCATTTCTCCATCTCACCTTTACTTGCAGCCTTCTGCAGGCCAATAACTTTTTGTTGTTTGTCATAGATCTCAAAACGCAGCTTGATTTCCACAACCTGTGGTAAGATAGAAATAAATTACTTATGTTTTTACATCTCACTGCACTTCACTGCACTGTAGTTGAAAAACTCTAATTTCTAAAACTAAAATACAACATTTACATGTGCAAAATTTTTATTAAAAATGCTTTTTTTTAAACACGAAGGAAAATTACAAAAGCACATTTTATTAAAAAAATATTTTAAAAATTAAATTATATATTTTTTCCAGTTTTTATTATTAAAATAAAATCTGAAAATATAGAAATAAAAGCATTTTCAAAATAATAAATACTATAACAGTATATAAACAAAACTAAAATAAGACTAGTATAAATAATAATAAATAAATATATATACCTGTTCAATATTGGACCAGAAGTAGTCAACCCCACGGGCGATGGTGCTGGCAATGTGCCGTAACCTCATCTCCTCCTCTCTCTTCTTGCGTTCCTCCATCTTCTTCTGTTCATCATGGTAACGTGCACATGTGCGCACAAGCTACAGGCAGAGATGACATTGAACTCAAAATAAAAGCAGAATTTTAGCTTTGGCTATTATGAACTGTCACTATATCATGTAGCCCAGAGGTGGGGGGGGTGTTAAACGACACACGCCTACTCTCCACCAAAGCTTCAGCACCACTGCTGCTTGCAGCCGCGACAGAATGACATCACAGGGAAATGTAAAATGAAGGAGGTTTAATACAATTTCGGCGAGTTATTTTTAGACAATCATTTTTTACAACTCTCCGCGCCTCCCCTGGCATGCTCTGGCACCCCCCAGGGGAGAAGCGCCCCACACTTTGAAAACCCCTGATGTAGCCGAATGCACAGGTGTTTTGTATGCTAGAAGTCACAGAGCAATCGGCTCGATCAGTACTGTCTGGGAAATTTCTAATATCAAGAGTTATGCAAGTCTTCTCACCTTCTTGGCAGCAGCCATCTTCCAGCGTCTTTCCTGGGCAAAGTCAGCAGCCATCCACTGCATCTCTTCCAGCAGGTAGTCCCAGTGGGATTTGGGCCTGCAGGCCTCCTGCAGCTTGGGTAAGCGGCTAGCTGACCACTGGCCCTCTTTACGGAGCTCTGCAATGCGCTGGTGCACGTGACTCTCCTACAACGCAATGTAACAATCTTGTCTGAAAAATTATAGGCAGCATATACAACAAAATCTAAAAAAATAACCCATTTTTAGTGGATATTAAAACATACAGTACACATTAAAGATTGTATTGTAATCAGAGTTCTCACCAGCTTGGCTTGTTCTGCTTGCTTGTCCTGAGAGCTTTCCTGTGAGTTCTGCCCGACTGGATTCTGACCCAGCCCAGACATTTTCAGCCCGCCGGTGCCATTTGTGGCAGCAAGTTTGGACTGGGCAGCAGAGGAGAAGCTGGGGCCAGTACAAGGGGTGCGAACCGGGGCAGATGGGTGTGGGGAAGGGAGGGAGGACGGGGATGTGAGAGGAGCAGGAGACATGGCAGGGTTGGAGAGAGAGTTGGACATCATACGCTGGACAGGCTGGGAGGAATCTGATCCAGGACGAACAAGTGCCACAGTCTGGACAAAAAAACAAACAGAAGATGGACTGTAACAAAATCTACTGTTGTAATATGGCTGCGCTATATATATATTAAATATTCTTAATGGTTTTGTTGAGATAAAATTAGTCCAAAAGCTTGAGCACACTTTTATTACCATCACAGGAAGGAGAACAAGCTTTTTAAACACAGAAGACACAGTTCACAATGTGGTTAGTGAGGTTTTCATACTCACTGCCTGCCCAGGCTGCATGACCGATTGCTGCATCTGATGTTGCTGCTGCATCTGGAGGTGGAGTCCGGACTGCATCTGCTGAAGCTGTGCTTGCAGTTGCGCATGTGGGTTGACAGGAGCTATCACGGCCCCAGTACCCGGCACACTCTGCACCTTCACCTGGAGCTGACCTCCAGCCATTGGAGCCTGCTGGTCCACCAACATGGCCTGACCCTGGGACAGGGAGAGAGGCAGACCCGCCATGGGGATCCCACCCTGAGGCATGCGGCCTGGAAGCTGTGGGGGCGGCGTGTGAAGGCTGGCAGCGTTCTGGACAGGTGGACCTTTGGATGGGTCATACTGCTGCTGGTTCTGTTTCTGCCCACCAATCTGGACTGTCTGTGGGGTGGGGGGCATGCCTCCTGTTGCCGGGGGGCAAGATGAAGGAAACAAAGTAGAGAGGAAAGAGAGGACAGAAAGATAGAGGGATATGGGGGGAAGAATTCCAAAGAAGGAGAAAATTAAGAATTGGAAACAATATATTATCTTGAATGTTTACCTGTAAGGCCCACATTTTGCAAGTTACACTTTAAATCCAAATGACTTTTCCTTGTTTTTAGATAAAGTGAAAGAATCATATTTCTCCCCCAAATAAGAACATTTCAACTATGTTTCTCATTACCTTAATGTTAGATGTTATTTAAATTGTATTTTATTTGTGACATTTAATGATAATTTATATAATGACCTTGAAATATTTACACTTTTTTGCCAATAATATATTGATTTAAAATAATTACATTACAAACATTAACAGTACATTAAGTTACCACAATACTTAACCTTTATGGTTCTAAAATCTATATTGAATGTGGAGAGCAACAGAACTAAGACATTTTACCTCTTTATGTTTCAACCAAACTTTTGACTTTATGGGTATGATGTTATGAGTTACCAGCAATGTGTTACACAATGCTGAAGGGGATCATTAATGAAAAATACAGTTCATGTCACAATGACTACATAACAAAAATCAAGGAAGATTTACATGTTCTAATAAATGGAAAATTAGAACTCGTAAATGTAAAAAATTAAAATATTTCATTCAATGTTTAAAAATACTACTATGAAGAACAAAACTAATCATGCATTACCACTGAACTATCCATAAGTGGAAATGTCTAGATATAAAAATAAACAAATCAAAGAAACAAAATAAAACATAATAAAAAAAAAAAGAAAGAAAAGAGAGGAACTCAAAAGATCAAAAGACACAGAAAGGAAATGGACACGACTGAAGCACTGGCACATTTCATGAACATGCATGAAGCAGGTAATGTCTGAAACATCTGCGTTAACACACATGCTAAACAACAGCAAAGCAGAGGGTAGAGCAGAGGAATGACAAGGGACGTTTAGCACAGAAGAAGGTAAAGCCCAGCTGTAAACACAAAGTATCTCCCTGTTTTAGCATTTCATCATGAGCAAAACTGTCAGCTGTTCAACTTCGGCGATTTCTGAGGTTAATTTGCTTGTTGATAAGAGCTTTCCTGAGCGCCACTATCGGCTCCTCACCATCATGTCATGAAGGAATGTTATGGAAACCGAAGATGAGGGTGGAAACTGAAAATATGATGGCAATAAAAACAAGGAGAAATAAAAAATAACTTGCTAGATGAAGGGAACCAAGATTGAAAATGCATTGAGATTCCAGTGAGTTTAGGGAAGTGAAGGAGGATCTTTGTAGGATCAGTAGAGAAGATGTCAACTATAAAACCGCAGAACTAAACTGAAAACAAACACGATGTGAAAGAGGACATCCCAGTAGAGGAAAGTCTGGGGCTCATCATCTGATGAACCATGGATGGAATCAGAGATGCCATTATGGCGAAGAAGAACGTAAACTGATGAGGTGAATGGCTCAAGGAACTAATGAGCAAATCATAAATGAAAAAAAGTGATATCTTCCAAATTGATCTTCAGCTGTATCTTCTGCTCAGCTGTCCCTTTGAAGGTTAGAGAGAGATTTTGAGATGAGGGCTGAGACTGAACTGAGTCCCAATAAGTGAATCACAACTGGTAGATGATGCTTGGAAAAAAGGTGGGATCAACTTTGGGAACTCTGGAATGAACCCTGACCTCCAGCAGCATTGAATAACGGACACAAGAGCGGACCTGGCCCGAGACGCAGCGGCGCTCCTACCTTGCGCTGTCGGCATAAGCTGCTGGAGGGGAACGCCGGGAGATCCTAAAGCAGTTACAGCAGGGTGTTGGAATATCATCCCATGCCGGCCCACTTCCATCCGGGACCTCTTAGCCTGATCTGGGATGCAAAACACACAATACCCTCAAAACGCAAAAAACCTCCCTCCCAAAAAAAAGAGATATAGAACAGGAAAACCAAAAGAAAGGGGAAAAACACTTGGCACATGGCAATGATGTTTGCACACCAGCAGGTAGCTGTTGGGAAGCTCCACTCCCTGTTTTCTGGATTACAGGCTTCAAGCACAGAGCTGGGAAAAGATGCTGGAATACTGAGTAAGCAGAAGCGAATTGGAAGGGGAGAAAAAGAAAGTAAGAACAGCAAACAGAAAGGTAGAAAACAAAAAGGGGTATAAAGAACCAAAAGAAAACAAAACGAAAAATTGGCCTCCACCTTTGCCCTGCGTCAACGTCGCCCTACCTGCTTGTGCCATGGCCTGTTGCCGTTTGAACGCCTCCATGTCCACAGGGTTAGAGATGCTGCCACCTGCAACCCCGGCATGGGTCTGTGAGATGGAAAACAAACCAAAGTGAGTCTCGTTCACACGGAGCGAAAACAATTCTGCACACCTTTAACTGAAATCTTGCCTGATTATGTCTAATGTCCCAATTCTCTCAAACCACATAATAAAAGCGCTGTCATTTTAACTGTGTTAAAAATATTTGAAATGTTCTGACTGAATCCTCCTTCACATTCCCAGTAAGGAAGCCTCCATCACCTGGAACTGCTGCGGAGTAGAGAACGCTGCAGACACGTTGGGTGGGAGTTGTGTAGCTATAGCAACAGGAGTCACCGTCTGTCCATCCTTTCCAGTCACTACTTTCACCTGAGAGGTTGTCATAGAAACAGATGAAAAATACAAAGCCACAGAAAAACATCTTGATGTCTGCAGAAGAAATAGAGACCAGTTCTCTACAAAGAAAAGTTGTTTCATGGATCAAACACATGTTGATCATTTTTATCATCTGGATCTATTAATTTATTTCTAAATTAATATTTATTATTGGGGGACAAAGTAAAATTGCCAGAGTGGTCCAGCTGTCTTGATATCATAATGAAGAGAGAAACCTTATCCTTTAAGGATAAGAATTCTTTAAAAAGCATTTCTTTAAATATTTTCTATATATTTCTAAATAATATGGGGCAGTCAACCAAATCATGTCATGTGGTGCGACCAACAAAATCATGTGCTGTAATCAACGTGCAGAAAACAAAAACCCAGGAAATGATATCATAGAGAGGACACCTGAAGACTGTCTCTTAGGTCAATAAGCTTCTTATAATATCAGAAATTTGACCTTGATATAACGGTGAAAAGGCTAAGGAACCTTTTTTTTTACTTGATTAAAAATCGTTGATCGTTTTTCAGCATGTTTTATAAAATATTTTTATAAAAGGTTTATTGTGGACAGATATCACTAAGCCTTGCACAAAGAAATGCATTAATGCAAGTAAGAGCATTCTTTTACCTCATCATTAATGACTTCGGACTGCTCTTCCTCCTCCTCTTCATCTTCAAGGTCAAGATCGTTTTGCCTCAGGTAGGTGAATAGAGGCACACAAGGCTTTTTCTTGAAGGTGAGGTAGTCCATCATGTTCCCTTGCAGATGCTGAAGGAAAAAGAGCTCAATCAGGTATTCCTTAAACACCTCCTTCAGACTCTCCATTTTCTTCCCATGATGCTCCAGACACTGCTTCCTCAACTGTGCCACCTCTGGGTTTGAGGGTGCAATCTCTTCCAGCTTCTTCGGCTGCATCTTCTTCATACTGGTGGGGGTCATGGACTGGTTGGCAAGGCCCGGGGGAGGGTTGCTCCTGGATGGGCTGGAAGGAGGGATGGCGGATGGGACCCCAAAAGAGGCTGCCACAGGGGCTGCCACAACGCCTTGCGCAGTCTTCTCAAAAATCATGGGTCGTGCTAACTGGCCTTGGATGATGCTACTGATCTGAGGAGGCAGATTGGAGGTGGTGATATGCCCAGGGCTGCCCAACGTCGGGAGAGCAGGCCCTGTCGCAACTGGGCTCTGTGGGCCCAAATGGTGTATGGTGCCCCCAGTTTGAGAGTGTGGCTGGGACAGACGTCTTTCCCTGATGGTCCCTGCAGTCCCCGGTGAGGTCAGCTGAACAGTTCCTGCTGTGGTCGGAGCCAGCTGAGCCAATCCTGCACCGTCCTGGTACACAAAATGACTACTTCCGGGGGGGCTGCTCAAGTTGATCTGTCTAACCATAATACCTGCCTCCACAAATCGCGTTGGGCTTTGGCCGCACACACCCAAAGCCGACCCAGGAGCATTCGGCCTGGGCACAGTCTGTATGGGGACCGGACTGTGCTGGGTGGGACTTTGAGGCTGCATGGTCTGGGGCAAGGGTGACGTCACTTGGATGTAAGACGAAGACCCAGGCTCGAACCTCCACTGCTGGGGCTGATGCTGAAAGCCAGGGGATGCCGGGCTCTGGAGAGGCAGGGAGGCGAGGGTTATCTGCTGGTTCCCTGGAACCATTGATCCCACGTTCTGTAAAGTGATGTTCATGTTCTGGCCTGTGACTGGACTCCGGCTCATGATGATTTGATAATTGGGAGACTGTGGTGCAGACGGACTCGCAGATGGAGCAAAAGATGTCACCGGTGACTGGGGGAGATTGGACTGCTGCTGCTGTTGGGACTGCTGTGGCTGCTGCTGCTGTTCTTCTGCCTCAGATCCAGTGAAGGACTTTGATCTCTGAAGGTTCCTCTGCACATTTGGTGGACCTCCTCCATGGTGCATTTCGTGCCACTTTTATTGTATTAAAAGTCACTCTGTGGGAGACAAATGGTGAAACATTTGTATCATGCATATATGAGCAGGATACAGAAATGGCAATCATGGGCAAAGATATAGAAATTAATAGTGAACCTCAAAGGATATAGTCAATAATAATTTGTAGTAACAAAAAGACCAGGCCAATTAAAAGGACAATTTTCCATGTAAGTGTCAACATTTACCCACCTTTATGTTGGCTGAGTGGCTTGTTATGTGGCTGAGATGGGCAAGTGATGTAATTGATGTGCGGCTTTTTTGAGTAAATATTATTCAATTCTCTGTTGTAGTGCGTCTAGTATAGATAGAATAGTATAGTATAGTTGACTGATAATGGGTTTTCAAAAGCTGATACTTTTATAGTATAGATTTCATACTTTAAAAGTATCAGCTTTTGAAAACCCATTATCAGTCAACTTCTAATCTATCTGATGTTTTTATTTGAAACTATGACTACGAAAAGTTCCATTACAAAATTCACAAAATCAAATTCAAGTATATTAATTTATAAATATTTATGGGGTATTCATTTTCTTATAAATGTAAAGCTACTAGCAGTACTACACTTATGTAAAGCAATGTATATGATACAGAAAATCTCACCTGCGTGATGTAAAAAAATTAAATAATATTATTGTGTGTTTGTGTATATTTTCTTCTTTTTCTTCCTGATACATCAGAAGGAAATATCAGTTTACATTTCCAAACATTCATTTTTCCATTAAATGTAATAATGCAGTGAGACTTTTCTATGCACAAGCAGACTGACCACAATGGCCTGCTCCACACAGAGATCTGATCTCACCATCAGAAAGTCCATCTGTGCTTGCATGAAGAAACTGAGACAAACTAAATACAGAAGAACTGCAGCAAAGTCTCCAAGACGCTTGAAGAAACCTTCCTCAAATCTGCTAAACGTGACTATATGATATAAGGATATTGCAGTAAAACACTAAACCCCATTCTCTGAACCAAATGCTCAGTGGCCTAAACACATTTAGTCATAAACTACTATTTTGGCAAAACCTTAAACAAGTTCAGATAGTTAGACAATAGAGACCATTAACATTTACACTGAATCATTTAACCATCTGCAATTCTCATTAACTCTTTCTTACAGAACTCTTTCTAGCTTACCAAAACACATTTTGCACTGTGATGCACTTGCGTTTGAAAATAGTGAACAAGTGACAAACGTTAAACAACTACAACACATTTGATTCAAAATTGTTCACTCTCATTTTTCATAATGTGATCTAACCAACAATAAGCCAGTTCAGAGCACACAGTTGCACTGAATGATGACAAACAATGGATAGAAACAATCTGAGATGGAGAGAAGGAAGAGTATGTTTAAGAGAAAGATGTGGATAGTGTTGTAAAAACTGGATCAATCAATGTTACGGATAGGGCATCAATGTCGCCTTTGATGCAGACAAAGTCCTGAGGTCAAGAAGACGTGATGCTTGATTTTACCTTTTTGTTGTGTGTGTACTGTAACATACTTCTCATTTAGAGTATTCTTTGAACTTTAGGGCTTTTGCAATTTGACTAATGCATTTTTACAGTATGCAAGAGCTGAATATAAAGACATTCAATACTGTACAATATTCAATACAATACTATACTTGCAGTACACACAGTATACAATAGGTTCACATTACTAAATTGTGATCACTTATTACTTATAGTTTAAGTAATTTGTACAATTTGTTAACAGAATAAAAAAATGTACCAATATAAATACCAACTTCGTCACTGTAATCTCCATATTATTATTTTTTTTGTAGTGTCAAATGAATGAATATTGTTCATATATTGACTGACCTGTGTTTGACAGTTTGTTTGATTTTAAGTACAGGTGAATTAGTTATCAGGCAATCTTGACTGCCAGAAGACTCAGTGGTTTTGTAAGGTTGAAGATTTGGTTTTGGGTTTAAAGTTGCAAGAAAATGGGTGAAGCTTTCAATTAACGAGTCTTAGCAACTGTGAAAAACTCTTAAGATATTACAAACATTATCAACACAATTTTGAAACGAAGTATATTGAGAGAATCTTTATATAAAATCAAATACAATTGATTAGACTATACAATAAACCACAGCTTCTGCTAAAAGATCATAATTACTACAGCTGTTTTTACAGTGTTTATACTAACTTAAAGATATAGCATGTACAGAAAAACAGAAATTAAACAATTCTTAATCTCTTTAAAGCTGATCCTGTATAAATGTTTTCCATTTTTCAGTAATGACTAGGGTATGACTCCCAGGGTATTTTTAATGAAGGAATGAGCCCCACAGTGGTTGACAGCACTTGTGTTTACTAGTAAAGCCCGAACAAACCCACCCACTGCCCTCCTATCAACAAACAGCCACTCTTCCCCAGCGGGAGCACCTGCAGCACACCCGTGTGCGTGGATTTAGTGTGTGTAGTGGTGTGTTTTATGTGCGCATTCAGAGCAAAGTATGTTTGAGTCTCCGTTCGCGCAGCTTTAGCTCGCCTGCTAAACACAAACAACAACACGCGCCACTTACTGTAAAATCACCGTCCCGCGCGCCAACCATCCGCTGCACTCTCTACCCTCAGAGTCAGGGTGACAAAACACCTCTGGGGTTCCACTCTCACGAACACAAACCTCAATAAAACTGTTATGAGCATATAACAGATGATTCGGAGCGAAACATGGCGATAGACTGATTTTTTTTTTCTTTCTTCTCTGAATACCCGGAAACACTCGAGCGAGAGCGTGACGTTTACTTGACTGACGGGCTGCTGTCCAATCACGGCACAGAAAGAAAGAGCAGCGGATGAGTGAGGGCGGGACTATCGTAGGTTTTGCTTCCCCTCGTTAGTCACTTGCATGGCTATGATTATCCATCATGAAATATAATCTTATATAAATAAACACACAGAAATATAAATTATTAGGTGAAAAATGACTTTATATACAATCATATACCTTAAACACTGGCTACGAAAAAAGTTCTAGGCAATGTTAAAAGACTTTATAATATGTTTTGAAATTAATCAACACACACAGAGTAAATATAAAAGTGAAATTTATTTGATTACACACCCATACCACATGCATTCTGCACTTATTTTTGGCTTCTGCAAATGGAAATAAAAAGACAAAAACATCAAGAAACACATCATAAATACTGTAACAACATATACAAAATAGTTCATTGTCCTCAATTTAACAGAACCATCATTTTAAAAAGTTTCATGTGCATTTGTCACAATCAATCTACCACACAATTCTGACTAAATGCCTTAAAAACAGCTTGATACGAAAAAACACCTTTAGAGTTATTGCCATCAGAAAATGTAAAAATAGTGCAAGTAATAATAATGCTATAAGTATAATTGTATCTTGCAAGTCTCAAATTTGTTTAGAGTGCCCAGTGAAATTAAACCAGTTAGGTTATTTAAGGCACTACCAAATCACAGACTAAGTCATCCTAGCATAATGTGCAAAAGTCATTTACTTGCAAAAAATTCTAAAGCAAACTGAAAACTTAAACGTCACTTTCAGACTAACAATTAAAAACAGATAAATATAAAATGCTACACACAAGCTATTGAATATTGTCTCATTGCATTTCCTTTGATGTTCAGGTGTTAATTAAACTGAAAGGAGCCATTACACCGAAGGCTTGCCTCCTCGGCAGTGGTTCTTTTCAGGGATCCAGAAGGCAAAATGGTTTGTAAAGTGCTTCACTGATTTATATACACATGAATAACAGTATGATAGTTAATCTAATACAATTCTCAAGTATTTCTCCCACCTTCATATGACAACATATGAAACTAACCGTCTCTATCAGTAGGTCTGCAAAGGTTTGCCACAATTTTGGTCAATTGCCACATCTGTAGCCGACTACTACACGTCCACCACCGGCCTCTATTTCAACAAGTTTGTGGTCACAGAGGTTTCAAATGATTACCAATTCCCTTCAGGTACAGCAGATAACTATCATTTCCTCAGAATCATGCAAAAACATGCAGGATAAGTCCATCAAAACAGGATCATTCCATGTAACTTCACAAGACTAACATTATAGTCATGTTTTGGTACGATTGAATGAAAAACATTCATGCTGTTGCTCATTCAGTCCCTAACACTGTCTTTAATATCATAGTGCTAAGATTAAAGTCATCACTTGAATTGCCATGCATTGGTGTGGAATTAGAGGTCAAAAGGGTTACAAATGACATTATTCAAAAAACTTTTTTTTTCTTCACTCAGTACTCTTTTAAAGTGAACAAAATAGATCTTGAAATCAGCAGATGTTGCTTCTGTTTATATACTCAATCATATATACACATCAATAGAGATTTCATCTCTGTCTATTATGAAAAAGGCTTTTCTCACCTTTTTTGGCTTTGGAAACCATGTATCACATGTTAAATGAGTGGGTGAGAGTGAGTTTCATGAAATTTAAAATGGCAATTGTGATCAAATGAGATGTAGATGTTGGTTTGATATATCACACACATCCTTTGGGCTGGAGGGAGGAGAGTCGCCGCTCAATACACTGTTTACCTACAGAAATGGCAAACAAATGTACATCAGAGAGGACAAAGTCATTTTACTCGCCGGCCATCTTTGATCCACCTCTCAGGTACTTCAGTCATGCACATACAGCTTCTATCTCTTATAATGGGGAAACATCAAATTATCTAAAGCTGGTCACCAAGCTAACGGTTAAAATTTCATATTTGAAATCAAAAAATTCAATTTGACCAACATGGTTTTAAGTATTTAAAGGTGGACTGAACAGTATATTCAGGTAAGAAATGCAACAGACATGAAAGTAATAAAATGTAAAATAACACTGGACAGTTTCCATTGCAAAAATTAAATACAGATGAATGCTTAAAAATTGGAGTTACAAAACATTATTTCTGCTGTCACTTTAAGAGTTTATGAGCGGCGTTACACAACATGCCTTTTCTCACAACTATTAATGTTCCAAAACTGACCGTACTTACATGAATACACTGCAAGATGGGCATTTTGGTATATTTTTTTAATGTATTTGACAATTTAAGCGCATTAAGTAATAAAAAAGTAGTCAATTTGGTACTGGCGAGCCGTTTGAGAGGCAGCTTTATGAGAGCACCACTTATACCATTGGTGCATATGCTTCTGGTGTGAGCGCTTAAACTGGGGGAATTAAAAAAATTATGCACAATACTAGCACTATTCGACCGCATTGAATGAGTGAGTGAGTGACATACATATCTATCGAGATATATATATATATATATATATAAAATACACATAATATAGATAGACTGGAGCAGGTGTGTCATACTCACATTTGTTGATGTTGTTTATGTCTGCAGTCTCTGTAATAATTAAAGACAGGCCCTCCATCAGAAGTAAGGCCTTATGGTATCGCTCTACAGAGGTTTCTCCATGATGAAACATCTCGTCCAGCGCTGCCGTCTGAACCTAATCATATAAGAGAGGAGCGCAATTCATACTCCGTATTACAAATGGTACAAATATATTTCTCATATTGTAAGAAACCAAACATGAGTGTGTTCATACCATCTGAATGGTGTGTGTGTAGATGAGTCTCTCAGCGGTAATGTTGTTCATGCGGTCCATCAGTCTTTGCTTGCTGCTGAAGAAGAGCTGGAGTTTCTCAGTGAGAGAACGGCAGGAGTTCACACACCCCTTATACATCCCATTAAGCTTACGTACTACTGCAAGAGCAACACACACACGCACAACATACCAATCAGAATGAATGTTTTAAATAGTTACAGTATGTGGAGTTTTTGACTGATCAGAATGGAACAAAATATTTATATTTCAAATACTGTTCTTTTGAACTATTAATCCAATAATTCTGGAAATATACATATTCCATAAAAATAATTTCCACAAAATATTGATAATAAAATATATATTTTTAAAATGCCCTTACAGTGTAATTATATAAATGAAAGCATAATGTACTGTTATCACTATGGTAGTAATACTAAGCACATGTAAAAAAATAATTACAAATAAAATATTACTTGAGCACTGATTTAATTAGACTGATTTCTGAAGAATCAAATGACACTGAAGAAGGGAGAATTTTTCACATCTTTGAGTGAGAGTGTGTAACTGTATATATAAACGACTTTGTTTTCTTTGTTACTTGTTTTCCCAATTGATTATGTGAGTGACATTATGCCTTTCATGGATTAATATTGTTTTAATGAATCATTAGTTACAGTGCACTTACTATTTGCATACATGTTTTTACATATATAAATAAAACCCTGCATGTAGTTACATCTGTAATTAACTTCCATAATTACATCTATAATTAGACTGTTGACTCTTCCTTCATCCCTGACCCACCCTTAAACTTAATCATACTATGAAACTGGTCCCTAAACGTACCCTGTCTCATCTCAATAGCAGCAAACGTGTTTTGCAATACGACATGAAAACATTTTTTGGCAGTGACGGACACATAATATAAAAAGTGCCACTTTTTTTATTGATTTTGCATTAAAATTGTTGCCATGTTTTTGGTGATTATGTGCTAGCAGTATGTGACTTACCTTGTTTAACAGATCCTGATGGGTAGAGTTTGCCTTCTTTGATCCCATCCATTGCTGTGTGTAGCGCTGAGGACAGAAGTTCGGCACACTTCATATAGAGGACCAGCTGCTCTGCAGAGCTACATACACAAGTGCATATCACTCATAGTGTACGTGACATAATATCAAACACATGACACATAGAACACGTGTATGTTTATGCACGATCGGGTAGTATCTCACCTCCACTCATGGCTCAGCAGGCTTATCTGGTCAGCAACCACGCTCTGCTCTAAGAATGAAGCATCAAGTGTCATGTTCCTTTCAGTCCCACTGTCCTTTGCTCGAGCGACCTCTGTGATGCAGTGGGAAAAGGCTAAAATGAAGCGTAGTTGGCTCAGCAAGTCTGTATGTCCCTCCTGTGGAGAAGATGATGGCATTTTCAATTCCACAAAAAAATAGACAATACCAATATAAATAGAGTCAATACCAATATTCAATAGAGTCCTCATAGACAATAGTGACTGGTGTTTGTCACTTGCTCTCTTATTTGAACTTTTGTAATTAAAATAGATTAGAAAATATATGCATTAAGGTATACTAGTTATTTTATTGCTGCATCATCAAATAATTTCTATTGAACATGGACTGGATCCATTTAATATTCAACAGGCCAACATAAATAGATAACAGAACAAAGATGCATTTGAAATAAACAGTGCTTTTCAAGGAAGGTCTAACTGCAGTTTTAAAGTACAGTAATCAAACGTAAAATATATTTCTCGTTGTATAAATTAAATACACATTAATCCATATTAAAGTTACAAAGGTTATTTAGTAGAGTAGTGACAGCAGCGCAGAAGGAATATTAGGTTGTGTCACTTTAAGAGCTGCATGGATCCAATATACTGGTATACAAGTGTTACATTTGTAAACGGTTTATAATGTAACTTCATTTTTCATATATAATGTATAGCCAAATTATTTTACCTCCATAAGAGTCTCCTCTGGCAGCTCAGGTGGCACAAACGCAACACCCTCACTGAGGTTTGTCGCCATGGCATCTGTGTAACCATAGCGCAGACTGTCAGGTGATCCGTAGACCTCGTGCAAATGACCGTAAGTCCAGCCAGGGCTTGTTGGGCTGAGAGTGCCCACTTCAACAACAGATGAGATGAATTGAAAATGCATTGCGAGTCTAACAGATAAAACATCACACAAATACAATACCTGTGTTCCAATCTTATTAAGTAAAATAATGGAAGTGTCACCTGAGATGCGTCTAGGTCGAATAGCGTGAGGAGGTGTGTGTCCAAATTCAGGAGAGCCCAGCATGAACACAACTCCAGGACTGCCTGAGCCCTGCTCTATACCATCACTGCCACAAGGGGTTGCTACAGAAAACAGCACAAAATGCCATTTTAAACTGAAGATACACCTGTGCCTGATGCCATGTTTTTAAAATATTAACTAATTACTTCATTCTTTCAATACTAATAGTAAAAAACGACAATTCAACCATCCAATCAATCCCCAAGACCCGAATTTTTTTTTCTTTCATAACAGGCATAAAAAAAGACTATCGCAACTTGTGTTTCATGCCAAGTTTAAAGCTTGTCTTTTGCTGAGTGGCTAAGATTACGGTTAGCCTGAGCTCGTACCTGTTGTGTCCATGGGTTTCTCTGAATTTAAGCTGTCACAGCTGCCCTTGTCAAGTTGATGTCCAAACACAGCCTTCAACAGCTTATCTGAGAGACGCCCTGTACTTAATGACCTGCAACACAAATGACCCATAAACACAGCTCTAGGGAACAAACTCATATTGCAGCAATCACATTACTCCAGTGATTCCAGTACCCAATTATAAAATATATTTGATCATCACTACACAAGATTTCTTCACCCGGAACTAAAGCCTTATTGACTAATACCTTTTGACCGTGTCCCTTCTTTCCACTGGCTTGAGAAGTGGCACACGGGGCCCTTTATCCGCGTACTGTGCCAGATCTTTGAGGTCAGACATGGTCTTGGTTCGGGCGGTCAAGCCTCGCTGAACCAGCGGCGTATTTGGAGTTTGACCAGAGGCGGGCCGCGGATACAAATCCCACTGAAATGAAAAGTAGTCAAAAATATATTTTAGTGCTGTTAACGGATTAAAAATGAACTAATTTATCACATTTTTCTGTCATTAATCACAATTAATCAAACCTAAAATGTTTTTATATTGTAATACATATTTTCATACTGAAAATCAGGACACCACATAAAGATGGTACATTTCAAATCCGAATACTGCTTCTGATGTCTCTTATATTTTCTCAGTTTCAGGCGAAGAAATTATAGCCATTCAAAAGTCACAGTGTAATTGAATTAATCAACATTTAACTGAGTTTAAACAATCTTCAACAAATCTTAATTTATAATGTTTTCCTGAGACCACTGTAAAGCTGCTTTGAAACAATCTGTATTGTAAAAAGCGCTATATAAGTAAAGGCGACTTGACTTCACATAAGCCCATTATTATGAATGTTATATTTAACTATAAATTAAATAAAAATAGTTTGTTTGAAAAAGAACATTATAATTTTTTTACTATAACTTTTGATCAATGTAATGAATCCTTGCTGAATAAAAGTATTAATTTCAACATAATGTGGGTATATGTACAAAACGTGTAAATCATTTGTAAATAATTATCAAATTCTCTGTTGAATGCGTTTTAAATAAAGTAAACATATAAAGTCACTGCAATGACTAAAGACTCCTTCCTCTATAAAGAAACACCTGTGGTTTACACACTTTAGCGGCAGTGCTGTTTTTTGTGTTTATGTTCTGTCATTCCCTGATTAGTAAGCAACAGTTACTCACTCTGTGCACGACAGATTCTGGGCTGTGCTGATGACCTCTGAGTCTGTGGGTCAGGGTCGTGTTCGTGGTCATCAGGTCAGCGAAGAGAGGAGAGACCTGACCAGGTCGTCGATCTGAGAGACAAAGAAAAACAGAAACTAAGAAGTTGGAAAAATAAGTATTTAAAAAATCTAATTGGCATGCAGTGAAACAGGTATTTTACCTGCAGCATGCAAACCTGTCTTGCTGCCAACAGGCCGGGGCTGACTGGGTGTTTCAGGAACATTTCCCACTAAAAAATAAAATAAACAGCATTATCTATATGATCTACAAAAACACATGGTTTCCTCAATTTTCAAAATAAAATTCCATCAGCGTTATTTTAGTATTATTTAAATACTATTACATTATTTAGAACTCTTTTTTTATTTGAATCATTTATTTGGCATTTTTCATTTTTAAGTTTTCATGTAATATTTACATTTATGTATGCAACTTGCATTGCACTGAAGATAAACATTGACATTCTAATCAGTTCTTGCTTTTCCAGGGAATCAAACCCGTGACCTTGGAGTTGCAAGTGCCATGTCTACTGTTTGAGCTGCAGGAAAGCACATTATATTTTATTTCAATTATTGAAAATATTTTAATGGAAGTTTTAGTTAACAAAAACTGATTTCCATGACCTTTCCAGTTGCTTGTAATTATAGTGATAAGTATTTTTAAAACTGATTTTGATTGAGAAAAGACGTGCAAAAGTATCATTAAGACTTGTATGTATTGAACATTTTTCAAATGTTCAAATTCATTCCCAAATAGGTTTAGCATTCAAACAGGTGCCTTACACTACGCACAAGCAATAATCTTATTATTAATCTTATATTACAATTTTTATTACCTTTCCAGGATTTAAAAAGTAATTTAAAAAAAATCTATTTTAAAATAATTTATGTATATTTATTTTCAAGGTTTTCTGTGAACGTGGGAATACTGGAAACAGACTATGCCAATTATGAATATCTCAACTCAAACAAAAGGACTGACTTTATTCGTTATCTCCACCTTCCTAAAAAAAACCCACTAGAGTCTCTTCCTCTACTATTGAAATATGCAAATTTACCCAGTGGGGAAGGTAGATGCGGTCTGGATCCTCCTGATTCCGAAGAAGCCCTGATTCTCCCATATGCGGGAGATCCATTTGAGCAGCAGTGATGTACAGGTGCTGCTGTCCTGAAATAACAGTTCATGTGTTCACATTTATGCATTCATGTATCCTTAAGTCAGAGAGTGAGAGATAAAGCCAACCTGTCTGACACTTGTAGGTTCTGTGCCATCTTCTGGTAATTGTTTTTTTGTGTTGGCACTGGAACAGGGACAGACTGAGAATAACTACTGCCACACGACTCCAGAGGCCTAGAAAGAGAGAGAGAGAAAGAGCGAAAGAGAGAGAGAGAAAGAGCGAAAGAGAGAGAGAGAAAGAGCGAGAGAGAGAAAGAGCGAGAGAGAGAGAAGAGAGGGTGAATGATTGGCATGTCATGTGCGCAAACATACATTTAAACCATCTGACCCCTGGTGATCTGTGAATTACTTTCATCTCTAGAATTCACGCTTTCTCCAGGCACGTAAGCTCAGACAACTGTCTCTCACTTCACATATGCAAACAAAGGCTATTGTTTAATGTGAGCTGCTCGAGCAAGTGTGTGTTTTTACAGTCTCTTCCATATGAAATGCTAATCTCCATGCTAATGCACACACAGTACCTGGAGGGGCTCGGGGAGGCTCTGGCAGACGGGGAGGAAGATGGCGTTTGACCCACACAAGCAGTGACATCCAGTAGTGAGCTTCTAGAAATAGCACACAAACATACACAGTTATGCCATTATTTGCTATGCTATTAAAACATTCAGCTATATATTATAGGCTAGGGGTCATATATATATACACGTGTGTGTGTGTGTATCTGTTTTTATACTTCTATTTGTATCTGCATTCATTTTTATACTTTTATTTGCAGTCTTACTTTCTGCATTATTTTAATCCTATTATTGCCAAGCATGAAAATAAATACATTTAAAACATTTTGCAATTACTTACTTGAATCAAATTTTTTATATTTTTTTATAATATTTTAAATAATTCTGTGTTAAGTTTTTTTTTATGTTTCTGAAAGAAGTCAATTGCTCACCAAAGCTTTGTCATAACAGGAATAAATAATTACATTTTAAAATATATGAAAATAGAAATGTCTTATTTTAAATTGTTAGAAAATTTCACGTTTTTACTGTATTTATGAAATAAATGCAGCCTGGCTGACCATAACCTTCTATCAAAAACATTAAAACGTCTAACAAAACGGTAGTGTATAAACGTGTATCTTGTCTATTAATTCATGAATGCATTGGACACAATGCAATGCAACAGACAGATTTATTTGAAACTTCATAGAGAAAAGGAAACGTTATACTCAAGCAATTTTTGCAATCGTGACCGTAAGGTCTTCCTTCCGTCATTGCACAAACGCATCAACTCAAAAACAGACCTCTTCACAGAACCATAAAATGGTCAGCAGGTCAAAAGGTCAACTGACACACTTGAAATGAATATTCATGACACGTGACATTGGCAAGCATGCAAACTGATATGTTAAGAGCAGAAAGAAAATGCATGCATGTCTGTTGTGTAGGTTAGAGTTGAGAAGAATGTAGCATGTAACTATATACATGGTGTGTGGCACGTGTCGGTTTAACCCTTAAACTATTGGAAAAATGTAAACTAACTCACCCGCTGCGCATCAAACTGTCCTGCCCTTCTGCGGAGACTAGTTCACCTACAAGAGCGATCAAACCGAGATGTTATATTCATGTTAATAAAGCAGTTTTGTTTGTTACACAATCCAAAGTAGGTCAACGAGTACGGAGGCTCATCTTACTGGTGAACTGTGCCGGCACCATTACGAAGTCATCGGACTCGGAGGAAGATGAGTCTTTCAGCAGGGAACCTGGAGACGGTGTGGGGTTCGTTTGAGGGAGGGGCCTCGGAGCTTCAGTGTCAGACTGTCAAAAAAAAAACTTCTTATATACATGTTCAAAAGTTTGGGGTCAATAAAATGCATTACATTTTTGAAAGAAGTCTACGGAAGCTTGTTTCCATCAGATATAAAATATTCCATCAATAAAAAAAGATTAAAAAGGTAATTGCGATTTTTTAGAAGTAAGGGAAGAATTGCGGGATTAGGGTTAAAGTTAAAGTAACCTTGCAATTGCGGGGGGAAAAGTCACCATTACCTTTTTACATTTTTGATTTCATGTGATTTGTTCCATTTCTGCTATAAATTCAAATCTCAAACTCAAATAAATTGCAAATGCCAAAAATTAAATGAATCCAAAAATGTAAAAGGTAAATTGTGAATTTATATTTTGCAATTATATATATATATATATATATATATATATATATATATATATATATAGATATAGATATAGATATAGATATAGATATAGATAGAAGGCCATTTCCACCACATTAGAAAAATAAATAAATATCTCGAAACTCAACTCAAGTCATAATTTCAACTCAGTAAGTCATATTTCGAGATTTCATGCGTACATTTTTATTCTTATGTGGCAAAAATGGGCTTCCATACAAGTGTATTTTGAACAGAAAAAAAAAAGTTGCAATTTTTGGATTTTGTGTTGGAAACAAGCTTCCATTGAGACCTCTTATGCTCATCAAGGTTGATCAAAAACACAGTAAAAACAGTAATATTGTGAAATATTATTACAGCTTAAAAGAACCGTTTTCCATTTCAATATTTGTTTTTAATGTAACTGATATTTCTGATGGCAAAGAGTGCTGAATAAAATGTTTTGCGCTTGCCATGAAAGTATTAAGCACCAAAATTTTTCTTGAGCATCAAAACAGCATAATTCTATAGATGTATATTGTATAGATGTCATCTATACAATTATGCTGTTTTGATGCTCAAGGAAAATTGTGGTGCTTAATACTTTTATGGCAAGCGCAAAACATTTTATTCAGCACTCTTTGATTAATAGAAAGCTCAAAAGAACAGCAATTTTTTTTAGAACATTATAAATGTCTTTACCATCACATTTGATAAATTGAATGCATCCTCGCTGACTAAACACAAATCTTACTGACCCACACCTTTGAATGTTAGTGTTATATGGTACTGTATACATTATATACAAAGCAAGAATTACCAAAAAGGTGTATTTCATATATCACGCGCTGTCACTGTTACCTGAATAGGAGTGAGGCGAGAGGTTGAGGAACTGCTGCAGGAGCTCCCAGAGCCAGAGCTGGGATAAGTGGGCACAGGCACTGGAGAGGCTAACACAACAACAAACAGATGTAAATGTTACTGTAACAAAGCTATAGCAGATTAGCGTGAAAAAAGAGAGATGTACATCAGAATCATACATTTCTTCATGGATGTACTGGCCTCCATGAAAGGATGGTGGAAAAATTCATCTGAAATGGATAATAAATCACTTATTTATAATCACTGTTAATTATAATTTGTCAATTTAATATATTTATAAAGTCAAATATGTGATTGTATGCGTCCGCTGACCAAAGTCCATGCGTTCCCTGTGGTTCCTCTGCAGCAACCCAAGTAGAAGGTGCCTCAGGTGACTGGAGGTTTCACGTGGAATACTGGGAAAAGCATTTTTGTGCCGTGTTAGTCACTAATAGGAAGCACAACCAACACAGTTCTGTGTGCATGTTTATATTCTTGTGCAAGGGCTATTTGAGTTGCTAGTGTAATTGAAACTCATGAAAGCAAACATTGCAACAGTCTAGGAAAATAAATAAAGCTTTACTTTTAAAGAGAGAAAGGAATGAAGGAATGAAAGAATGAAGAAAGAAACCGGTTCTACTGTATTCACAACACACAAATAAATATGAACTGCGGTTGTGTACACACTTGTGTTCAAAGGTTTGGGGTCGCTTTTGCCCATGTTTGTGAAAGAAGTCTGTTTCTATTCTGATCTGGTGTGCAATTAACATTTCTTCTTATTATCAGTGTTTAAAACAGTTGTGCTGCTTAAATTATTTTCCTTGCTTTTTTTTTTCTTTCCTTATATTCCTTGCTAAATAAGTATTAATTTACAACTCCAGAGAGTTTTGCGCCTGTATAGCACACGCTGAACTGGATCATGTTGATTGATGACTAACATACAGTGCTCAGGGTCATTTACCTGGGACTCAGGCTCCGGTTTCTTTCATAGAACAGCCGCAGTTCCTGAGGAGTATTTGCCTGGAAAAAGATATTAGGAAGACAAAGAATTATTGAGAAATAGTGCTGACCTCATAACTGATCATCTGAAACTTTTTTCCTTTTCTGGACAATGTACCTGAATCTGAATACCTTTTATTCGGGCTAGTAAGCAATCACTCTTAATACAGAGCAATGTTCCAACGCCTTTCCAGTTCTAACCACTCAAATCCACTTAGTTATAGATATTGTAGGTTCAGTTAAAAGGCAAATATAATACATATTCTTAGATTTGATACTAAACTAGTTTGTTGTGAGCAGTATCTCATGGCTTTACTACATTCTTCTTGGTAAACTCTGGCTGTTTGGAATGTAAACAAGTTACATTTTAGACTAGAGCTACTGTTTCTACAAATCATGAAGACTTACTAATGGGTGCAGGATAAAAACACTAAAATTAATATTTCTATGCAGGATGAGGTATACAACACAATTGTTAGGATAGAGACGACTGATCTGTTCGGAATGAACTCAGTGACCCTTCGGCAGACTGAAATCACATTACAAAGCTGTCCGGAATTCCTAATAGACAATCAACTCTTTTTGAAGGCTAAAATATTAACCCATAAATAGGCACGTTTTAGACTGTGTGATAAAATTGGATTAAAAAAAGCTATATGTACAGAGGCTATTTTAATAATACCTGACGGCAAATGCATCACCCTTTTAGGATTATAATAAATTAACTATAATAAACGATTATAATTATAATGACCAGCCTGGGGCAATATTCAGTGGAAGTACTGCAGCAGCAAATTACACAAGCATGCATTTTTATTTTGCAATATGATTATGACAAAGAAAAGAAGCTGAAACTCCCTGTTCTAGTATTGCAATCAGATAGATGCCACCCATATGAGTAGGCATGTGTGTATGTTTGGGTGTGAGTGCTTGTTAGTAAATTGGACGGTGTGTTTAGTTGCACAGGCATATGGTTATGTTTATCTGTGCGATGTCACAATCATGTTTTACTCTACAGGGCATAAATAACCAGCTCAAGGGTGCCAACCAGTGTGGCTTTCGCAATGAAAAGGTTCCAGAACGGTCAGGACTGTCACAGCAGAAACTTACAATCTGTGGCACTGCTTGTATTCTTGTATTGATTATTATACATTATAAAACGTTTGGGGTCATTAAGATTTTTTTTTTTAATTGATCAAAATAGCAGTAAAGAGAAAAATATTTTTTTCAACAGAACACAATATGTTAAGCAGCAACTTTTTTTAATGATAAATGCTTCTTCTGCACCAAAATCACATATTATATTTCTGACAGATTATGTGACATTGAAAATTGTGTCTGACAATCAAAATTAGTAAAGTTTTAAATAAAAATCTTGCCAACCCCAAAATTTTGAATTAGCAAAATACTAGATCTAAAATACCCTAAACTTTTATTCAACAAAGTCTCATGCTGAATCTGTGGTTAAGACGCATTCTTCTGAGGAAATAAAAAACAATTAAAGGGAGAGTTCACTTAAAAACTCTGAATTCATTTACTTACCCTCATGTTCTTTCAAGTCTGTAAGACTTCAATACTGTGTACTATACTGAGACATGAGGTTGAGTAAATTACTTTAATTTGTAGTAAAGGATTTTAATTTGAACCAATCTTTATAATTGTTCCAAAGACAAAAATAACAAAATTACAACCATAACAAGACAGTAACAACCACAAATGGACAGAGAACGAGCGAGAGAGAGCAAAAGAGAGATGCGAGCATGTATCAGGTTACAACATTCTTTCTCTCTTTGGGCCATACAGCTGGTTAATTTGTGCTGGCGTGTGCATGTCACTGACCTGAAATGGGGCTTTGCCAGTCAAGCACTGGTAGATGATGGTCCCTACACTCCACAGGTCAGCTTTGGCATCATAATTCTGTGACATGATGACCTCAGGAGCCTGTAAAGATGAGCAAGACATGTAGAACTCAAAAACATATGCATTACGTCATAATATCTAAAAGGTGGCTACTGTATTTTGCGTTTTTTTAAGTAAAAGCAGTACTTTATTGCATACTTTCCTGTAGGGCTGCACAATTATGTTAGGAAACAAAATGATGGTATGGCTTAATGTGATTATCAAATTAGATAGATACATGCACTGTGTGTTTCAGAGTGATGCATGGTGCTGCTTTCACACACAAGCAGCTCATGATCCAGTGTTTTCAGTCTCGGCACAACATCAGGTCAACATCATTCACAGCTGTAATGAGAAGTGCTTATAAACCAACTCTTGCCGACAAAAGAGAAGTTTTAAAGTCACCATGAAACCAAAATGGACAATTCTTGTTTCTTATAAAATACAGCATTGTTTATTATTAAAAAAAATTAATGTGCCCTTGCTATCTTTAATCAAAATATCTTCTCACTGGCAAAGGCCCTTCCCGGATGATGTGTTTATTGGCGCGAGGGCAAGACAACCTGTTACTCACATGAGATCATAGCAATAGCAAACCCCTACCATCCAACCTTCCAACCAATAGGATGGTGCAGGGATGACGTCAAAACCCGGAAGTCTAATTCACCAGACGTTCCCACAAGATTTTCCTATGGGTTTTTATAATGGGATTTTTGATTGTATGAGCAAAATAAGATCTGTGGTAAACATAGGTTATAGGTACTTGGATGTTTTATTCTACTATTTAAATTACACACACCCCAATTATGAGGAATACACTTTTTTTTTTTTTATAAACATAACAGCTAAAAATTAGCATTTTTGATATGGGTATTTAATTTATGTTTATGTTATTTATGTCCAAGTATCATCAACTTTTATTTTTTATACATCAAAATTCCAATTAAATTTTTTTTCCCCAAATCATGCAGCCCTACCTTCCTGAACAGTTGGATAAAAGAGAACATGAAAGTCTTGAAGTCAAGCACTCACCATGTACATTGGAGAGCCACAGAGTGTGGCGGCCATTGTGTTTCCCTGCAGATAACGTGCAAAGCCAAAATCAGCTAGAGAGACAGAAAGAAAAAATTAGTCTATTGAGCTAAAGACTACATTTGGGACCTTGTTTTGGTAGTGTAAGATGGTGCAAGAATGTTTACAGCAAGTGTCTTTTAGTTGTTTGACTTTACACAGCTGTGTAGTGACACACAGTGTCTACATAACACTCAAGAGCAAACAGAACAGCGTCATAAACACCTAAAACAAACCGCAGTCATAACACAAGAACAAAAACACCACAATCAACCACTGCCAAACCTGATAACTCAATCTCACAATTAGAACATGCTGATCCATGACCAGTCTTAGTTTTGAATCCTCTACTAAAAGAAACACTGTGTACTTTGACCTGGAGAACTCACCCAATTTGATGCAGATGTTATTGGGGTTGGCCCTGCGACCTGTGCTGTACGAAAGGAGAATGTTTTGGGGCTTTAGGTCACGATGAATGATGCCTTTACTTCTTAAAACACTCATGGCTCCCGCCAACTGCTGCAGTAGCATGCGGATTGTGTCCTCACTCAGAGAGCCTTTAGCTATGAAGAAAGAGTTGGGTAAAAACAAGTGATTTCATTAGAATTTACTACTTAAAGGATTATTCTGATGAAAACACTCTGAATTGTGGGATAATAAATCATTGTTTACAAAGAGTTAGCAATCCATCAAACCAAAAAGTCCAGCTGCCACCACCTACAAAAACCCATCCCATCCCCCCACACCCCGCTCTCCCAGTGCACCTCTTTCCTGAAGTCTTATTTTTAGCCCCCATGTTTTTCCACTCCAGGAGAGGGCAGATAACACACTGACAGGTGAATGAGGTCAGGCTCTGGTTTGAGTTTCAGCAGGGGATCTTGGTGTTGTGCCAGTGTGTCTGTGGTAAGAGGTGAGCGGGTGAAGGCAAACACAACCCCTGATGAGGCTGGCATGGATTTAAAGCAGGATAACTCTACAAGTCCGATGGCTTAAAATAGAGTTGCCAACGCAAACATGGTAATTATAGCTACGCTGGAGAATTTATGGATAGATGAAGATGTATTAGAAACTAAAAGTGTGTGTGTGTGGATGCGACCACTTCCAAATAGGCTCTATTTGTGTCAGCACATGTGTGAAACTAAGCTATTCTCAGAAGTCCTGAATTATCTTTCTGAGGAAATCAGGAGAGTTGTTTGTTTGGTGAATATATCTGCGGTTTCAAGAGCAAGTCCAAGTCTAGAGCAAGTTCAAGAGACAGAGCCTGGTCTAAAGTTCTGTCAATAATCTTTCACTTACATGGAATTGGAGAAATGAAGATCCATCATTCTTTTTTGAATAAAGAAACAATGCAAACAATTCCAATAGATCATCCTAATAGCTGAATTTTTAGAGATGTAGAATATTTAGGTTTGCAAAAAGGGGTTAAAAAAGGGTTATTATGTTTTACTAAAACAAATACAAATATTCATTTTAACTGAAATAAAGCTGAAAGAAAATAAAAAATAAATATTAAATGAAAAACCAAAACTGAATGAAAATTTGAAATGTTATCTTTGCATCTAACTGAAACAAGTTCAGGTTGAAACACTAAAATGACTATAAAAATTAATTAAATTAAAACTGAATTTAAATAAAATACATTAAACCTAAATATAAACATTTTTTAAAATAAAAATGACACAATTAGTACATTTAAAAAAAAGGAAAACAAAAATAAAAGCTAATAAAAAAAAAATATATATATATATAAAAAAAAATATATATAAATATATAAAATAGACATTTTGGAAATGAGCATTAACAACTGAATATCCACTATCAGCTCATACTGATTAATATACAAGTTGTGTGATGTTGGATATTTAGTTGTAACTGCTCATTTGAAAAATTTAAAATTATTTCTTAAATCATAGCTGATTTTATAAATCACTTTGATTTCTTAACCTTCCCAGGAGTGGCCGGTCGACCAATATTAGCCTAAGAGCGCAGCGACAACTCATCCAAGAGGTCAAAGAAGACCCCATACAACATACAAAAAACTGCAGGCCTCACTTGCCTCAGTTAAAGTGAGTTTTCATGACTCCAACATGAGAAAGAGACTGGGCAAAAATGGCCTGCATGACAGAGTTCCAAGAAGAAAACCACGACTGACCATTAAGGCTCGTCTAATTTTTGCCAGAAAATATCTTGATGATCCCCAAGACTTTTGGGAAAATACTCTATGGACCGACGAGACAAAAGTTGAACTATTGGAAGGTGTGTGTCCCATTACATCTACCGTAAAAGTAACACTGTATTTCAGAAAAAGAACATCATACCAACAGCAAAATATGGTGGTGGTAGTGTGATGGTCTGGGGCTGTTTTGCTGCTTTAGGATCTGGAAGACTCGCTGTGATAAATGGAATCATGAATTCTGCTGTCTACCAAAAAAGTCCTTAAGGAGAATGTCCGACCATCTGTTTGTGACCTCAAGCTGAAGGTTTCTGCAGCAGGACAATGATAAAAAAAACACCAGCAAATCTACCTCTAAATGGGTGAAGAAAAACAATCCTATTGAGATGCTGTGGCATGAACTTAAAAAGTCAGTTCATGCTTGAAAACCCTCCAATGTGGCTAAACACAGCATTCACACCCTCCACAGCACTGTAAAAGAATTGCAAGTTATCGCAAAGGCTTGAATGCAGTTGTTGCTGCTAAGGGAGGCCCAACCAGTTATTATGTTTAGGGGGCAAGCACTTTTTCACACAGGGCCATTTAGGTTTGGATTTTGCTGTCCCTTAATAACAACCACATTCTTTTAAAAACTGCATTTTGTGTTTACTTGTGTTATCTTTGACTACTATTGAAATTAGTTTAAAGATCTGAAACATTTAAGTGTGACAAACATGCAAAACAAAAATTAGGAAGGGGGCAAACACTTTCACACCACTGTATATTATAATGTCTAAATTAGGTGTAAATGCATTTTTAGCATTTAAATTGATTTATTTAGATAAAATAGTATACCACTTTATTATGAACCGTGAAATGCAATAATTATTAGTATTGGACAGTATTCTAATTCTAGATGCATCTGAATGTGTAATCTACTACAGCATATGTTCAAATCTTTGGTGTGTTACACAGCCTCTGTGCTGCTTTAAAGTCTGTGTAAAGATTCTGCATAAAAGCTATCTGCTCTGACTGACCAACAGAAATAAACCAAGCTCATTAGCACCTGTAAAAACACCTCACAAGTAACAAAAGTTATATTTAGTGCCTAATTTGTGTGTTCATGCAACAAGGACAGACACACATAACAGTGAAAAACATATGACATACTGAAATGAGGTTAGTGTACTTACAGTGTAAATACTCTGCTAGGTCTCCTCCATTGCAGTACTGTAAGAGACGGCAGTCAAACACCGTAAGTGTACACAAAATAAACTCTCATCAGAAGACAGAGTAATCACAATAACACCAGGGCTTCAAATGGCTTTATCCTGACAATAACAACACCGAAGTGTGAATTAAGCTTTATCCTCTACTTCATACAAGTCTATTTTGAGGTTTACAGTAGGTATGTGAGAGGTACAGCATGCCATCTGGACTCACCTCCATGACAAGATAGACACATCCCGATATTTCCTGCAGACAGAGACATGTGGCACACAGATAAATATTTACAATTGATTTTATGCTAGAAACACCCAGCAACATGCCATATGACAAACAGGACGGGGCTCTGACTGGACACACAATGTGTCCAGTGACTCATCATACAAAGCCTACACTTACCTAAGCTTTCTATCAATAGTGTGTTATTATAACATGTGCTTGCAAGCAATACAAATCACAATATGTGTCTGCATGACAGGTTTTATGTAAGTAACTATCTCGGGTACCAGGAATTTAATAGGAATAGGAATTTATTCTTTTTGCAAACTTCAATTGTTACAAGGACAAATGTTGCACACATATCTAAAGCTAAGTGCACAATTGAAGCCAAAATTGCTTCATTTAACCAATCCAAATCATTCATTACTATTAATAATAATAATAACAACATAGTGGTGGTGGTTGAGGAAATTCCCCCTTTCATGTAAAGCGCTATATACATTTAATGAATTATTATTATTAATAAAACTACTAAACTAAATTACCAATTATACATTTAAAAAACAAAAGGTATTATAAATATAAACAAATAGTATCATTTTTATTTATTATTTAACAACAACAATCAAATTATAATAATATAAAATAATTATTGATTCATAATTACTAAATGTTGTTATTACTATTGTTATTTAATAATATGCTATGAGTATTATAACTGAAATGAGTCTCATCCAACAGAAGATATTGTGTTTTATGCTAATCAGTGTGCAAAATAAATGCACAGTGCAACATAATGCTCTTTATGAACCTCTTAATGTGCAGTGGTCACTAGGAGAAACCACCTTAAAATGACCTTTGACCCTTAGCGTGCATAACCAAACCCAGTACAGATTCTAGGTGGTTTGTTACCCATTCATACCAATATAATTCAATGTAGAAGTTCTGCTAATAGTGTTAATCGATATGTCCACACATGCCAAATGTCATAGTGACCAGTTTGAACCGGTTTAAATGAGGTATTCACATGGCCCACTTGTTGTGCAACAAAAGTCCCATTTGGCTGATTTCCATGCAGGCGCTGCGTATTACAGCAGTCGGGACAGAAGCAGGAGGTGTCATTAATCACAGCTGACTGATGTACAGATCAGCAGCTGGCCAGCGTGACAGAGCACTGGGACGAGCGTGTTTATAATATTATCTTACATGGGCAAAATAACTTATGAAAGATAAACTTTTATGACTTCAAAATTGTGTAACAGCTAATTTTATAAGTGTGACACAGTTGTTGTGGATAACGGCTTTGCGATAAGCTTCCTGTGTCTTTGTGTGTGTGCGCAAAATCTATGAGAAATGAATCCAGGCCACCAATGCAGCAAATAGGTAAACTATATAAAGCCCAACCCAATGCTATAGACAACACAGAGTGCAAAATACACAAATGATCTTCTCTAGACATTTACAACGCCCTAGAGAGGACTGTCAAAACATAAAATACAAAGGTGTTTCACAACAAAAGACTGAAACAACATAAAGCTTAAAACAAACAGTTAAACTCAAAGCTGTTCCACGGCATGTTTCCATGAGTCGAGAGTTGGGTTTCACTGACTAAGCATAAGTGTCATTTTCTAGTGCTATTGTTCAGCGTTCATGGAGGGCAGCACCTGCCACCTGGTGCACATGGTGCTGTCAGGTGGATCCGATGCTTGGCTGCTGAGCAGAGCAGCTAATCAACCCTGCTGGACAAACCCATGAAAAAGACTGTGAATGCTGACCAGATGGGGATTAGACTGATATTGGAGCCAGTCAAAGGTGGTGGTCCTAAAATTGCAGGTTTATTTAGTACTGAATGCTCCCGTGTCAGTCCTAGCAGTCCGTGAGGTGTAAGGGAGCGAGCATGAATTATTAGTGTGCACTCACTGTCAGGTCAAACTCTAAGGATAATGTGGTGAGAGGCTTGAATAGCTACACAATCCAGATCATCCAGCTGCTATTCGTTTGAAAGTTACAATTTAAAAGACTAATCTGGGACTTGGTGTCTTGTGTAGTTGAGTACACTAAATGGAGTGCACATGGTGCACTAAATTTACATAAAATAGATTAATTCCATTAGAAAATGTTAATTGTAGCTTATTTTACAACAAGATTGGGATTTCCAATTTTCTGTGTCAGCTGAACCCCTTTGACCTATAAAATACTTACTTCAAAATCTCAGGGGGACAAGTTAATATTTCAATAAATTTAACAGCACAGTCACAGTTATTCATCATGTTAAATTGTATGACTGAACAGGTTTTCGTCAACTCAATAACTTTTACCTCACAAACGTAAAGGGAAATCATAATTTAATAATAACACACACACACATTTGTATAAATAAATAATTGTATTTACTTATTAGAATTATGTGTAATGCACATATTTGAAAAAGTGTGAAAAAGTGTTTGCCCCCTTCATGATTTCTTTCTTTTTTTGTATGTTTGACACACTTAAATGTTTCAGATCATCAAACCAGTCAAAGATCATCACACTGCAGTTCTTTGGATGTTGCTGTGTGCTCTTTTGTGACCTCTTGGATGAGTCGTCGCTTAGTGCTTGGGGTAATTTTGTTTGGTTGGCCACGCCTGGGAAGATTCACCACTGTTTCAAGTTTTCGCCATTCGTGGATAATGGCTCTGACTATGGCTTGCCAGAGTTCCAAAGCTTTAGAATTGGTCTTGATCAGGGGTCGCCAACATGGTGCCCGCGGGCACCAGGTCGCCCCCAAGGACCACACGAGTTGCCCGCGGGCCTGTTCTAAAAATAGCTCTAGTGTGCCGTGAGAGATAGTCAGGTGTGCCGCGGAAAATTATTCAATTTCACCTAATTTTTTCAACAAAAAAAAAAAACACATTTTGAGCGACTGCAAGCGTCAATGGTGCGCGTCTGTTGTGATGTTACGTCTGACACCGACGCTCCGAAGCTTGCTTCAAACTCGAACGGGCTTTGCAATGAACCACTGCTTCGGAGCTTGTATCATTACGTCACTAGTCACGTGAAAATGACGTTTGAAGCAAACACACTGCTTCACTCCGGCAGTGAACCACCTGACTGCTCTGACAGCCCAATTCAGTGTTGACGGGTTTCAAACCTGGCGGCTGTATTTCTTATAAAAGTGAAACCAAACCGTGGGTTGTAGTAGATGGTGTTTGCATTTGCGTTATTGTTGAGGAGAGTGGATTGAGTTTATTTCAGTGTTGTATATTCAAAGCAATATATCCTCATTTATATCAGCTTTCTAAACTGTTTTTGTGTACACCTGCATCTGTTCCATGCGAGAGAATGTTCTCTAAAGCTGGCGAAATAGTAAAAAAGAAAAAAACAAATCCCCTTTCACCAAAGACTGGAGAAAATAATTTTTTTGAATAAAAACCATACCATTTCATGAACACTCGCGTTATTTTTTAACATCTTCGGTTGGTGGTGTGCCTTGTGATTTTATTCATTGAAAATATGTACCGTGGCTCAAAAAAGGTTGAAAAACACTGGAATACAGGACAGACATGGTGCAACGTAGTGCATGTTTTGTTAAAAATTGTTAGTGGCTGGTAAAAATCTTGTAAAAGTGATCATTTGAAAATGTAAATACTTGCAGAGATTTAGAGAAATAAAGTGTTGCATATTGATAGGTTTCCTATCTTGTATAATTATTGTGAGAAATCATTAACATGATCAGTGTCTTCACATAGAATATCATTAATTATTAATAATGACATATAATTAAAGGTAAGTTCAGCAAATTTGATATTTCGGAAGTGTGTATCAAACTGGTAGCCCTTTGCATTAATCGGTATCCAAGAAGTAGCCCTCAGTTTCAAAAAGGTTGGCGACCCCTGGTCTTGATGATCTCAATTACTTTCTTTCTCATTTGTTCCTGAACTTCTTTGGATCTCAGTATGATGTCTAGCTTTTGAAGATTTTTTTGGTCTACTTCACTTTGTCAGGCAGGTCCTATTTAAATGATTTCTTTATTGAGAACAAGTGTCGCAGTCATCAGGCCTGAGTGTGACCTGGGGGGTGGTTGGATGGGGGTCATGTTGGTTTGGATTTTGTTTCCCCTTAATAATAACAATCTTAATTTAAAAACTGCATTTTGTGTTTAGTTCTGTTATCTTTAATATTTAAATTTGTTTGATGATCTGAAACATTTAAGTGTGACAAACATGCAAAAAAGTAAAAAGGAAATAAGGAAGGGGGCAAACACTTTTTCACACCACTGTATATACTGATTATACAATAATTATTATGACTAGATTAATACTTATCTTTTTATCTTATCTTACAGTCTTTTAACACTACAAACAATTTGAAGTAAACCTGTTATTCTTGCTGAAGGGCACAATGCCACAAGATCACAGACTTGTGATCACTGTGTTAAGTTTCTTAAGCTCTCTACACCTGAGACAACCACCTGTCATCAGATAAGCTCCACTGCCTGGAGTATAGTCCTCTATTCATTAAGATACATTGATAAGGGAATCCAACATCAGACAACGTCTGTTCTGTATGCAAATGATAGAGACAATCGGTTAAACAGTTGAGCTGGGTTGGCAGGTGCTGGCTAATGCCTGCACAGGTGTTAGATCTACACTTCAACAGACATGAATACATCTGCCAGGGCAGCCATTGTTTCGTGAGCTGCTTGCCTGTTTATTTTTAGTACTTTTGCCACAAGAGGTATTAGAAAATAAGTTGGAGGGTTAAATTATTTTCTCTGCCATTCACAGAGCCCACCTGGAAATCACAGAGATCAAATAAGGGTTTCACTATTTCTGATGCAAGATACTGCAACATGAAATCATTACGCATGCTGAGTCATTTATACACACATATATAAACAATCTATCCGTCATAAAAATGAAGTGACGTAAGTGGGCGGGTTTAACGTTTACCCAATCAGATGAAGGGAGCTGCACACATAATGTCAACACCAAGCCATGCAATATTCGAGTTATAAATATCTTTAGTAATATGAAAAAACGTTTTAATAACTAGACACCACTTTAAGTAACAAAGCAAGCTTAGACATATAGCCCAAATAACTACATTCCCCGGGCAAATAGTTAGCAGATACATACCTG
Organism: Rhodeus uyekii; assembly: GCA_037043235.1. NCBI lineage: Eukaryota > Metazoa > Chordata > Actinopteri > Cypriniformes > Acheilognathidae > Rhodeus > Rhodeus uyekii. The sequence continues at coordinate 5,215,323 of JAWRVZ010000019.1, forward strand.
AAAGTCCAGTAAACTGACAATATTCTCATGTTTCAGCTCCTGGCGAAAACACACACGGGTTTCGCTGAATTAGTTAGCAGTTCATGTAACTGCTTTTATAAAGAGGTGATGATATTTTTCTAAACCCTTTACATTGTTTATATCAAAAGTTAAACGTCACTAGCTCGTGTAGAAGCCTTTAAAACAGCGATATTATCCTCGCAAACATGTTTCGACATGCTTAATTATATCTGTGAAATCACATATAAACGCATCATGTTGAAGTGCGAATACAAAAACGCAAAGAGTAACTGGGAAACTCACCTTTAATATCTTGATTTCTTTTCCTAGGAGCGACTGTGATTTGGCGAGATTTTTCTTGTTAATGCATTTCACCGCGACCACAAAATCATGTTTCTGTGGATAAAGAGGCGGTTTATTTTATGCCACTCGAGTAGAATGATTATTTGTATATCGTTTTACGAACATTAGGAAATAAAAAACTCACCTGTTTATGTCTTCCTCTGAACACCACGGCGAAAGCGCCGTGTCCTATCAGATCTTTCCTGTTGAACTCGTATTTTCCAACGCTTTCCATCGCGTCTGAAGTTTAAAGCGGCTCAGTGAGTCGGGTGTGAGGGATCTGTACAGCACAGGAGAACTGGACCCGTCTGTCGCTTCCCATCAGCTGCTTCACACCCGAACAATCTGACGCTCCGCACATCATCGGTTTTCGCTACCTTCTTGTTAATACACACAAAGGCACTGTCATCTTGATCATACTATGTTAAAACAAGGTTTGTCGAAAGTATGTCACCAAGCTCACAGAAGTGCGCTAAGTTAGATTCGGAACTGTCAGACGTCGGTCGCGACGCCTTGACTGCGCTGTTTTGTTTGGAAAGTGTTCTGCGCACTTTCCAAACAAAGCTTGAACTGTGCGTGCCCATCACACGCATGCGCACTACCAGTCTGTCTGTGCATTAGTGGCTGGATTTGCGCATGCGCGTTCCAAGGAGCCGGTACCAAACTTTTTATAAAGTTTCACATGTTTTTTTTTAAAGGTTTATCACGAGGATACACATTTGGGGGTCCTGGACTAAGAGACCTAATTTTGGTCATAACTCTTTTTGCCTTGACAGCAGAGCTCTCTAAATAAATTAGCGAAAGCATATGTTCAAACATGCTAATTTGATGTCACCTTTTCTCTCCCCTAAACATCTCCAAGTCCCCCCCCCCCCCAACTGTGATGTATGGAAGTAAAATAATGCCAAACATATTTGAAACAAAAAAGCTGGTTGAATTGCATTCATTAAAAAAAGTATGCATTGCATTATCCATGCTTGCATTTCAATGCATTGTATTTTTAGGGCTTACAATTTCATGGGTTGAAATTCAACATGGTCATATATTTAAGCTGTGAATATTTCAATTCAAAATATTTCACACAAATTTTCATTATTAAAATTCCATAATCGATATTCACATTTTAGATTTCACTAAAAATATTAAATCTGTTTAAAAATACAGCCTATTATATTTGACAGTCTATTTTCAGTCATTTAATTTTGCTTTACAAATTTGCTTACACAAATTCAGTGGCTCAAATTTGACAGAAAATTCAACATTGCACATCAGGGAACTGCAGAAAAAAGGTAGTAGTACCGATGCATTATATCCATCTGCTGTTAGTCCTCCTCGCCAGCAGGTGATACTGATGTATAGATCAAATGTTAAATCTGAGGTGCATGTATTTCTGTTAGTAGTTTAGTTTCCTTAAATTTATAACCAGCTGTGCTTCCATACCTGGGCTTTCCTCAATATGTTATACTCCAGGATTCCCCACGTCATGGGGACATTCTAATACTTAACAGACTGATATAGATAGAATACCAAACTCACACTCTATTGGGGATAAAGGCTATAAAAATAAGTGCACATTATGTAAAACGTTACAAAATCATAATTTAAAACGTTCAAGTAAAACTTAATAGACATTATAACAGCACATTTTTAGAAAGAGCACTTAAATATGTTAAGAAATATTGTCATTAAAGTGTACATTTTAAGCACACTTCTGTGGCATTTCACTTTAATTATAATATCTGCAAGTACACGTTTTTAAAATTATACTTTTAAGATTGAAAGTACACTTACAATACAATTAAGTAAACTTATTCACAAGGGAAAGCAAGACAACCGAAATCAAACTAAGACAAAGACAAGACAAAAGACTGGAATCCACAGGGGAAATAACTAACTAGAACAAGACTAGAGGAAAAACCAGCAACAAAGATGCAATAGACCTCAAAACAAAGCCAGCAACAACATGAGGGAAAGGAACACAAAATAAGGGGAGAAGCATGTTGAACACATTCAAGCAAATGAGGACTAAACAAGGGGTTGCGGCAACGGGAAATGAGGAGCACAAGGCCAACACAAACAAAGACGAAGCCAGTGCTCAGACACAAGACAAAGAAAGAAACATCGAACAAGACTGTCAGGGCAGGATCTTGACGTATGTACTGTACTGTGTATATACACTACTGTCATTTGTTGACAGACCAACAGTAACTATGAAGTGTAACAGTGAATCCTGTCCAGTCTCTTGCAATCAAGATCCCATATAGGGTTGATAAGGGAATGTTGACATGTATATATCCCAGTCTTGTGCATTTTCAATCATTGCCATCATTTACATCCGAAAATACTGACAAAATACACTGTTATATTGAAAACATGACAGCATTTTAACTACCTTGTTTGTGAACAATGACACAAGGAATTGCCATTATGATATCACTGATAGGCTATGTTCACTGACATAAATACTACTTTTGAAAGACGACCTAAGAAACTAAGTCACAAGTTTTTGCAGGTAACCTTTTCTGTGGTGCTGTTTGTATGAATTGCACTTCCAAATCTTAAAGGTGATTCTCAGTGGTGCCAACACCACTGAGAAAAACTATAAGTTACACATTAACATACCAGAGCATGATAAAATCATGGATTATTTAACTTTAACAGTATCGGGCTTCTCTCTAAGCGATATTAAATAATTAAGTCATTTAAAAACATAAAAAGCACGACTCGAGACAAAAAAAGAGCCGTTCCCTTTCATGGGAACTTCGAGCTGCGTCAGAAAACGCTAGGGGAAACCCTTGACGTCAGTCACGTGAAGATGTGTACAACCAATGGGAATTTTACGCGTGTGAATGCGAGTCACGGAAGTGACGTCATGAACAGAGCATAAAAGCGCGCCGGAACCCGGAAGTGACAGCTTTGAGTGTCTTCAGCGTGCGTGTGTCAGAGAGTTTGTGCTTGCGAGTTTCAAACCTCCCATTGGATTGCGTTGTGATTATGGCGGAGCAGACATTTAGATCGTGTGTTTCTCCTTGCACTCGTTTCATTACGGGAAAGGACACACACATTCAGTGCGTTGTCTGTCTGGGAGCGGAGCACGCTCGGTCAGCGCTTGAGGGCGGTGATTGTGAGAACTGCGAGAGGTTCTCATTGCGTACTCTCCGCTCCCGTCTGGCAGTATTTGCGGATACTAACCAGACTCGCGTTCTTCAAGGTTCGGGACCCGCTGCGGCTGAGGCTCGGCGGCGTTCTCAATCTTGGGGATCGCAAATGGATCTCACGGAAGGTTGCGGGGCGGGTGAGCCCGCCTCGCAGTTCGACTGTGCTGATCCCAGTTCCAGCCGGAGGTTGGAAGCACGCGTTTCAGGCGCGGTTTCTTCCAATCCGACTGGGACTTCGGTGCTGTCATTATCCTGCTCTGAGGAGGAGGAGGTGATTAGCATCGATCCGGTTGAGGAGGCTTCGCCACCCTCTTCACCGGCGTACGAGGAACTGATCGAGGTTGTGACACGAGCAGTCTCTCGTCTGGATATTGATTGGCCGGCAGAGACCAGGAACGCCCGTCCCAGCAAAAGTAAGTTGGATGAGCGTTACCTTCCGGCTCGTGTCGCTCCCCAGCGCCGGGCAATGCCTTTCTTCCAGGATCTCCATACTGAGGTGTCGAGATCTTGGAAGAAGCCAGCTTCCGATAGGGTGCATACATCGTCTAGTGCGATGTACGCTACTCTTACCGGAGCTCATCCTTACGGTTACGGAGGGATGCCGAAGGTGGACGAGGCTCTTGCGGGATACCTTGTGCCCCATTCGGCATCCACTATTAAAGCCCCGGCGCTCCCCACCAAACCGTTGCGAGTCACATCATCACTGGTGGGAAAAGCATATTCTGCCTCTAGTCAGGCTGCAGCGTGCCTGCACACCACGGCACTGCTGCAGGCCTACCAAGCAGATTTGCTGGGAGACCTCGATCAAGGTGGCGGTATTGGTCCCGAAGCAGTGGCAGAGCTGCGTCGGGCCATGGATTTGTCTCTCCGAGCCACTAGAGAAACGGCCTTCTCTGTCGGGCGCTCAATGGCAGCTCTGGTGGCTACGGAGAGGCATTTATGGCTCAATCTTTCAGCCATAAAGGATAAGGACAAGTTCGTTTTGTTGGACGCCCCTCTGTCCCCTTCGGGCTTGTTCGGCGACGCCGTAAAAAGCGTTGTCGATAAGTTTCAGGAGGCTGCACGACAGCAGGTGGCGTTCAGCAAAGTCCTTCCCCGCCACCCTTCACGTGAGCCCAGTAGCCAAACACGGGCTCGCAGTTCCTCGTACAGGGCCTCACAGAAGGAGAGTGTTGCATCTCGTTTACCTCCCCCTAATAAAGGGAGGTCGGGACAACACTCTCGGGCCCAGCCTTCTGGTAAAAGGATGGATCTGAGGAACGTCCTAAATGCCAAGAAGGCTACCTCTAAGCGTTCCTGACGCCAGAGGCAAGCCGCACCAAGGCGGTCAGCTCCGTGTCCGGTTCCCGAGGGAGCCCGTCTCGGAGGCACTGCCCCCTCTAAGGAGGGTCCTAGAGCATTCCACCAGTACGGTGTCCGGAAACCCCGGCCCTGTGGTGTCTCTGCTCGTATCAGAGATCAGTCTCGAGAGGCTGATTCCCTTAGTAGAGTTCCAGGCCGCATGGTTGCGTCTGCCGGGCATCTCTCAATGGGTCCTGCGCACAGTAACCTCCGGGTACAAAATTCAATTCGGGGCTTCACCACCCCGTTTTATGGGGATCCTATCGTCCGCGGTAGGGCCCCAGCAGGCTCTGATTATGGAACAGGAAGTAGACTCTCTGCTGGAGAAAGGGGCCATCGAGTATGTGCCCCTTACAGACAGACAGTCCGGTTTCTTCAGCCGATACTTCATAGTTCCGAAGAAGGATGGAGGGTTGCGGCCCATTCTGGATTTGCGTCTTCTAAATCGCACTATCTTGCGTCTAAAATTCAAAATGTTGACGCTCAGGCAGATTGTGACGCATATCAGGTCCGAGGACTGGTTCGTCACAATCGACCTAAAAGACGCATACTTCCACATCTCCATCCTTCCTCAGCATCGGAAGTTCCTACGGTTCGCCTTCGGGGGGAAGGCGTACCAGTATCGTGTACTTCCGTTCGGCCTATCGCTCTCACCCCGCACGTTCACGAAGGTCGTGGACGCTGCACTGGCTCCGTTGCGGTTACAGGGCATCCGTGTCCTCAATTATATAGACGATTGGCTAGTAATAGCCCAATCGTCTCAGTTAGCAGCACGTCATCGAGATGTCGTGCTTGCTCACATGCAAGAGCTGGGGTTAAGGTTGAACACCAAGAAGAGTGTGCTTTCTCCTGCTCAGAGAACCACCTTCTTGGGAGTCATTTGGGACTCGGAAACAATGTCTGCTCGGCTATCCCCCGGGCGCATTCATTCCATTCAATCAACTGTCGAGAGCATAAAATTAGGCCAGCTACGCACTGTCAAACACTTTCAGAGAGTGTTAGGGCTCATGGCAGCAGCGTCCAGCGTTATACCGCTCGGCCTGCTGCACATGAGACCCCTGCAGTGGTGGCTCAGGACCAAAGGGTTTTCCCCGAGGGGCAACCCGCTTCGCACAATCAAGGTCACGAGGCGATGCCTACGCACCTTGACCCTGTGGAAGAACATCTGGTTCCTGTCACAAGGCCCCGTGTTGGGGGCTCCGTCTCGACGAGTAACTCTGTCAACGGATGCCTCCCTCACAGGTTGGGGGGCGGTTCTGAGGGACCGCTCCTCACAAGGGCTTTGGAGCCTGCGGCACCAGTCCTGGCACATAAACCTGCTGGAGTTACTGGCGGTCCGCAGAGCGCTACTTGCTTTCCTCCCAGACCTAATTGGGCATCATGTCACTGTTTTCACAGACAGCATGACAGTGGTGGCTTACATCAATCACCAGGGAGGTCTTCGTTCTCGTCCGATGTACAAATTGGCGAGACAAGTTCTTCTCTGGGCCCAGGGCAAGCTGCTCTCACTCAGGGCAGCTCACATCCCTGGAGTCCAGAACATAGGAGCAGACTTCCTGTCGAGGCAGGGGCCGAGGCCCGGGGAATGGCGGCTCCACCCCGAGGTGGTGGAGCAGATTTGGAAGAGATTCGGGAAGGCACAGGTAGACCTGTTTGCCTCGGTCGAGAATACTCATTGCCCTCTATGGTTCTCCTTAACGTACCCAGCGCCGCTGGGGCAGGATGCCATGATGCAGGTGTGGCCGAGGCTACACCTGTACGCTTTTCCCCCGATTGTTCTGCTCCCGGGAGTTCTGGCCAAAGTTCGTCGGGACAGGGTCCGTCTCACGCTGGTGGCCCCCTTTTGGCCCAGCAGGATCTGGTTCTCGGACCTGATATCCCTCCTAGACGGAGTCCCCTGGGAGATTCCGGTCAGGGGGGATCTTCTGTCCCAGGCGGAGGGTTGTGTTATTCACCCCCGTCCAGAACTTCTGAAGCTGAAGGTCTGGCCCCTGAGGGGGTCCAGTTCTTCGAATCTGGTCTCACAGCCGAGGTTGTAGAGACCATCCTTCAGTCCAGAGCTCCCTCCACGAGGAAACTCTACGCTCTAAAGTGGAAACTCTTCTCTGCTTGGTGTAGCGTAAGGCAGTTAAACCCAGTAACCTGTCCCGTTGGCAAAGTGCTGGAGTTCCTGCAGGAGAAGTTTGCGACAGGGTTGGCCCCTTCTACCTTGAAGGTTTATGTGGCTGCCATAGCGGCTTGCCACATACCTTTGGGAGGGGTGTCCTTGGGCAGGGACCCCCTAGTCTCTCGTTTCCTTCGTGGCACTCTAAGGCTGAGACCTGTGGCACAGACCAGGGTTCCTGCCTGGGACTTGTCTTTGGTACTCCAAGGCCTGTCCCAGGCACCCTTTGAACCATTAGAGGAGCTTCCTATTAAACTCCTCTCCCTAAAGACCCTTCTTTTGCTGGCTATCACCTCGCTTAAGAGGGTCGGGGATCTTCAAGCTCTCTCGGTGGTTCCTTCTTGCCTCGAGTTTGCGCCCGGGATGACGAAGGTTTTTCTTCACCCGAGGCCAGGCTATGTCCCTAAGGTTCTTACGAACGTGGCTCGGTCTATCATGCTACAGGCCTTCTGTCCTCCCCCCTTTGACGATCATGAGCAGGAGCGAAAGAACAAGGTCTGTCCAGTACGAGTACTGGACGCTTACGTCCTCAGGACTGCTACCTGGCGTAAGTCAAACCAACTGTTCGTTTGTTTTGGGACCCCTGAGGGGGCTCCAGCTTCCAAACAAACCCTAAGCCGATGGATAGTCGAGGCTATCTGTCTGGCTTATGAGTCGGCCGGACATGCTTCTCCCCTGAGGGTCCGGGCCCACTCCACTAGGAGCGTGGCGACCTCCAAGGCGTTTCTCTCAGGAGTTTCCCTTGCTGATGTTTGTGCTGCGGCTGGCTGGTCCTCACCGCACACCTTTATGAGATTCTATCAGTTAGATCTCGATTCCGCTCCGGGAACGAGGGTGCTCTCTCAGTGAGCTGAGACACATCCGTAGGCCGGCGTCGCTGAGGTGACGTTGGTATAACGTTCCCCTAGCGTTTTCTGACGCAGCTCGAAGTTCCCATGAAAGGGAACGTCTCGGGTTACGTATGTAACCCTGGTTCCCTGAAGGGGAACGAGACGCTGCGTCTTCGCCTCAGCTCCTTGCGCCTCCGGGCCCGCTTCAGACACTCTTTTGCTGTCACTTCCGGGTTCCGGCGCGCTTTTATGCTCTGTTCATGACGTCACTTCCGTGACTCGCATTCACACGCGTAAAATTCCCATTGGTTGTACACATCTTCACGTGACTGACGTCAAGGGTTTCCCCTAGCGTTTTCTGACGCAGCGTCTCGTTCCCCTTCAGGGAACCAGGGTTACATACGTAACCCGAGACGTTTTCTTCTTTCACATTTAAACATGACAACATTGCCACCGTGTGGTGGAAATATGTTAATGCAACGTTTAAATTCTCCGAGAGAAAGTCCGAGATTGTAAATAAAGTTTTGATAGATGGACATGTACTAGCCAACGAAAAAAAATATTTATGACAATGTCTTATGATACTGACATAATTACTCATTTAAAATGACAAGTCAGATAATCTATAGGTTTGTGAGATTGGCTCACTATGAGTTTTTTTTTTTTTTCGTTTTTTTGCTCTACAAGACAGGATTTCACTAGAATGAGGACTGATAGCATTTTTATTTCCTTTAACCGTAAATTTAGTCCATAAGGTATTCATTAAAATGAGGCAGAATTCCCAGAGATCCACTAGAGGAGGGACCATTCCCATGTTGTTTCTCACTATTGGTTAAAGCTGCCGGCGATTGTCTGTTATTTTGGATGTCGTGTATTGGTTTGCATCACTCTATTCATTGTTCTGAATGAATAAGAGCATTATCTGAGCACTCTGCTGGGTTATATCACTCATAATATTAAATTGAACGTTTGGCATATAAACACCTCCACCCCAAATCTAATGATTTATAATATTGACAGGTTATTATTCATGTTCTGCTCCCTTTCTGCCCATAAAACACATGTAGCTGATAAGCAGAACTCCTTTAAATGTACATTTGCAAAGCCTCCTGGGACCTTCATCAGTCATTTGCAATGAACGTAGTCAATGAATCTGCATAATCTGCTTTTGTATCTCAACTGTACTCCACCCAGTCACGCTTTAATCTGCCAAATCTATGAGCCATCGAGCGTGTAAGAGGGTTTAAATGTCTGAGGAGGGGTATCACTCTGACATGAGCCATGATGATGACACTTCCTGCAGGACAAACGTAATTCTCTCCAATCCTGTCTTGGCAAAAGCAATAAAACGTAATTTAATTCACTCCAGCCTTTCTCTGTTTGTTTTCCATTCTCCGGTGTATCTGTGGTCTGTTTCTTTCTCTACTCGTTTGTTTACTCTGTAGAGTTTATGGTTTTTTCAGCAAGGATGATTTAATTTGATTAAAAATGACAGTGAAATGCTCCATTCATCAAAGAATATTGAAAAAATTATCACAGTTGCCACAAAATATTAAGCAGAGTATCTGTTTTTAATACAGTGGAGTTCGGTTATGTTGACGGCCTCAGGGGTTGCAAAAAAGCGTCGAGATAACCGTTTAGCGAGATAACCAACAGCCAATATGGCGATTTGTAAAATGAAGCGATCGGCATGCTATAAAAATATACATACACTGTATATGTTTGCTAACATTGCATACTTTCTTGCGTTCTGCCTGTCTAATGTGCTTTCTCAACAAATTCAGCTTCGTCCCGTCTTTTAAAAACCGGCTTCTTCAATCTGAGCAGAGCTCACGTCAGAACTGAAGCACAGTTTTTGTGTGTGTGTGTGTGTGTGTGTGTGTTTATCGAAGCCTCATACTCATTGGTCAGTAACCGCTCGTTATCGACCAATGTTAAAATATTTGAGAAAACCAATCAAATCAGAGAAAGCGGGCTTTATGTGCACTCAGCTTTGAGTGCTTTGGGATGGGGTTTGGGCCCACGGCAGCACTTGCTGCTCGTTGAGAAGCGTAAGAACGATATGTGCTTTCATTTCAGAGAGTCTCCAATAACTCCAGATAAAGTTGTTAGATTTGTCGCTAGTCGCTTTTTTGAAAATGTGGTCTGAATACTCACTAAATATAGCAACAAAGGCGCTAAGTTGGCAACACTGCCAGTAAGTTCTTCTGCGGTTGCGCGGCACCACTGGAGATTCACGTGCAATCCACGTGTAACGCGAACTCAGCGCATGCGCAGTGAACTAGGTACGATCTTAGTCACGAGATAACCATGTGAAGTGGCGAATATGTCCGAGTTAACCGTAGTCGAGATAAGTGAACTCCACTGTATTGATAGTAATAAATGTTTCTTGAGTGCCAAATCAGCATTTTACAATGATTTATGAAATGTATTCACATAAAAAAATGAGTAATAATACTTAAAAAATAAAACTTGAGGGACAAAAACACGGTTAAAGTCTCTATTGTTGAATAGCTGAGTTTGTTTTGCTGAATCCTCACATAGCTTAATCAGAAGGAGAAAAATTTTTTTTTTTAAGACATGAATGGTAATTAAAATTCAAAAATGCATAATGTCAATACTAAAGACACATTTTTATTCAAAACAGAGATATACAGGGCATTTTACAAACATAATGAACCTTCATCAAAAATGTAATGGATACCAAAGACAATCAAAACTGTCATCAGTTTTTTAAATGTCATTCAGATTTTACTTGTGAAGACCATCGATGTGGGTAAGGTTTCGACACATCTTACTGTCCACAGCAAACCCTAATGAAGGACTCAGTGAGGGTACCATATCAAAGAAACACAGGAAACACAAGTAATAAGCTCACAAATATCTATCACATATCACTGTCCTCATGGTGAATAAGCAGTCAGCATTGTACACAGAATTCATCCCGGAGATTTCTGCAGGATTAGAACTGCATGTATGTAAATATTTTGGTTATATTATATCAATTTCTTTGAATTACCCCTCAATGAAAATGCAGAAAATGTCTATAGATTCTGTCTAGGCTTAACGATTTATATTCAGAACCTAATGACACTCTAAAGAAAGAGATATGTAGGAATATAGGACTTACAAATATGTGCAACTCACTTATTTCATGTCACAGTACAGTTATCAGACTTAAATAAAAGCTTTTATTTGGCATATACTCTTTATTTTTCAAAAGAAAACAGTGAAAATTCATTTGCATTAGAACAGAAAAAAAAATCAAGGAAACAAAATAATAAAAAACTTCACAGAAAGATTTCTCACATTATAAAGATTTAAGAAAAATATTTTACTGTAATTTGTAGGCACTTCCTCTGTAAAAGTTGTGTTATATTTTAAATCATCATCTTAAACCACTACTATGGCCATTCGTGTGTGTGTGTGTGTTTAGTACCGGTGCAATTTACGGTAATACTTCAGAAGCATCTGCAATGTGAAGATCAGGCCAAACATATATGGTGTACTTTCACTCTATACTTCTTGCACTTTCATATGAGAAAAACATGAATGGGTTATAGACAAAAATAGTGAATGTCTCCTATTTAAGAGACACTGCAAAAACACAATTATTTTGAAATATTAAATAACAATCAGATAAGTGCACTTGGTATTTAAATGTTCTTTTGGGAGAAACTGTCTAGCTAAAATAAAGTACCATTTGCAATTTGTTCTTGGTGGAGATCATGAACACTCAGAAATTCACTCATAAACTACAAACAATAGCTGATTAAGCTACAACGTAGAGAAAAATAACAGTTATGATACTGAAAAAGATCATCTTTCAAGCAGTATCAAAGTCTTGTTGGAACATGATGACAATAATTTAAAAGATGTACGGTCACACGTAAAAAATACACTGACTTGTCTTGGTACCAATAAATACAATTACAGACGGCGTATGGCTATGTGTGTTACACACGGGCTTTAGGGCAAATTCTGCGTTATTTACATCATAAAAGTCTCCACCTTTATGAAATGATGCATACTGGTACATATCATAAAATGACAGAACTATCTGGCGCTTTCCATAAATAGGGTACAATTTGGTGTCAGTTACTGTTTAAAAACTAGAAAATTAGCCTAGCATGAAAAATAGCTAGTTTTAAACAGACTTCTTGTCTGTATGGCCTGTCCCACCTCAGAGGTCTAGATCTTTTCAATGATATAACAATGTCCAATTGATTCGAGTAAGAAACGGAATGTATTTGTTTAATATTATTTTATACTAATAATTAGTATTTATTAATAGAATTTAATAATTCATGTTAATCACAAAAACATTTTATTTATCTATATCCGTTACAGTAATCCCTCACTACTTCGCGATTCAAATTTCGCGGCCTAAGTACATTGCGGATTTTTCAAAAATATTCATTGAGGAAAAAAAAAAAACATACCACCATATCGGCAGCCGTATTGCGGAAAGCAGTGTTGCTTCATCGAGATGAGAGAGAGTTTCCCAGGATGCCAGAAAAAGAGAGAAACTTTGTACATAAACACGTGATTGATTCCCGGCGACCAATGAGAGCACGAGTGAATGTATCCCGTGATCTGATTGGCTGATCCTACTTCACGGATTTTCACCTATCGCGAGGTTTTCCAGTCCACATTAACCGCGATAAAGGAGGGATTACTGTAGTTTGCATGCAACCAGTGTTGCCAGATTGGGCGGGTTCCCGCCCAATTGGGCTCCTTTTGGTCACGTCTGACCGGGAAAAATGCATTGGGCTGGTTTTTGATGCATAAAAACCAGCCCAAATTTCATATAAATGCATTTAAATTTCTACATTTTTTTCTACAATTTTCCGTCAACAATCGTGTAAATGGGGGGGGGGGGGGGGGGGGCGCAACACTGGGGGTCCAATCAGGCAACACTGCATGCAACCCTGTTATCACATGATTTTCCCCTATCTTAAAAAGTAACATTCTTTCAAATTAAAACACAGAAGACAGGAAAATTAATAAATAAGCTCAGTCAATTTTCTTCATTGATACATCAGTATTATAGTGTTTAAACCTATTACTAAAATTATTTAAGATAAGTACTTTGTTTCTCTCTCTCTCTCTCTCTCACACACACACACACACACACACACACACACACACACACACACACACACACACACACACACACACACACACACACACACACACACACACACACACACACACACACACACACACAGTATGTATGTTTTGTCATTTAGTGCTGATGATCATTGCTTGGTCATTGCTCATCTTGGTAACAGGGTTGCAAAAACGGCAAACTTCACATACAAATATTAAGAAAATACAGCTCATAAAATTTTTAGATTGACCTCCTGAGGTTGACCATCTGCATTTTGTGATTTGTCACTTTTCACTTTTTCCCATTTGAACCCTATTTGGTTAAAAAAGTGCCATTTACAATACTAGATTAAAAAAAGAAGAAAATAAAAACGTCACAATGATGAGGAAGAACTCCAGAGAATTTCGCCAGCATTCTATTTCTCTTTCAGGTCTAATTAAAAGCAATAGCAGGAACTGTAGCGCCAGATGGACTGGAATTAATAGAAGCTGCTACATCTTTCGCGCTAAAGTAGAGACAGTCCAGACTTGTACTTCCTCTCTTTGAAGGACGGCTAGACAGTGGTCCAAATGTAGCACAGATCTAGTCTGTTATCCAAACAAGCAGGCCAAGTAGGAGAGTCTCCTGTCTGTGAGAGTTAGTATATTTTCTTGAATTCAGAGTCCTCAGCAGGCCACATTATTAGCAATTGATGAAAGAGTCATAAGCTCCTTCCCAACAACGGGCCTTGTGTCTTTATTCAATGTTTGTAATAGAGAAGTTATCAGCAGGAGCAAATGACATCAGAGAACTTTGTGTTGTGAGTTAACTATTCTACAATTAGCTGCAAGTGTTTGTAGCCATTTCACCATTTGAAGTACTTTTAAAATGCAATATAGAACTGCGCATCTTCTACAGGAATTGCTATGCTGTTGTCCTCACCAGAAGCCATTATACTGCTGACAAATCTATGCGATTGGCAGAGTTGGTGCTTTTGTCCCATGTGTTCATCTTTGTGGGAGTCACACCCCCCTTGTTGCCATTCATCTGCGAAAGAAAAGCAGATTATTACACGTTTTCATTCTAGTATGCTTGTGAAGAAGAACTGTGCTTAATTGTACTGAATGTGCACTTGTAGTGTACTTATAAATGTTTTACATTAAAGTACATTTTACATCATTATGTCTTTCTTTGAAGAAAGCACATTAAGTAATTTTAACTGTACTGTTAATCAATATTACATTTAAAGTTAATTTGTTAAATTCTAAATTGCAACTAAATTACAAATATATGGCATACAAGGTTCAATAGAGGAATAACATGAAAGTATATTTTAGTTTACCATAAACACTTAAACCATATTTCAAAGTCAATAGAATTATAAAGTGACAAAAATGTACTTGTTATGTGCTTGTAACAATATACACTATGTTCAAATAACTGCATTTAATATAACCAATATACATTTCCAAAATTCAGTGTGCACTTAATACTAAGTAATAAATATTAAATAATACTAACTATACATTTTGAGACCAAAGGGAATGAGAAGGCGTACACAGGGTGACTAAGTCACAGATAAAAGAAGGGGCTTTTCCATGCATGGCTTAGTATGTTAGTGTGAGAGTTTTAAAATCAGTACGCAACTGAACAGGAAGCCAATGCAAACTATGAAGCACTCATGTGATGTGCTGACGTGATGGAGTATATGTAAGAACACATGCTGCTGAATTCTGGATATAATGCAGCCATTTGACTGATTTAGCAGGTAAACCAAATACAGTGGAGTTCGGTTATGTCGACGGCCTCGAGGATTGCAAAAAAGCGTCGAGATAACCGTTTAGCGAGATAACCACCAGCCAATATGGCGATATCGGCATGCTATAAAAATGTACATACACTGTATATGTTTGCTAACAAAAAAAGGCATATGTGCACCAACTAACAGCAGAGATTTACCAGATATACGATAAAAAAAAGCTTTGATTATCGATACAAACCTTTAATTAAATTCTCCAACATTGCAAACACAATGAACGCTCACAGTGTAAACAGGCACAACACACATAAACACATTCGCTCATAACACAGTCATTTCGCTCTGACACAGTTCTGATAGTATTGCAAACTATATGGTTATTAATATGGTTTATTTACAAACTCAAAAATGCATTGCTACTTTTGCCTTTAATGTCTGTTTGAAAACAAATGTTTCTATCAATAACAACGTCTTTGTCGATGTCAATGCAATCTGGGAATTCCTGGACAGTGATGCTTCACTCGACTCACTGAACACACGCACTCACTGAAGATGCGCTCAACTCACTGAACACACACACACTCACTGAAGATGCGCTCGACTCACTGAACACACACACACACTCACTGGAGATGCACTCGACTCACTGAACACACACACTCACTGCAGACGCGCTGGACTCGGCTCAACTCCTATGCCTCCTCTTCCAAGATAGCATCTAGAAGGCTTGAGACTTCCGCAAGTCTTAGACACCCGCCACTTCCGCGAGTTTTTCTGCGGCTGCGCAATCCACATGCAACGCGAACTCAGTGCAACCGCAGTGGACTAGGTACGATCTTAGTCACGAAATAACCACGTGAAATGCCGTATTTGTCCCTCTTTTGTTCTCGACATATTAGTGTTCGGCGACATTAAAGAATCGACGTAACCGATGAGAAAATGCTAAGACAAATAGGGAGTTTGGCGGTTCCACTTCAAAAACGTCGACATAACAGTTAACCGTGAGTCGAGATAAGAGAACTCCACTGTAGTGTATTACAATAATAAATCCTGGAAGTTACAAATGCATTAATAAGACTTTCAACATCAGACAGAGTGAGGTAAGGCCTAATTCTAGCAATGTTTCTGAGATTTTGTGATAATCTTAATATGCGAGTCTGATGTCAGATGAGTGTTAAAAAAACGACTTTGACAACAATATCATCCATAATCAAATTAAAATGGCTACCTTTGTGAACAGCCACTGGTGTGCCAATAAGTTGAACCTCTATTTTGGGAAAAAATGTACTTTTAAAAAATGATGGTGCATCAACTTTTTTATTTCCTGCACACACTCTGAGAGAATTGTAGAAGTGACAGTAAGATCAGATTTGGAGCTGATATAAATTTAATATCATCAACAAAAAAGTGATATCCTAAACCATATTTCCTAATAATTTGCCTCAAAGGAAGCTTATAAACTCTAAACAATATAGGACCCAAGACAGATCCGTGAGGAACACCATGGCAGACCTGGCCAATTTCAGATTTGTTTTTTCCCCAAGACAACAAACTGGGAACGATCCGTAAGGTAAGATTTAAACCATTTAAGCATAGCGCCAGCGATACCAAGCCAACTCTCTAGTCTATTTAGAAGGAGGGAATGGTACACTGTGTCAAACTCTGCACTCAGATATGACAAGAGCAAGATGGAAGAGGCTCCAGTGTAAGCAGAGACAAGCAGTTCATTCATAACTTGAACCAAGACTGTCTCTGTAATGTGTACTCTGTACTCTACTTTTGGAACAATACCAGTAGTAAGGCAGGTGTTCACAATGTTTAAAACGAGGGAACTTTTCTGAAAGGACTATCACAAGGGTAAATCTAAATCTAAACAATACAAATGTAAAAATGAAAAGAACTGGAATTACTCACAATGTCAGAGTTGAAAGGTTTGACGTTGATGTTGCGGATTGAGCTGCTGGTTAGAGTCCACACTTTGGTTTTGTGTTTGAAAGCCGCCCTGACCTGTAGAGTAGTAATAAGACATGAAATCTCTTAAGAAACATCATGCTTGACACTTGGTTTATATATATATTAAAAAAATTGTGAATAAGTTTGAAAGTGTCTCTAAAGACAAATTTACACTGCACTGACAGACGGCAACAGACTCAGGTTTTTGTTGGCTCAGAGTCAAGTGTTAGAGTCATTTTTCGCAGAATGAACATTCTGAGCGTTCTGTAATCTGGTGATTGTCCGGGTTGGGCAGAGTGAATTGGCCTTCACATAATGCAGTATCAAATCATCACCACTAGATGTAGATCACACTTCAACTCCATAAAACAAACTCCATCATTTACACCAGTTTGCTGTGGGAACGTCAAGCATTTTCCTCTGACATACAGCACAGACTTTAGACACAGCTGCACAAATACGCTCTTACCTCAGAGTTTAACAGACAGTGAAACAGGAATATGAAGAACCCCTTTGAGAAGAAAAAAAAAAGAAAAACAACAGATAACACTAAATATTGTGAAAGCACTATAAATCACATCTGCAAAAGTTCTTACAAGTCAGTCCAGGTCCAAAGTCATTTCAAACATTGTTATGTCCCATATTTTTTCAAGGCTGACATTGCTTGGCAAACAGGCTGTTGACATTGGAGGTTTTTATGTAAGTGAAAATCAATCAGTTTGAGTAAGACCTGTGGTCATTAGTGCAGCGCTGTTGTGTTACACAGTAGTGATGTCTGACCTGTAGTGAGTTAAACACTGCAAACATGTACTGGAAAAGCAGGGAGTGGTCGTTGACAGCCAGAACCCCGAAGATCCATGATATGCCCAGGATGGGCAAGAGTACCGCCACTGCTTTGGTCGTCAGCCTAGAAAGATACACCACTCACATATGACAAAAGCAAATGCGAGATGGCCGATATTAAATTCACGAAAGCAGATTAACTCACTTCATAGAGTTGGCGTCTCTGTGAACCTTATAGTTCTCAGCGCTGATTCTAGATATGATTCTGGTCACAGCTACCAAAATGCCAATGTTCACCTGGATGGCAGAGATTGCAACATTACAAATGTTCCTTTCATGCTCACCTAGCGTAGTGAATTTAACACACCTCATTGACAGCTACTTACCATTATAACAAACAGAGCAGGGGCTACAAAAGCCCAAATCGCCCCATTATTCAAAGACAGCCAGCAACTAGTATGGAAAAAGACAAAACAAAAGAGACAAATGATATCAAACAAGACATCTTTTCTCTTCAAACTAGACATCTGTTGACCATGTCATGGCCCACAGTGTTGGTATGGTAAACTTACTTGCCAACTTCTCCATAGCTGTTGAGTGACAAGGACATAGACACCACACAAATGACCAGAGGGCATCCTGAGTAAAAACGTGAACAATTTAAGAGGAAAATTTCAGTAGTAACATAATTTCAAGCAGTGCCCTGCCATGTTATTTTTAATCACAGTCCTAAACAACACTTTTCTAATTCTTGTAAAATTATTCACTTTTAATAACTTATTTGTCACACTTCAGGATGTTTTTAATGATCTGCAAAAAGCTAAAAGGTTGTTAAACGTGGTGGGAAACAAATGTACTGTATATACTATTAAATGCATGTGGTTTATAATTTATTGAGCAACGTTAATGTACAACTTTAAATATACTATTTCCCATTGTTAAATTATATAATTTAAAATTATGAAAATTCATTACTGCTCAAAAGTAACTTTTTTGTTTGCTTTTGAAAGAAATTAATACTTTTATGTAGCAATGATGAATTAATTTGACCAAAAGTGACTGTTTCAAAAATGTACTTCAATATTGATGATAATATGGAAAGTTTCTTAATAACCAAATCAGTATGTTAGAATGATTTCTGAAGGATCATGCGATATATTTAAATAGAAATCAGTTACTTTAAATTGTAACTGTTTCACAATGTTACTGTTTTTTTACTGTATTTTTATTTAAAAAAATGCAGCCTTGTGTGAGCATAAAATAATTTTTTTCAAAAACATAAAGAAACCCCAAACCCATATATATATTATACTTTAAATATAAATTATAAAGAGCATTTAGCTTCTTAGTAGTGTTGCCAAATCCCCCTCTCTCTCACCATATGTTTTTGCTATATATGAATGACGTGCTAAAATAAAAAATGTTTGGGGGGGAAAAACCTGGAACGTTCTTGCAGCTAAAAATACCTAGTTGTAAAACTTAGCATAGAAGTTTTCAGATTATGCCGTAGGAACTAAAATAAGAAATGCTGGACTGTAGCCGATTGTTTCATGCCACCATAAATAAAGAGTAGTGTAGCTGTGCCAAAAGCTTTTAGAAAGGGAGTAGACTTCAGTCTAAAGTAATGACTTAAGTCTAACAAAGCTTGTTTTCTTCATCCACACTGAGCCAATCACATGTGTCACTAGGGATACAAATAAACACTTTTCATATGCAATAATGGAAAACACCTTCAGTTAACATGGTGCCAGATTTGCATGTACTGATAAGTGTATACTTATTTATTTCAAGGCCCCTTGTAGCTCTGGCAAAGTCATTTTATGTGAAATAAATGAGATTATACACTTTTTTTAAAAGAGAAAATAAGATAAAGCACATGTTGCATATTAGTAATCTGCACGTTTGAGAACGGTTTAATTAATAACAGTGACAGCATCATTAGTGATGAACCACTGAAGTCTTGTCTAAGATTTAATGCCCTTTTATCTACTAACAACTCAGACAGACTGTAACACACAAATGTCTTCTTTTCCTCCCTTTTTCAGCAAGACGGCCACATCAGTCATGGCTGAGGGAGGAGGCTGATCTCTCTCAGTGCTAATGCCTGCCGTGGGACTACCTCATTTGACATTTGGGTTTGTGTATTGCATTGAATCGGGTTGTTTAAGGCAAATTAAATATTTTCTTCTCAGCATGTGCAGTTCTGTAAGTTAGATCAAGCATGTCTATGTGTAACGAAGTGTGTAGTTTATATGAATGCGTGTGTACACAGGGATTAATTCACTACTTCACTGGTATTTCTAGTTCAAAATCTGGTGTCTTATTCACAAATAACCCATAATACAGTTTATTTATGTGCTAAATCACACCTTAAAACAGTTTTTATGGCTTTTAACCAGTAACTATTTATGTGATTTATTGCTTTTTTATGTTAGTATCTTTTCATTCATGCATATGATCTTACCCTCAAATGCCTTGTTTGTATGTCAATTCTGCTGTACCTTCCTGGTGCAATTAGAAACTATTCTTTTGCGTTCACAGAAAGCAGGCGGTAAATGGAATTTCTCTTTAAAGATACATTGTGTATATTTTCTAGTTATCATGACAGTAGTTATTATTCAAACAATTATCAACTGATTTAGAAGATTGTTCAGGTGTAAATCTAAATGCGTTTTATAGGCAAGTACATTTTCAGCACTTTTAAGAGTTGATTTTGGTGTCTGGATTACAGTGGAATATAGTGTGCAAATTTTTTGTGTGATTCTCCACCTGCAAGATGTTGTACTCACCCCATCCGATGGCATAGTAATAAAAGTGTTTGCTGCTCTCTGAGCTGAACACCTTGATCACCATGCTGTAGAGATGCAGCCCTTCCACCAGCATCCAGGCGAACGCACAGAGGAAGAAGAAATGCAGCAACACGGCCATGATCTTACATGGGAGCTGGGAGGCGGAGGACAGTATCATTCACTGTGGCCTTTGGGATCAGGACAAGTGTCTAGACAATATGCGCTGCACAGAAAACTGATCTATTTTGCAAATCATAGCTAATATAATAAATGTTGTTAAAATAAACACGTGGGCGAAGGCGTTATTGGGCTAAGCGGGTGTTCAGCCAAGTCTTCAGACAGAGGAAGAACAATCAAATTAACTGAGTATCAAATGAACCTGTCTGTAATGCCAGAGGCATGTTAGGAGATTAGTGCATTATTAATCATCGGCTCTTTCCACCTTATTGGATTGCTTTATGTAATGACAACATATTTCTGATACTGATGATAATATGTTCTTAATTGAAGAACATACAGTTCTTGAAACTACCAGTGTCAGTATCCTTTAACAGTTTGAAAACAAGCAATTTTGTCATAATTACAGCAGAAATACTGGGGGGCTTTTGAGTCAAAAAGGCTGAGAACCACTGCTTTAAGATGAAATTGTGAATTGTGCTAGATGGACTCACCGTGCCGGGACTGAAGTTGAAACTGATGAGTAGAAGGATCTGAGCAACTAAGATGGCAAACGCCAAGTTGGCATGAATATGGTAACGCTGGTTACGGATGGTGCTAACGGACCTGTATGCACAGAAAAAAAGGTATGAATTTTAAACAGTAATGGTGGAGAAACATTAGTCTTTTAATGTTTAATTCAATTAAATTACAAGGTATTATATTTTAAAAAACAGAGGAAGAGAAGTTTTATCATGTAGATGCATACAAAAATAATAATACAAGACTATAATCATGCAGGTTCACAAACAATATAGGCTACTTACGACAACACGGCAAAGGTCACCAGTGTAATTGCCAGGCAGAAGATAGAGATAGAGCAGCCAATGTAACTAATTGCGGACAATGCCAGCTTGTGGGCCTTTGAGAGCTGTGGTGGAGACAAATGAGACAGCATAGACATGATGATGAACATATTTGAATTTGGCCCGAGTGTAAAACAGCACTGAAAGGGGTTAAATGAGGTAAAAGCCCCAGATGTTACTGCATATAAAAAACACTGAATACCTCAACAATCAATTGATTGTTAAGTCAAAGGTTACCAATGACCAGCTGTACTTGGATTGACGTTCACATAATATTAAATGACTTGAAGTTTACGCCATCATTTCATCAGAACAAACCTGCATGAGTCTGACATAAATCCAATCAATCAAATCATGTCTTTGACCAAATTGTTTTTCTTAGAGAGCACTAACCATATACAGACAATGTAAATCAACGGCATATATCAAATATACATCTATAAGCATCCATATATTCAGCATTAACCCAGATTATTTGTCTTCCATAAAATTGTAATACACTACTGATCAAAAGTTTTGGTTCAGTAATATTTTTCTTAAAATTAATACTTTTATTCAGCAAAGATACATTAAAGGTGACAGTAAAGACATTTATAATGCTATATAATTCACATAAATACTGTTATTTTCAATTTCTGGTACTAATATGAAAAGTTATTAAGCACCAAATTAGCATTTGATTTGTGAAAGACCATGTGACAAAGGTAATAAACTTGAAAACAGTTACTTTAAACGGTAATATTTAAAAATATTACTGATTTTACTGTATTTTAGATAAAATATATGCAGAATTGGTGAGCACAAAAGACTTCTTTTTAAACACACACACAAAATGACAGACCACAAAACGGAAGTGTATATGTCATATCACAGTTTGACTATCTATAAATATATATGCACTAAAACTGAAAATG
Organism: Rhodeus uyekii; assembly: GCA_037043235.1. Lineage (NCBI taxonomy): Eukaryota > Metazoa > Chordata > Actinopteri > Cypriniformes > Acheilognathidae > Rhodeus > Rhodeus uyekii. The sequence continues at coordinate 5,237,470 of JAWRVZ010000019.1, forward strand.
TAAACTAATTCATTTCATTTTTCAAAACTAATTGTTTATTCTGTTCTTCCACAACTACACATGGGATTTCAACTACTTCAAACCATGTAAATTTCTAAACGCTGACATTATTCAGCTTTTTTTTCTGGCATCACTTGATTTGGTCTTGGTATGCACTTTTAAGCACTGATTGAAGCCACAAGGTTCATAAATGTTTAAAAACTACTGAACTCCACTTTGTCCATCACAATTTAAATAGTGAAAAATCATTTAAAAAAATCACCACTGTTTACCACATAACTAACTTACCACTGTTTTTTGGGCAAATGACACAACCTTTTCATGACACAACCTCTTATTATCACCTGTTGGTAAAGAGTGAACAGATTTAATCCTGAACATCCGTTAGGATATAGAGCTGCATTGTTACGGTTCCTCTGACCCAGTGCCAGTAACTGGTACTCAGTGTTGCGTCTGCACGTCAGGCCCATTGGCAGTTGTTTTCCCCAAAAAATCTATTTCCGTGTGTGGGTTCGATCGTGCATTAACTCCGCTTCCTGCCTTGTGATTATCGCAGGCCCAGAATATCGAGGATAAGCAGAGTGGTGGAGAAAGCATGATTTCCTCTAGGCTTGAAGTACTGAGGTGAGCCGCTAATTGAGGCCCAGGCAAAGGCGGACATGAGCATCAAAGCTCCAGAGGAGATAATTACATGACTGAGCGAGGACAGATTTTCTCAACAAACACATGCAGATGATAGATGCAGAAGAGCCAAGCTGCACCTAGGTGCCTCGGTTTGGCTCGTGCACCATCGGAGAACGAACCTTGCAATCTGCCTTCGCGTGAAGCAATACGTCTCTCATCTTCACAAACATGTCCTTACTTAGTGAGAACATCTTGCTGATAGGATCTTAAATTGGCTCTTTAGTTCTCTTTAAATAAATCAACAGGACAAGGGTTACCAAAATATCAAGCTGTGCATGTCATTCTGTATCTCAAAAGCAGATGTTATTTGCAAGCTTTCTCTGACAGATGACAATCCATTTGTCCACCCAAACCTGATCCGCAGTCCTCTACCCACACAGCCTCTGATTAGCGACCTCCCCAGAAACACTTTCACACACAACGATGAGTTTCAAATGAACTAGAAACTAAATCCTGCACGTCACCCCTGGAGAAGTGTCTCAACTGCGTCCAAACTGTCTTCTGTATTAAAGCTCTGCTGCTGATTTACAGTGAGTCTCGGCCAATCAAAACCTCAAGCCCTGCATGCTGCTGGCTCGCTGCGGACGAGAAACAGTTAGCATCGCATTCATCTCAGTGCCTTGGTGTTTTCAAAGATCCCTGATGGGATATGACCTAAATGCTCAATCAAGGTCTCTTGAGAAATTCCACTAGCATCAGGGTTCGCTGTCAGTTTCGTACTATATTTGCAAATTCCAGATGTGTTATATTAGCAAATGTGCTAATTGCTTGAGCTTATATTAGCAAATAAGGATTCAGTTCTCTTGTTTGCATTAAGACCAAAAAGCAATCAAAATTTGCTAAATACATGCTTTCATTTAAAAGGGGCTGTTCAAAAAGAATGTCTTCTTGCACTCAAAACAGAAAGATGAAGCTCGATGGAATGGAGAAAATTAAAAAGTATTGAGGATATTTCTTTCTGTGTTCATAGCAGATTAATGAATGAAAAAGCAGTGTCTAGTCTGTTTCTATCGAAGACATAACATCTTCTCCCACTTAAGACATATCGGCTCCCTTTGTGCACACACACATTGTGAGAACACACGTTCTCAAAAGAATTTTGCTTTGATAAACTGTATAAAAAACAACATAATGTTTCTCCATGGAGTATTGAAAACAGAATTGTGTAAAACTTAAAGACACAAAAAGAGCCATAAAGTTATTGAATTATTTGAATCAACCTAATGTTTTTCCAAAGTAAACAATATAAATAAAACTGGGTACAGACATTGAGTGACATCAAGTGCCTCACCTCCAAAGGAACCACTTGCATAAGGATAGCGAAGTTTGTCAGATGGTTACACAAGCAAATGGAGAAGGACAGGTTTCCATCAGCTCTTATACACCCTTCATTGGACCACACACCCTCCTTAAAGCTGAAACACACACACGCACAAGTTAAATTGAGCATTACAGTTTCTGGAATTTCTTTATTGTTTATATTGAAACCATACGCATTCACACCCTCGTCCAGCGTTAATGGAATTACCATAGAGTTATTAATCAAATCTGATCTAAACTAAATCAAAACTAACGTGAGATCGCATTAATCTCAGTTAGAGCAAATATTCCAGCTCCATTACTCCATTATGGATGCAGTCATTTATGAAATACCTACAAGGGAGAAAGAGCAAACAAGCATGATAAAGAATGAAAGAGAGCGAGAAAGAGAAGGGAGGAAGGGATCTCACTCCAAATCAAACATGCTCGATTTCAAATGATTCACATTTTTCCCATGGCCCTAAAATAGGGATCTTTACTTGGCCTTAAGTGATTTTTCTGATATATATCTATTTTTGTACAAGATTGCTTTTTATCAAGAACAGATTTCTAGAACATGATTTCTAAAAGACTAATTTGAATGACGAATTGGAAGAAAGTCTGAAAGATTTAGATTGCAAGATTAATTAGAAACATGACAATTGTATTCATGAAGTAGTCTAAATGAAAATGTTTAAAATGATGTAGTTGTGCTAAATGTCAAATGTAACTTACCTAGGTAATGGATAATAGTAGGATATAAATACAAGAGAAATATACTGATATATTAAAGCACTTCCTGATAAGGTTTAACAGGAAATGTGAAATAATACATTAAAATGACAAATAGAGAGAGAAAGATTGAAGAGAGAGAATATACAGGAAGGACTGCATAAATATCTCTGGACAGTGAGATTGAGGACATCCTTAAAAGGTCTAAAAATGTAAACATGAGTCTGACATTGCAATCTTAATAATTTTAACAGAAAAAGTACATAAAAATGCTACAGTAAATCTGTTAACAAAGTTATAAAAATAAGACTTTTATATTAAAATACTGTTAAAATTATGTACGTTTTCATACGTTTTTTGTTGATAATAATAATAAACCTTATCATTTACAACAATAAAAAACAACAACAAGAAGACATTCCCAAAAGTCCACGTGTGAGTCTATAACATTTGATATATTTCATTACAACAGTTGGTTTCACTTTATTTTGATGGTCCCTTTAACACAATCTGATGACAAAAAGCAATGATGCACCAACATGTCTACTAACTCTCACTAGAATGTATTAATAGACTGGCAGGATTAGAGTTAGAATAAGTTTACATGTACTTGCAAAGTTACTTATAGTCAGTAGAGTGTCTGTTGGAGGATTATCACAATAAAGAGTAAGCAGATATTAAGCACAGTCTTCTAATACTTTGTTAGTTAACACGTAGGTGCAAAGTTACTTAAAGCCAACATCAAAATAAAGTGTTACCTAATAGTTATCTAAATTGAATATTGTTTATTATGGTAGTTATCAGTAAATACTATACATTATAAAATATAGAAACAATAAAATGGAATTTCAAAATGCTTGTGAGTGTGTTTGAATACGTTTACATTTGTTAAAATTACAAATAAATATGAAATATGAAACATTTGTGGGCATAAAGAGGTACTGGAAGCTGAGAAACCCACCTGTAGTCCAGGAAAGCACAGTACAGGAACACTTTGTTACTTTGGTTTAAGGCCAGCAGCTGCTGTTCTTTACTCTGAAAGATAGCAAACCACTACAATTAAAAATGAAACATCACAGCTGTTATGTTCTATCACAGTAGATTCCTTCTTAAGCTGTGGTTAAATCAGCCTGCATATTAAAGTATAAAGCACTGCTCACACAGAAGTCACTTTGAAACCAAGCAGATTTCTGTTATTAAGCGCAGTGAATTCAAACTTTACATGAAACTACAGATTGTGCAAATTCCTGCTAGAAAGACTAGATTTCACCCGCAAAATTTGGCTGCATCTTTAGTGTAAAGAGAGATTAGAGGCCAGTATTGCCATATATACTTCAAAATTTGCACACATGCACACAAACATTCGTTTCAAATAAATCCTTACGCTCAGAAACAAGAATGCTTTGCAATTTACATACAGAATATCCATGACTGCATGAAGAAATAAAGATATCATTATCAGTGCAGGTAAGTGCTCAAGCTTAATGCTATGAAGCGACAAGAATTACTTTTTGTCTTTATTGAACAATTTCTTCTCTTCCAGGGAAGAGACTATTTTAATGATGTCTTTACTACCTGTCTGGGTTGCTGCACTGCTGTCTATAGGGGGGGTCAGAAAACTCTCGGATTTTATCAAAAATATCTTAATTTGTGTTCCATAGATGAGCAACGGTCTTACGGACTTGGAACAACATGAGGGGGAGTAATTAATGACAGAAATTTCGCTTTTGAGTGCACTGACCCTTTAACAATTAACCAACAGTTTTTTTTTGGATTTTCCAAATCTCCCTTGCACATGGCTTTGAAGTGAGGTTAATCAAGCACATTAATTAGTGTAAAAAAGATGGTTTAACTAATAGGTTTAAATAACACTGCCACAGTTTTTTTGTTGGGCTGTTGCCTGAAGGGAAACAAAACAGATAATTAATATCTAAAAGTAAAGACCAGTATGACTGAGTGATTGCATGGCTATTGGGAGACGTAATCTGGTGCTTTATTTTTCTTTTTTAAGGGGCCGTTTACGCAACACCGTTTTCAACTAAAAAAGCAAACTTTTGAAAATGCGATACAACCGTTATCGTCAGTGTGAAACGGCAACATCATGTGCATGTGTATTACAGATTCAGTCTATAAACACGTAGGATTTCTTAACAAGGTGACTCGCCAACTACTGGCCTGGCATGAATAAAACAGCGTTTTTTTTTTACGTTTTCGCAGAACCGTGACAATGGCCATTGTTTTGACAAGGGTGTCATCTGTATGCGAAAAATGCAATGGTTCTTAGTACATCGTTGTCACGTAACACTAATTTTGCATTACTTGTATGGCTAGAATAAATGGCGTTAAGCATGTCAGTAAGTTTCAGAGAGGGAAATGTATGTGATTGTAATAACATTTTCACATACAGCACATTCCACTATTTTTTGGGACACAGATCATAAATAAATAAATAAAGTGAATTATGTTTTAAGATGTTTTAAAATGTTATCAATCTTATTAATTTTTAACAGGTAAATGATGTAAAAATGCCATATTAAAAAATGTTATTTGGTAAATGTAAGCTGCAAAGATAAGACTTTTATATTTTAAAGGACACAGCATATTTGAATAGTTCTATACTGTATTAAAGTCAATCCGTATACGTCATGTCAAATTTTACACACATTTTACACTTTTTTTCTCTCCATAATTTTTCCAATACCTCATAAATATAGTTGTATCTACTTGAGATAACCCTGTGCCTAGATGACATAAAAAAAAAAAATTACGAAAATTTTTACGTGTCCTTTACCACCTTTTCCAGTTCAAGTGGGTGGTTTTTGGGTCAGAATACAATATGCAATTCAAAAGTCTAGCTAAGCTACATAGAAAGTCTGAGCCATACTGACACTGACAAGAGAGGAGCCGATATAGGTGTGGTTCTCCTCTGTGTTCCCCAAAGTTTTCCATTTCATTCGCTTCAGTTTCTATTGTCCTACTCTCTCTCTAGGTCAAAATCACATTACTAAAAAAAGCAGGTAATTTTTACAGTTCCATCAGTAAGTCTTTCTCTCTCTCTAGTCAAATGAACACAGATGGGCTTGGCTTGGTTTTTGCGGCTCCCCCCTGCCCCGCAGCGCTCGGGACTTGCCAAAGAAGCGTGAAAGCACTCCAACACTTTATTAACAACAAAGGACTCGCAAAAGAGCTTGCAGTTTGGAGGAGCTCCCTTTCTAACGTATCCAAAGATACAAAGAATGAAATTAAACTTAAAATGCACACAAAAATACAGGTTGGTGATTAAGTAGAGGCTTTTTATGAGAAACAAGCCACAAAATCATATTTGGGGTTAAACGTTGGATTACGTAACCTTTGATTTTGGGGGGTGCCTGGGGTATTTGGCAGCTGCTATGACATCATTCTCACCAGCCTATCAGATGACAGCAGGTTGTGTAATCACACATCAGGTCTATTCAGAGAGCCTGAGTGTGTTCATAATTAAGCAGAAAACACACATCCCTGTCATGCTGATGGAATGGTTTACATAGTCAACTCCGCCAACTGCAACTTCAGTCTCTCTCCTGACTGGACGACGCGTAATTCCAAGCATATGTAAGCCTCTGTATTGTCATTAAGAGGAATGGGGAGAATGACAATAACGTGAATATGGATCAAAATTCTGGATCAAGTAGAGCGTCCTGGACAATGATCAAGGATAATAAGGCATGTAAGCTAGGTTGAGCCCTGTGGATTTGATTTAATATGGTTAAAATGTTACTAAATCACTAAAAGTCACAACAACTGAGTAAAATAATTTCTTATTTATCCTGCATCTCATCTCCTCTGTCAAAATATGGAACTTCTTCCACCAGAGGTGCCAGAGTTTAATATAAAACAACACTGCTTTGCTCTATTTGGGTCTTTTTCAAAGTTCCCCTAAAAGCTTCACGTGGGTGCCAAGCTTCCTCATACTTCAGACCCGGGTGAGTGATCTCCTTCCATGTCACCATTTGTTGGGGACCGTTTGAGGGTGGAGAGGACACAGATGTGCTGGCTGTAACATCACAACATGGCAAATGCTAAACTTATGAATAAAAATCAGAATATGTAGAATATATATAAATATAGACAACTGTTATTCTTAATTATTCTCACCTAGGCTACATTTATTTGATCACAAAAAAAGATATATAGTAAAAGAATAGTAATATAGTAAAAACAAATAAACACACAGACACATATATACATGCATATTTAAGTGCTTGAAAATGTATAATATAGTGTAATAATATAGTGGTATAATATAGTGTAATATTAAAATGGCCTAATATATAACATAGCCTATGTATCACAAATTATAACTTTGCCTCAAAAAGTCAATAGGTCAGAGTGCATCTGAAGGGCTGTCAGTTTGATAGAGTGGGAGTATTGTTTCCATACTTTTGGGACAGTACCCCTCATGCCTGCCTTGATGACTAACCCAATGACTAACTGAAGGAAAAACTGAGTGCAAGCAATAAAATAAAGCTTATATTTAATTTACACAACACAAGAACAAGCGTACAGATTTCTCCAAGTGTTAAAGGACCAACTGTCCTTTCTCTCAAAAATCTCAAAAAGCACCATAAAAGCAGTTCCAGTTTTCTGAAGTGCTCAAATTACTAAATTTGTAATTTAGTTTTATAATATTCAGGATATATCCTTTTTTGACAAACTATTCCTTACTTATTCACATAGGAATAACAGCACATGTCATTGCCTGCTAAACAACTCCTCACACATTGTCTCTGATTCAGACCAAACCCAGCTACACACGATTCGACAGACAAGCTGCTGTCGGTTTCCTGAGGTATGCTGGTTAATGGTTCTGCACTGGGCATATTTAAAGAACTGCTCAATCTAAATAAAGCCTGGCTGGGCTAAATTTAAAAACATAGCATAGTTCAAGCTTTAGTCCATGCGCATAGTCCAAGCTTAACACAGAAGATATATGTTGAAAAGTAAATGTAGGTTTTCTGTATCTCCCGTTCTATTCACATTCTCTGTAATTACATACATTTATAGACTGGCTGGGCTGTAATTTAGAGCAGCTGCTTCTGTACACGGAGAATACAAAGACTAATGCACTTGAAATGTCAATGAAAACGCAAAGACATGTTCCATCAAAAACTTGGAAATGAGACAGGAATTGGAAATGTGACGAGCCAGATTTGAACTAGTGTTACGTAAATAAGCATCACTGTGTTGGAGTGCAAGTGGTAACCACAAACTTCAATCTGATTCACAAATAAGACTCAAGCCACGTAGCTAAATTTGGAACAATATATGCTATTATAATTGCTTTATACTTTATGCTATTTTTGATAAAGGCCAATGAGAAACACTTAAACAGTGACATTGTGCATAAATGTTTAGAGCAAACTGGAAATGTCATGAACAAAATACCATTCATTTAATTCTACCCCACTTTAAAATAACAGCGAGTATGTATTTCTAGCAGGCAAAATCCATAAAAGGTCAAATATATGGCATACGATCAAATTACTCCTTTTGCAGTCAAAATTGATAAGTTGCATGCAGCCTGCATATGATAAGTTGCATGCAGAGTATGGTGACCTTTTCAAATCATGTTACATTACTGCCGTTCTCAACACGTACCTTCGCAAAAATGGGGTTTTAGTACTTACTAGCATAAAGAACAAATATAGACACAGAAACACTGTGCATAGAGATCGATTTAAGACTTATTTAAGATGATTTAAGACAAGCTTTCCTGTAGCTCAATCAGGAGAGCGTTGGTGCTTGCAACGCCAAGGTAATGGGTTTGATCCCAGGGAAAGCAAGAACTGATTCAATGTGTTCCTTGAATGCAATGTAAGTCGCTTTGGATAAAAGCGTCTGCCAAATGCTTCAATGTAAATGTAAGACTCAGACTCTCTTCAATACAAAAAATGCAATGCAAGTTGTTTTAATGTTTTATGAGCATTTTCCTCAAATTATCCATATGCAAATTTAAAAAAAAAATTTATATAATAATTCACTAAACAAAAAGATAATATTAAGTGAAGTAAACACTGTATTGCCAGTATTGTTTGTTTTATTTTGAACGGAATAAAGCCACAGCAGAACTGTTGTGCATCTTCAAGTAACACATCACTGCTGTTTTGTTAGTGAAATAATCTGCACTTTGCGTTGTGGCCACATTACCACCTCAGGTGTGCCTTGTTTTTTCAAATGATTCAATGGCCCGTCGTCAATTATTCCTTACAGAGATCCCCTTCAAACAACTAGCCTAGCCATAGCCAAATAATGGTTTCAAAACAGATCTCTATTGAACGATATAAGTGCACTAACAGAAACACTTTAAGAGACACTTTGAGTGAGATAGAGCTCATTTTGAAAGTTAAATATGTGTATACGTGTGTATTTATAAATATTGGTCCATCCGTGTGGTAAGACTTGGCAGATGTAGATGTGACTGAGATTGTAAAACATCTGCATAGGAGCTGTGCGTGGTATGAGGAGAAACCCAGTGAGGTGCTCAAGGGTTCAGCCATTTGACAGACATCCTCCGGATCTCTGGAAAAAGCAAGGAAATGGTTGAAGTCTCTGTGGAATGCTAAAACCTGGATCCAGTCAAGTTTAAATATGCAGTGGAACGTGCTCAGGTGAACGTGTGGGAACATTTTATGAGTTTAATTGTATTTCTATTATAACATTGATGAAAACACAAGCTTGGAGGATCTGTTTGTTGTAAATCATAATATGAGAGTGGGCTAACAATATAAGGGTAAGAGTAACAAAACAAGGCAGACCTAACAGTTTATGCCCGCAAGATTATGTTTTCAGGCTTCCACAGCAAAAGAGTGGCAGAGGGGAAAGAAAGAGAAAGATATGGGGAGGGAGAAAAGGAGGAGGCCACACAATCCACAGAAACAGGATCGCTTCAGCCAGACCATCTGCTATAGATTATAACAATTCATCTGAGAAAGTGTGAGAGAGGGAGAGGATATAAAGACTAAAGAGGGGAACTTCAGACCAACTTAAATACAATCTGAAAGAAATAAAGGAGAAGAAAAGAGAGGATGAGCAACTGAGTGATTGGGCCAATGTAGATTAATGAACAAATGAATCAATGAGTATTTGAGTGAGTCAATAGTTAATAAGTAGGTGAATTAAGTGGTTGAGTGAATCAGTCAGCGAGTGAATTATTAATTGAATGAATCTGTGAGTGAGTGAATGAATGAATCAGTCAGTGAGTGTAATGATTGAATAAATCAATTAGGGAGTGAATGAGTGGCTGAATGAATCAATTAGTGAGTGACTGAGTGATTGACTGAATCAGTGATTGAATAAGTGGTTGAATGAATCAGTCAATGGGTGAATGAGTGGCTGAATGAATCAGTCAGTGGGTGAATGAATGGCTGAATGAATCAGTCAGTGAGTGAGTGAAGCTTTGGGGTTTTTGATGGACTCAATCTACTCCATTTGTTTTGATCATCATTCTGAATCTCATCCAGAATAAGACTTTGAAAAAACGTCTCAGGTTATGGCTGTAACCCTTGTCTCCTGAGAAGGGAATGAGACGCTGTCTTATGACGACACTTTGGGGATCGCCATCTGCATTCAAGTACTGAATACATCGGCATACAAGTCTGAAGCACGATTAAAACTAATCCAATCTTGATTGGTGCTGCATCATGACGTAACATATTATGTGAAAAGGGGATGTAACAGCTATAAAGGGATGTCAGCTTCTGCTAGGTCGAAGCAAGATGCTCTCAAAAATAAAGCGGTGTGGCCAAGAGACATAGTGTCTCATTCCCTTTCTCAGGGAACAAGGGTTACAGCCGAGACCTTCCCTTTCGAGGAAACTTGCGATGCACTGTATGATGACACTTGGGGAACAAAATACCCACTAAGCCACATAGGCTAAGCCTGTCCTAGTGTAAAACTGTCTAGGCACAATTTAGTTCAACATACGTCATAGATCTATTATGGGACATAACCCTGCACCCCTTCCCAAACTCCTGCTCGGGAAGAGGAATATACTCTGTGGCCTCCTTCACCAAGAGGGAGTGTACTTTATGTTCCATCACCTGATCCTGCTCTGGGTCTCCCTGGCAGCAGCCCCTGTAGACTGAAAGGGGAAAGGTAAGCCAAGAAAAGCCCAGAAGACAAAAATGGGGGCATCAAGGACAAAAGCTTTGTCCTTATCCCTAACGCCCGATAAGTTTAGTTTAAAGTTGAATGCCTGTCCCCACTAATGCTGCCATGGAGCCATGGGGCCGCATCTTTAGTGACATGTCAGGATTGGAAGCATTAGAGCTGGCCGGTGACGACTGAGAAAGTGCCACAGCAGTATCAAGTCCCTCTGCTAGCTGCAACTGCAATCCCCACAACCTGAAACGCCGCAGCGGTTTGGTGGACGCGGAACCCAAGCTATGGGGAGCGTCGTCGAACACGGCCAGGCGGGAGTGGAGCACTCTGAGTGGTAGATGCTCACAGTAAACACACTCTACACCCAAGCAGCTCACACACAGCTGTGTATCCCTGCCCGTGATGTATCTGGGACAGTGTTTAAACTACTTATCGTTTTCCATTTTTACACTTTATTTCAATAGCTTGTGCTATCTGACACACAATACCAAATAAAGAGTTTCAAAAAGAGAGCTTGCTGAAGAGCAGAAGCTGCTTCCACATTACATCATATGTTACGTCATCTCGCAGCACTTATCAAGGTTGGACTAGTTTTACTTGTCCTTCAGACACTTATACGCTAAGGGTGTTCCCCAAAGTGCCATCATACAACGTAGCGCAAGTTCCCTTGAAGGGAAAAATGGTTTTATCAGCTTTTTAAAATAAAACTTTCCCACATTCAAGAGCTAATAGCAAAAATTATGCATATAGCTAGAATACAATGTTTGTTTGTTGTTTGTCTACACTTTTTAAATTAGCGTGTGAGCGAGTGACCTACTGAGTGACTGGGCGAGGGAGGGAGTGAGTGAGTGAGTGAGTGAGTGAGTGAGTTCAGACAGGAACTGGGTGTGTGAGATCTAAAAGTATCTGCCAGTGCACAACTCATTATTTTACCTTTAAAACCCTTTTTAAAACTAGAAAACAAAAGTCCTCAGTCATACATCAAAATTCATTGGTGAAAATGTTTTATAAGCTGTAATGCCATTAGGGCTGTGTGAATCTGTGATTAAATCCGAACCACAGCGGAAATACCTCCTGGACCAAAACAGCTTGTGGCTCAGTAATTCTGCCACACACATCTTTACTGGACACACAACCACAACCACATTCACACAAATACACAGCACAATGTATGATACCATTAATCCTATCCAGGCTGCTTCATATACACATCAGATTTGAAGGTGCATTGTATTAAAATGAATAAACACCCTCTAGTAATGTTTTTGGTTAACGTAAACATATAAGAGCAAGCACAAGCTTGCACAAAGCGTAACAGACGTGCGCTCATACTCAGTATGCGTGGCGTCTCTGTTTTGTGTCCGCTCTGCTGAAACTTTATTAGATTGCAAAGACAACGAAAGCTTGTCAGAAATCTTTTTTTAATCCTCATGACTTCGACACTGAGCATTGACAGCATTCCTCATGAAATCACTCTTTCCATTTGTTCACCACGTGCTTTTGTGATCCAGTAGCGAGAGATGGAACAGGTGAGGAGAAGACAGGGAAGAAAAGGAGAAGCAAAAGATGAGGTAATGAAGTGATTTTTGCTTATAATTGCTCAATGGGTTGCTGTCTGTGTACTTTAGGGATGGGACAGGATGTTTGACTAGTCAGACAACAACCCGACTATTTGATTAGCTTTAATATTTTAGTGGCAGTGCTTTAAATAATTAGAAGAGAAATCTGACCCTTTGCTACAGCAATCAAATCACCTGTTTCATAGCAAATCCACTGCCTTAAATAATAAAGACCATTATTGACTTAATTTGATGTTAATACCGTCAGGTTAGCAGTAAAAATTTGACACGGCTACAAAAAAAAGTAAAATAAAGGGTTTTCTTTTGTTCTTTCTATTTGAATATTTATGAAAAATTATGTATTACGGTTTTCACAAAACTGTTAAGCAACACAACTGTTTTCATCGTTGATAATGAGCAACAGATTCTTGAGCAACAGATCAGCACGATTTCTGAAGGATTATGTACACTAAAAACAAGAGTAAAACTGAAAAATCAATTTGAAAATATATTAAAATAGAAAACAGTTATTATAAATTGTAATTAATTTACCTGTATATACAAATGCAGCCTTGGTGAGCTATACAAGACTTTTTTTAAAACATTAAACATTTTCCTAAACATGAAGATTATCCTAAATTAGCCGGATTATAAAGAATTTTCTTAAAACACAATAATTTACTGGACTTTGAAAATAGGAAGATTTGTAAATCTCTAGTGTAGTGTAATAAAATCTTCCTCTGGTCACAAGGGGAATTTACCGTGAGAACCCCTGACATCATCCAAAAAAACACATCATGTCTTCACTAATATTTAACAGTTCTTCTACCAAAAAAGCCAGAGGCTAAAACACAAAACTGACCATTATCTTAAAAACAGTATTATCACAGCAATTCATCACTGACACTGTGACATATATTATTGATCTATTGATTCAGCTCACACATTACTCATGAAACACTGCCTCTGTTTTGGACAGTTCTGGAAGCCCAAGATTAATTAGACAGTCATTCAAACGACCTAAGAAAATTAAAATATCTGGTGTCAATTTTGCAAACCTTTTCCAATTCATTGTACTAGTCAATTCATAATAGTCATTGTAATTTCAGAACAATTATTCAACTCATCAGCCTTTAGAAAGCGCTGGATATATTTTGACGGGACCTTGCACAAGCATTCACATCTGTGTTTGAATAGTGTTTCTGGCTTTACTCTGTAAGCAGGTTCCTTTCATTTAGCACAATGGTCTTTGTACAAAGACACACACACACACATTTCCATCAACAAACATCACTGAAATAGCCATCTCTCACAAAACCATAAAAAGCCAGCAAAACAAACGTTTGTCTCTATAGTTACATGCATGCCAACATGGTTTTGATTTGGAACGCATTGAAAACGCTTAAAAAAACAACAATGAAAAAGTAAAGACTGCTCAGTTAAAAAGGATTAAATGTTTTTCTTTGATGTATTTACACTCTATATGAGTTTATTAATTTATTGAAAAGTTCAGCAGATCTTATATAATGGTAAAGAGCACAGTGAGCTGTCAAATGTGGGCTAGTTGATGGATAATGTGTGTAACATGGTGTGTAAAATGCAATGCTACGGTGAACTCCTCACTGTTTTTTTAAGAGCAAATACCCTCACAAAACATGCTGTATTGGTTAACTTGTCTACATGCCATCTGTATCCATTTTTGATGGGTTTCCCATGGAAATTTGGCAGACAGACGCATCCTCAACTGAGTCGTACCATCTGCACACACAGGCCAAATAAGCTCCTTGTTAAACCAAATCATCTTTCCCCTCTCAAAAGACCTCAAGGCTTATGGTTCCAGCGTTCGGAACCACTTTACTTTTGGCTAAATACTCATGCTGTTTCAGAACTGAAAAAAAAGAGTGTGAGGGATGATGCAAACCAAAATGGATTTCCATGGTTAGTCCTGACAAGTTTGAACTCTGGGGTTCTTGTATAACATGGCACACCAAAAGACAAAACCACAAACACAGCAGCAAAAAAACTAAAACGTCTTTGAAATTTTTCTTCCAACATATAAGAATAATTTTAGTTGCGTTTAAGAAATATAAAAGGTATTATTCTGGTTATACAAAAGAATTAGAAGAAATCTATGCAAATAGACCTCATATGTTAGGAATAGGCTGTCACAAACGTTTTTCTCACATCAGGAACTTTACTTTCTACCAGCAGCTCAGTACTGAATGGGACTGGGTCATAAATGTTGATTTATGTTAATTGGGTTCGGTCTAACCTGATGTGCAGAGAGCCAGATGTTGGTTGAGCGTGACCACATTCCATTAGAGTGTGAATAATTGTAATGGTTGGTAGAACTTTCTGTTTGATCTTCAAGTTGTCGTTGTACATGATTTGTTCTTGTCGAATTAATTAAACAAAACAAAGTTCTGTAAATATGATAATCTTCCAAAGTACTAAATAACTGCTATGCACACAAATGATCACAAGCCCTCACTCCTGAATGAACATCAAAATGTGTTGGATTGACGTTCTCCTACCAGCTGATGCGTGAGGACGATCCTGATGAGCGGCTCGGTGGACAGGTTGAGTGAGAGGGCAGGAGATGGTTCCACCTTCAGAGAAATAAGATGACTAGCCATCTGGATCTTATGATCTTTAAAATCCACAGCCTCATTTATCCTGCAGAGATGGACAGTCAATTATTGGCCATACATATAATTTGTAAACTAATAATATCACACCAATAATAACAAATAACGTAGTACCTAACTCTTATAGGTGGAGGGTTTGATACAAGTAAACACAGCCATGCTAATTTCAGACAAAACTGTTGCAATTTTGTATTTTATGGAACAGTTCAATAAATAAGAAGCTACACAATAGATTTTTTCCCAGAGAATAAAAATTGTTCCAAACAAAGCCACAGAAAAAAACTATTATGCTTATTAAAATTATTAAATTATTAAAAACTATTAAAATTATTATGTGTCTTCAAGAAACAGTAGTGCTATTTATTTAGTTTCTTAATGGATATGCACATGCAAATGTGGTTAGGGTTAGGGTTACATTCATACTATATAGAATTTACTTTTTAATGCTTGCAATGTAAGTATGTACTTATACAAAAGAAGTACCAACTCAGAGAGCATGTGATTTTGGAAGCACCCTCAGTGTTTTTAAATGAATCTGTTGAATGGATGATTCAACGACTCACTCACTTGTTTCCTTGCAAAAGACACTTACCGGTATACAAACACTTGTTTTGATGTCATGGTTGCACCACACAATGAGGAATTTTGGATTTCAATATTGGATTTTGATTGAATTGACTGAAAAATTTCACAGGGCATTGATAAATGTGACCACATCTTACCAATGTAACAAATGCACAGACTGACAGTCTGTCTGTAATCTGTCAACAGCAACTATAACATGTGTGTTGACTACATATATTTGGGTTCTCATAAATGTTTAGATGGTAATAATAATATGCCCTGAAGCATCTCTCAACTGTTTTGCACAGTGCAATTACATAAATAGAGGTCCCAAAGTTGTCCTAAAATAAATAAAGATAAGTACTGATCATGGTTGTGTTAAGATGAGAAGAGACTGTTATCAGTCGACTTAATGACTGGGAGTATCAGACATAGAGGCCCAGATGAGAGGCAACAACAGTGATAAAGTCATGCTCACAAGAACACAATGTACAACAGGAAACACGCACACACTTCACCTTGTTTGTAGAGGGCTGATTTTTTTGTAGTAGTTGTGCATTTTGTGGTAGAAAAGTCCCACGATCGTGGTCTGAGCTGCAGGGGGAAACAGAAACAACCTTTACCATTCAATCACACGGTTGTGTGTTTTGAAGAATGTGTTGAGCTGCCGCTGAAATGCACAGAGAGGACTGACTCGTTATTACAGACACTGCATGTGCTCCTCTCAGTGCAGCTCTAATGGGAATGGTGTGTGTTCACACACACGCGAGAAGAGTGTGATGAGGATCCACCACGTGTGTGAGGGGGAAATATGTTGCACCATACTTCAAAAAAATATATCGGTCATTAAAAAAACTCCAGTATTATCATGAAAACACAGTCACTAGTATCACAATTTTACAGCAGAATTTGTGTAAATGGACCATGGAATGTGGCAGTATCATTTCATCAAGGTCTGAATTAGGGTTACACAATTATCTGAATAAATAATTTGCATTAAGATGCGTGTTGCTGTGATTAATCATGGAAAGTATCATTTGCAGTGTTACATTAAAGTTTCTCCACAGTCTTACAACATGATTTTTTGCAGGATTTCAGCTCAGTTACCAACCAGAGGCATTTAAATATGTATATTTTTTAATATGTATAGGCCAGTGATTAACAATAACCAGTTTAAAACAAACATAGATGCATGTTTTATTTCTGTTCACGATGGCAAACAAAAATGAGTGCTTTTTTGGTAAATATCTTGATTAACTGAGGTCTAAAGACGCAATAAATGATTCAACTTAGCTTTCTCAGTGTATACTGGATGTGTAGCCTACATAAAACATTATGCCCTGGACAACATTAATATTTAATATGTACATTTTATTTAAATAAATTGTATTTAATATTTATGTTGTATATATAATTATCTATTATTTAATATTAATGTTAATTATTAATGTTTCAGTTAATATTACTGTGAAACAAGCTTTTTATACCTTATTAGTGCTTTTACAGGTGTTAATGGACCAAATAAGCAATACTAACTAACTCCTGTGAGCTGGGCTTCAGATGAGCTCTGGGCCAATAACCTCACAAACCAAATCTCACTACAAATGTTTTTATTAAGACTAAAAGAAACTTGGCCCATCGGGAATACATGGTGATTCAATGCACTCCTTCTCTTGCTGTCTTTAATTGGTGTATAAAAGCTCTGCTAAAGTTCTGTTAATGAAGTGTACCATATGTCCGGCTGCACTGGAGAAGCAGTTCAATGGCACGCTAATGCCAGTGTTAGCGTTTATGTGCCATTTCTGATAATAGGGCTTTAATAGTTTATTAAAACTGTTTATAATGAACAGAGTGGGGCTCAGGTTCAACACCGTGCCAGAGGAGCTGAGGAGAGCTGACCCCAAAACGGTGTCAAACAAACAAAACGTTTAATGCCCTCATAATTACTGCCGCCACATGGGAAACATTGCAACACTCACTCTTCAAGTATTGCTCGCATTTATTCATTTAAAAAAAAAAAAGGCGAGTGCAGACACTCTCTCTGTTTTTCATGCAACTCTGCTCTAAACTGCTTCAAATTATATAATCTTTTCTCTTAGAGGGGTTTGTGTGACAGGCAGGTTTCATTAGAGAGCAGCAGGAAGTCATCAGAGTTGATTGCGTTGTTTATTTGTTGTTTATGGCTGAAAAGGACGGACAACAAATAAATGTCCTTCATCCTCCTTATGTGAAAACAATGTGCTCTTTCACTGCAGCCTGAGGCATATTAAAGCAATGAGATGTGTATGCGCACATTTACTCATAATCGGGGGCTAAATTGGGTAGGAATGATTCCGAACAACAACCTTCTATTCAAAAAGAAAAAATGATTGGCAGTTTGTTTAGCAATCCAATCCATTTCATACGCCTGTGCTCCAATCCATTTCATACGCCTGTGCTCCAGTCCAGGTTTTGTTTGTTCCATTATGCACATTATGGTTAACCTGCTGTTTAGTAAGTGGAAAAGCATTAAAGTTTGTTACTTTAAGCATGATTTATCCCATTAGTCAGTGGCAGATCATAGCATAGGCGACATAGACAAGCACTGTTCTCAGCCTGCACTCTTTTCCAGTGAAATAAAATGCACTCTCTCTAGTAATAAACATTCACTAATATAAAGCTGCATGATCAGAACAAGGATCACCACCAGATCTTAGGGTTTGTGTGTGTGTGTGTGTGTTTGTGAGACATGCATACTCACACTGCATTGTAAGGGCCTCTCCTGGTACTGAGATGTAACTCTTCCCTTGTGTTGGGAACCGATAGCTGGGTAGATTGTAGTTCTGAGGGATCTTCATCAACGAGTAATCTAGACATATACGAAAAAAAGTTGGGTCACTGTTTTTAGTGTTGCTTTGTAACTGCATTACTATCTAGAAGGTCAAAAGAACCACAATTTGGTGCCAAGTCGGTGAAACTGTATTCTGTACCTACAAGTGCGACATCTGTGAGGCAGCTGGTTTCATATGCATTGCGCTTTTTGGTGCAATTCTTTGTGAGGTATTAATGTAAACACAGTCAACACTGTTTATGTCAATTGTATATTAGTTCTGTTGTTTGCAATTTGTTATTTATTTTTATTACAGACTGTTTACATGTCTTTAATAATTGTCTGATTACTATTTAAAAACAGACTAAATTGATTAAAAAAGTGACAGTAAAGACATTTGCAATATTACAAAAGATGTATTAAGCCTATGCAAAAATGTACTACAGTTTCCACAAGAATATTAAGGAGCACAACTGTTTTTAACGTTGATAATAATAATAAATCTTTCTAATCAGCATACTGGAATGACTGGAGGAATGATGCTGATGCTGAAAATTCAGCTTTACCGCCATAGGGATAAATTACATTTTAATTACTTTGCAAATCACTTATCTTAAATTGTATATTAATACTTCACAATATTACTGTATTTTGTTTATATCAAACAAATTAACCCCGTAAGAAGAATCTTGTTGTCTCCAAAATTATGAATGGTAGTGTATCTTAAAAGAAAGGTTAAACAGGTTCATCTTTTTTGTGTGTGTGGTGATATCAAAATTGGCACAGAATTGTGATATTTCAGTAGCATTGATAGAGTATATAGTATTAAAAGTAGTATCGTACATATTGTAGGATGCTGCTTGAATTACATTATAGGAAGTCTTTTCTCAACATCTTCTCAAGTTTCATCTGTGATCTTGTGTTTATGCTTTATTCACTCAATGTAACAGTGAGGTTCAATAATAGCTCAGACAACCTGAAAGTTTTTCTCTGTAACATCTGGCACTCACACACAGTCTTATCAGAGCAAAGGGAGGATCAGAGACAGAAGAGAGAGGGGGCTGTGAAGCGTGGAATCTCAGAGAGCATGATTCAGAAATTAGACTTCAATGAGACTTGAATCATTTTAATTCCGTACAAAGAAGATCAAGAGATGTTACGGCCCATGTCTAATTAAAAAATCATTTCATGTAACATTTCAGAAGACTTTATAGACATGCACGTTGCGCTATTTAAAATCTTGAAAAATGAAAGTTCTTCCAACTGTTTCTCATCTATGTTAAATGTATATCATGTCTTGGAATCAGACATGATACCTTATCAATCAACCAAATCAATCAACCAAATGATTTGAATTTTTTTAATTCTTGGAAAAATGTATTATAAAAAATTCTGAGATATGTAACATTTCAACACTTCTAAAAATAGGAAAATAGAATTGAAGCAACTTTTTAAAGTTATGTTTCATGCCTCAAATACTTTAACTCAGGGCTGATTGTGATGCTCATCCTGTGCTGCATTCGTGCATGTGTATTAGGTTGGCAACCCCCTATGAGCATTCTTGGATAAACTTCATACATTTCCAGCCATGTATGTGGAGGAAGGGAGGGAGAGTGAATTTCTTAGAATAGATATTCTAGAAATGGGAGTTTGAAGAACTGTTTTGGAATGTGCACTTACCTGCCACAGAACTCTTGCCCCCTATGGCCACAGGAGCCTCTGAGTCTGGACTGGATGAAAGCTTGGAGGCCATTTGCACCATCACCTTATCCACAGTATCCACCAGCCCATTGACCACTGGACTCCACTGCTACACCCCAATAAAAGACAAGTGCTAAGTATATTACAGCTCACCGAGGTTACATACATAAGAACATCAAGAACTCTAATAAAGTGAAATCATTTTTGCTTTAATAAAATGACAAAATTGTATGATTCTTTCAGCAATTGTACTTTCAGCTCTATTTAACACATTTTACCATGTTAGTTCCACAATTATTCAGTACTCATTTCACTTAAAAGGGGTGTTGAAATGTGGTAAAAGTGTGCAAATTCATTTGGAATCTATCCAATTATTAATTTATCCATTTAACGTACTTCATCGTTTTCTCTCCAGTCGCTGGCGATTATGACTTCATCCACACTCTTCAGTAGAGACTGTAATACACAGAATAGAAAAAAGGACAGTTTAAAACGTGTGTGTAAAAGCAACAGTGAAGACAATTCTGTTTTTTTTTTCTTTTCTTGAATTAGTCTGTGTGTGTGTGTGTGTGTGGGGGGGGGGATAATACGAGGCTATATCAGAAACGCTTTTGAAAGAAGTTTCTTATACCCAGCAAGTCTGCGTTTATTTGATAAAAAATATTGTAAAAATAGTAATATTGTGAAATATTAATGTATTCTTGTGATGGCAAAGCTGGTATCATTACAAGATAGAAGGGATGGCCCATACGGATAGACGGATGCAGGAGGAGGCTTTGGAGGAAGACGTACACTGGGAGGAGGTGACGGGATGGTGATGGGACAACAAGGTCCCGGTAGCAAAAGGAGGAAGGTCGAGGACACAGACGCAGAACTCACTGTCAGTGACAGCCCAGGGTGGAGTCAATGGAGGGAGGAACCAGGGTATTGAAATGTCCAACGACGTCCTGGTGATGACTGATGGAGATGGAGTCAATGAATCCCAGGGCGCAGGTGGAGAGCAGATGGACCGCTGTCTCAGTAGACTGACGTGAAGGCATGGCGATGAGCACTCGAGGCGGAGTCAGTGTGACAAAGGACAAGGGAGATGCCGAAGGCAAGAAGGAGCCCGCAAGTCCATGGTGGAGGTGGAATGATGGCTGACCAAGGGGGAGGGAATCCAGTCTAGTTGCCAAGTCGAGGGTTGCTGGTGGAGTCGAGGGTGGGAGGAGCCAGGTTGGAACTGAAAGGCCGATGGGCAGAGGTGTAGTGATCTGAGTCCGAAGGTGCAGCCATGGGATCCTTGCACAGGCGAGGCTGGAGGTAGCAGGACCTGTGGCATCGTGTCTAAGCAAGGCATTCCAGGTGACGGTGCATGACTGCAGGCATCCAGCAGAGGTGGGGTAGAAGACTCTGAGCTCAGGGATGATGAAATTGGTACACTGGACGAGATCGGTGAGGGTGTTTTTAATTACGTTACTAGAGTCTCAGTGCTTTCCACAAACAATGGTGGATAGTACCAGGTGGGACAGGATGGGCGGCAGTGTCTCGGTTTTCAGGTCTGCCAGCCAGTCCTTGTTATCTATTTCAACCAGATACCCCAGGTCAGACTCACTTTGGGGCTCCTCTTCCGAGGCCAGGGTCAGTTCTGTCCTCTTCTCGGGATCTGGCTGAAGCTTCGTGGTGGGTGGTAACTCTCCGTCTGCAGGAGTCTTTCGTGATGTCTCTGCGGTCAAAGGTGGTGGTGGGTTGGGCTCTGGGTTTGGCGGGGCACCGGAGGATGATGTTCTCCAGACATTAGATGACTGCCTCCTTCCAGCCCAGTCCAGACATGTCTGGGAGCTCCCTCGGTTGTATAAAGTTCACCCCAACGTGGTACATTGACTTAATGATCTCATTGTCCAAGGGGTGACGAGATAACAGACCTTAACTGAGAAGGTGAACAGACAGCAGCTATTCTGTGCAGCCCCTGCAATGTGTGCCACGTTGTTCTGTTCTGTAAATATTACAGTGATCCCTTGTTTATTGCGGTTAATGTGGACCGGAACCACCCACAAATCCGCGAAGTAGGATCAGCCAATCAGCTCATAGGATACATCCACTCGTGCTCTCATTCGTCGATCTCGCGCCGGGAACCAATCACGAGCTTGTTTGAGTGCCCATGGGTGTGTACAGAGTTTCTCTCTTTGTCTGGCATCCTGGGAAGCCGTTTCTCTCGCATCACGATGAAACAACACTGTTTTCCGCAATACGGCTGCCGATATATTCAATATTTTAGAATTTTTATTTTTCGATAAATATTTTTGAAAGATCCGCGATGCACTGAGGCGGCGAAACTTGAACCGCAAAGTGGCGAGGGATTACTGTATATTATGAGCGTCACACCCTCACACCACACAGTTTTCACCTCTTTGTTTCAGTTTCCCGCAACTCATCAATTGCCATGAACTCTAACCAACGTCACAGCTCTTTGTCATTTTCTGTTCATCACTGTGAATTTAGTTCCTAATGTTCACTCCTCAGTTGTCGGTTGTTGTTCGTGTCTAAACCGTTTATGTTAGACACACTGTTATGCTGCCGTCATATTTGTGGATTTACCTTTGTTTGTTTTCATTAAAACCCTTTTGTTTTTATAGAACCTCTTAATCTTTTTCATCCGCATCCAATAATATTACAAATGCTTTTACTGTCCCTTTTCTTTAATTTAATTTGTATTTAAGTTAATACAATATTTTCATGACAAATTATAGTATCAGCATGATACTGATTTGAGTGAAAAAGTAACTAGATTTAAGTAAATTAGATTTGAAGATGTTCCGAAGAGCATCTTGTGCTTCAATGAACAAGAAAATCATCTGACATTCTGTTCAAATAATCACACAATTAATGTGACAAATGTACTAATCTGATTAGTGTCCTAAAAGTAGTGCAGAACTTGAGATACTTATTAATTATTTGACTTATAAATCCTAAAACATTCTCTTTATCCCAGTCTTTACCTGTGTAAGGTTGTTGGCTGTTTCCTGAGGTATAGTCTTATTTAGAAGGTTAAACGATAGAGACTGAAGGAGGTCCAGCGCTTGTAACTGCATGGGCTCCTGAAATCTCTGAGCATCCTCTGACAGGATGGTGGAGGCAGGTCGGGGCATCTCTGTGGTTCTCTGTAACACACACATACAAGGTGGATGTGTCAGCAGCACTCCATTAAATCACCCACAATCACATGTAACGGCTCTGTGTGGCTTGGACTTGGACTTGGAGATTCAGAATATAACGGCATTCTTGTGGTTTGGTTTCCCATAATTTAATATCATCATTTTTAACAACAAGCACCAGAATAGCTGGCACTTACCATTGAAATTATTTTTCATGTGATTTCTGAATGTCAATGTTAACAGAAAAAAGAAATGCCACTTTTACTGGAACCTTCCAATGAAGTCTGAAGAAAGAACCTCCAGACTAGTTGTTTAAAATATTGGATCTCCTTTCTGCCCCATTTTTCTACGTGTCCTCTACTTGATCTCCTAACTTAATAACAGCCAGTGTTGTCATTTGCGTTAGGGTTCATGTCTAATTTCTTTCCATTTCCTCAGAATCTGGGGGGAAACAATGGTTCCAAAAGAGCTGAATTTGTTTGTGTTTACAGCTTCGGCCTGCACCTCATTTCATGCTGGGCTCTTGTACGTCTGCCAAGGGTGTGTGCGTCTATGTGCATGTTGACGATCCCAGAGCAACGTCTGCGTCGACTTCATAACACCTAATCATCCAAGGGTGTGTGAGGTGTTGTCTGGGAGGCCGTGTTGTGTGCGTGTGATTGCCTCTGTACTTCATTTAATTACTGCATGGTGAAGAAGCCCGAGCAGACAGATTGAGGGCCTGTAAAAGGAGGTGTGTCAAACACTGCTGAGAGCCTTTAGAGGATATGTCAGTGTCTTGAATGCCCAACTTAATTTACTATCATCCAAATGAAGTCAACAGTCTCTGCTATCGGTGACTGCTGTTCTCCATGTGCTCACATTTAAACAGCAGATCTTAAAGGTGTGTAACTTCAAATATGTTAAATACTTTTCCATATCCCAGCTGAATATGCAGACACAACTGCATAACACTGTGCTACTTTTCCATTGTTTTTAGATGTAAACATACACTAGACGAATGTCTTTGACCACTGCGCTTGCATCTCACGTCTTTTGCGCCGTCACAAAAACAGCTTTTAGAAAACACATCTCTAAACCTTGTCTTATATACCACTGCCCTACATCTCAAATTTGTAAATGAAAAAACACATTCTGTGTGAATGGCTCTTAAGTAGGTTGATTAATTAAACCTTAATGGTAAAAATAGTCATTAACTAAAACTAGCTTAAAGAATTAACTTCAACATTTCTCATTTTGTTTAGTATAAATTGAAGTACTAAAATAACTAATACTAAAAATATTATACAGACATTTAAAAAATAAATAATAAAATGTCAAAAACACAACAAAATACTTAAACTAAAATTAATTTAAGAATTTATTCACATATAAACATTCACACATCAGTTATGGTAAATGGAAGCTCAGGCATGTTCACTTGACGTGTAACAACCAATGAGGTCATTCTTGTGTTACGCAACACATTTGAGAACCAATGAGGTTTGTGTCAAACAGCTTCGGTTAAGCTTCTGTTTCTGTTCACTGCTCAAAGTTTATATGTGACTAAAAGCCTAAATTCAATCTGTTCATCATATAAAGCAATCCTGTCTTGTCAGAAAATTCAGACTAAACCACTCAATTGATATGGATTAGTTTTACGATCTTTTTGAAGTGTCAAAGTAGTGGTAGTTGCGTAGCCGTCAATGAAGAGTAGATCCTTACTCTAAGAGTAGTTCCTTAGATGAACGAAAGTCTTACGGGTTTGGAACGACATGAGGATGAGCAAATGATGACAGGATTTTCATTTTTGGATAAACTGCAATCTCATTCAAAATATTAACAAAATAGTACATCAGTGATACTAAAATAACACTGGTTTGGGAAATCTGATTGAAAATAATGATTATTATTGAAATTAGTTGACAGTAGTTGTACATAAATAACAACCTTTACTGGTCATGAACTGTTTTAAAAAAAGTTTTTTTATTTTATTTTATTTAAACTGCTGAATCTTAAACTCCAAAAACAGACTTCATTGCAGTTAATCTAGCCAGGCTGGGATGGTTTTGATTAAGGTTGATGAGTGAGAAATTATGTATTTGTGGTCTTTTCAGTGAACTCATTTAATCAGACTCCCAAAGACAAACAATATTTCGTAATGAGATACTGGCGAATTCTGAGAGAAGCCTACATGCCAATGCGTTTGCATTTACGTACATTAGTCTGCTGCCCAGTGAAATCTCTTAGATAACCCTGGAATTTAGAGTAACATGTGATGAAGTTATATTTCTACTGTTATCTTTCTACTCTCCTCTGCTTTGGGAGACTACAGTCTAGACACGTAGAACATATTCAGTAAATGCAACGGTTGATCTCAGCTCAGAAGAATTTACCTGTAATCGAGTATCTGTCGCAGCAGTGACATTGATGGATGCTTCGGTTGGGAAGGTGGACATCACATTGTCGCCTGTGGTAGCAACAAATAAAAAAAATGAAATTGCAAAGAAAGGTGATAAGAAAATTAAATGTTCAAACCTAAATTTATTTGATAAAATATAACATTTTAATTGAGTTTGAATTAAAAACATAATAATAAATAAGGATAATTATATAGCTTAAAATGATTAAATAGGATATTTTAAACAAAACAGGCAGTATAAGACATTAAAAAGTTTCAGAATGCTGTAATAATCATTATTAAGATGTCAAAACACAGAAGCCATGATCTAAAGAGCCCTAAACAAGTTAAACACTTCATCTCAAAGAACAAATACTTCACACCTGCTGAAAAGGCACATGTAAAACCTTTCCCTGAATGCACATGTCAGTTGCAATGAGGCTGGTTTATAGGGCCCCGGGCAAAGCAGTTCTCTAATGATTCTGTACTATGCCCCTCATTAGAGCCTATTATAGCTGGACATGTGCAAAACAACAGTAGGTTTTCTCTCCTTCAACAACAACATGTTTTATTTATCATTAACAAAAGGTCTTTATCCGTAACAGAAGCTAACAATCAGAATGCTGAGAGGATATATGCCAAAAGTCGACCTAAATAATCACTATCACCTCCGTTTAAATGAGCTATGGATCCATATTTGTCAAATTACCACTATAGAATAAGTTTTAAATTGTGAATTTGACTCAAACAACCATAAAAGTTGAAATAATAATAATAAACAAAAATTTTAACCATTAGAGTATCAGAGATGGGGTATTGAATTTAAACATTATTTTACATTTATGCACTTGGCAGATGCTTTTACTTAAAGTAACTTACATTGGATTTAAGGTATATGTTGTGTTGTGTATTGGGGATACTATTTTGAAACAGGAAGTCTGAACTGTTGTGTTCTGACAAAATGTGTAAGAATTGAAGTGAAAAAAGTGAACAAGATGGAATCGTATCGTATTGCACCTCCTGTATCGTATCGATGAATAGTATCGGAGTATAGTGTCGACGTATAGAATGGAGTATACACTTCATGTATAGTATTACTTTATCGTTGCTTACTAACTCCTATATGCCCATTAGCTCCATGTTCTGTCTGACAAACACTTAATGCTTCAAAGAGGAGGAAAACAACTATTTGCCAATTTTACTTCCTCAGTAAGCTGAACTGATTTTAAAGGATGTTTAAATATATTTATTGGAAAAGAAGACAAAATGCCGATTATGAAAATGCATCACACTCCAGGCCAAACAGATCAGAATTATTATAGCTAATACAATTTCCTTATATTGTATTAGTAATGGAGGAAAATGAAGTCTTCTTCATAAGGTAATTGAAAGGCATCACTGTATTAGCATGGCCCTGTTAGCTCTTGCTAGTAGATGCTGTAACTTCACCATCTAAATGAATGGGAATGCTAACTGTTCGCTTTCACCAGGTGTTAAAGACCTCTGAACCTCTGAGTTAAAGGTCTGAACTCTTTTACTGGTGAAGACGGAAACCATTCATAGCTTTATTGGAGGTTAAATTTGTTTTTGCCACACTGAAAACATCTCGCCAGCAAGAATCTTCAACCAGCAGCCCAAACGAGTTTCCAAAAAATTCCAAACAAAACCGCTAATATAAAACTCGTCCCGCCACCACATACATATAAGGTAAAGATATGCGCAGATATAACCGTAGCCAACAAAACAGTCTTCAAAGACACATTCTCAGGAACAAACATATAATGGTATTTCAACAGTGCGTTTCAATCTTGTTCGTTTGAGGACTGGTGGAATGTGGACCGGTATCTCTGAAGGAAATTGTCTTCAACTGCTTCTTCCTCTCTATAATAAACCTGCACGCAGGGTAATAACTCCACTGATATGGCAAAAAAGCAAAGCACCAGCATCACATATGTTTCTGCTTCCAAAAAGCCAAACAGAACAATCTGAAATTCAACATTCCATTGTTCTCTGTATTAATTTGGGTGAATGTAAAGTCTCCTTGAGATTTGAAAAGGTGAAAGACATCTTTCACCAAGGCTGTGTTTATCTGATAATACAGTTAATCAGTTATATTGTGAAAACTAATACAATTTAAAATGATTGTTTTACATTTTATATATTTTGAAAAGCAATTTATTCCTGTGATGGCAAAGATGAATTTTCATTATTACTCTAGTCTTCAGTGTCACATGATCCTTCAGAAATCTCAAGAAACATTTCTTGCCATTACCAGTAATTGCTATTTTAATTCAAATACATGATTAGCTACTAATATTTAGTTATTGAAAATGAGCTACCAACTGCTAAGAGGCAAGTTGGTACAAGCTGGAGACACCAAAGACCAAGTGCAGCTAATTTGGGAAACCCTGACAACAATGACAATGGCTGTCAACTGCAGAGAAGCACATGGTCGGGATAAGAGAAGGCTGCACAGAGAAAATAAACTAACAGATAAATGAAATGATAATGACAGCAGATTTGAGTCACAATGAGCTCCATAATAACTTACCAATGGCTGCTTTGTAGTACATCCAGACATCCTGAGGGGACAGGGCCCTCTCCCAAATCACAAATTCATCGAAAGCGCCTGTGGCATAGTGGTTGTATCGCCCGCTGTTTCCTGTGCCAATGACCAGATCGGCATAAGGATCACCATAGTTATAGGAAACATTTCCTGTGGGGTCTCTGATCCTGAATGTTCCATTAATGTAGACCTTTAACCCTTCCGTTTGGGTCCATGTGAAGAGCACATGTGTCCAGTAGGGCCCTAAATAAGACACAGAAACAAAAGGGGAGGGAGAAAACAAGCGAATTAAATTTAAAACAAAAAATTATAAAGAAATAAAACAATTGACTGTTTGAAAATTGAGATAATAGTAATATTATTTCCAGATCAACTCGTGGTGCTTGGGTCCATAAAACACAAGTTTGAAATGAACAGAAATGAAGAGCAGGAGACAGCATGTGGAATGGATTTCATCAGTTTATTATGAAGCCAATAAGACATGGCATACAGAAACTCTGAGTTGAACTGTCAATGGCTCATTTCATCTGTCTAGGGACAAAATGGCATTGGAGACTGTCTCATCACATCATCCCATTTAAGATGTAATGTTCTCTCTCTCTTTCTCTCTATTTTGGAAGGATTACTTCATGCTTTGGCAATACATGTTTTAGTCTTGCGAACATAATCCTGGGGTATCCTGTTCATGTTCTGACTGTATCCTAGAGGCGTTGGTGTACATTTCTATTTTTTGTTAACATTCTTATTCGCATATGTATCCGTTATACAGAGTTTAAAAAACGACGGGAGCACTTAATCATCAAACTGTCCCATTAGGAAGCTTCACCTGCTTTGGTGCAAACGAAAGTGACAACAGGTGCACTGCAGAGGCAACAGTAAGACAACCCCAAAAAAGGGAATGACTTTGCCAGAAACAATCATTCTGTGCTTATTCTTCCTGACTGATTTGACTTTAGTTTTGCGTTTTGTTAGGGTCCTTGTTGCATGAAGCAGTACCTGTAACCCAATCACAGGCAGACCTGCTCTCATCTATATGTGCCGTCACAAGGATTGGTGTGCCTCCCTACACAGTTTCAAGAGCATGGAGGAGAAACTGGGAGACAGACTGTTACACAAGAAGAGCTGGACAGTGACGGAGAAGGGCAAGCAGGACCAGTATCTGCTTCTTTGTGTGAGGAGGAACAGGAGGAGCACTGCCAGAGCCCTATAAAATGACCTCCAGCAGGCTATTGGTGTGCATGTTTCTGACCAAACTGTCAGAAATAGACTTCATGAGGGTGGCGTCCTCACAGTGGGACCTATGGTCACAGCTCAGCATCGTACAGCTCAAATGGCATTTGGTAGAGAACAACAGAATTCAAGTCCGACATTGGTGGCCTGTTCTCTTCATGGATGAGAGCTTGTGAAAGAATCTGGAGATGCCATGGCACATTACACTGCATGACACATCATCCAGAATGATTGGCTTGGTGGTGGATAGGTAATGGTCTGGGGAGGAACATCCTTGGTGGGTCACACAGACTCCACGTGCTAGCCAATATTTTCTGTACTGCTGTTGGGTACCGGAAGAAATCCTCAGGGCCATTGTTAGACATTGTGCTGGTGCAGTGGGCCCTGGGTTCCTCCTGGTGCATGATAATGCCCGGCATTATGTGGCCAGAGTGTGAAGGCAGTTTTTAGATGACGAAGGCATTGATGCTATTGACTGGCCCTTACATTCTCTGGACCTAAATCCAATTGAGAACCTCTAAGATGCATCCAAAGCTGCCAAGTAGCACAACAGACTATCCAGAAGCTCACTGATGCCCTGATTCAGGTCTGGGAGGAGATCTCCCAGGACACCATCTTCATCTCATCAGGAGCCCAGATGTTGTCATGAGTGCATAGAGGCACGTAGGGCCATAAAACTACTGACTTACATTAGGAGTCTGTAACTTTACTTTTTTACACTGATTTTTGGTATGACTTTGAATCCAGCTCTCAATGTATTGATGATTTTAGTTTCCATTGACTGTTGTCACATAATTTTGCAAATAAAGATTTTCAAGTTGAATATTTCATTAATTGAGATCCAATGTCTGATTTAAGAGTTGACTTTAAATATAGTACCATCAACCGGACAAATATAAATTCTCCTGTAACATCTATACACCCTTTTAACAAAGACGTATGCATTATAAAATAATGTAATTAAAACCTTCCTTTACATATTATTGGACTAATATTTTTTAAAATATTATTACACTTTAAAATATCTGCTTTCAATTTGAATTTATTTTGAAAATGTATTTTATTTCAATGATGTTAAATCTGAATATTCAGCATCATTACTCCAGTCTTCAGTGTAAACTGATCCTTCAGAAATTATTTGAATATGCTGATTTTTGTTTTATTTTTTTAAATTCCAACCGACCCCAAACTTTTGGATGGGTGCTTACAATCTCTAAATTTAGCAACCAACCTCAATCCAAACAAGACCAAATATTCTGAAGGTGAGAGTAGCAGAAACATAGATCCTGAAGATATATTCTGGAAGTGGTACAAATCCTCAAATGTCTAAAAAATCTTGAATGAAAGAGAGATTATTATTTTCTCAGGGAGCTGAATGATTTGACATGAGCTACTTTTTCACCTACACTTTCATTTATTTATTTTTTCACAGTAAGATACCAATTTAAATCACTCTGTCAAGTCTAACAGAGAAAGCTTATTCTGAAGCCTATTGACTCAAGTACTTTGGACATCTGGATGTAATCAATATAATTCTGCACAAAACTACATATTCAAAATATTTATGGTCAGACTGCAAGTGTAATTCCAAACCAGAATGTATTTCAAAATGTCCATGTGTGCAAAGTTTGAAGATCATGGGAAATCCTTTTTGGCTTTAGATATAAGCCAAAATAATTTGGTTCCCCAAACATTTAAACACTTTCCATATTCTAAACTAAGATTTCCCCCACAAACTCAAATGATAACTACCTGGGAGTTCGATATGTGCTTTCCATGTCTTGGAGTCTCCTCTCGTGTAGAACTCCACATATCCGCCATCAGGGTTGGAATACACAGAGAAACCGCTTGAGACGAATTTACCTCCGGATGCAATCACAAAACGAGACTCTAACTCATTGCTTTTCCAGAAGAAGGAGAATGTTATCCCTGTCCAGAAGTAACATTTAAGCAAAACGTTAGTGTTGAACACAAGGTATTTTAACCCAACTAACTCAGAAACTTAGAGGAAAATAATACTTTACAAATACAGGAGGATTTAGCGGAAGGCTGTGATTTGATGCACAAATAATTGAATTTATACTTCTTTTTAAATAATATTTATTATACTACAGAATGTAAATTCATTGAAGATTAAAAAACGAAATAACAAAGAGAGATGTATCAATCAATTTCAGCTTTTAATATGATTTTCATAATCCTCTGGCTCTCACCAACCAACAAGCTCTTTTTTTCCCTGATGCACACTGAGCTAACTTAACAAAACAAAAGCTTCTTTATTAGATCCAGGCTGCTTCGTTACAAACAACAGTGCAAGTCTTACTTTGGTCAAGCCCTGGAAAATAAATATAAATGCAACATATTCTCCTTTTTGTGAGCAAAAGAAAGTGCACTGATGTGAGTAGATGAATAACAGATGATATCAGCTTTCACGCACAAAATGCTTGATGTAAGTTGATATATTTGCTCTTGAGAAATATAAACTTAATTTTGAACCATTAGCCTTTATTATGTCATGCATAAATCTGAGCAACACATTACTCAACCATCACACATCTATGACCATATAAAGATACACTTCTATAACAACAGAAAAGAGCGCATGATATAAAAACTCACCGGCAGGTCCACACAGAGTAGGATCACTTATGCATGAGTCCTTATAGTTGCCAAAGTGAAGGAAAGTGGCTCCGTTATCACCGTTCAGATAGATGCCCTTATTCACCATTCCTTCTACAATCTCTACACCATGAAATACCAACCAACAAGATTATAACACTTGCAATATAACATTTAAAAAAATATTACTCATGAATAATGATTGATAGCCTAACTGAAAGACAACAAAGTCTTTAGGGGGGGATCCTAACCTTTTACCCATATAGTACGTGTAAATATGAGCATTTTGCTCCATCCTCTAAAACAATAAGAGAGCAGAACTCTTGAATTATGAGGATCTAGGGAATTAAACATCCCCCATCTGAACAACTGAACTAGAGATGATTCATTTTTTCAATGGTGAGTTATTCCTTTACCAGTGATTTTGGTCAATAAATCCTCCTTTGTTAAAGCTAAAAGGCCAGGATCTGTGGATCACAGTGGGAGCCGTAGCACCATCGCACCTCATGAATGGATGAGTTGAGAGAAGAAATGATAATGGAAAAGAGTGCTCAGTGAAGACACAGTGAATGGAGGAGACAGAGTGAAGTGTGGAGTGAGTGAACAACAGTTGTACTGTGGGGGGAGAGGGATAAAGAGGTACAGACTACAGAGGGCTGAACATCCATCGATGCAGTGAGATCCAGGGTATCGGCATGTCTTTGTGAAATTGATATTCGATTTTGAGATTTACAGTAAAAAGGTGGTATCTGAATCTGCTGACATTAATGCTGCTATTAGAATGAGCATAAATGCAAGTTATGCAAATTTCACTTGAAAACGCCATTAAATCACAATTATGACTGGAAACTAAACATTTTTTAAAGTTACCAAGTTGAGATGACTAGTAACCTTTCAAAACGGAGCTTGTTAGCTGCAATTTCAGTCACACATTTATTTAAGTCTGGGGTCAGTAAGATTTTTTTATTTTAAAAAAATTAAGGCTTTTATTCAGCAAGGACACATTAAATTGACCAAACGTGACAGAAAAGTGATACTTTCCATTTATCAAATAATCTTTGAAATGAATTTTATACAGAGTACAAAATATTAAGCAGAACAATTGCTTTCAGCACTGATAATAATCATAAATGTTTCTTCCATTATTCCAAATCAGCAGGACTGAACTAGTAATGGCTGGCTAAAATTCAGCTTTGCCATAAAAGACTATCTTATAATAGAAAATTTAAATAATGTTTTACAGTATTTTGATCAAATAAATGAAGCCTATTAAAAACATCTTACCGACACCATGAACAGATTTTAATTACAATGTTACGCGATGAAAGATTGCAGGACTGTTATACTAAATAGCAACACTCTTGCAACGCTGCTCGATTTAAATCATTGTAAAATAGTTTTTTGGCAGGGACATTTGTTTTAAATGAACTGACAAAACAAATCACAGTGCAAACAGTAGATTTCCAAAATGGGGCAAGGACGCAGTTTCACAAACACACTGGATCCAATAAAATCACTCGTAAAGCTTACGAAAGGTTTGATTTCGGTGAAAAATGCCAGATTAAACAGCAGTAAACAATTCATGGTTCAATTATTCTAATGTAAATGGTCATATATCAGAGTTTTTTGTTTATTTTCTCCTAATGATATCCTGCTGATATACAAGGTCTACATGAATGTATAGGTCCTAACACTGTTCTTTGAGACCCTAGCTGTGTACTAGACAGAGTGAACGTGTGAGAACCTCACCTACAGTGGCGGAAATGTTAGTGTAGGCAGAGTCATTGGTATACACAGAGGAAGAATTATGGGTAGTCAGGACAGTGTGGTTGTGGATTCTGACAGCTGTGATGAAGAGAATGTGGATATAACAAAGAAAGTGAGAGAAAAAAACAAAAAACAGGTGATTCAGCAACAGACACATGTATAAATGAGTATAGAAACATGAGACGGGAAAAAGGGACATTGTGAGACACTCAGCCAGACATGGGGGACAAGACGACCAGTGTCCCGTGTAACATTCAATGAGATTTTAACATAACTTTCATGTCCACACATGGGACGCATTGTGCCGACACAAGTCTGAGAGGCCTTGGGCATTCCTCTCAGCCCTCCATTTGTTCTGAATTAGCCAGCACAGAACAAATGCCATATAATATATATTATGCCAGATACACTCCACCTATGGAATGATGTGTGGATCTTACATGCAAAAATTCTTTCAACGGATCTGTTTACCAAGTATATTGCAGAATTATTTGACTAGTGATGTACGTTGGTGTGTTTGGTCGTCTAAAACTCAGAGAGGACTAGTAAATCACGGAGAGAAACTGTACCTTTGACACTCTTAAATGTCATAGTCATTTATCTTCATAACAACTAAAGTAATCATGCAAGTCCTCAACTTTTCGACTCAAATGAGCAAATCAGTTCATTTTAAGAACTGAAGACAGCTGCAAAGCCACAGAGATTTCTGCAACTAAGACGTGACCGTAGAAGAATGTTAACAGCTGTGGTGACAGAAAGAAAGAAAGAAAGAAAGAAAGAAAGAAAGAAGAAAAAAGACAGAAAGAGAGAAAGAAAGAAAGAAAGAAAGACGAATGAATGAAGAAAGAAAAAAAGAAAAAAAGAAAAAAAAAAGGAAAATTAAGGAAGAAAGGAAGAATGAAAGAAAGAAAGAAAGAAAAAAAAGAGAGCAGGTGACATGTAAGTAACATGTCCACATACTTGAGTTAGTTCCATTAACTTGACCTGTTCTGTTCCCAATCTGGTCTGAAAGACCGTGGATCCCTTCCACTGAATCCAGGGGCCAGTAGTGTGAAGCCGTGGCCAGCACCTGCAGGCCTGAGCACACACACACACACACACATCAGTGCAAACACTGAACACACATTCCCAATCCAGCACCATCATTTCAATGCTTTTGAGCTTGACTGTTATATGTTAACCAGACAGAGATATGGTAATGATCTGAAGATCACTGGTTCGGTCCAGTTGATTCAATTTTGAATATATATATATATTTTTTTTTTTTTTTTCAGCTCCAATTTAGAAAATTCTATGTATATAGTAACAAACATCCAGAAGAACACTAAACCTGGACTGTAAGGAAATACCCATGTCCAATCCCTAAACACCTGCCTTTGAGAATCAACCAAAACCAAAGCAAAAAAGCAAAGACAGCATTTTTAGTTATTAATAATCTAAATATTCCCAGCCTAAAATAAGTTAATCAAAATTGTATTGACATTATTTTAAAAAGAGTTTAATCAAATCTTAATATTAATAATGAATTAATTATATATATATATATATATATATATATATATATATATAGAGAGAGAGAGAGAGAGAGAGAGAGATAGAGAGAGAGAGAGAGAGAGAGAGATAATAAATATATGCATAAAATCGTATTTTTACAAGACTAGATCTGTTTTAAAGTGTATTTGGAGCAAAAAGCGAGGCTGTGTGTGTGTGTGTGTGTGTGTGTGTGTGTGTGTGTGTGTGTGTGTGTGTGTCTGTGTGAAGGGAGTATGTTGGTCTGCATCCGTAGACAGAGTGAAACACTTTAACGTTGAATAGATTTAAATGTCGATCCGTCGTCTATCGCTGCGATTACAGTGACATGTTCAGTGTTTAGGGACAAGCAAATGACATATAAAAAAAACGACATTTCATTAATTTGGCAGAAATTCCCCAGTAAAAACGATCTTTTTTAGGTGTAAATAACGGGTTTTCAGTAAATAAAGGTTGCACTGAATGGAGAAAACACTAATCCACGGTTCAATTTAAGATTATTATTAATATTATTTCTTAAAATTTGATCTCTAAATATACAAAATATACGTTTAGCGACACATATCTACGCGTTACGAAGAAAAAATGGTGAATTTGATTTACCTGGATGTTTTGACGGTGATACAGTGTCACAACGAACCTGAAAGAACTTTTACAAAATAAAGTTACATTAAAACCACATCACAACTCTATTAAAAACAAATATTCCTTTTGTCCATAAAAACAATCTTACCTGAAATACGCCCAGGAGAGTCAATAGGACTTTACAGTATATTAAGTCCATTGTTTTGTTTAGTTTTTAATAAAAAAAGAAAAAAGTTTTAAACAACAGCAACAAACAAGTTACAAAATCTAGAAAGCGCCGTTAATGGCAGTAAACGAACGAATCATCGCGATTATATCCGAGTAAAGATATTTTAGTGTTTTTAATAAGAGAAAAAAAGTTATGAGTGAGTCAGAATGATGTTCAAAATGACTATTAGGAATAAGGACTCTTGTTATTGATAACTAAATTCAGAGTTTGTAATCCATCGTTTGAGAGTCCGTTCGTGCCGCGCGCTGCGCTCGAGCTGATGAAGAACAAGAGCTGCGCTCGCGCTCCCATCAGTGGGCGGTAAATACTACCATATAACTCTTTCCCATGGGACAACGAAGTCATTTTCCTGCAGGGGGCGCCTGCAGCCTCAAGAAAACCCAATTCGCACTTAAATATCTTTATATGTTCGTTTGAGCACAGATTAGAGTTGCTCTATACATCTATTCATTACTAACCTCAGGAAGAAATCCCGTTCCGTCGATATCTATACGTAGGTTTAATCACATAAATCATCGCGAGCAGCAGTGAGAAAAGTAACATGTACCACGTGACAAACGCCAACTATTCAAAGGTCCGAGTAAAGACACAGAGGAACGTTTTCTTAGCCTCTGGACGTGGGGAATATGTAATGGTGTCATTTTTAGATTAAAAACACTATAAGGTGGGGCTGCAGGGCTAAAAACTAATACATGAAAATGCGGTTAGTTGTTCTGGTGCAGGTATACACTGTAAACATTTTTTGGTTCCCAGAACGTTCTGGGAACAAGAAACTAACGTTCCCACAACGCTAGTTTCTTGTTCCCAGAACGTTCTTATTTGATTCCGTTCTGTTGATTGGTTTTCCATTTGCTCAAACAGTAGAGAGTGGCGCTTGCAACGCCAAGGTCATGGGTTCGATTCTCAGGGAAAGCAAGAAATGATTAGAATGTCAATGTGTTTCTTGAATGCGTCGGATAGAATCGTCTGACAAATGTATTAATATACACTTACTGTATCATCTTTGAGGGTGTATGAGAGAGACTTTACAATGTAGTATGTGACGTCAAAGAACAAAAATATATTTTGACACACCTTTAAAGGATGTAAATCAGTACAAAAAGCAGGCAGATCTTGACTTTGGGCGCCATCTATTGGAAGTGCATGATTATATTGTATCAACACTAATAAACACATACAACAGTGTGTATAAAATATCAAATTTATTTTGATATAAAACTGCACATGCACACTCACACAATATTTGATAACCACCAATATAGGCTTATAACTCTTTTTCATAAAGCTAGCACACAATTGCAGACTTTAAAACATTATGGTTTGAAGACACCATGAGGATAGCTTGCACTGTCAGATTATAAAGTTTAATGTACAAAAAAGGCAGTCTGAAAAGCAAGTATAAACATTTAAAAAGAATGTACAAATGGACAAAAGTACAAAAAGAGCAGCAGTC
The DNA here is from genome assembly GCA_037043235.1 of Rhodeus uyekii. NCBI lineage: Eukaryota > Metazoa > Chordata > Actinopteri > Cypriniformes > Acheilognathidae > Rhodeus > Rhodeus uyekii. Next base: position 5,275,098 of record JAWRVZ010000019.1, read on the forward strand.
ACTCAAACATGTAGAAGCGATGTAACGTATTTTAGAATTAAATGACTCGGCAAAAAAATAAATAAAAGTTATTCTGATGAATTTAAATACCTGGAATTTGGCTGTAAATTGTACAAGATATACAGAATGTTTCTCTTACATTCCTGTTCTTTTTGTTTTGCTTTGTTTTTTGGCAGTCTCGGTCAATCCTTGCAAACCTAGTATGTTTTTTTGAGGAAAAATGTAGGGATGAAATGACAAAAAAAAAGATAAACAATGTATGGAGAACAAATACAGTATAGACTGGATCAGGTATTGGAAACTGTTGGAAATGTTTCCGGAAAGATGTTCCTTGGCCATACATTCACAATCGCTCATTTTCTTCATCCTTATCAAGTACAGAATATGTGCATCCTATTATTAAAATGGTTTGAAATGAGCCAAAAACCAAACTGATTTATGAATAAGTTGTGCTAAATAAGTGGAATTAAGGACCTTGTTTGTGAAAACATACAGAATTTCTGTGTAAATTGTATATAAAAACATTCTTATGTAAATTGTTGCATACAGTCGCGCAATTTACATGCGAATGGATTTATGAGCCATTTAAACAGACATTTGTTCTTTCCAAAGTGTTTAAACAACGTCAAAGAGTCCCTCCCTCCCTACTTTTGACACGCATTGCAAAAAACAACACAACACCTGGTCACACAGATTTGAAATACACTGTTTCTCCATGAGAAGGAAAACATCTACATGACTGCACATGACACAGACAGACGAATCTCACCCAAATGACTGGACATAACACAAACCATTGTGCATTGAATAAGGCAAATATGACAAGGCTCCACTAGGAGTTTCATGACCTTTTAGTTCTAAAACAATCTAGTCAAAAAGTAGAAGAAAACATTTTCCCCTCATGGTATATTTTAGAAATATAAGCAGTGTTTAGTCACCGAAAAACCCACATTTCATTTTTGTGCTAACTCCTAAAAATTTGTGCTAGATTATTTGTCTCTTTGAAAAGGAGGTCTAGATGATCTAAAATGTGCCAAAAAAGTTTTATAATAATAATAAAATAATAATAATAATTGGATATTTGTTATATTAAATGTATTACTTTTAAAGGACGTTTATTTTTTGTTTTGTGTTTGTTATTGTAGTTGTTGTTGCTGCTGTCAAATAATAATATTATTAGTGTTATTACATAATAATAACCACACTCTGCTGTTAAATAAAAATATTAGTGTTATAATATAATAATATAATAACAATTCTAAATTAATTGAATATATCTTAAAATGAATCAAATATTATTCTAATTTCATAAAAATAGATCATATCCATTGTACTGTGTATTAAATATATTACATTTAAAGGACGTTTATTTTTTTTTTTTTGTTTGTTATTGTAGTTGTTGTTGCTGCTTTTGTCAAATAGTAATAATAATAGTGTTATCACATAATAATAACAACACTCTGCTGTTAAATAATAATATTAGTGTTACTACATAATAATATAATAACAATACTAAATTAATTGAATATCCCTTAAAATGAATCAAATATTATTCTAATTTCATAAACATAGATCATATCCGTTGTACTGTGTATTTAAGACAAGACATCATAGTAACTCACTTTAGTGAGCGTTTCTGTGCTTTTAAGAATTAAACATGGGCACACAGGACTTCGGAGTTACAGTTTCAATGGGATAAAGCTGAAGTCGTGGTCATGAAAGCCCTAGTTTCCACCATTTCCCTTTCTCTTTTCCATGCCCATGTGATTACAGAAGCAGAAGATGGGAGAAGTGTTATTTTCTTTTCCCCACCTTCCCTAATAATTCCAACTTTTTCCCTTAACCCGGCTGCTGTGAGGAGGGTTACTGTGTATGAAACTATTTGACAGCACCAAGCCTTTTCAATAGATTCTTTCCTTTGGAGAGCAGTCCTGTTTTCTTAGAGTCAGCTCGGGGGCGCCGGACGGGACCGCCGGGCCCCTGGGCTGTGGGGCCGGACCCCGGGATGTGTGGGCGCACTGTGGGGGTGGCACTTCTTCTGGGAGGGCCCGCTTTTTCCACGGGAACCTAATGGAAGACCCGCAAGGGACAGTTCAGGGCTGGATGTTTAAAAAGAAAAGAGTTTCTTTGCCTTTTAAAGCATCTCAACGTCATTACTGCACAACAGACACTCCCATCTCCTCTCACAGTCCTTTCTTTCCCAGCAGGGCCACCGTACAGTCAATTTTGCCACATGAATAATACATCCAGACAATAGGGGGCGGCACTCTAAACAGTAATCTATGAATGATACTAACATGCTTCTCTTCAAATTCTATCTAAACTCTCATTGAAACATTAAGAAACCTATTCAGACTGCAAGTGCAATAAAAAAACATAACAAATTGACTGTTTTTACACACTGACATGACAAAAATTTCATTTCTAGTGACAAAGAACTAATTAGGAACTTGTTAACATCAAAAACACCTTTTACATGTCATACTTTGCCCTTAATTTCAATTGTATACTTGCTTAACATATCATTAAAATGGGTATTTATGCTGACAGTGACAATCTATAATGGCAATGAAAAGAGAAGATAAGTATTTAATTTACCAGTCTTTTGAAGTAATCTATCACCTTTCAGCATGGTAACTTCACCAAGGGTGTTGGAGCCAAATCAAACCTGCTTTAAAAAAGCTTCATTTAAAGAAAGTGACTACAAGAACGAATAAACTTAAAATCAAAATCAATTCAATAAGAATAGAACTAAAATCTATGCTTAATATGTATAAGGGTAAAGATACTTATGCTTGTTTGAGGTCATTCCTAAGGTTAATGGAAATAGTGCACCCCACACACAAACACACACCTGTATGACCGGGCCAATGTTTCAGCATTCATTTTAAAATCAAAAATTGAAGTAGTAAGTAGTGCAGTATGATAGGGTGCACAGCTACAGGAGAGGAGAGGGGTTGTCCCAGGGCTTACACTAGGAATCTACTAAACGGCACACATTAGAAAAGAGAAGGGGTGGGGGTCAGGGGTCCAATTCTGACCGTGCAACAATGGCCTTATAGCTTCTTATATGACTTACAGTAGGAGTCAATGAAAGACGAACATTATAAATGGACAACACCCAGAGAAACAACTGAAGATACCAGCTGTGCCTGTCTAATGCACTGACAGCAGTGGACCAATCACAGCTCTCTGAGCAGCGCTACTTGTAGTACTGTGAACTGATGCACAAAAATATGAGATGATAATTCCAGGTCATGAGAATTATAGGCGTTTAGGTGCTTTGTGCCTTGTATGAATGCAAATATAAATGTAACATCATTGTTGTGTGAAATAATTAAATAAAATTTAATTCATAAATACTATATATATGGAGATATATTTTGAAATTATTATTAGTTTTCTAAAAATAATATCTCTCTCTCTCTCTCTCTCTCTCTCTCTCTCTCTCTCTCTATATATATATATATATATATATATATATATATATATATATATATAATATTTTTAATTATAATAAATTTTCAAAAAAATTAAATTTCTCTCTCTATATAAATATTTTTTTTATCATATTAAATTAAAAAAAAATACTATTTCTCTCTCTCTCTATATATATATATATATATATAAATAACATTTTTAATTATAATACATTTTCAAAAAATACTATTTCTCTCTCTCTCTCTCTCTCTCTCTCTCTCTCTATATATATATATATATATATATATATATATATATATATATAAATATATTTTATTATAATACATTTTCCCAAAAAATAATATTTCTCTCTCTTTCTATATATATATATTTATTATAATTAATTTTCAAAAAAATACTCTCTCTCTCTCTCTCTCTCTCTATATATATATATATATATATATATATATATATAATATTTTTTAATTTTCCCAAAAATACTATTTCTCTCTCTTTCTATATGTGTATATATATATATATATATATATATATATATATATATATATATATATATATATTTAATATTTAAAATACATTTTCAAAATAATATTGAAATTGAAAGTAAAACTTATATATCAATAAACTGAGTTATACATACAAATATTAATTATTCATAATTATTACTACATAAAGATGCAAATTCTCTAATTGATTCTTCTTCCATCTGAATAATTAGAGCCAATGCACAATTTCATGTAATTTGTTTTGTAAATGGTCGGTGTTATTGTGCCATATATGTGTATGTTTTATGCATACCAGGTGCAACAGTAATAAGGACCCGTGTCGTATGCATTAGACGAGGACAGTGTTGTTCGTTGTATCCTCTGTTGCTCACTTACGTGACAGATACTGAGCCGTTACGGAGTGAAATGAACACTCTTCTTCTGTTTGCCAAGCAAGTGAGGAAAAAAAAAACAATGCCATGATGTAATGCATCTCAATTGTCTTCACAATGAATATGAGAAAACAAAAAACTTTCAGTACAGAAAAACCTTGATAGGCCCTGATGGTTGAGCAGAATATCCATCAGCAATAATATTTTCTTTTCTCTCTTTTTTTTACAGTCCAGTGTACAATATCTACAGATAAAGTCATTCTTGATACCTCTCTCTACTTGCATCATTTGTTTTCTCTCTGTAAGTTGATAGTCTTATATATCAGCAATATACAAAAACAATTCTTTTGGAAACATATACAAAAGGATTTTAACTTTGTTTTTTTAAACTGGTCTCAATCCATTAAAGCACCAAAAAAGTGGCATTGAAGCATTCTGAAAGAAAAAGCATGCAGTTCTACAGTTCTACATGATTTCATCTCTCTGTACATCAAAACTATCTCCTCTATTATAAATTGATTCCACGTTTAAACACAGTTACATTCATAAAGCATCAATTACAATGCTTCACTTGTGAATTAAGTAAAAAATAATAAAGAGTCTTTTAGTGCTTCTTTTTCCATAAATAATAACAATAAACAACTAGTAATCTGGCACGTCTCTTTGCGTGAATTCTTTTTTCAAACAATGCTGTATGAATATGCAATTTCATTAACAGTTCACATTTCTCCTCAAATGCTTCCGCGGAGCATCTGACATAAAAATAAAGGTTCCTCAGTCCTGTATTTAATGGTATGTCTCTGTGTTTAGTAAGCTGTCTTCATTTCTCTTTTGTTTTCTGTTTTCCTTCAATGATCCATCAAAAAAGCAACCGGCTGTCACACAACACAAACACAGACGGAGAAGAGGAAAAAAACAGCGGAGCAGGAAGGAGATTTAAAAAAAAGAGCGGATGGATGACAGAGGGCTAGTGTGAAACAGGATGTACCCTTTTGTTCTTTGTCCGGGACAGGTGGTCCTGGGGGTGACGGCTCGGGGTGTTGGTAAGGTAAACCTCCACGTCATCAGGCACTTCTTCAAGAAAGTTGGAGGGGACCAGACCCTTGTGTCCATTGAGCTCACCCTGAATGGAAAACGGAGGATATCACGCACTTATGGCTAAATCACAGCGTGGCAACCATTGCAGGAATAACCTCAAACATTAAAGGTGCTTTTTAAATGGAAAATGGATTTGCAGAATAATATGGTGTCTGCACCAAAAACACAGACGGTGTGATAAATCTACTCACATAATAAAAGCCATCCTCATCGATCTCTCCGAACACTGTGATCACATCACCTGCACAAAACGTCAGTTCAGCCTGAAGAACAGAAAGAGCAAAAACTGTTAGATTTCAGTCATCATTCATAACTGTCACATAGTTCATTTAAAATGCAACAGTGTAGATCTATCTGTCCGTCCGTCTATCTATCCATCCATCTATATATCTATCCATCCATCTGTCCATCCATCTATCTATCTATCTATCTATCTATCTATCTATCTATCTATCTATCTATCTATCTATCTATCTATCTATCTATCTATCTGTCCATCCATCCATGCATCCATCCATCCATGCATCCATCCATCCATCCATCCATCCATCCATCCATCCATCTATCTATCTATCTATCTATCTATTCGTCCATCCATCCATCTATCCGTCCATCCATCCATCCATCCATCCATCTGTCCATCCATCTGTCTATCCATCCATCCATCTATCCATCCATCCGTCCGTCCGTCCATCCGCCTATCTATCTATCTATCTATCTATCCATCCATCCATCCATCCATCTATCCGTCCATTCATCCGTCCGTCCATTCATCCATCCGTCCATCCGTCCGTCCATCCGTCCATCCATCCGTCCGTCCGTCCGTCCGTCCATCCATCCATCCATCCATCCGTCTATCCATCTATCTATCTATCCATCCATCCATCCATCCATCCATCCATCCGTCCGTCCATCCATCCATCCATCCATCCATCCATCCATCCGTCCATCCATCCATCCATCCATCCATCCATCTATCCATCCCTCCGTCCGTCCGTCCATCCGCCTATCTATCTATCCATCCATCCATCTATCCGTCCATCCATCTATCCGTCCATTCATCCATCCGTCCATTCATCCATCTGTCCATTCATCCATCTGTCCATCCGTCCGTCCATCCATCCATCCGTCCGTCCATCCATCCATCCATCCATCCATCCATCCGTCTATCCATCTATCTATCTATCCATCCATCCATCCATCCATCCATCCATCCATCCGTCCATCCATCCATCCATCCATCCATCCATCCATCCATCCATCCATCTATCTATCTATCTATCCATCCATCCATCCATCCATCCATCCATCCATCCATCCATCCATCTGTCTGACACAAGGCTTAAACCTAACTCTGTATTCCTTAAACAAACCTAGGAAATATCAGATATAAAAAGAGACTCTACATTCCCCATTACAATGAAAAGGAAATTTAATATTTTATTGCAACATTCTTTAGTTCAGGTCCAAAACAACATCCACCAAACTTATATACAAACACAGATAAAAAAACACTGGGCAAGGCAGGTCCTCTGGATCAGACTGGGAGCTGTGTTCACAAAACCACAGTGATTGTGCAACCCCTTACCCTCCAGCCCAATAACAGCAAAAACCACACACACAGAGGTCTCAGTGTCACAAATAACCATTCCATATTCCTTACACAGGAACTCACTCACTCACAGCAGAGCACATTTTACCACAGCCTGTCACAAAGCCTTCATAAAAGCATTATAATGATTCATAATATCCAATAAATGCATGCATATACATTGGAATTCATTTAAATGCATATTTTGTTCCCTAAAGCATAACACTAATACTACCATCATCATGAAATGCAAGGCGTCCTGTTACGCTTATTCCTAAGAGAATCATTCATCAAGCATATTATGAAGGCTTTAAAACACATTCAGTACACAAAGTAAATGTATTGTGCATGCATTATAATGTTTGGGCCCCAAGAGTGTCCAGAAACAGTTCAGGTGCTGATGCAGTGCAGTGAGCTCCCTCATCAGGAAATAGAGTGTCATTTGGCACAGGTCCATTGAGTGTAGACTCATTACTTCCTTCCACACTCACCTCCTCGCTCTGCAAGCTGCCCCCATAGTGGGCCTGTGAGCCAGCGGCAATGGAAAGGTGACAGTAAGTGACAATGGGGTGTAAAAGACTTGAAAATACCACTACTACTGATAATATAGAATTGATGAGATAACCGGTCATTACTGAGGACACTGTGCTTTTAAATGTATCGATTTCAAAAAATGCTATTTTTGCTATAGATTTTTATTTTTAAATAAAGTAAAATTACATTTTATAATTAACACGTAAACGTAAAACAAAAAAGCACAGCATGATTTATGAATGCCAGTAGAATTAGTTGTCAGGATGGCAACATGAATAGCCCAATTTTATTATATTCTTTTTTCGACGCCTTCTATATTCAGAAGTGCATATTACCAATTTAGTGATGTAACATTTTTTGATGTTAAAATGCTTTCTACGGCCCAAGCCAAAACAGCTACATTGGCTCAACCAATACTTTTCCAACCAATGGCAGACCAGAGACTTTATTGTTAACTAAAACTATTAAAATGTTTAACTTTTAAGTCAACTAAATTTCTTACTAAAATTAGAAATGTTACCTTAACTGAGAAGAATAAGTTTTATTGAAACTTAAGTATAATTATGCATAAAGTACTTAAATTGTTAAAACTAAAATAAAAAAAATAAAAAAATTAAGCTAAATAAAAATCTTAAAAAACGATTAAAAATGACAGAAGCGCACAACAAAAAATAACATTGGCACATATGGTCAATGTTTGGGAAACCAAGTCAGACAGGATTAAAACGACATGTGTGAACTATATTTAGAGAGAAACTAAATCTTTAGAGCTGCCATGTGCCATCTGATTGAACGGTAAAATAAATACAAACCACATTGTAGCCGCAAAAGCAAAGCCAACAGGCTGAAAATGAATTTTGGTGGCTATTACGGAGGCAGACATCCAGGCAATCCACCGCAAAATCAAAAGCTTATGGGATGAGACCCAAAGTGCAAGAAAGCTCTCTATTAGTACCTCCACATCAACGTTAGGAGAGCTCTCTCTGGGATCATAGTCATATAGGGCCACCATCCTCCGCGTCGACACTGGGTGCTGCCTTCCACTCCTTTTGTTCCTCTCTGAGAAAAAATATGCACGAATAGAGGAATAAAACAATAAGTTCTGGAGAGAAAGATATTTTGATATTTAAAAATAATCAGAAATAAATATGTATAAAAAAGGAAAGCATGATTTATGAATGAAAGCAAGCCCGTTTGTCATGATTTTGACGCTATTCATCTAATTGAATGCCCTCTTGTGGATAAATTCAGAGTTGCATATAACCAACTTTCAAGGTAAAGTGTTTTTTTTTATGTTAAAGCTAGTGTAGGCAATTTCAGAGAGGCTAGAAATAACAAGTTATCTTTGAAAGCATAAGATCCCACCCTCCCATGAGAACGTCTCTAAAGCCATGCCTGCACAGCATCACGAGAGACAGCGTTAAATGCAAATAACATCATAATAATAATGAACACAAACAACTTAGACCCGACTTGTACCACCTGACTGCTTCAGATACTTTTCAGCATTGATAGTGTTATCATAGAAACGCTCAAAGTAGAACGTCATGGGTTGCCATCTCTAAATTATGGTAGTTAGGGAATGATTGCAGCATAAGCTCATTGTTTGGGTTCAGGAGGAACTGTAAAAGGCGGCTGCTAGAGCCCTGCATTTCAGCCAACTTGTTTACAACCCTAGGGCTGGGCTTCAGGAAATCTTCAGGAGAATTGTCACGTCACAGCTCACATGTGGGCCTTTTTTAGGCTTCTCCTTCCTTTTATATTTTAGATATTCATTAATTAAAAGAAACTTCGAGAAGTTAAGATTTAATAAAGAAACTAAAAACGAATTGCTTTGCCATAAAAAAAACTGAGCTACTTTAATAGTTGATTACAACAGTAGTGTGGAATGGAGAGGATATATTAATATTTAGACCACTGCTATTATTGATCGCTGTCAGGGTGCGAAGATAGTTTCAACCAGAATTAGAAAACATTGTCTAAAATGATTTCTGAAAGGATTTCAAGAGTGTTGACTGCTTTTTAGGACAACAAAAGGATTTGACAACTTCTTCAAAATGACACATGCAACACTTTTTTCTCAAAATAAATACGAAAGTCATGATAAAAAAAAAAAATCACATTTATTGGTAAATACAAAGCTGCATATTACCAACTTTCAAGGTGAAGTGTCATTCATTGTATGTTAAAAAGATTTCTACCATTCAAGCCATTGGACTTAACCATTGATATGAGCTTTGATAATTTACATTTTTAGGACAATAAAACAAATTTACAAATTCTTCAAAATGACACATGCAGCACTTTTTCTCGAATAAATACTCAAGTCATGATATAAAACAAATAGAAGGCACATTTAGTAGTAAGTTGACAAGTTTCCAATGTCCAGTACTCTGATCTGTGGGGTTCAAATGTCTTAGTGTACATTGAAATGTCACAATTCAAATATATTAAATGAGAGATAATGATCACGTGAACTACTTTGTATAAACTGTATCCACAAGATGATTTAAATACAAAACCCAGACATTTTTAATAGTAGTTGCAGACTTTTGGACCCCACTGTTCAATCTGCATTAAGTGTCAATGGGAACAGAAGAATAAGTCATGCTCACATTTAGGTGTCATTCAAGTGATGAAGGGAAACTTGGAGGTGAGCTGAGAAAAGGCACTTAAGTGAAAAAGAAGCTTTGAATGAGAAAACGGATGAAGAAAAGATGGGGGCACGAACCTCTCTTGGATTTCCGGGACCTGCGATTAATTGAACGGCCATCTTTGAATCTATTACAGTTCACTTGAGGAAAAAAAGAAGAAGAGGAAAGCAAGAAAGAAATGGAAGAGAGAGAGAGGAAAGGATGAAGGCAAGGAAGGCACAGGATTTAAAGAAAAAATCTGCCTTTGACATTCTGCTATATGACTTCTTTTATTTTCCATAGATGAAAGAAAGTCATATGGGTGGTGACAGAATTGATTTGATGGTGAACTATCCCTTTAAGGGTTCTAAAGTGAAAACTTGGCAGACTAGCACCATGTTAATCTTCTGTCAAACAAATTAGAATAGAGGAAAGAAAGGCAGAAGGCAGAAAATGAAGTACGGAAAGATGGGCAGGGGTCAGCAGAAACTACCTGTTAGCTCATACCTATTTTCTCAATGGGTGTGTTGAGAGGAAGAAACCCTTGTTTGAGCAGCTGGTCCATCATTTCATCATCATCCGTCTGGATCTCTGACACCATGTTACATGGGATGAGCCCCCTGCGGCCACAGACCTCTGCTCTATAGAATCCATCTGTGTCTTTCTCTCCAAACACCTGGACAACACAGCAGGGCCATGATTAAACTCATTTCCTTGCATTTTTAATCACACTCACGCTAATGTCCTCTACTCCATTTGGTACGGTAGCAGTACTTCTAATGTTTTCTATCTTGCATTATTCACTTATGCTTCTATCGTTTTCATTTGTAATAAAGTGTCTGCTAATTAAATAAGGCCACTGAATTCAGATGATAGAAATAAGTACATTTGAATAGCAAGACAGAATAGAACACTAAAATAGAACAGAACGTACAACTAGCAATACACAAAGTATAATTTCTAATTAAAAAGTCATATACATATGAATGGATTATACTGCATTATTCTGATTATATACTGTACAAATGACATAAATATGATATAATAATGAATTTATATTGAAAAAATATATATTAAAAAATCATATTGTACTTTATAATTTAATCAATCATTCTTAATATTAGCAAGTATATTGGTTCATACATATATAAATATAATTATGGGTATAATTCAAAATTCCAGTATTAATCCATACCTAATAGAATTAGAATATACTAGATTTTGCATATAAAATGATCAATGCACAATGTTTTTAAATAAATTAAATAATTAAATAAATATAAATAATGATTAAGCCATATAAGTATTTATAGATATACAAAAAAAAGATAATACGTATTTTTAATACTGTACAAAACCATGAATATCTTATAAATGTTTTGTATTGATGCATCCCAGCATAGAAAAGAATTCAAATTGGAAAATAATTCATAATATTTAGTTATGAAAACCCAATTTAGAAATGAATAAATACTTTGACTACCGTGTTTTCCCGCATATAACCCCTGGGTTATACCACAAATTTTTTACATGTAATAATATTTAAATACATTTGTTATGTCTCTAAGGACATACAATTTTTTTTTCTTTCTTGTGAGTTTTGTTGTCTCTGGCGCTTGTACTTTCATTCTGATAGCTGGTATTGATAGGCTGTCTGACCTGTCAATCATGCAAGAAGACGTGATTGGCTGTGCTGCCATGAGGGCGTGCTCTTCTCATCTCATCCGATGATCAACACCTGTAGAATACGCTTCTTAAGGGACGTGTTGCTGCACAGCGGGAGAGACTGCTCTTTCTTTTTGTTCTGATTCTGACTTGTGTTTGTTTTCTCTTGTTTGAATTTCGCGCACAAGCACTGTGTACCGAGCCTGAACAGTTATGGATAATTGACATCATGTGAGAAACATTCGAAATGTGAACTTACACAAAAAAGTTCATCAATCTATGGGTGCGGGTTATATAAAGTTGCGGGTTATGCGAAAGATTTTTTACACAAAACCCCAAAACCCGTGGGCTATATGAGGGTGCGGATTATCTGCGTCTGCGGGTTATATGTGGGAAAATACGGTTTTAATTACTATTAATAATTATAATTTCTGAATAGATGCCTCCAATATTAAAAGTGGACACAAAAGAAAAACAAGCTGTGGAATTAAATAACGGTTGAGAATTGCTTGACATCAGTCAGTTTCGAGTAAACCTTTATGATTTGGCCCTCCTTGAAGGGAAGTTCCTCTACAGCAGCATCAGGGTTGGGAGACATTGACAGGGGGTCGTAGTCAAACATGGCAACAAATATTCGGGAGTCCTCTGGCTCTGACTCCTCATAGTATTCCGGAGACCGCCGTTCCCGTCCTCCATAACCATCTGAAACACAGAAGAGGGCAAGCTTCTGCTACACACAGAAACCAAAGAACAGCTAAAGCCCCCCAAAAAGACTGAAACCCTAGCCTAATCTATTTCTTTAGAGACAGTAGAAGTCCACATCTGTGACAGCAAAACACTTTTCAGATAAGCATGTTGCTACATGACTATATGATATACAATGTCTTAAAATAAAAAGAGGCAAAAACCACATTAACATCATTAACTCATAAAATGCTAATCGCACCTGATACAAATGCATATTCCCTATCCAGTAAAATGATCTGCCGTACAGCACTGGGGTAAGATACGAGCATATTGAAAACAGAAGTAAGAACACGTTTGAAATGGCCATGCATGTTAAAAGAACAAGGGAAGGATAAAAACATTGCTGTTTTACTGTAAAGACACACAGAACTTTCCTGGAAAGACATGCAGCAACTCACTCATAATACTTTACTGGGATGATCCACTACAGTTCAAAATTACCGGTAGGTATCCAAAACCCTTTTATGTTATCTTGTACCAATGGCTGTTAAGATAGTATAGTGCACAGTAGACCATGCCAGTTAATTAGAAGTGTAAATGGAGCCGATAGAAGTGAATCATGCACCAGTTACTGATAGAATATGCAGAATAACATTCACAAGCAGCATTTAAAACCACAGTTATCATAGAGCTCAATGAAAGCTGGCACAGGGGTGAAGACATCTCTGCTCATTTGGTCGGTAGTCACACAACATCCAACAGTAGAAAGACTTCCATGCAAATGAAACTATCAAGGATCTCAAAGCAAAGCTTTTTAAAGTTAAGTAAAAGACGGATGATGAAGGAGGGGTTCACAAACACTGTCTGGTGTTTTAGACCACACAATAAGCACAAGGAAAGGAGAATTTACCCTTAAACAGACCAAAACCCGAAACCTAATCCTAATTATGTAAGACAAATGAACAAATATGGGGAAAAATAAATGTAGAAATTGCCTCTTGATTAAAACCTAAATAAGCATATAAAGATGATCTATACTGTCTTCCGAACGTTAACGAGAGGCTCCCACATGTCTATCCTCCTGTTCTTTTTAAGATCAGCAACGCAAGTAAAGCTCTAGCGACTGCATTTGAGATGTGCAAGTAATTATATGATTACACTCCTGGTTAAAAGATATGTGAAGCTTGCATTTTTGTTTAAATACTGTAAATATGAGTTGTTTGAGCTGTACAACTGTCCCAATTTTATTTTAGCACTGTGACTACTGCCGAAGAATGAACGTCTGTGTTATAAACTACACTTTATGAATAGTCACCTGTTTGAGTCCCTTTTGTGAAGTTTTGATCAAATGTGTGTATTACGTTTGATTTTTGAGACTTTACTTCTGAGAAAATGTATTTTATTTAAAAAAATTGTACCATATATTCAAGTGGACTATTTTAAACAACGTCACAGAAGCAGTCAATAGAGCTTACCTTGTATTAAGTTAAGAAAAAAACATTTAAAGACCCCATGAAATCACTTAGAAAATGCAGTCTGCTTTGCAGTATTAATGTTTTTTCCTATTGAAATGGGAGGTTTACGTTTAATTTTTTTTGATAGATTTATATTTTTGGCTATTTTAAGTTGTATATATATGGCTGTGTTTATATATATATATATATATATATACACAATGTGATGTATTAATTTTGTCAGCATTTCTGTGTAGGCTAGCATGCGCAGTGGCCTGTTATGCCAAGCTAGTTGAGCAAACATGAGTTTCAGAGAAGTTTTAGAGTTTACAAAATTACAAAATCAAATCCAAACTCATTTAGATGAAGTTCACGTTGCTTGCTATAGACATTCTCTGTCAACTCAGAGTTTGATCCACCCGTGACGCAGCATGTGCACTTGAAAGTTTGACATCTGCAGTGAACACCCAATCACACGAAACATGACAAGCATCAGTTTGATTTACTTCCCCTGTGAGGCTCGGTACAATTAACTTCTCTGCTGAAGATTAAGAGATAATTATGGAAAATATCAAGAATTGAATCCAAAGCAGGAAAAACACTGCTGTTGACACAACATTTTGAGAATACAGCTGAAAGAATTTATCCGACTATACTAATAATCCAAATTAAATAACCACTCATTCACCGTAAAAGAAAACATTAGTTTAGAGAAAACTTTATGTATTCTGAAGCTTGAATTTATTTGTACATATTTATATTTAATCAAAATATTTAAATGAAGTTAAATGAAAACTTGAATATAAATTCTTAAAATATAATTACTTATGTGTAATGCATTAAGAATAAAATTATATTATAATTATTATATATAATTCAAAAAAATAATAAATAGTAATAAATATACTAAATAATCAGCAGCAAATGGCCAGGCTTTTGTCTCCAAAATACTTTCACTGTGAACTGCTTTATTTCGGAGCAAGAGATGTCCAACTTTATTGCATCAGAAATGTCACCTTACTCTGAGAGAATAAAATCTGCTTTGGAGCCGGTTAGCCCTGTAGAGTAAGTTACCATAACCATCCATCTTCTTGAACCCCAAAAAATCAGAGTTTGCTCAAACTAAACTCAAACTTACCTCGGTAGCCACCAAAACACATTTATATCTTTACAAATAGTCCACTCAAAGCTAATAGACATAGACTAAAAGTCACAAAACTCTCACATTTTGATTTCATGAGGTCTTTAAACAAGATACTCTTGTAATAATTTGATATATCAGGTCAAATTTTACTGGAAATTTTTGTTAGATTTTCTTTTTCATGAGGAGCCACGCCACATACCATATCGGTGCTCAGTTCGCTGTGGGGGCCATTTCCTGCGGTGGGCTACATTGGTATAGTAAACATCGTCCTTGATAGGTGAGAGGTTCCCCTCACTCCCCTCACTGTTATTCTCCACGGTGATCTCTACGGGAAACACCAATCAGAGCATTACAGCCACACCCCCTCTACTCAGCCCGTGAGTTGTGGATTATGATGTTGTCAAGGCTCTCTAAATGTGTTTTAGGATCACAATGCCATTCTGATGCATTAGATTCAAAATTACATACTGATTTTAAAACAGTATTTAAAGCCAAGTGACTTGAGTTGCTCCAGAGTAAAACAGCAATGTTCATAATGAAGCTGATACTTTTTTAGGTGATAATAAGTGGGCCCTGTTAGCAGTTCCATTTGTATAATAGAAAAAAACTGTTAAATAACTCTCCCTAATTTTTTAAAATCTGAAACAGGATGAATGGCGGAGGTCAAGCAAAAGTGATGGGGTACATCAACGGACTGCCAAGACCTGTAGGCTTATATAGCTGTCATCATGATACATGTACTGTACTGCAAGGAAAACGGAGGACCACACAAGAAGTGTCTCTATGAAAGATAGGAAAGTAGGGAGAGTCCAAACATATGACCTCACTAACCAATGGAAGGGACTGTCATTGGTCTTCTCTGAGCGGGTTGACAGCCATGACTCGTCCTACGGCCGGAATGGTTCAGTCTATCCGAGCGTCCCGTTGAGGGAGAGCTCCCTAAAATCTTCAAAAGCAAACAATAAAATGTTAATCAAAGCCTGTGGTGCCTTAAAAATAATATCTATAATAAAAATAACCTATTCAAAAAGATTCCCATCACCCCCAAAATGTAAAAAAATCTTTAGAGAACGTGATTCTAGTCCCAAGTGAAATCAAAACAAGGAGGATGAACCCGCCAAAACATTTAACATAAACAATTGAAACAAACTCTGACAACAACATGAGCAGGGTTTTTGGCAGAAATCAGATGCTTAGCTAAAGACCATTTTGGTTTTTGTTCTGCTCCTCTTTAGTTAATTTAATGTAGCTTGTGTGATATGAGATTTCTGATTCAAATACAGTGGAGTTCGGTTAAGTCGACGGCCTCAGGGTTGCAAAAAAGCGTCGCGATAACAGTTTAGCGAGATAACCAACAGCCAATATGGCGATTTATTTGATGAAGCGATCGGCATGCTATAAAAATGTACATACACTGTATATGTTTGCTAACAACAAAAGGCATATGTGCACCAACTAACAGCAGAGATTTACCAGGATACAATAAAAACACCTTCGATTCTCGATACAAACCTTTAATTATATTCTCCAACATTGCAAACACAATTTCGCTCACAGTAAACAATCATAACATCTTCATGAAGTCATCACGCTGTACTAGATTGCATACTTTGTGTTCTGCCCGTCTAATATGCTTTCTCAACAAATTCGGCTTCGTCCTGGCTTTTAATAACCTTCAATCCGTTCTTCAATTCGCAGCGGCGCTGAGCAGAGCTCACATCAGAACCAGAAACAGGGATGCGTTTGTGTGTGCGTGCGTGCGCGCGCGCATGTGTATGTGTGTGTTCGCGTTGTGTGGCTGTACTAGATTGCATACTTATGTATGTACTATCATACATATTATCACCAATAAATGGCTTTAACCAGCCTTGGAATTCAGAGTTTGATTCCCACTCCTTCCTGTATAATTGGGTGTACAGTTTTGACTGAGACAAGATAAGCAAGCCAGCTAGTTAGCTTTTGTCACAGAGAGGCGCACACACACAGTGGACGAGAGTACGTGACTGAGGCTGTGTGAGTCAAACAAATGCAGCGATTTATATTCGTGCAGTGATTTAATTATTTTTGCGTAATCAGTATACTAGAAAAAACTGTTAAATAACTCTCCCTAATTTGCGTAATCAGCCAGCGGCGGCTTGCTGGAAATTCATTTGCACATGGAGGAGTGAACATCTGCTTTGCCTGCATCTGGGCGGATCTGCTGCGCGAGGACCGCGATCTACGTGCAATGCGAACTCAGCGTATGCGCAGTGAACTCAGTCACGAGATAACCATGTGAAGTGGCGTATATGTACCTCGTTTTTGCTCAAGATACTAGGATTTGGCAACATAACAGAATCGACATAACCCACAAGAAAATAATAAGACAAAGAGGGAGTTTGGCGGTTCCACTTCAAAAACGTCGACATAATATTATTGGCGAGTTAACCGTGACTCGAGATAAGTGAACTCCACTGTAATTCTACACTGTGGTCTGTCGACACTTGTAATGTTTTAATTCTATAAAAGTGTAAATGAAACTATTCATAGGTGCTGAAAATCTTTATATGTATAGTAGTCAGGTCCTTAACAACCAGACATTCAGGGAGATATTTCCCCCAAATATTCAGTATAATGGTTGATTTTCCAATCACTGACCTTGATGTATGAGCAGGTATTAGTAGCAAACAACCATGGGAGGTAAAACACACCAAAAAAAGACATATCTGTGCTGCTCAATTCAGAGAAGTGTGGATAAGATATCTGTTCGAGCCAACGCACAATGCAGCACAACTAACTGGATTACAACACCGCTAACTTGATTGAAGATAGCGTGGTGCAAACCAGTTTTAACTGTGCAGCACAATTCTGACTGGTTAACTCTTCATGGTTGAAACTGTGCAGACAAACAAACAAACCAGCTTTGATCATTGCAATATGTGCACCACACTGTTTATCGGCTTGCATAAATAACTTGTCCACGTCACGCTGTTGATTGTACAGATTTATCCTTACTTTGGTGTGTTTGGCTTCCTATAAACAACTCTAAACCAGTGTTTCTCATCCCTGTTCCTTTAGACACCCCAACACAACCCATTTTTGAACTCTTCCTAATCAAACACACCTTAATCAACTCATCAGCTCACCAAGACCTGAAATGAATGGGTCAGATGAGGGAGACATCCAAAATGTGTACTGATGGGGGTGCCTCCACGAACAGTGTTGAGAAACTCTGCTTTAAACTGTTTCAAAGTTGGACTCTAAATTATAAGTTGGAGAACTGTAGAAACATTGTCATTTGATTTGTGACTCTTCTTACAACAGAAACAAGAAACACACAGAAATGGCCTTTAGGTAATCAAAACAAACCTACACATCCACAAAATCTCACTCGACACTCTAGGAATCAAACAAAGTCACATGAGATCTAAAACAAATCAAGAAAGTCAAGAAAGATCTTACAAGCAAAAATCCCCCCCCCCCCGAAAAAAAACAGCAATATCAAAAGGTGAAATCAAACAATAACAAAGTTAAGCAACGTCTAGTGAAACAGACCGAACAAAAAAGTGAAACGAAAAGAACCAAACCAAATAAACCAATGACAGAATGGGTGGAACACCATGAACAGAAGAATGGTTTTATTGCTTATCTATGGGAACACAAAGCAGTTGGCAGATGAGAAGAGGGCGGAAGGGTGAGAGGAGGGGTAGGAGACACACACCAGGGGTTCATCCATTGCCCTGTTGAGTCTGGCCACAGAGTAGGCCCTAATGTCCCTGTGATAGGTCCTGCCAACCTCGCTCAGCCTGCCCTCGCTCCGGAACCTGCGTTGGGGGTGGTGATGGTGCGGATGATAGTGGTAATGGTGGTACGACTCCCGCATGCTCCTTGTCTCCGGAATGGCGTCTAGGAAGTCCTCCTCCACACTGCATTGGCGGGTCAGTGTCCTTTTCCTGCCAGCAGCTAGGGCACGGCGCTCCACTGGCCCTTCGCTATGAATCACCCGCATGTTGGGGCCAGAACCCACTCGCAGTGGGCTGCCTCCTGTGTATGAGTGGTAGCCTCCACGGTAAGTGAGCGGATACTCCTCCTCACTCCCACAATCTAGTCCGCTGTCCGGGCTCTTACTGGTCTGCCTGCTGCTGCTGCTGCTCCAACACTGCGGGCGCTCCTCTATAGAGGTGTAGCGTGGAGAGGAGCGCTGCCTTTGCAGCCTGCGGATGCACTTACTTGGGGAGAGGTGGTTTGGCTGCCGCGAGTCCTGGTGGTATGGCCTTGGGCTCCTGCATGGAGTGCCTGGACGAGTCTCCTCGAAACGCAGCCGCTGGCCCATGACCTCCACCCCAGTGTCAGGATCCTCCTCGGCAACCTCTGGGATGCTGTGGAGCCGCTTGTGGGAGCGCAAGGAGCGCTGTCGTACCACCTCGCGCTGCAAGTCCCAACTGTCTCGTTCCACCGCTAGGTCCTGACGCCTGTAATATGCCTTTTAGAGGCCGGAGAGTGTGATGGACGAGGAAGGAGCCAAAGTTTCAGTTAGATTTGGATGTTTTTCAATTAGTTAAAATCGGGATCGTTTTGGCGTTTGTTTTTTTGATGGTGTTAGAACAGGCAGAGAAGATAAAACAGTGTGCAAATAGAGAACAAAATGGGAAAAGAAAGACAAAATAAAGACAGAATTAGTTATCGGAGATCATGGTCGAATGTAGGGCATGCAGTCTCATTCCATGACGGACATGACATGCGACGGAAGGGAATCTGTGGAAGGAAAATGTCAGGAAATGCAAACCATACAGAAAATGAGAACCGGAGAGTATCACATATGCAGGGTTCATTGAGACAATCCACTAACAAAGAACAGTCCAACAACAACAACAAAAAATATTTATATACAGATGAGAATTCAGAACACATAACTTCAGAAATGAATAACAGGCAATTAAAGGATCAAGACTAAAATCTATGGACTACACAAGAATACAAATTAAACAAAAACAGAAAAAAACGAAAAACAAATGGAGTTTCGTCTGTCAAGCAAAACGTGAATCGTGTCAAAAGTAGACCAGTAACCTGGAATGGAAGTTAAAAAAATATATTAAAAATATATTTATATATCTTTTCTAATGATTTCAAATTGTGTATGAAAATTGTGATTGGTAGTTTAGAATTTCTACATCCTGATACACACAGTTGATATTTTTGGGATTAAGTGTTCATGGCAATTGCAGAATATTTAAATATATGTATTGTAGTTGTTTTTTTAGTGTTTGAGGTCAGCAATGCTGCAAATATATTATATATGAGGCAAAACATATCCAAAAACAAAGGAATATAATCTATATAAGGTGTTAGCTTTCATACCACAATCCCAATGTCCGCTCAGGTCTCCAAAAAGATAACTCAAAACAAAAATGACAAAAACTGAAATATAACATACCATTTATTGCTTCATATATTCAATACATAGTGTATTTTCTTTTGTAAACCTTTCTGCATTATAGTTGTTTATATATAATATAATATATATATATATATTTATTTTTAAAGAAATCTTAACAATATTAGACATTTTTAATGAAGAGACAGATATTCACAAGATAGTAAAATTACACTGAGAAAAGTAAAACTTAACAGAAGTGTAACCATGAGACAAACATAATCAAAAGTGAATAACTGTTTCATTTAAGCATACTTTACTTAAATGAGATTCCCAAAATGCCCTTGGAATGATATGTGCATTTTCACCTAATCAAGCAGAAGCTAATTTGACACTTTAAACAGGTTAAATTTATGTAATACTTATACATACAGTACACAAACAAACCCTGTCTTTATTTAATAATAATAATAATCACAAACACATAAAACCATGGCATTATATTCCAAGAGATGAACACTTCAGGCAAGGCAAACAAATATACAATGTATATATCAGCACATATGTGATTGTCATATGCAATAAATCGAAGAATCTGCTAAATAATGCCGTCAATTTCAAGTTACAAGAGCCACTTCTACTATATAGAATAATCCAGATTGTATTCTACTAGATACAAATGCATAGTGATGCAGTACTTAAAACACCTGGACAGCATAAAGCATATCAGATCATCTACTCATGCATTGCGTGTGCAGCCTCAGGTTAAGCCATTCAGATGTATTGAGCTTTGTATGACTGGACAAGCTTATACAAAGCTGGCTAAATGACTGGATGACGTCGAAGTTCGGTAGTGCAAAGCGACCCACTTTTAGGACCCAGGAGAGACTGAGGATGGGTTGACCTGTTAAGATCTTGTCGCTCAAGCTTTGGGTACAACATTAGAGGTCTAACACCCTCTGTTTCAAATTCAAAATCACAAAAACACAAAATATCCAGCGCTAGTCATATTCAGGACAAATCAGAGGAGTTACTTTATTACAAAAATACGCTTACCTCTAAAAACCGCCTTAACCAAACCGCAGTTGGCCTTTCAAACCGATTCTATAAGGTTGAAGTGCCAACCCGCTAGTACCACCCCCTCGGAGGAGCCCTACAGACCACGGCATACTCCATCCCCCTTCGTCTGTCCCAGCCTCTAGCCTGCGGCCCTGTGGCCCACGCAAAAGACAGACGGCGGCCGGTAGGGTGTCTGTTCCATACCTTAAGCGTGTTGTGTGAGTTGATGCTGCGGCGGCGCCCTTCTTCCAGCTGCATCTCCGAGTACAGCTCCTCCTCATCCTCCTCCATGATGTCAGACAGATCGGAGCCCCGACTGCTCTCGGTGTAGTAGTCCTCACTCTGGCTGTAGTGATGATGCTGGATTATCAGGGACAAAGAGATCTTTATGATTTAAACAAACCTTCAACTCAACGAAAATCTCACCATGTTTCTAATCAATAATTTTGGCCCTAATCTCTTTTGCTCATCCATACATCACTTCTAATTGATTTGGCAAATCTGTGTTTTTTTTCTTCTATTTGTATAGCTTAGTTTGATTTGATTGGATTTTATATTTGGTTTGTATATTTGTTATTTATATTTGTTATATGTATATATATATATATATATATATATATATATATATACACACACACAGTATACATATATTCTCTTCTCTTTGTTTAGACCAATGATTTATTTGTATGTCGCTTCCATTTCTCTGTTCCTTTGTAAAGCAACTTTGAAGTCTTGTGCCAAATAAACGCAAATTATTATTATTAAATAAGAAAAGAGCGCAAATAATAAAAGAAAAATAAAGAAAAGAAAAGAAACAAATAAGCATCTCAAAAAAAATTATTTAAACATTTGGGGCACATGCAAATGACATTTCACCAATGTTAACAGAGAAGAGACAATACATTTCAGTACAATTATTCAACATTAATATAGTTATATAAAATATAATATATTATATAATATACATAATATATTATATTATATATAACATTTATAATATAATATTAATATAAAATATTGTAACACTTGGAATGTATATTTTGCAACCATAAATAACCAAAAGCATAATAAACCATAAATAAAAAGAAATACCCATTTCTTGTGTTGAAAACAACAGAACTAAAGCACTTTCAAGATGTAAAGATTGTTGTTCCCAGGACTCACGTTTCTGCCCAGCTCAGAACCTCTGAGAAACTCGTCCACAGAAGCTCCTCTTCGCCTGACATGGGGCGAATCGTACCCGTCCTCTTCCTCATCTGAGTTTAATGAGTGTGAAGCGTTACCCTTGTCACTGAAGATGTTCCTCCTCTCCACCTGAAACAGGTCACAACTATCAAGTCAGAGTTTCACATTGCAAGAGATTTATTCGCATTTGCGACTAAAAAGAGAGTGTGCGAATTGTAAAATGTTCTTCAGAGCAGGTCTGTGAATAAAAAGTCCCAGCGGGTCCTCAGTTTTACACAATTCAAGGTCATAATGAATCTCAACTATTGATGGTCCGTCAAAGGAAGGAAAGATTAAGAACATTATTTAACATATTATTCAATATATAGATTTTACTAGTATCAGCTGAATCTGTTTATATGTTAATATACATGTAGCAAAATATCAAAACATTGAGCATATATAATGTTAACAATGAAATTAATACAAATATTATTTCATATTTCATATACAAACACAAATTACAAAAGGAAGTTCTGATAATAATAAAGTTACTACTTTATACATTTTATATAGTAATTTTTTAAATACATAATTGTTTCTACTTTAATTCTTTTTTTAAATTATAAACGTTTAAATGGCGACTGTCACAATCTTTTTTCAAACATTCATTAAATATTGAATATTTAATTAATATAGTTGCAATTAAAATTTTTCACCCCCCTGGAGACTGTAATAATTTAAAAATGTAAGCTTTTCTAGAGATACAGTTTTATTTTTTATTGGATCCATAATGGTTCAGGGGCAAATTAAATGTGATAATGTTTTTAATTCAATTAATTGTATGGCATGGTACAAAATTGTGTTAAAACGCAATTAAGCCTTTAGAAACTCTATAGCAAAACTGAGTTGGCTTGTGCTGTTACACACACATACATTTAGCCCATGTATGTGCAAAATGTATATATTGTATAGAAAATGTATATAATGTAGCAGCAAATATGTCAAAAGAGCTCTCACAAAAGCTATACAGAACCCTCAATTTACTGCTAACGACTTGCAAGATGACCAGATGAAAGGAGGAAAAATGCATTTCAGAGTATAAGAAAAAGACTACACAAGTATGGCCTTCATGTTGGGACATGTTGCTGAATGCAACACTTTGATTCTTTTGATTTTGTATATTTTGAAGCATCAAGCCATTTTGGCAACGATGGTGATGCCTTTGGTGCTTGATGATCAATGATGATCAGACTTTCCTGTAGAACAGCCATCCCAAAGCATACACCCAAATCTACTTAAGTTTGGTTCAGAGATCAGTCGTAGAATGATCTTAAGTGGCCTGAACAGCCTTCAGATTTAAATCACATTGAAAATATTGCAGTAAAGATGTGACAGAAGCTTCTAAGCACGTTTATTGGAGGTTTTAAAGAATAAAAGATTCTGCACAAAATTTGACTTTTGGCAGTTGAATAATTTTGTGCATGAATGTTTAGAACTAATTTGATTTTTTTTCTCATCAACTTTACATTCACCATTAATAAACTTTCTATAATAGTTTACTGATGCCTTTGTTGAATTGCATTAAAAAAAAGTTCACGGCAGCAAAATGTCTTGCAGGTCAAAGGGGGTTGAATAATTTTGATTGCAACTGTATGCAAAATGATGCAATATATTTAGCAAATTACTATCAAGTTTATGGCCACTGAATGGTCATCATGTCATTTCATGGCGTTTGACGTTGAGTGAAAACACTGATTGAGCGATGAGGCATGATATGGATTTTGGAAAGTTGTATTGTATCTTTTAACATACCTTCTGATGTTCATTCATGTTCATTTTGTAATGTAACTAGGAAAGCTGAAGAGATGATCTGCTTCCCGCTGCTGCTTCACTTGATCTGAGGCGGCAACAACGATCTGTCATGCCACATTAAAGAGTGCCAAAATGGCATTTATTGTTCGAATTGCTTAATAAAATTAATTGAATTTGAAATCTGGGACTTTGTTTCATATTAAACGTCAAAGCGTAAAGCTTACTGCGATTCATTGGATGGGAGGGGTGCTGAAATTTTCAGTTCATTCATCAACTGAAAACAGCACAGACTAAAAGATCGATCCTTGGCATTAAGGAATGGATATCGTGTACGGGAAGGGCGAAGGGTGGACGTGTGGATGCCAGGGCGTGGGGTGAGGGACAGAGTGAGAATGGATGATATGTGTGTGTAGTAGTAATATTAAATTATTAAATATATTTTTTATTCTAATAAATTAAATCATTTTGCGTGTAAATCTCTCCTTGTATCCAATTACTACAGAAAAAATTAACCGATCAATTTTCATTGTGCCCCTAAAGTTTTTTAATGTTCTCCTTGGGAAATGTACCGTATTTTCCTGCATATAACCCGCGGGTTATACCAGATTTTACAAACCCCGCAGGGGGTGCGGGTTATATAAAAGTGCTGGTTATATCACACTTTTTTACACGTAATAATACTTCAATATATTTGTTTTTCTTTCTTGTGAGGGTTGTTGTCTCTGGCTCTTGTACTATCACTCTGACAGCTGGCGCTGATAGACGGCCAAAAAGATGTGATTGGCTGTGCTGCCATGAGGGCGGGCTCTTCTCATCTCATCTCATCCGATGATTAACACCTGTAGAATACGCTTCTTAAGGGACGAGCTGCTGCACAGCGGGAGAGACTGCTTTTTCTTTTTGTTTTGATTCTGACTTGTGTTTGTTTTCTCTTGTTTGAATTTCGCGCACAAGCACTGTGTACCGAGCCGGAACAGTTATGGATAATTGACGTCATGCGAGCAACATTCGAAATTCGAAATGTGAACTTACACAAAAAAGTTAATCAAACTATGGGTGCGGGTTATATGTGGGAAAATACGGTGAGTGTCAAATCCACAATGTAGAGAATGGACGGTGCTCATGAATGATCGATCAGATTCATTCTTTGATTGAAAAAGTGATTCGACAGGATCGGCTCCGTAGAGTCTGTGACCTGACAGTTTAAGACTTCTGGGACACAAACCATTCGCATTCACCCTCGCTCTCCTCTGCATTTCAAAGGATGCCATCGTAAAACAGCCCCCACACACAAACACACACATACATACCAAGAACACAAAGGTCTGTGCCATGTGACTTTTAAATTAGTTACTTTCCATTTTTAGATGTGTTGTGTTTTACCTATATGTATGCATGCTTTTTGTTATAACCATTTTAGATGTGTTTGATAATTTAGAAGCTTATAATCAGTAAATACTTGGGTAAAACCAAGTCAATCTTTACCTTGCCTTCATGCTAAAAGTTAGTATAGCCATGAATGGTCTCGAAATCTTTGTCTTTCCATTTGCAGACCGTCTAGGTTTGTTTCACTGTGCTAGGATGCATCAGACTCTTTCTTTTATTCCAAAACCCAAAGGTCTGCATTCTCAAGTAGGCAATAAAACATGCTAATCACCTCCGACTAAGAGACAAAGGAAGTTTCCCGCTTCTCAGTTCCTTCACTCTGATTGGCTGTCCCAACTCTTAGAGGCGTGCTTTGTTTATTCCTTTATAAGCGCCCGTAGGCCAAGGATCAACCCTCTCTCCTCTTCCAGCCCCTTCCTCTTCTCTTACTCTTCCAACTCTCCTCTGGTGCGAATTCTTGGATCCAGCGCCATTTTCCACAAAGGACATTACCAGATTAAGAACCCAATTTGAACTTACCGCGGACTCCAACGGACCCGCCCAGCAAGACGCAAACCTCGGACCAGATCGGAATTCACACGCACGAATTCCGACCAGCCACAGAAAGAAACCCAAGTAGCCCTTAAGCGATCTTTAAGAGATTTGAGTTTATACCAATAAGTTGGTCTGATTCCTTGTTTGTTCTCAAATAGGTTATTGTCTGTAATACTACCTTCCTTTGTCTCTCCCTCTCCTACTCTCTCTCTCTTATTCTCTCTTCTTCCCTTTTTCAATTCATCTGTGTATGTTTGTCTATTGTTTGTCGATTATTAAAATGTATATATTCACACGTGATTGCCTCTGAATTGCTCAACCATAAGTCACTTTAATGGTGACCGATCCTTGTTACAAATTAATGGAAAGATCTTTCTTTGTGGCCAAAAGAAACCTTTCCTTTTTATAGAGTTTATAAGGTCAATATTTGCTGGACAAATTATCCGTCCTTTGAACTCTTTTCTAGAATTAAAGAATATTCTACAAGCCGAATCAAGCCATAGATATTAATAATTGTTATAATCCGTTATAATTAACTGTTAATATCCAAATTCCCCTTTGTGCAGATTTATGTGTGTTTGATCAACAAAACGATTCACGCACACATAGATCCGCACCATTTCCCTTAGGCTTAGAATCGCTACAACAATTTACATAATATTTTGCCATGCTGCTACATAGTATGCTAGCAATCATCTATACTAACATCTTGACATCAACTTCCTCATTGGTTCAGACAAACTAATGGACTCACCCTGTTGTTCGGGGCGCTCCTCTGCGCAGCCTGACGGGCCATAGCACGAGCCACTGTGTTAGGAATGGGCACTCCCTGAGGTTGAGGCAAGATCCTCTGAGGGGAGGGCGAGCGCCGGCCCTCTATGTGAGGGGGCTCCAGCGTGTGCCCCGGGTGCGAAGGGGGTGGTAGGGGTGACGGGGCCCGGGGATGTGGCTCCCAGGACTGTCCTGGTCGCCTGCTCATCTCTGGCTCTTTGGCATGGGGGTCTCTGGCACTTGGTAGGAGTTTGGGTTTAGACATGGGGTATGATGAGGACGAGGGGTGGACGTGGGGATGCGAGGGTGGAGGATGAGGGTGAGGATGGGGTGGTGGGGCGGAGTGAGGTTGCTGGACGTGCGGTTGCGGATGGGTTGGGGGGTAGGCTTGCGGGTATGGAGGTGGGTGAGTCTGAGGGTGAGACTGGAGGTGAGGGTGTCCAGGGAGGTGAGGCACCAGGAGGCTGTGCGGTATGGCGGCAACGGGAGAATCTTGCGACTCTCCTTGTGCTGATATTGTCCTCACTACGACCTCCCGTGCTTCCAGACACTGGATACGATTCAGTTCCACCGTAACAAAATCTGCTGTGGGGTACATTATCTCTGCTATCTGAAAACAAACAGAAATGCAGAATAAACAAATGTGAAGGATGAACCATAAGGAGTGTTTTCTTATGGTCCAGACAAGCAGTAATTCAGATCTGTACTTGCCCTGTTATTTTATTTGATATTTTCACAAATATTATCAATTTTAGTTTCAAGATTTCAGAAATAAATACATTTGTTTAGGTTCAGTAATTTCACTTAAAAGGTTATTAGTCAATTTTAACAAATTTGATTGTCTTTTGCTGTACTTAACAAATTTGATTGTCTGTTGCTGCAAAAAAGTCAATGTGTCCGTTACATAGTATTTGCAAAATCCTGTCATTGTCACTTTAACGATTTTCTTTCTTTCTTTAACGATTAAAACATTACCACAGGTCAATCCATTTCATCATGCTCTATAAACAGGCTACAAACTTAAAGCTCGACAATTGAAGTTTAGAGGATTCTGAATGAATGAACCGGTATTTCAATGAATGGGTTTAGCAGGTTTGAAGTGAAAGTATTTGATGAACGTATATTATGTGCGGACAGCATTCACTCGATATATTACTTTGATGGTGGTTGTGTTTAACGGCTTTTGCATCTAACGTGCTCATATGTAATATAACATATAAGTTATACATTTTGTAAATTTGTATTTGATTTGTACTTGTACTTTGTATATATGCACAACCGTTAAAGGTTTTAGATTGGTAAGCGTGTTATTAAAAGAAGTCTCTCCTGCTCACTACGGCCGCGTTTATTTGATCCAAAATATAGCAAAAACTGTAGCATTCTAAAAAAAATTACGATTTAAAATAACTGTTGTGTCTATTTAAATATATATTAAAATGTAATTATTCCTGAGATCCAAAGCTGAATTTTCAACATAATTACTCCAGTCTTCAGTGTCACATTATCCTCCAGAAATCATTCTAATATACCGATTTGCTGCTCAAGAAACAATTAATTTTAATTTATTATCATTATTATCAATGTTGGAAATAGTTGTGTACACTTTCTTTCAGGATTAATTGATGAATAGAAAGTTCAAAAGCATTTATCTGAAATAGAATAATAAAAAATCTTGAACAGTCTTACCGATCTAAAACTTTTGAACAGTAATGCATACATCACAAAATAATATTTAATTTTTAATATTTTAATATATTTGAGATTTTTTATACAGTAGTACCTCAAGATACGAAAGGCTCAACTTCCAAGTTACGATCCAAGTTACGAAAGCAAAGCCGAAAATTTTTACTGCTCTACATACGAAAAGTTTTCAAGATATGAAAGGTTTCTGAAAGTCCGAAATTCGCCCCATAACAATTTTGAAACTCGAGCCGCATGCCACCATCTTAGTTATAGTAGACTCGCCACCATCCTCCTGCTCTCCCATTGGTTCCTGATGCTAGCCAAGCCATGAGATCCTTCTCTCTAATTGGACAGTATCCCTCCCACCATGCATCTTCTATACGTACGTGCTGGCGTGCTTTAGCTCAGCCACTCCACACCCGAAACTTTACATTTTTTATGTGTTTTCGTAAAGTTAAGTGTACGTACGTTATCTGCCGTTTGTCCTCCTCCTCCTCTGCCGCCACTTTCGGAGATAGCCTCACTCGAAAGGTAAGCTTCGACATTTTACGTTATTTCATTGTTTATAGGTCAATTTAGCTTTATTATTAAATTTAATGGGGTGTTTTTGGAGGGCTTGGAACGGATTAGCCATTTTACATGTAAAATGTGTTCCAAGATACGAAAACTCATTATACGAAGGCCGCCTTGGAACGGATTAATTTTGTATCTCGAGGTACCACTGTATTTTTAAATATAATACATATTTTATGTATTATTCATATGTTTTATATTTTATCTATATATGAAATAGAAATGTGCAATAATAGCTGTAAATTACACAGTTTCAAATTAATTCCGACAAATTACAAATTATATTTACAGGTAATTTTCATTATTTTGCTAGATGCTTAATTCATAATAGAAATCCATTTTTGCCAGGCACAGAAACATATAGTGTATGATTCCTGAATGTAAAACAGTGACAAACTGCATAGTGACATTTTGTCACACTGATCCTGGACAATGAGATATTCATTTTTGTTGAGACCTGCTTTATTTATACCTACTGGTATATGAAAAGTATCTCTAAAATATACATGATAATTATCTATTTTGAATATACAGTTTATTGCCTCACAAAAAGTGGTTGATATATTTTCAAAATATATTTTTGTCTGATTTTGTCTGATAAACCCCAGCATTATGTAAGACATATTGGCCAACCAGTGACACAAGCAATCACCAGATGGCACCAGAGAGCAGAATGAAACCTGCACTCCAAACATTTCAACTAGCATTACATGTTCAACCTACAAAGCTGATCTTGGACCTTTCATTAGCTTCATTAGCAGGACCTTATTAAAAATCACTCACTGTTATGAGTAAATAGCATGATAACAGTAAGAATCAGCAACATAATTTCACCTTTTGACCTTTAGTGCAGACTATGTAGCCTATTACACTGGCTCCATTGGAAGTGCCGGTAGATGTGAGGGGAGGGGGCTTCCACCGGATCTGCAAGACTCCAGGTGTCTGTCCCAACTGAACTTGCACATCCTGAGGAGGTAAAGGAGGACCTGAAACAAAAAATAGGATGTTTATGAAATAGCAGAATACTTGAACTAAATGTGTGAGTTGCTATACTATTATCATGATTCAAGAAAATGTGTGTGTTTTTGGGTGGGTTATGACATGCGCATTATGCTTTCAGAAACATGTGCATGCAAATATCATGAATATGTAACTGGTATGTAAATGTGAGTGTTGGTGGGTGTGCGTACATTTTACAGCCGAAAGTGACGCCAGCTATGCATACGCTATATATTTGCTTATGTCAGCACTCTGATTTTATGTGGGCTGATTCGTCTTAATCATACTGAGTGTTATATATGGCTGCCAGCAATGAACCGCACCATCTCAGAACCTAAAACAAACAATGTGCAGTTATCACTTCAGCTGTTTTGCACAATAGCGCTAGAGAGAGAGAGAGAGAGAGAGAGAGAGAGAGAGAGAGAGAGAGCAAGAGAAAAGCAGATGTAATTCGCCTCATCTCTTGCTTAGGTTCAGTTTAAAAGATGATGTGCATGATGCAGATTTCCTGATTTGAATCGTTTCTGATTGAGAAACTCTCAATTTGAATCGATTTGGTTGTAATTTGGATTCAATTCCAATTATAATGTTCATTTTGTTTATATATTTTTTCCTACAGAGAGTCATTTTCTCTCTGCTAATGCTGTAAATTATACTGGGCAGTGCTTCAGACTGCTTCAAACCAGTAACTCTTCTTTTTGAATCCCTCCTTAAAAGAAAACAACTCATATGACCACGCATTACAATTAACGCAATATTTCAGATAGTTGTTTCTCAAGTAACTAATAAAGTAGCATGTTATTTTTTACTTTAAATATTGTTACTTTTTTAAATAAGTAATGCGTTGTAAGTTTTTAAGTTTACAAATAAGTTTTCCCATTTATGTTGAGAGAAATCGGGAGTAAGTGTAGAGTAGTTGTAAGTGTGCGCTGTGTGTGAAAATGACAATTATTGTATTTCTAACCCTTACAATGAGATGCAAAACCCAAACCTGCAATAACTAAATATGTTAAATAAAATAAATATACTTTATTTATTTAATCTCACTTTATTTACCAATGTCTTTGCTTCTGCCCTTCAATGATCCAATTCAACCATACAAATAAGCAACAATGACTTTAAATCTTTTTTTTCTTGCTGAAGTTAGAGTGTTGAACTTTCTTCCCCTGCATTTGTTTGTCTGAGCTGCACCCTCTACTGTACAGGCATGAATTGTGAATCCAGCATCTGATCATGCTGAATGTTTTGATTTCATAAAAATAACCGCCTTATAAGAATAATTTGTGTCTGAATCCAGCTACTCTGGTTGCACAGTATATTTTTGATTTGCTAAAAAAAAAAGAACAGCATTTACGTTTTACATGTATGCATTTTGCAGACGCTTTGACATTCTAATCAGTTCTTACTTTCCCTGGGAATCAAACCCCTGACCTTGATGTTGCAAGCGCCAAGCTCTACTGTTTGAGCCACAGGAAAGCTGCTCATAAGACTCATTTGCTTTTGACTTATGGTCACGCTCTACTTTATATTTTTGACTCGCTAAAAATAACTAGCTCATATAAAATCACCTACATCTTCGTGTGCAGTCCATCAATCGAAAGACTCACAATTCTCACCATTTTTTGTTGATATACATGTAAATAATGGTGCCATCTTGTGTGAAAACGTGTTGAGCTACGGCAGTTTCTTTCCTCACACAAGGACATATTGTTTAAATGCTATTATGTGAAAATTATTTTCAAAACTTTTGTTAAACACCAGTACAGTTCTTGTGTAAAACTGTATATGGTTTCCCAGTGACAAGCTCTCACTCAAAAGATCAATTAAGAGAAGCCATCTTGATGTCAGAGCGCAGGTAGTCCTGTCACAGGTTTGAACTGCTTGATGAATCACACTAATCCACAATGATCACTTCTCTGCCCACCACATGACAGATCATCAGGGAGCGTTTAATCAATGACCACCCCTCACTGATCTGAGCCCATGGGGCGCTCGGAGCGCTGATTGGTCCAGACACATCAGGGGTATGACTGAGAGCCTGTGGAAAGACAGTGGAGCTAAAAGTGGATCATGTAATTTGTGAAGTTGATCCAGAGGAACTGGATCAATGCTCTGTAATTGAAAACAGCTCAAAGGCTGTGTTTATCTGATCAGGCCTTCATTTGAGGCTACTGCAGCACGGCTAAATGCCTAAAGATGGGCATCACGTAATAAAAGCCTGCGCTGTTAGTCCGCAGGGAAGCCCGCAGATGAGTTTACATTGCCCTGTATATGTTACACAGTCTGTAGGTGGGGAACACAACGTGCTCTAGACTAGAGCGGAGGTTCATTTATCTCAAGACATCAAGTTATCCTGAGGCATGCACTCCACTGTGCAGAAATTCGATAATCTGTGAGCAGGACTGTTCCATCATGAGTGGCCTTCCCTTAATTAAAAATCTATATCAATTAATAGAATCAATTAAAAACACAAATATATATAAATCAGAGATAGGCATTGTGGGGGAACTTCATGTTCCTTAAAACCAAAAAGCTGGTGTGCACAAAAATGGTTTTCCAACTAAACTGGGTTTTCACAAATTCTTTTACATTTTATTGAAATTAAAGTTTAGAAAATTATATTTTTATTTAGAAAAGATGCTTTAAATTGATCATAAAAGATTTCTTTCATATAAATGGTATTCTTTTTATATGAACTGTTTATTTATTGAAGAATCCTTAGAATGTATCACAGGTTAATAATAATAACAACTGTTTCTGGAGCACCATATCAGTATA
This sequence comes from Rhodeus uyekii, assembly GCA_037043235.1. Classification (NCBI taxonomy): domain Eukaryota; kingdom Metazoa; phylum Chordata; class Actinopteri; order Cypriniformes; family Acheilognathidae; genus Rhodeus; species Rhodeus uyekii. Next base: position 5,308,334 of record JAWRVZ010000019.1, read on the forward strand.
TTAGAGTGATTTCTGAAGGATCTTGTGACACTGAAGACAATTATGACAATTTAGCTTTGCCATCACAGGAGTAAATGACAAAAATTGTAATAATGTTTCACAATACTACTGTATTTTGATCAAATAAATGCAGCCTTGTTGAGTATCCTGGTCCTAGAAATATTCTAGTTTGCTTTGTCAGTACTGATACCTAGTGGTCACTTTAAGAACTTGTCACTTTTTGTAATACATCAGTCATATTGGTTTTCAGAGCTCATTGTGCATATGTGCATTTACTCCCATCCTTCTCGTTTTGCACTTAACAAAGCACAATCTATACCTTTAAAAGTTACATTTATGCAGTAACATGATTATGTGAATATTTTTATGCATGTTTACGGCCTATATAAACGTTATGCGCTAAAGGTGATTTATATGCATCTTACAATTATGTGGAACTTACGTACTATTTTAAGATATGTGAAGTAACTGTAACATTGTAAGAGATAGTATTTTTTCATTATCTTTGTTCATTTGTGTTGCAGTTTCACAAACTGAATGCTAGTAAAGAGAGTCTGACCCTTATTTCTGTCTTCAACCTTCGCTGGGGCTTTGTTTAATTCACTACCAAAGCAAATAAAAATAAAAGAGGTTCTCATAATCATAAAAAGTTCTCATAATCAGTCCACATAAGACTAGAATATGTCATGGAGTACAAACCTTATGAAGAGTGATTTATTCAGGTCTCTCAACACCAAACAGAACATTAGGATTAATTACCATTCTATACCATTAAAATCTGCAACTGTTAATGATCACAGGTTCTGCTGTGAGCCATGGCATGGCAAGAGACAGCTGTAATAATGCTGACGGCCTTTCATTTCCTCCCTGGACAATGGCTGTCACACTCAGGATCGGAGGGAAAAAAATGAGCTGGCACTGAAAGCATTCTCATCTACTTGGCATTACAACGAGTGCGTATACGTCTGAGTGTGTGTGAAGGTGTGAAATAATGTGGGAGCAAGCGAGGACTCCCTCTGAAGCAGAATACCGGGCATCCCCCTCTGTTCTCCCCCTCCGCCCTCGCTTTTCTCACATCCACTCTGATTCTTCCTCTTTTCATCTTCAGTCGCTCCGCTTCCCTACTGCGGCAAGCGCTCGTCCCATTTCCATTCATCACGCATTCATTCATTTACTCCGCTCTCATTTGTCTGTACTCCAAATCTTAAAAAAAACAAGGGATCTTCAGGGTCCGCTGGGAACAGCGTTGAGAGATGAAGAAAAGCAAAATGCAGCTCGGTTGATCAACATCTCAGGTAGACGTCTGCGTAATAGGTGTTGTGTGAAAACCAGAGCCGACAGCTCTTCATTTTTTTACGCTAACATGCCATAGGGTTCTTTTAATGAAGGCAGCTTGTGCTTGTCTAGTCTCTCTAGGGTAGGAAGCTCATTATGGAACACTGAACTCCCAGTCTCCTCCTTTAGCAGGGCGAATTGATGAACAGAAACAGCATTGCAAACATCAAGGTTACACGCCTAATGTTAACAGTTATCTGGAACTCCCACAATAACTCACAGATTTTATGATATAGCTGATGATATACCATCTTCAAAATATTTGGATGAGAATATAATTGGACAAGGATTATGATTGCTGGTCTCACAGGAATTTGTAGATACAAAGACAAACTTGTTCCTTCCAGTCCAATTTGATCAGTCTGATCTGGGTACAGATGTTCGCATAATTGGCCCTTAAAAGTTTTAAAAAAGTGAAACACTTCTAGACGTAGGTGGAGTGATTTTAATATGAATAATTGCCGGATCCAAACCAACAATTAAAAAGCACTGTGACAATGACGTCACTAAATGGTGATGGCACAGCCCTACACTCTAGTACAGGGGTGCTCAATACGTTGATCGCGATCTCCTAGTCGATCTCCAAGGTACTATTCGTAGATCGCATGACAAGGTGAGGTGACATTGTCATGAACTGACGCTATACAAATAAAGTTGAGTTGTTTTGAATAAAAACTAGACGTCAGCGTATCAGCCATCCCGTCACTTGATTGATACACAGGACAACCAGTCAGATGACATCTGATTTTTTTCCATACAATTAGGTCACTGTGCTCAAACAAACAACGCCCCTGAGCACTGCAAATCTAACAAGCTAGTCGTTAGTTACATCCTAATTTTTCGCTCGCTTTTTTCCTCTTAAACGTAAGATAGGGTATAAAAATGAGTGGGGGAGCTGGACCAAGTAAGAAGAAAAAAACGTATCACTTTCATACGGAATGGGAGGAGGACTTTTATTTCACGATGACATTTTCAAAGTGCGTTTGTCTCGTATGCCAGTCTACCGTTGCAATAGCAAAGAAGGGAAATGTGGAACGGCATTTTCGGACTCTATATATATATATATATTTCTCAATAAATATAATGGGTAGATAATTTTGTCTTGGTAATTTCAAAAGTAGCTCCCATGCTGAAAAAGTGTGAGCACCCCAGCTCTAGTATATTATTCTGTCACTGTCACTGTCGTGTCATGTCTCTTCACTTCCGGTTCCCTTCCTTGTACTTCCTGTGTGGTATCCTTCACCTGTCGTGTCAATCATTTTCTTGTTAGTCTCGAAACCTGTTTCCCTTAATCATGTGTATATAAAGCCTCATGTTTTCCCGTGTCTTTGTCAATTGTTGATTATGCTACCGTGTGTGTGGACGTCCTATCCGGGTTCCGTGTTTTCTCTGAGTTTTCCTAGTGTTTGCGTAAAGCGTGCCCCATTAGTTTTGTTTATATTTAAAGTATTTTGGTGTGTTCAATAAACAGAGTTTCAGTTTGAATCGGTATCTCCTCCTCAGCGTTCCTTGTAACAGTCACGTATTCTGTCTGCAGTGAGACCAAATTTCATTCAACTTGTCAGTTATATTATCACCACTTTTTTCAATTCCATTTCTGATCTATCTCCCATTGCTTGTGTTTCTCGCTATCCCGATTAGTATTAGTTGTCCAGGCCTGTCTTCTGTAGATCTCTTTTGATCAGAAGCACCATCAGCTTTACTCACGGATTTGAAAAATGAAAATATGCTTGACTGTCCTTTTGACATTTTTGACATGTAGGAGCATGCAGGTTTGGATTTTGTTTTCCTTTAATAATAACAACCTTCATTTAAAAACTGCATTTTGTGTTTACTTCATTTATCTTTGACTAATATTTACATTTGTTTGATCTGAAACATTGAAGTATGACAAACATGCAAAAAAAAAAAAAAAGAAATCAGGAAGGGAGCAAACATTTTTTCACACCACTGTATATGATGAGGGCCAATAGAAAAACATTAACCTCCGTCTGCTCAACCTAAATCTGCATAAACCCGTGCTTGCGCTGTCACAATGTAATGCACTTGCTAAAGCTGGATCGATTTAAAACAAATACCGGAATGCAAAAATAAAAAGATTTGACATTTTCCGTAACAGGATTCAGCAGGATCCCTCTCAAAAAAAGCACTGCGTGAGTGGTATTGCAGGCTTAATTATATTTAAAAAAAAGATGAAGGATACTAATACAGGATACTGAAATGCATGTCTTGATTAGGCTTTCAGTCAGTTTTAGTCCTTGTCATGTTCAAAATTTGATACTAACATTTTAGTTGGGTATGGTCCAACACTGGAATCCTAATTCTATATTGTATTGCATTTTTTCAGCCTGAAGAAAAAACTAAAATAGGGCTAAAAATATATTTAAAATCAGCAGGAAATATTTCAACCACCACTCAGAATCAGGACACTTTAGAAACCACTTAGCAATGTCCAAGCAACCACACATAACACCCTGGCATGGTGGTGACAAGTTTTCAGAAACAAAATGTACTGTAAAAATTCAGCTATTCTTATTATTCATTCAGAATATGATGATATCAGTGATAACTAAGTAAATTTAGTGCAAGTTAAAATAAAAAGTTAAGTCTGTAAGATTTTATGTTAGTAAGAGTTATGTTTTTGGAAGAAATCTCTTATGATAAGCAACGTTGCATTTATTTGATCAATAATATAGTAAAACAATAATACAGTGGAACCCACATATCTCGAGCTCGGTTAACTCGCCAACCCTGCTATGTCGACGTTTTTGAACTGGAACCGCCAAATTCCCTCATTGTCTAAGCATTTTTTTATTGGTTATGTTGATTCTTTTATGTCGTCGAACCCTGATATCTCGAGCACAAAAGATGGACAAAGTCACCACTTTACATCAGTTATCTCGATCCCAGTGACTAATGATAGTACCGAGTTCACGTTGCACGTGCATCAGTCCGTACGGTCGCTCACTTCACTCACTCTTGCGGCACAGTGCCGTGCAGCCGCAGAAGAACTCGCGGAAGTGGCGGAAAAATCAAGCCTTACAGATGCTATCTTGGAAGCGGAGGCACAGGAGTTCGCCTTCACTGTCCAAGAGTTCCTAGATTACATTAACATCGACAAAGACGTCGTTACTGTCGTTTGTTTTCAAGCAGACCGTTAAAGGCAAAAAGCAACAAGCATTTTAGACATTGTAAAGAAACTTTACTTTTCAGAACTGTGTCAGAGCGAAATGACTGTGTTATGAGCGAATGTGTTTACACGTGTGTTGTGACTGTTTAAGCTGTGAGCGAAATTGTGTTTGCAATGTTGGAGAATATAATTAATGGTTTGTATCGAGAATCAAAGGTGTTTGTTATTGTATACTGGTAAATCTCTGCTGTTATTTGGTGCGCATATACCTTTTGTTGTTAGCAACATATTTTTATAGCATGCCGATTGCTTCATAACCAAAAGCCAATATGGCGATTTGTTTGATCTCGATCATCGGTTATTTCGACGCTTTTTTGCATAAAAAAAGACATATCATCGACATAATCGGGTTCCACTGTACTGTGAAATATTAATACAATTTAAAAAAACTTTCTATTCAGCTAATTTTCATCATCATTACTCCAGTCTTCAGTGTTACAGGATTCTTCATGTGTTCCAAACATTCTGATATGCTGACTTGGTGCTCAAGAAACGTTAAAAGTTATTATTATTTATTATCAATGTTCATATTTTTGTCGAAACCGTGACAACATTTTTCAGGATTTATTCAAAAGAGCAGCATTTATTTGTAACATTATAAATGTTTTTACTGTCAATGTTGATCTAGTTCATGCATCCTTGCTGAATAAAAATATTAATTTCTTAATATTTAGCAATATATTGAAATATTCTATAATAATTAACTGTATATTAATAGCATTTAACACGTCATATAACAAATATATATATATATTTTTTTTTTTTTTATTGAAAAATGAAAAAGAAAAACAATGCAATTAATCATGATCCCTGACTAGTATATACATTCTGTAATAAGAAATGTTCCTACCATTGAAGCAATTCAATCTTGAAGTATCAACTTCACGTTTTTGCAAAAACGCATGGCGAGCTGCGACCCAACGAAATATTATGCAATTAATCTGATTGAATGTTTCAATCGATTAACAGCCCTAGTAATAAGATGTAAAATCTCTTGGCAATAAGAAATGAACATGTAGAGAGTGCACTCAGTGTTACCTGACTCACCGGCTGGCTGTGTGCAGAACTCCACTGAGACCTCCTTCTTCTCCCTCTGCTCATGGGGAAGCTGCCAGGGCATCTGATGGGGTCGGGCTACCACCCGTATCTTATACACCGTCATGGGCTTCAGGTTGTAGAAATGGTATTTGTACCCTCCAGGCTTCACTACATCATATTCCACATCATTCAGGAAGATCATGTGGCTATAGTTACTGTTGCTCGGCATCCAGGTGAGTTCAGCCGATACTTGTGTGATGTTCTCCACACGAAGGTAATAGGGTGCCACCACCACATCTTTCCCCACGAGCAGCGTGCAGCGCAATGGATCGGAGAGCCCCCGCTCTGTCATGCTCTGGATGGAGATGCGGTGAGTACAAGAGGCCAAGTTCAGCTTCTCAATCAAAGACTTTGTGCGGCCGCCGAAGGGTACGCTCATGCGCACTTCCTGATCCACCAATACGTTGTAGCCGCTGATGGGCGTCCACCCAGGCAAAACCACTGGAGGGTCCCAGCTTATGATGACACTCTTGGCCAGCTGCTTGATCAAGGTAATGCGGCGGGGGTAAGGCACGATGTCTTCTCCAATCTCATCGATGTTCACGTCCAGCGTGCCTGTGCCATTGCTGCAGGGTCCCAGAAAGTCCATGCCTAGCCCCATGCTCATGCCCAAGCTGCTCACCCCACTGCTGCTGCTGGTGCCCGTCCCGGTACCCGAGCCCAGGGCGTCCAGCCTCTCTGAGAGCAGCGTGCTGAGCGTGCTCACCGCACTGCTCGGCATAGAGGTGGGGCTGTGGTTGAGGTAGGACGGTTCCTTCATGCGGTCCAAGAGAGGAATCGAGGGAAGCTCCTCATCCTGGACAAAGTCCACAAAGTTGGAGGGAACGAGACCCTGCTGTCCATCCATCAACTCCCCTGGAGAACAGAAAAGGGCATCAAGTGGTCAAAAAGAGCACGAGAGAGCAAAGACTATTCATGCTACAAAAGATATTGTGAATAGTAAATATGTCAACATGGTAAAGAAAACTGCACTTGTCAATGTACTCATGGATCTGTAAAATATTTGACTGCTGGCACAGTATTGTTCACAGTGAGGAAACAACAGCAGTTGAACACTACCATTCAAACGTTTAGGGTCAGTACGATTTAAAAAAAAGAAATTAATACTTTTATTCAGCACAAAAAAAAAACAAAGAGTAAAAAGTGAAAAGTTTCTTCAGCATAAATCATCATATTAGAATGATTTCTGAAGGATCATGTAACACTGAAGACTGAAGTAATGACTGTGAAAACTCTGAGATCTGAGAAATAAATCACATTTTATAATATATAAAAATAGAAAAGAGTTAAATTGCAATCATATTTCAGAATACTGCTGTTTTTATTGTATATTTGATCAAATAAATGCAGACTAGCTGAGCAGAGTACCTTGAAAAGACTACTGTATGTTCAAAAACGTTCTCTCTTAAAAAAATATTACTGACCTCAAACTTTTGAATGGTAGTATATAACCACTCTGAAGTAGTCCTGTAATGTGACATACCCTCATAGAAGCCGTCCTCATCCATGGTCCCATAAACATACAGGTACTTCCCAGCCACCAGGGGTAGCTCTGCTTCAGGATGCTCATTGGGGCCATCATATGGGTTATAACTGCACAGAGAACAAGCTGATTTCAATTGATGTATTTTTGCAAAATGCTAAATAACTATTAGTATCTGTAGGTTGATTTCCATGAAATGTTAAATACTGTTGCTCCGTGGCAGCAAGAAAACATTGTTTGGGAATCCAATTCAGCTTGATATAGTAGGGCGAAACCTGTTTGAAACATCTGCTGACGCTAGTAGAGCAACAGAAGCCCTTGGGCAAGCTGACTGGAAGATTTAAAAGGAGAAACATGAAGCTTGTATTTTTGGTAAACCTTTTCTATGATTGTATGACAGCATATTTTAAACATGCTGTGGTTGGTAGTTGAGTCAAAATACTTGTGTGTGTGTGTGTGTGTGTGTGTGGTAATTGACTGTATGCGCAGATGTTGTTGATATGCTTAACTTACTTACGTACTTAACACAGAATATTTATTTAAGGTAGATCTGATTCAGTGACCAATGCTATTCTACACCTAATCATTACAGCTAATGACACACTATAACCTATTATTACAGCAAACGTCCAATTGTAACATATGGTAAAGTTTACAACAGCTGTAGTGGATCCACTCACTTGTAGCGGGCAACACACAGTCGCACTTTGCCTGTGTATCTGGACTTAGACCTGGGGGACGAGCCGAGCTCTTTGTCCATCTGAAAGAGAAAGGAAAAGCGGATAGATGAGTTAATAGTCAGCTTTACTAGCTTACAGTATTGCTGTTATAAAGCAGCATGCTAAGCCTTACCAGCCCAAGGGGTTTAACGCTTTGTTTAGACAGATTTTTTGGCGTATCTGGCTCAAATCCATTTGTGTTTTTTTAAATAGTCTGAACAGCAACAAACCATATGAAATTCAGTGTAACAAACTTGATCCAAACCACATTCATATTCATTATGTATGATTTTCTAGTATAATTGATCATATTTGATTTCAAAATACCGGTAGTTGCTTTTCATAATGCAGGGCAAGTCCTTTGGCATGGTGACACTTCATAAGGCACAATTTCTACAGAAGAGAGGGGGCTAATTAAATGTTTTCCCCATTTTGCCAATGGGCCCAGGGCTGACTTGCTACACCACTGGAAATCTCAGACCTCAAGATCAGATTTGAAAACCAAATCTGACTTTGTGCAGTGTGAACAACGCCTTAAGAATGTCAATGACAAAGCAATGGGTTGTAAAGAGACTAAATGTTTTTCAAGTTTAGACTTTTGATAATTTTTTCCTGAATTAATTAAGAGCAAATTCCTCTGTGCAATCTGATAATGTGGGCGATTAGGCCAATAACACCAGCAGAGCACTGTCTGAGTAGACAGATTGGACTATTCACACCCACACACATGCTCTCTCTCACACACACACACACAGTCTGTCAGTGTATACTGTAATTATTCTCATAATAGCCAAATCACCGTGGTATGACACACTACTAGAATCTACTTTGTTCTGTTGAAATCTAGAATCTATCTGTTAGAATATATTCTATTGTATTGTATTAATTTGATTCTATACACGGAACAAAAGTCTACATTTATACGTTTATGCATTTGGCAGACGCTTTTATCCAAAGCGACTTACATTACATTCAAGGAACACATTCACATTCTAATCAGTTCTTGCTTTCCCTGGGAAACGAACCCATGACCTTGGCGCTTTACAGTTTAAGGGGCTTTGTACAAATCTAATCTTTGAGTTAGTCTAAAGTGTTATTCTGTAGAACCTCAGTTTAAAAGATCAAACTAAAATAAAAGTGTGAAGGGTTTAAGTTAAAGGTAAAATGAACTAATGCTGATTGATTTGTTTGTTTGTGATACTCACAGCAGTGGCGATGACGGGCCGCACCTCTGAGAGGAAGGCCCGCCGTGGGCTGGAGGGTGTGCTGCGTGACAGGAAGGTGGGTTTGACAGACAGGAGCTCTACCTTCTCCCCCTCAGTCATCTGCAGAGGCCGAATGAGCTCTGAGATCTTACTCATCGAATCCTCATTACCTTCACACACACACACACACACACACACACACAAAGGTGACTGATTACTTCATTACTGTGTTCTGCCCCATCCTCCTCCCTCCATCTCAGCACATCATCACTGCTGTTGATCTTATCAGTCTTCAGGTTATTCAGCATTAAATATTGTTTTATATTGCCTTATGGGAAAGGTAAAGGATGAAAGATGGCAAACAAAAGATGAATTAATATGAAGTGAGCTATGATCAATCAATAGCTTACATAAATGAACATACAAAAGGGATTTGGACAGAAACTATACACCACTGTTCAAAAGTTTGGCGCTGATCAAATGCTTTTCATACTTTTGAAATAAGTCTCTTAAAGTTGCATTCATTTGATAAAAACACAATAAAAACTATAGAAAAGTATTCCTGTGATGGCAAAGCCTTCAGAAATCACTCTAATATTCTTATTAGGTGCTCAAGAAACGTCTAGGTTACTATTGTAACCCCCGTTCCCTGAAGGAGGGAACGGAGATGTTACGTCGGACTGACGTCATGGGGTCTCGCTTGGGAGCCCAATCACCTTCCAATATAATTAAACGCGCCAATGAACATTGGCTAGTGAGATTTGCATGCCGAGTCCCACCCCACCCGGCTTCCGGGTATAAATAGGACCGGCATCGCTCACTTCATTCATATTTTGCTGAGGAGCCGAGAGTGTATCCCGGTCTTAGCGGTGGCTCAGGCCTGTGGCCGGGGGACGTAACGTCTCTGTTCCCTCCTTCAGGGAACGGGGGTTACAATAGTAACCAAGATGGGTTCGGAACAGAAAGAAACAAAAGATTCTCCGCCCGGCCCTCCTCTGGGGGAAGGAGTGGTGCCCTCACCTACCTACTCCTACCACCTCTGGGTCGCCCGTCTCAGGGCCGCATAGATTTTTTCTTGGAGGGTTTAGCGGTCTGGACGGGCTGCGTCGCCTTTCTGCGGGGGGGAGCGGCCGGACGGGAGGCCTCCAGTCCGGCCGGACCCTTTGCAGCCGCAGGGGGATGCCCTCGGCGACGAGCAGGCTGAGGGACAGCCCGCGGCGGTTTGGCAGAATCCCGCCGGGGCAAGATGTGGCTTATCGCCTCAGTCTGCTTCTGCACCGTCGAGAACTGCTGAGCGAAGTCCACGACAGTGTCGCCAAAGAGGCCAGCCTGGGAGATGGGGGCGTCGAGAAAGCGAACTTTGTCGGCGTCCTTCATCCCAGCCAGGTCCAGCCAGAGATGGCGCTCCTGGACCACAAGTGTGGACATCGTCTGGACGAGGGCCCGCGCAGTGACCTTAGTCGCCCAGAGGGCGAAGTCGGTCGCCGTGCGCAGTTCCTGCATCAACCCCCGGCTCAGACCTACCCTCGTGCAGCTCTTTAAGAGCTTTTGCCTGATAGACCTGCAGGATGGCCATGGCTGTCCAGCGGCACTGTAAGCTTTGGCAGCCAGGGCTGCCGTCGTCTTACCCGCCTTGGACGGGAGGCGCGGACGATTGCGCCAGGTGGCAGCATTTTGCGGGCACAAGTGCACCGCAACTGCACGCTCCACCTGGGGAATGTCCGCGTAACCCTTGGCAGCCCCGCCATCGAGGGTAGTTAGAGCGGAGGAGGCCAGAGAGCGGCTTCGGGCAGTAAAAGGTGCCTTCCACGACTTACTGACCTCCTCATGCACTTCCGGGAAGAAAGGCACCGGAGCGGAGCGAGGCTGTGAACCCCGCTCCGCACCCAGAAACCAATCGTCCAGCTGCGAGCACTCGGGCAACGGTGGAGGGTTCCACTCGAGCCCGATGCCCGCGGCAGCCCGGGAAAGCATGGCCATCATCTCCCGATCTGATTCCACACGAGCAGCGACGCCCGAGGGGCGCTGCTCGGCTTCCTCACTCGAGGATGACAGCCCACTCTCCGATGCAGCGATTGACATCCGATCCTCATCCAGAGTGCCAAACGAGACCCGAGGCACCTCACATGAGGGACCTGGCGGTTCGTCTGGCAACTCGACGGCACACGGTGTGCAAGAGGAGTGGGAGGTTAGTAGGGGCTGGCCCGATGAGGTAGCTCCCACTGTAACCCTCAGGTCTCCCAGAGTGCTAACCAACCCCTCAGCTCTACCACGAGAAGCAGAGGGATTATGGATAACAGCAGAGGGCGCTCGAACCTCTGTATCAAAGAGGGCGAGCCGCGACCGCAACACCGACATGGTCATGCCCCAGCAATGAGAGCATGAACCATCCACAAGCGCTCTCTCAGCGTGCTGTCTGCCCAGACACGAGAAACAGCGCTCATGGCCGTCAGATGAGGTCAGGAAACGACCGCATCCAGAAACACACGGACGAAAAGGCATCTTGAAAAAGACGCTGATTGTCCGCGTTTTGCTCTTTTAGAGGAAACTGCTCTTCCTACCGAGGCACACAGGGGGGAACACGTTGCGCTGGGAAGACGCGCACCACCGCTGTCGCACCGTATTTCCAGCCGGAAAAGAACAAGTTCTTTGAAGGATGATCAGAATGAACGGCTGCTTACAACCGCTCGGCTCCGAAGCAAAAGTATGAATGAAGTAAACGATGCCGGTCCTATTTATACCCGGAAGCCGGTTGGGGCGGGACTCGGCATGCAAATCTCACTAGCCAATGTTCATTGGCGCGTTTAGTTATATTGGAAGGTGATTGGGCTCCCAAGCAAGACCCCATGGCGTCAGTCCGACGTAACGTCGAACGTGACTGACTGATAGGGAACATTACTTATTTTTATAAATGTTGCAAACAGTTGCTGCTTAACATTTTTTAACATTTGTTCAAGAACCGCATTTATTAGAAATTATAAACAACTTTTACTTTTGATTCATTTAATGCAACCTTGCTGATTGTATGTATTTGCATCAACAAAAAGATAAAACTTAATTCTGATTATTTTAAAATAAAGTCTAAACAATATTTTCTAATGCTTCAACATTATTAAAAAAAATATATATACATGTACTCTGTATATGGATATGTTGTTAACAATATGTTTTGTTTACAAGATTATTTGTTTTTCAAATGCAAATTGATTTCATGACGCAATGAAAAAAAGTTTCCAAACATTTTGAGGTCCTTGTATATTATTAATTCTAAAAAACTTGAAAATACCTGCATGCTGTCCGAGTGATTCTGTATATGCAAAAAACAATACAAAAAAACAGACACAGATTGATTTCATAGCACAATGACAAAGATACCCAAAAGTTTTCAAATATTTTGAGGTCCTTGTATATTCTAAATTAATCAGAATAAATGAAAGAGTAAAATGTCAAATATGGACTTTTGCCACCACATAATCGAAATAAACCATACCATGTTGCTTGCTATATAACTCTCTTAGATATTTAAGAAAGCGTTTTTCTTCCGTATACATACAGTACCTTTCCCGGAGGGGGCAGTGAGGCCGTTGAGGAGCTGGGAGAGGGTGAGGGGTTTGGTGGGTGAACTGGGGGAGTCGCTCCCTGTGAGCTGACTGCTGCTCAGAATGTCTAACTTCCCAGCCTGCAACCTGAACTTCTCCAACTCTTTTGACAGCAGGTTAAACTGCTCGCTCTGTGTCCGGCATTTTTCCTCCAGTTCTCTCACTTTAGCCTGGAAAGAAGAGGAAAGGAGAAAAGCCAGCATTAAAAACACACAGAGACCAATTTGCCTGGTGATAAAAAGCAAGATTCTAGCAGCACTGACATTTACAATTGTTAACATCTACACTTCACATTAACTAACCGAACAAAGCTAATGAATGGAGCCAACGAACTCAACCAACTGTGGTAAGCAACCTACAATACTACAAGAATGGCCCACATCTAAAAGGAGGTTTTTCCTACCAAAAATCGCATTGTGTTCTTAGTGCGAAGGACACTTCTCAGCTTCAGACACCAACAGAATCAAACAAAGACAGGAGTCAATCTATGTTCAGCTGTTATTGCACAACAAATCTCTTTTTTGGTCATGAAGTTAGCGATGGGAAGTAATATTACATGGAGGAGGGTACCACACATGCCAAAATAACAGTAAAAGCTGTTTATGCCTGATGATTTGACAAAACTCACATGAATACTTGTACAGCAATACTACTAACTGCATTAGAGGTGTGAGTTTGCATTTTAGTAATGTCAACATGGAGCTGTAACTTGTCTCGTGCAATATGTTTATGCACAGATACAAGTTCACATAAATCACTAAACATGGTTTTTTGGGCAAAGAAATTAAAGGAGGGTGGTGGAAGGTGTCACATTCTGCAATCCATTAGTCATGTTTACTGTTGCTGATCTGATCTGCAAACGCACATATCCATGAGGCGCTAACAGAATTCAGCACAAGGCAGCATACATGCATCGCAACACAGAAAGAGCAGAAAGGATCAGGAAGTGAATGAGAAACTTTAACCACTTTGAACAAACTTACTTTCATGAACATGCCCTCAACTACAGAGGCTGCCCTCATCTTCATTTATCTCCTGTTAAGCATCTGCACTATCCAAAAAAAACTGGCTCTCAAGAGGAATGAGGGGACAGCTGGATGGTTTCAAACAATTTGCTTTAAAACAAAAAGTAAAACTTAAATCTGAAGTGGAAGACACTTTTTTAACCCTTTGTTTAAAGAGGGTAGTTTATTCACAGAATTTTTTTTCATTAGTTAAATATCTATTTGGATGCCAAAAGGAACATGCCACCACCCATTTTACAAATACTGAACATTTAAAGCAATAGCAACAATTAATTGAAAAAATATATAGATTTAATTTTATATAGATTTTCTTTTTATTTCAAATACATGCTTTGTATGCATTTATTGTTAAAATAGTTTGAATTTAATGTAATAATTATTTTATATAAATAATATAAAAAACGTTTAGGTTAATTCAATTATAATTTAATTATTAGCAACATTATATATTCTTATTAATAATTAAAAAGTTATAAATACACACACACACATATATATATATATATATATATATATATATATATATATATATATATATATATATATATATATATATATATATATATATATATGTGTGTATATGTGTATATATATATATATATATATATATATATATATATATATATATACACACAGAGAGAAAGAGAGAGAGAGAGAGAGAGAGATATAGATAGATAGATTTAAAAAAATTCCATAAAAAGCAGTTATTTGGCTTTGAAGACAAAACGTGCACGACGTGACCTGCTTTTATACTTTAAACATTTATAAAATACATAAACATGTTTTTTCAGGTATGTATAAAATGATTATGAAGATTGATGGATTGTACTAAAACGGTTCAATAATTTGATCTATGGCGATATAGATCAAAGATATTGATCAAATGTTTACAGATCAATCATGGATATGAGCGGTAATTGACAGGACAGCTAAACGAGGTGACAGGAACTACCCCAATGAGTCACACGGAAAGAGAGGGAAAACTTTGAGGAGAAGTAACTCGAAAATACCTGCATGCTGTCCAAGTGATTCTGTATATGCAAAAAAACAAAAACAAACAAAACAAAAAAAGACCAGTAACATAGTGACAAGAGATGTAAGAAACCAAACAAATCACAGTTGCACACACAAGTATTACTGCAGTTTTCACAAGTCACAAAGACCCAACATGAGTACAGTTCCCACCCCCAATTTTTCCTTAATTGCCAAAAATGGCAGCAATGAATGAAAAAAAATAATAAAGCAGAATATGGTAAATAAATCATAAAATGTGCATCAGAGATGTACATTAGTTTAAAACATGAAAATATGAAACTAATCAGAGAGGGTATTAACATAAGAACGTCTCAGGTTACGTACGTAACCATAGTTCCCTAAGAGGGAACGAGACACTGCGTCGAGACGCGATTGGGAACCCTTCAGTGTATATGTCTCTTGAAGCACAATAAAACCAACGTGCGGGCGTGTACGTCGCCGAGATGACGTCATCACGTCATGACCAAGGAGTATAAAGGCACGTCACGACCCGGAAGCGGGTTAGCTTGAACAGTGTCTGAACAGGCCGGCATGCCTAGGAGCTGAGGCTGCAAGACGCAGTGTCTCGTTCCCTCTTAGGGAACTATGGTTACGTACGTAACCTGAGACGTTCCCTGTCAAGGGAACTCGCACTGCGTCGAGACGCGATTGGGAACGAGGAATACCCACGCCGCCTCAGCGTACGGGGTATGCCAAGCGAAACGTAGCTCACTACGATAACGCCAATGATCCCAAGGCGGGGTTTAGGTCTAACTGGTAGAACCTAATAAAGGTATGCGGTGAGGACCAGCCAGCCGCATCACAAATGTCCGCGAGGGAAGCCCCTGCGAAAAAGGTTTTCGAGGCAGCCATGCTCCGAGTAGAATGAGCTCGGACAGACAGTGGACACTGCTGTCCTGCCAGCTCATAAGCTAAAGAAATAGACTCTGAAATTCATCTGCTCATAGTAGGCTTAGAAGCAGGGGAGCCTCTGGGGGCCCCAAAACAGACAAAGATTTGGTCTGACCTACGCCACGTGGCAGTTCTGTGGACGTAGGCGTCCAGTGCTCGCACTGGACAAACCTTGTTCTTTAACTCCTGGTCATGATCAGTAAATGGAGGAGGACAGAGAACCTGTAGTACTATGTGGCGCATAGGACTAGAAAGCACTTTAGGTACATAACCCGGCCTGGGATAGAGGAAAACTTTAGCCAAGCTGGGCGCAAACTCTAAACATGAAGGGGCCACAGAGAGGGCCTGCATGTCACCAATCCTCTTGAGGGAAGAAATGGCGAGAAGAAAGAGAGTTTTAAGAGTAAGGTGCTTATCTGAAATCTCGTCCAGCGGTTCAAAGCGAGCCTGGGACAAGGCCTGGAGCACCAGGGACAGGTCCCAAGGAGGCACCCTTGAACGTACTACAGGCCTCAGCCTCTGAGTGCCACGTAGGAAACGAACTATGAGGGGGTCCCTGCCCAAAGAGGCACCACTCAAAGGTACGTGGTAAGCAGCTATGGCAGCCACGTAAACCTTTAGTGTGGAGGGGGACAGCCCTGCTGCGAACCTTTCTTGCCGGAACTCCAGCACGGTGCCAACCTGGCAGGTAACTGGGTTCAGCTGCTTTTCGCAACACCAAGAAGTGAAAATCTTCCACTTCTGAGCATACAGTTTCCTCGTGGACGGGGCTCTGGAGTGGAGAATGGTCTCTACAACCTCGGCTGAGAGACCAGACTCTATGAGCTGGGCCCCCTCAGGGGCCAGACCCACAGTTTCCACAGTTCTGGGTGAGGATGGAAAATCCTCCCCTGAGCCTGGGACAGGAGGTCCCTCCTGACCGGAATCTCCCACGGAGTGCCGTCTAGGAGGGACACCAGGTCCGAAAACCACACCCTGCCCGGCCAGCGCGGGGCAACTAGAGTGAGACGGACCTTCTCCCGGCGAACCTTCTCCAGAACCCCTGGGAGCAGAGCTACGGGGGGAAAGGCATACAGGGGTAGATTTGGCCACCCTTGCCTCATGGCGTCCAGGCCGAGAGGCGCTGGAAGATAAAGGGAGAACCAGAGTGGGCAGTGAGTCGTCTCTCGAGACGCAAACAGATCCACTTGAGCCTGGCCGAATCTCTCCCAAATCTGCTCCACCACCTGAGTGTGGAGTCGCCATTCCCCGGGCCTCGGCCCCTGTCTCGACAGGAAGTCTGCCCCCAGGTTCTGGGCCCCCGGGATATATATCGCTCGAAGAGAGAGCAGTTCCCTCTGGGCCCAGAGGAGGATCCTGATCGCCAACTTGGAAAGTCGACGAGACCGGAGACCTCCCTGATGATTTATGTAGGAGACCACTGACGTATTGTCGGTTCGGACTACTACATGATGGCCTCTGAGGTCGGGGAGAAACGCCCGTAGCGCCATCCAGACAGCCATCATCTCCAAGGCGTTGATATGCCAGGAGAGGTGGTGCCCGTCCCATAGACCCCTGGCCGAGCGGTCCCTCAGGAACGCCCCCCAGCCCGCGCGGGACGCATCTGTCGACAGCATGACGCGGTGACAGATAGCTCCCAGTGCGAGCTTCTGGGAAATAAACCAGTTCTGCTTCCACGGATGCAAGGCTCGAAGGCAGCGCCTTGAAACCTTGATCAGACGGAAGGGGTTGCCCCTCGGGGAAAACCCTCTGGTTTTGAGCCACCACTGCAAGGGTCTCATGTGGAGCAGGCCGAGTGGGATAACACTGGACGCTGCCGCCATGAGACCCAACACTCTCTCGAAGTGTCTGTACAGTGACTAGCTGGCCTAGCTTGATATTCTGGACTGTGGGCAAAACAGTAGCAATGCGCACGAGGAAGAGCCGTCCGCATGCTATGTAAGCGAGAGTGACATCTCGATGTCAGACTGCTACCTGCCGAGACTGAGAAAAGGATCAACAGATCGTTGATGAGACACAGCCCAAAATCGTGGAGCTAGGGAAGCTAGTGAAGCTGAACAACAGCATGACGTCCCTAATGTCTGGGAGAAAAGTCCAACAGACCTTATACTGAGCGATCCCTCAGGACAGCCCAAAACCCATGAGAGAAGTATCTGTCGACAGCATACGCAGTGACCGAGTGCTCTCAGTGTGGGCCTTTTATGGGACGAGAACCAGAATTGCTCCCACATACCGGAGGTGCGTAGGCATTGCCTCGTGACCTTGATAGTGTGGAAGCGGTTTCCTCTGGGAAAACCTTCTGGTTCTGAACCACCACTGAAGGGGCCACATGTACAGACGACCGAGTGGACCGCACTGGAAGCTGTTACCATGATGCCCAGCAGTCTCGACTGCTCAGTGAGTGATTGGTCTAGCTTTTGCTATTGACTGCTGGTGGGATGATGTCGATGAGCACGGGTGAAAGCCGTGCTGGCAACGACACAGAATCCCAACAACGCTTCGGAAGGTGGCTCCCAAATGAGGATACAACACCTTCCTACTTGCATACAGTCTGAGCCCCAGCTCCTTCCAGTGAGCAAGAACGACATCTCGATGCCAAACTGCTACCAGAATCAACAAACATTGATGAAATCTGATGAAATCAGAAACCTTGAAGGTGCCGGGTAAAAGCTAGACTGAACAGAAGAACCAGACCGAAGCCCGTAAACTCTGGCTGGGAACTCCAGCTGAGCGTTCACTTCTGTTCCATAACCAGAGCCTGCTTGGGGGCTACCACTTGGGCAGGCACCCTGGATATTATTGCAGGACCCATTGGGACAAAACCGTACTCCAATAAGGTAACCAGCCTCTCGAGGCTGGCCTCTGGTATTTCTCGAACATCCACTCCAGGGCCCTGCTTGCAGGGGAAACCTGGAGTGAGCGCTCTAAGACCCTCCTCAGAGGGGGCGACCTCCCAAGCGCCACCAGAAGTATGGGTGGCGACTAGAGAGTCCCGCCTCGGACCTGAGTGCCTGGCTCCCTCGGGATACCAACGCAGCACAGTGTCCAACAAAACCTCCCCATGGGAACGGTTCCGAGCCACTAGTGAAGGGAACACAAGTACAGGTGACTGAGTGCATAGCACTGGAAACTCTGCCTTGACGCCCAGCAGCCTCAGCTGCTCAGTGAGTGACTGGCCATTCCTAAAACGTGCATGACCTGGTTCCCTCGGGACACCAGGCACGCAGTTAATCGTTAAAGGGTGCTTGCCCAGGCAGTCCCCTAGGAGACTGCCAGGTGAGAGTGGAGCGACAGCGAGCACAGTGCGCTCACGCACCGGCTACGCATGCCCCAATCGCTGGTGAGGAAGATCCTCATCAATGTGACACTTACAACATCCAGTTCCTCAGAACTGGATAGCTGCAGTATCCCCCTTAGGCTGACAAATCCAATTGCGATCCTCGTGGTCGAGACAGCCGCTGAGCCTCAGCAACAGCGGGACCGGAACCACGGGGACCGTGAGCCTGAGCGACTTCCTCAAAAGACGCCAGGCGGGATCGCCATGCACGTAGGAGGTCCTCATCAGCGGCCGATACTAACAACGTCCAGTTCCTCGGAGCTGGATAGCTGCAGTATCACCTCGTCAGGGTCGGAAGAAACCGCCACAGGGCGTGCTTCCGGTTCCTGAACGAGGCCAGACCTGCCAGGTAAGGGTGGAGAAAAGGCCAAGCCCGTCTCCGACCCCTCTGACAAGTCCATCTGCGACCCCCATGATCGCAGCCGCCGCTGGGCCTCAGCCGCAGCGGGACCGGAACCACAAGGAACGCTAGCCTGGGCGGTTTCCTCGAAAACCGCCAGGCGGGATCGGAGCGTTCGCAAACTCATTTGCAAAACAATCTGCACAATCAGTACCCTCGAGCGCTGATCGTGCATGGTCCTCACCCATTTACCTCGGTGCTGGAAAAAGTGCGTTCAACCGGGTCTCGAACCCCGGTTTCCAGCATGATAGGCAAACACATTATCCACTGTACCACAGCAGTTATTAACATATTGATGGCACAAAGTAAATACAACACCCAACTCCTCAGAGCCGGGTTGTTGTTGTTCAAGTCGGAAGAAACCGCACAGGGCGTGCTTCCGGACCTTGAGAAGTCCCCGCGATAGGGATCGCCGCTGAGCCTCAGCTGCAGCAGGACCTAAACCGCGAGTCTGAACAGTCTCCTCGAAGACTGTCAGACAGGAATGGCAACCTACACAGTCGACGCCCTCGAGCGCTTACCATGTAAGATTAGCCCTCCCCCGCACCTTCCAGTGAGCGAGAACGACACCTCGATGCCGAACTGCTAACTGTCATGACTAAGCCATGATGAGGTTCAGAACATGGATATCTTGAAGGCGCAGTGCCCAAGCCTTAGTGAAGGTGCAGTTGGTAAGTTTGCCATATCTGCGCACTTTTCTCAATCACACGTGAAATCCCTTTTCTTTTAAACTAGACTCGGGGCACGCGTACCAGCAAATACATACACACACACACACACACGTTGAGCTTAGAGCGCTGTGAAGACACTGAAAGCCCGCTTCCGGGTCATGACGTGCCTTTATACTCCTTGGTCATGACGTGATGACGTCATCTCGGCGACGTACACGCCCGCACGTTGGTTTTATTGTGCTTCAAGAGACATATACACTGAAGGGTTCCCAATCGCGTCTCGACGCAGTGCGAGTTCCCTTGACAGGGAACTTCAGTTTTTTTTAAAACTTTAATTTAATAAATTTGCCTGAATAACAAAACAAAAAAAGTAAGCTAAGATGTGACTCATATGGTAGCCAGATTTTTGGCTAATATGAGAAAATACATGATGGCACATGTGGAATGTGCTGTACTTTAAAGGTCAGCCAAGATACGATTTAAAAAGCATGCTTATATGCACACTCACATACACATGCACTGACATTCATAAGTAGACATCGTTACTCACCTCTAACAGATGGACGGCACCTTCATGTTCCTTCTTGGCCTCAACCTGAGCCTATAAACAGCATGAAAATAATATACAACATCATTAATACCAAATCAGTGACTGACATGCTCATAATAAAAGTCATGGCCAGAAATATTCCTGTATGTTCCTACATCTCTTTAGTCTATTCTGTCAGGCTGTCTCAAATCTCAGATTTGCATTTTCAAAGGTATTCAGATCTTATGGAAGCCCATTTCCACCACAGTTTATTAAAGTCGAAATAATGACTTAGTATCTCGAAATAATGAGAAACTTTCTCAAAATAATGACTTAGTATCTCAACATAAAAAACTTTCTCGAAATAACGACTTAGTATCACGAAATAACGAGAAACTTTCTCGAAATAATGACTTAGTATATCGAAATAACGAAAAACTTTCTCGAAATAACGACTTAGCATCATGAAATAACGAGAAACTTTCTCGAAATAACGAGAAACTTTCTCGAAATAAGGACTTAGTATATCGAAATAACGAGAAACTTTCTCGAAATAATGACTTCTCATGCTTCTCCGCATGGTCAAAGCGTGTAAATGCGAGATCACAGCAAACATGACACGTTCTGTAAAACAGCTGTTAAAGTCAAGTTTCTCGTTATTTTGAGATACTAAGTCATTATTTCGAGATACTAAGTCATTATTTCGAGAAAGTTTCTCGTTATTTTGAGATACTAAGTCATTATTTCGAGATACTAAGTCATTATTTCGAGAAAGTTTCTCATTATTTCGAGATACTAAGTCATTATTTCGAGAAAGTTTCTCGTTATTTCGAGATACTAAGTCATTATTTCGAGAAAGTTTCTCGTTATTTCGAGATACTAAGTCATTATTTCGACTTAGTCTTTTTTTTTCTCAACTGTGGCGGAAACGGGCTTCCAATAAGATCTGAATGTACTGCTTGCCAGTGTTGTGCTTTTAATGATTTCTAATAAACAATTGTATTAAATGCATAATTCATATTATATCATTTAATTAGTTCATTTTGATGGAAAAGTACCATTTGTACTAGAAATGCATAAATCTGAGGACTGGAAATATTCTTTTGAGTGTATAAACATTCTATTACCAGGTTTGGTTGAATAAGCTTTAGGCAACACAAACTTTTGATCTGATGCAGTGCATTGTAGGATCATTTATCGTAACTCTCAGCAGCTGCGCAAAACAGCCTTCAGTTCCACGTGAATAGAGGAACATCTGGTTGAGTGTCATTTCAGAGACACGTATGGAGATAGCCCTTTAGAACAAAAGAACTGTGTTTCTGATGAGTATGTGTATGCGTGTGTGCATGTATGTGTGTCATTTCCTTTTTGTTTATTCTCCTCAGTAATCACAGTGCTCCATTCAATAAAGACAGTCAGTAACTCAAACGTTTCAGCGGGTGACAATGTTCTCGCATTCTGGAGAAAATGTCAGACTTGATCACCTGCTCTGCCATTTCATTAGAGAGTCATTTACTGTGGGCGGTGAGACAGCAGCACTTTTCTCTTCATTCAAAAGAAGTGAATTAAGTGGAATATTTCTGCAAGTTACCTGAAACTCCTCTTCATTTAAACATCTCTCTTCATTAGGAGCACTTGACAGCTGGATTTTATTATTAAGATTTTCTTCAACTTCAGGCAATTTTGTGTCACAGGGGTTGATCTTTAATTAAAATGAACTTCTTTATTTTATTATATTAAAGTCACATTAAAACTATCTTGGAAACTTTTTACCACGCTTTTCAAAATACAGTGGAGTTCACTTATCTCGACTCATGGTTAAATCGCCAATACTATTATGTTGACTATTTTAAAGTGGAACTGCCAAACTCCCTATTTGTCTTATTTTCTTGTGGGTTATGTCAATTCTGTTATGTTTCTGAAATCTAATATCTTGAGCAAAAAAAGGGACAAAATTGCCACGTCACATGGTTATTTCGTGACTAATTGTGTACCTCCGCTCACGGTTCACTCCCTGTCGTTGATCTCGTCTGAGGGATAACACGCTGTAGCATCCCGCACGTTTATTGTGATTTTGTGAGCAATCTTTGTGTTTGCATTGTTGGAGAATATAATTAAAGGTTTGTATCAAGAATCGAAGGTGGTTTTTATTGTGGTGGTTTTACATATGCCTTTTGTTATTAGCAAACATGTACACAGTACATTGTATGTAATTTTTTTAGATGAATGGCGATCGCTTCATCAAACAAATCGTGACAACACTGTTGTGTAAAAAGACACCAAAAACATGAGCATGTACATTCTCATTTAATAACTCACGTCATGTACATCAATAAATGTTCATTTTTCGTTCTTGCGAGGGTTGTTGTCTTTGGCGCTTGCAATATCACTCTGACAGCTGGCACTTGTACTTTCACTCTGACAGCTGGCACTGATAGGCTGTCTGACCTGTCAATCATACAAGACGTGATTGGCTGTGCTGCCATGAGGGCGGGCTCTTCTCATCTCATCCGATGATCAATACAACACGCTTCTTAAAGGGACGAGCGCAGCGGGAGAGACTGCTTTTTTCTTTTTCTTCTGATTCTTCTTGTGTTTGTTTTCTTATTGTTTGAATTTCGCGCACAAGCACTGTGTACCGAGCCTGAACAGTTATGGATAATTCACGTCATGCGAGCAACATTTGAAATTCGAAATGTGATATTTATTATATGGGTTATCTCGATAAACGGTTATCTCGATGCTTTTTTGCAACCCCCGAGGCCGTCGACATAACAGAACTCCACTGTACCTTATATATAAAGATTTTTATTGTCCTAGAGCTAAAGTTTCTATCTTAAATTGAAAATGACTTAATATTAAAATCTAAACAAAGACAAGCTAAACTAAGACAAAAATCTACAACTAATTCAATATTTATTTAAATTGAAATACATGTAATATTTTAAATTTGTGTATTGTGTTGGGACAAAGTCGTTTTTTATCCAGACAAACAAGCTGTAATTTTGTCAAATGATGCAAAATGTTCAAAAATATTATTGAATTGTATTTATTTAGGATAGATCTGGTACTATGAAATCAGCTATGAAGCTATGGAATTAATTTTTACAGTCACATTGTTGTAAAAATGTTTCAAATGATAAAAAATAAACATATTAAAGACAAATTATTTAAAATAAATTGAATACTCCATTACCAGTCCAAAATCCCCCATCTAAACCAGCTTTGACCAGACCGAAACCATGTAAAACCATCTATCAGTAGAATCCGGTCTCGGTTAATGAGTTTAATCAAACACCAGAAGTCTTAAGAAGGACAAAAGGACTTGTACACTCAAGTCTGTGCTTGAGCTCAATCCTATGGTTTGGTGTGGCTGGAAACCCAGACCTCTCACCTTCTGCAGAAGGTCAATCTCCTGCTGCTTGGCACTGAGGACAGCCAAGGCTTGTTCATGCTCTAATTCTAGCTGCTGCCTCCTCTCTGCAGCCTCTCGCATATGCTGGGAAAGAGAGAAGAAAAAGCAAGAGGTGAGAAGCAACTCAAAAAAGGATGAACACAGACAGAATGAGAGCAGCCATCAATCATTGTTAAAGGGACGGTTCACCCAAAAAAGAAAATTCCGTTATCATTTACTCAAGCTGACCCTCAAGTTGACTTAAGAAGAATCCAAACTGCTTTTTTCCATGCAATCAAAGCAGATGGGGACCAGGGACAGCCGTGAAACCATTGACTTTCACTGTTAGATTACTACTTTTTGTGATACACGCATACAGTCACACAGTATGGATTTAGAACTGCATCAGATAGATAAGAACATTTTCATTTTTGGGAGAAATAAATTTCATTAAAAACATTTTAGGTCACATAGCTTTTAGCTGCTGTTAACACTCAAAAAACAGTCCCTGCACTGATCTAGACCCTCTTTTTAGATCAGCTTATAAAAGATCACCAGGAGCATATCAACTCAGAATTAGGGGCCATTCACACTGTTCGAGTTTTTGCTTTTCCATAGTTTTCTAAGCAAACATGCATGTTTGACTGTTGTGCTTACATCCCGCATCGATTGAGTTGTCTCATAAAAATGTGTTTAACTTTAAGTTTAACTTTCTAAAAAGCATTTATATTTCACTTGCTTTGCGTTTGCATTTATAGTCACCAATGAAAATTTTAAATTATTATTTTTTAAATATTGAAATATTGTAGTACTTAGTGTAAATGATTTATCTGCACACATCATTATGTTAAAAACAATGTATGTGCCCTCATAATCATTAATCAAAATAACTTCCCCTCCCTCTTTCCGTGACATCTTTTCTCTTCTCTGAAAAGAATGGAGTTTAATGGCATGAGGGCAGGACAACCTGCCACTCACATAAGATCACATCAGTAGAAAAAACAATAACACTGTTTTGGGAATAAAAGATTATCATAACTTCCGTTCATGCCAACTTTAAATGTAAAATCATCTTCTGTGTGAATGGCCCCTTACTGTGTCAACACCTTGAGAATATGTACACTTATTTGATGTCTTCTAAAAACTGAGCAAAAGAATAGTCAAGGAACAGTATATCCAAAAATTAATCTCTAAAGTCATTCTAAAACCATACGCTGTGTCTTAAAGGATTCCCAGTAAAAAGCGATTAAATTTGAGTCTGTTCATCAAACAAAGTTATCATATGACTACAAGCTGTTGTTGCATGGTTTTGAGCTGCACTTCGGAAAAAAAAAACAGCATATGGCTTTAAAATGACATGAGGGTGAGTAAATGATGACAGAATCTTTATTTTTGGCCAAACTATCCCTTTAAGCACTGAAAACAAGAGCAAAATGTCATCATAAATCAGGTTTGTGTCACTTGCTTCACCCCTTCAGGTAAAGCAAAAACAAAAGTGAAGCATTATGTCAATCAGCCAGAGTAAGCACAGCCACAGAGCTTCGCATGATCAATAAAGGGTTTAAGGGTCACGGCCTGTACATGAAAGGGTGTGTGCAAACAACACAGCATGTTCAATCAGCGCCGGTTACTACCCGACAGCATCCCCAGAATCTCTTCTGACCTGTTAAAAGTACACAGTGACAAAACCTAGCAATCTTCTTTCCATTTTTGACAGGTGAGGTTACAGGGGATAAAGGGTAAAGGAGGGATTTTCCATGCTGCTATGAAAGTGGAGTGCAGGGAAGAGGAAGGTTAGAATAATCTAACCTTCAGAGCATAAATAAACTGTACGGTGTGTGAAATATGTTATAGTTTGAGTGAATACCTCTATGCCTATTACTAATGGGATAAAGCATTTAATAAAAAAAGTCTCATTTGTATGTTTTAATAGATTATCAAGTACTTTTTACTTATTAATTTACTCACTCACTTCACTCACTCACTCCACTACACTCCACTCACTCACTCCACTCCACTCCACTCCACTCACTTCACTTCACTCACTCACTCCACTCCACTCCACTCACTCACTTCACTTCACTTCACTCCACTCCACTCCACTCCATTCACTCCACTCACTCCACTCCACTCCACTCCACTCACTTCACTTCACTTCACTTCACTTCACTTCACTTCACTTCACTCACTCACTCACTCACTCACTCACTCCACTCCACTCCACTCACTTCACTCCACTCCACTCACTTCACTCCACTCCACTCCACTCCACTCCACTCACTTCACTCCACTCCACTCACTTCACTTCACTTCACTTCACTCACTCACTCACTCCACTCCACTCCACTCCACTCCACTCCACTCCACTCACTTCACTCCACTCCACTCACTTCACTTCACTTCACTTCACGTCACTCCACTCACTCCACTCACTCCACTCCACTCCACTCCACTCCACTCTACTCCACTCACTTCACTCCACTCCACTCACTCACTTCACTCACTTCACTCACTTCACTCCACTCACTTCACTCACTCCACTCCACTCACTTCACTCCACTCCACTCCACTCCACTCCACTCCCTTCACTTCACTTCACTTCACTCCACTCCACTCACTCACTCACTTCACTCCACTCCACTCCACTCTCACTCACTCCACTCACTTCACTTCACTTCACTCCACTCACTTCACTTCACTTCACTCCACTCACTTCACTCCACTCCACTCCACTCACTTCACTCCACTCCACTCCACTCCACTCCACACACTTCACTCCACTCCACTCCACTCCACTCACTTCACTTCACTCATTTCACTCCACTCCACTCCACTCCACTCACTTCACTCCACTCACTCACTTCACTCCACTCCACTCCACTCCACTCCACTCACTTCACTTCACTTCACTCCACTCACTCACTCACTCCACTCACTCACTTCACTTCACTCCACTCCACTCCACTTCACTTCACTCCACTCCACTCCACTCACT
Organism: Rhodeus uyekii; assembly: GCA_037043235.1. NCBI lineage: Eukaryota > Metazoa > Chordata > Actinopteri > Cypriniformes > Acheilognathidae > Rhodeus > Rhodeus uyekii. The sequence goes on from JAWRVZ010000019.1 coordinate 5,335,240, forward strand.
CACTCACTTCACTCCACTCCACTCCACTCCACTCACTTCACTTCACTCCACTCACTCCGCTCACTCCACTCCCCTTCACTCCCCTTCACTCCACTTCACTCCACTCCACTTCACTTCACTTCACTCCACTCCACTCACTCCACTCCACTCCACTCCACTCACTTCACTTCACTTCACTCCACCCACTTCACTCCACTCACTTCACTCCACTCACTCCACTCCACTCCACTCCACTCACTTCACTCCACTCACTTCATTCCACTCCACTCACTTCACTCCACTCACTTCATTCCACTCCACTCACTCCACTCCACTCACTTCACTTCACTCCACCCACTTCACTCCACTCCACTCACTTCACTCCACTCCACTCACTTCACTCCACTCACTCCACTCACTCCACTTCACATAAAAGCTAGACAAATATGAACATAGACTTCAAAATGTAAATATTACTAATGGGATAAAGCATCTAATAAAAAAAAAGTCTAATTTGTATGTCTTAATAGATTATCAAGTACTTTTTATTTACTCACTCACTTCACTCACTTCACTCACTCACTCACTCACTCACTCACTCACTCACTCACTCACTCACTCACTCACTCACTCACTCACTCACTCACTCAAAAGCTAGACAAATATGAACATAGACTACAAAATATGTTATTGGTTTAGACTCATGTAAATTATTTATTGGGAGTTTACCATAATGTATTGTGAGTTTAGTTGGTTTTATATCAAGGTTTATAGTTTCAACATATTTCACACTTTGTACATTCAGCAAAACTGTCACCTAATAACAGAAATAAATAAAAAATCTTTATTTTTTAACCATATTAACAGTGTGTATATCTCACATTCAAAAGAAGAGCTGGGTTAGTTTATTTTGAAGGGTATAATTGTGCATAACTGTAGTGTCATGCACAAATGCATTCCGCAGTGCCTTAGCTGGCCGACCATTCAGACCACACATACAGCATCCAGATCAGCTGTTAGTACACAGTCAAAAGGTCCGCATTCAGTTAGTGCCGGCTTCTGTAAAGTCTTTAGATATACCTGATGAATGAAAAATATGGAAGGTGGCAGGGACAGGGAGGGGGCAGGAGAGGGTTAGACGTTAGGGGAGGGGTAGGGCGCTCCAGGACTCCTAGTCGATCACAGATCCACACTTTGAGGGTGTACGACAGCTCTAAAAGGTAAAAAAAACAATCCTGTGATGCCGTAAAAGAGTACAAGGGGAGAAAAAAGGGTTTGAAAACAGATGAAAGTGAAGGTCATGATCTAAATTGCCCTTAAACACGGCCAGCCAGGTTTCCTGAAATATCTGTCATGTGCTTGTATACTAACACAATTCACTCTACATAAAGGATTATAATGTTTTCACTTTGCCACCGTGGAGCTTGACGATTGGACGAAGTCAACATATATGAAGGCTAATCAGGTAACCAGTGAGAAAAATGTCCACATCTTCCTGTTTATTTTTTTTATCCTAAATTATAACACTTTAATCTTAAATTGAAATGGCTTAATATGGTCAGTGTTGCAAAATGTAACATTTCACCCCAAAAATCTAAAGAAAAAAATAATAATTGTATTTTTTCATAAAAATTTTTTTTTCATTTTCATAAAGAAAATGAAGCCTATTTTAGAGCCATATACAGTGGAGTTCGGTTATGTCGACGGCCTCGGGGGTTGCAAAAAAGCATTGAGATAACCGTTTAGCGAGATAACTAACAGCCAATATGGAAATTTATTTATTGAAGTGATCGGCATGCTTTACAAATGTATATACACTGTATATGTTTGCTAACAATAAAAGGCATATGTGCACCAACTAACAGCAGAGATTTACCAATATACAATAAAAAAACACCTTCGATTCTCGATACAAACCTTTAATTATATTCTCCAACATTGCAAACACAATTTCGCTCACAGCATAAACAGTCATAACATATTCGTGAGGTCATCACGCTGTACTAGATTGCGTACTTTCTTGCGTTCTGCTTGTCTAATGTGCTTTCAACAAAATTCGGTTTCATCCCGTTTTTTAAAAACCTTCAATCCGTTCTTCAATCCGCAGCGGCGCTGAGCAGAGCTCACGTCAGAACATAAGCAGGGTGTGTGTGTGTGAGATCAGCTAGCGGCGGCTTCCCGCACATGCGCGATTCATTTGCACGTGGAGGAGTGAACATCTCCTGCTCTCCCTGCATCTGGGCGGATCTGCTGCGCGAGGACCGGGCCGCTTGTGAGTGATTTGGGATGGGGATGCGGCAGCACTCGCTGCTCCTTGAGAAGAGTAAGAACGATATGTGCTTTCACTTCAGAGAGTCTCCAAAAGTCTCCAATAACTCCAGATAAAGTCGTTAGATTTGTCACTAGTCGCTTTTTTGAAAATGTGGTCTGAATACTCGCTAAATATAGCGACAAAGGCGCTAAGTTGGCAAAACTGTCAGTTCTTCTGCGGCTGCGCGGCACCACTGGAGATTCATGTGCAATCCACGTGCAACGCAAACTCAGTGCATGCGCAGTGAACTAGGTAAGATCTTAGTCACGAGTGAACCATGTGAAGTGGCGAATATGTCCCTAATTTGAGATACTAGGATTCAGCGACATTAAAGAATCGACGTATCGAAGAAAATACTTAGACAAATAGGGAGTTTGGCGGTTCCACTTCAAAAACGTCGACATAATAGTATTGGCAAGTTAACCGTGAGTCGAGATAAGTGGACTCCATTGTACATTAAATATTGTGACATTTTTTTAACATCTAGACACAGACCAAATTACCATTATTGAGAACAACAGATCACAAGAAACTGTAAAACAAAAATAAAATAAAAAATAGGCTTGATTTTCTTTTTCTTTTGATTATGGGATTTACACGGATGAGTCTGGCAGGTTCTCACCTTCAGCACCTGCTCTAGGTTCTCCAGTTTGCCTTGGAGCTCAGTTCTCTCCAACAGAGCGCAATCTCTCTCCACTGTCACAGTGTACAGAGCTTCCTGCAGCTGTTCATATTCACTTTTCACCTGATATATATAGAGAGAAAGAGAGAGAGATTAATCAAGAATGTCTTCGGGCTTACACTGTTTCCCCTCTGACCTCTGTTAAAAAGGTGAAAGTTCATTCTATCCTGCCCACAACAACAACAACAAAAATTTGGGGGTTGTAAAAAAAAAACATGTAGGAAATGTGGTTTGCGGTCATACAAATGAAAAGTTTTAATTCAGTCTGAATAATTCCTAGGACCTGTTAATAATGTCTAGGACCACCTGTTCCTTAAATACCAGTTCTCTCTCTATTTAGGCTACAATTAATAACAACAATAAAGTGTGATTATCACAGTCATGTCGTGTCCGGTGTGTGTGACCCCATTGTAATCTCTTTCACTTGTCTCGTCAGCCACTCCCCTTGTTAGTCTCGTCACATGTTCCCCCATTATCTGGTGTATAAAAGCCCTCGTGTGTTTCATGTTTGCCTTTGTCAGTTGTTAAACGAGTTGCCATGTGTGTGAAAGTGCTCTGTGTTCTCCGTGTTTCCAGGTTCTCCGTGTTATCATTGTTTAAGTGTGATCTTTTCTGTTTTTATTTAGTGTTTTCGTTTTTGTTTATTAAAGAGAGTTTTCCGTTGATCCCTGCTTTCCTCACCTTCGTCATTCCACAACACAACCCCGTTACAGTGATTTTATTTCACTAATACAACAAGGTGAAAACAAAATGGGTTGCTTTAGTTTATTTCATACCAACTACTGAAGGTGAGAGTGTAAAATAGTAGATGTGAGCGTCAAACAGCAGTGGATGTCTTCAGATCTGCAGTAGGCCAGAGGAAGATCATGTATGAATAACACCATCTGGACCCATGTGGCCACAAGGCTAATAGGTGAAGTCGTTCAACAATCTACCAACCTCCAGCATACTCTTATAAACATCAAGGTCTGAGAGGGCAGCTCTAGACGCTCATATTCTGACCAGGCACATCTGCTCCACTGCTAGAGTGTTTTTATTTCAGTTTAAGTACGTAACCATACCACCAACAGCCAGCTTGAAGATAAAACTGAATAAACAAAACGTTTTTAATTAAAATAAATGTTAATTTCTTTTAATTTACTTTCCGTACAAAAAAAAGTAAAATACAGAGTATTAATATAACCAAAAAAAAAAAATCAACTAAATGTTTCTTGTAAATGTGTTAAAAACAATCAAAACAACAGTTTATTCCTTTGTATAAAATGTTTGAAATGAGAACAATGACTGTGTAGAAGTAAAGAAGTAAAAATTAAAAGCACATGAAAGATGTAAAATACATTAATACTGACTAATTTGTAATATTACTCAATATAATGTAATTCTATAATAATATACTATAAAATAAAAATATATTTCATTTTCTCCACTGTTACATCATATAAAATGGTTTCTTAAAATGATTCCATTTTGCTATTAAATACTTTGATCATTTGAAAATGCGATATTCTGTTTGTCTTCCTTCACTTATATGCGATAAATGGAGCATGTGTACTCAGCACTGAGCTCTGGGGTGAGAGTCGTGTATTTAGAGACCTGGCGCAGAGGGGTTGACGTCCTGTATCGATCGCAGCGTCAGTCATGATAAAAAGCTGAGCTGACAGAGTCAGAGGCAGCAAGTACACACTCCACGCCTGTCCAATCTGACACTCATCTCTTATCTGCAACCTGACACACACATCTACTGCAACAGCAATTACAGCTGAATATGCTTGTTCTAGAGGAAATGTGTTTGACCCATTACACTTGTATTGTTGATTCTTATGACATTCAACCGGCATGTCATTGGATAGTCATAGTGGTGCTGGGCAAAAGACACTCCAAAACAAATTAAACAGAGCATGGTATCAAACTGACCATATTTCTTTTTTAATAAATGCCTTTTAAGTATAAAAAATATAATCTTATAATCAATTATGAAAATGTAATACTTTGTCCACCTTTGAAACCAAAGGATGAGGGCAGGTACAAAATTAATATTAACTAATATTTCAGGAGCCAACTATGTCCGATCAAAGTTTTTCTCCATTATTTCCCACCATGCGGTTAATTTTGTTTCATGCCGTTACAGAGCAGTCTAATTCAAATTTCCAAAATGTGCATACTTTAGAGGGAACATTTATTGTAAAACACAATATGATTATGGTTTTAGAGTTATTCAACTATAATAACCCTTGGGGAAAAAAAACATACGTATAGAGTACATAAGAGTATAACCGCAGCCGCAAAATACTACTAATATACTTTCATTAATAGTCAACTACTGTAGCAAAACCGTTTTTTCTCATTTTTCTCATTTTTAAACATTTATTTGTAAATAAAAAACTAATCAGCTAAATGTTTTTGTCATAAATGTACATACTATATAACACATTGCATAATAATGCAAAAGTACGAACATTGCAGTTTCAAGGATGGATTCATATCCATGTAAGCAAAGTCTCTTATGGTTTTATATTTGCAAAAGTTTTTTTATTTTTGTATCAATTAATTTTATTTACAAAGTTTTTCGTTTTTTGTCTCAGAGCTGCCTTACTTTAAATTTTGTTTCATAAAATATTAGGTTGACTAAAACAGGAAGAAAAAACTAAATATATTTCAAGGATTACAATTAATTCAGTGGGTTTTTTTCTTCTAGACCTATTAAACTGTCTACTGCAGTGAAATAACAAATCTAACACAAAAAAGTAAACTACAATTGAATCTATGTACATATTGAATCAAAATTTGATTCAAAATCAAGAAGTTTTAATCAAACCGTGACCTCAAGAATCAATTTGTGAGGTACCAAAAGATTCCCACCTCTAAGCTTCATATCAAAATGTTATTAATATAAGTATATATGCATGTTATTATAAGCCAGGCGTGAAATACTCTCTGTCCATCAAAGTTGCCTTTGTGTTTTTGGATTTTAGTCTTCTGTATTCTCAACGCTCTTCTGGCTGGACTTCCTTCTAGTGCAATCAAACCCCTGAAACTGATCCAGAATGCAGCAGCTCGTCTGGTCTTCAACGAACCCAAAATGGCCCACGTCACTCCACTCTTGCAGCTCGCATCAAATTCAAAGCACTGACACTTGCTTACAGAACTAACAGAGGCTCAGCACCCTCATACTTCCACTCGCTACTACAGATCTACACACCTACCAGAAACCTTAGATCGTTCAATGAGCGACGACTCGTGGTACCATCACAGAGAGCCGGAAAAAAGAACATTCCCTCTCAAGAACATTTTTGTTCACCGTTCCTTGCTGCTGGAACGACCTCCCTGCCTTCATCCAGCATGCAGAATCCTTAGCAATATTCAACAAAGACTAAAAACTCATCTTTTCCGTGAGCACCTAACATGACACACACACACACATACTACCTCAACCACATAAAAAAAACTAAAAAACACTTAATTGCTCTATTCTCCAGGCTTGTACTACTTGTATGTGTAATGTTTGAAACTATGTATTGTAAGCACTCGTGTACTTTATTGCTTTATTGTCTTTATTGCTCAAATTGTAAGTCGCTTTGGATAAAAGCGTCTGCTAAATGAATAAATGTAAAATGTATTCGTTTTCTTTTGACCCAGTTTCATTCATTCATCCCATTCACCATTGCCTTGTTAATCACCTCATTTGCTACTTTGTTTGCCCTCAGTTTCCGTCTGGTCTTTGTCCTGTATTGATTCGAGTTTGCGTGTATGTGGCGGTGTAATCTCCCGGTTATTTTCCTGTTCCTTTTGTTTAAAGTTAGAATTAAAGACTACTTCAGTTGACTCCTTTGTCGTGCACTTCTTCACAGCCATCCACCGTGTCAACAGTAATGCTGAGCAAGTAACAGACTGGATAGACACAAGCTGTGTAGATGGAGTAGCTGCCATCTTGATAACTGCCATTCTGAGAGCTGGGACAGAGCTGTAGATTCAATGATGGCTCACTCTGAAACAGCTATTTGAAATGAGATTGGGGGGTGGGGGTGGGGGGGGGAGAAGTGATGCATGAAGGACCATTCTTTTCAAGCAAGAGCAGGCTCACATGACTCACGCGTCACACCATTACTGCTCTCAGTTTAGTATCGTAACATAAGGAGCTGTTTGTACTATAGCCTGCATTGTATGCCAATGTATTCACCTTATTTTTTTAAGAAACAGCCATTTGTAACTTGAATGAGTCTGGCTTCCAGTGTCATTCACATCCAGTTATATTATATGTTTGTTAAGCCGCTTTATATTACAAACTTTTAACTGTTATCATATTTCATATTCATATTTTCCTATCGCGGCTAATGAATAGGAAGTCTCGCACATTCCAAAAAAAAAAGAGGCTGAACATCCACTACAAATATTTTTAAATCTAGTTTAAAACTAGTTTTTACAATTCCAATCATAAATTTTTTTTACTGGTTCCATTTGTTTGTGAAAAACTGCAAATGTCAGGAATTATTGATTCATAAATAGCATTTTGGGAGTCATTTTCGTATTTTACAACCTGAATTAAATAATATTGATATATACAGCATTTCATATATTTATATGTTTACAACATAATTATACATGGATATGGTCTTTGCTACTAATTATAGCATGAAATATCCAATAAACAACAGGAGGTGTGTAGAGTGAAACAGACTTATTGAAGACTTATTGGTCTCACTTAATCGTGGAAAAACAGGTTTTATTACAGCCACCATTTAATTAATATTTTAACAACGAATTGGAATACATAATTGACTAGGCTTATTAAATGGACTTTATTCTCAGTTTTATTTTTCGAATAAATTAAAACTTTTCGGTTTCATTAATTTTGGTGCATCACCCCAAGTATGAATTGCATTTTTTATGCATTTTAAACTTAATAGAAAGCAGAGAAAAATGAGTCAATGTCAATAACCCAAAAACCATTAGCATTAATGAGAAGTTTCGCCTCCCTTACAGCTTCCACTCCTCTGGGAAGGTTTTCTGCTAGATGTTGGATCATGGCTATGGGGATTTCTCATTTGGTCCCAAGCTCACCTACAAGCATTTGAGCTTTAAACAAGATAAATGCATACACTGTACTGCCAGAACCATAACTTGTGGGAAATGTTATACTGTAATTCTTTATAAATCTCTCACACGCTATTTTTTTCTGTAGTCTTTACTTTACCTTGCTCCGTATTTCTATCAGCCTCATAGGGATTGCATTCATAAATGTCTAATGAGAGAGCGGGGATCCTGTTTTGTAACAGCGTTTGACAACACACCTACTCGGACTTAGCAGACTAGACCTACCTTCGAACAGCTCAGCAGGAGGACACTGCTCTGCCAGGATGGGATGCCAAGATGTGCCTCCAACTAAATACTGACACAGACATGACTAAAAGATTAACTTTAAGCAGGCTACAGGGGTGCTGATGCTAGCAGGCATAAATCAGAGATAACAGATCACACATGATGGTGTGAGACAGAACTAGGTGAGACCAGAAAAGTGCACATCAAAAGAAGACCAAAGTAGACGATTATAGTTCACAGGTGCTAAAGACATAACCAATGGAGCCCAGCAAATATGCTGTAACTACTGCTGTTTGATTATAGCAGACCATTTCAAATGGAGAGGAAAGAAAGATTTTTTATTATTTTTGAAAGAAGTCTCCTCTGCTCTGCTCACTCCTCTACATTTCTTTGCAAATACAGTAAAAATAAAATAACAAAAAACAACTTTATTTTTTTAAATAATATTTAATTATTTATTATTAAAATATAATTATTTGAATGTAATTTATACATGTGATGTCAAAGCGTAACTTTTAGAATTATTACTTTAATCTTCAGTGTCATGTGATCCTTCAGAAATCATTCTAATATGCAGATTTTCTGTTCAAGAAACATGTATTATCAATGTTGAAGACATTTTTTGTGGAAACTGTGATATGCAACAATTCAAAATTTTGGTAACAGTGAAGACATTCATAATGTTACAAAAGATTTCTACTTCAAATAAATGCTGATTTCTACACACAAAAAATATTGTGGATAAGTGGATTTTAGCATTCAAAAATAAGAACAAAAAACAACAAAAAACAATGTGAGAGCAAAATATTTGATATTTCTAGATTAGCTGTATCTAGCACTAGAGTATACTAACTAAACATAACATTTATATGACACTGATAAAAAGGGTGTGTGTGTTTTTGGCAGAGTTCAGAAACTGCAGTGTTTGGTAATAAGGACATAAGTGATATGGTAGTGTCGTAAGATGGCAGTTATGGTCCAACCGTGACAAACTAGCACTTGTAAACATCTGCTGCTCAAGAATCTGCTAGTTACAGAGAGCAGTACTTCTTCACATCCATTCTTCAGAGCCTTGAAGAAAAGTCTCCAATAGATATGCAGAGTTACGCTCAAACATACATGCCACAAACCGTGCCACTTGTTCAACAATGTTTCTTCACACTGTCATAAACAGGGCCTTCAGGAAATTGCTTTTCCATGACAACATGCGCAAACTCATACTTCAAGACCCTCATCACAAGATCAGCATCACAAGGGACATCAACTTCCCTATCCAGGAAATTACATTTTTTACCCCTTAAGGACCAACACAAGCTCTATACAGTGGACACATACAAATGGTAGATTAGAAAATACCCCAAAATATAAGCGCTAAAGGAGTGCAGAAATGTGCCTTTTGACTCAGAAGAGCTCCAGTGCTTTCTGGGATGCAATTATAGAGTGTATCTGAATACTGCACTATTCAAGAGAGGAGGGGGGTGGATGGCGGGACAGGCTTACTGTTATTAACTATAAGTTTAGCCATTAAAAAAGGTTTTCATAACTCAAAACAACGGTGATCCATTGCTGTTAGATCCATATTTTTTTCCACTCAAGATGCAAGATGAATAACAAGATGCTTTGTCTTTAAAACAACATATTTTATAATAATGGAATATTATATCATAAAAATACCTTACGCTGCAGCCTGTATCAATGGCAGTGCCCATAGCAAGGAATTGTTGTGATTTATTGACGTACAGTTCATCACAGATACTTCGTCTTCAGTGGGTCTCAAACTTTATGGAGCCTTGAAACCCTTATAAGGTAGAACATTTGCCAAGGACCCCTCATAATTAATCTATAATTTAATAAACACAATAAATGACACAGTAAATGATATCCCCATTTGTAAATATGCACTTTTTAATAATAAATCGCAATATTAGGCTATTTCCTGTCACTCCACCACAAATCTTTTAAATCTAATGGGAAAACATTATTTTTATGACATAATGTGTCATTATTACAAGAAAATATCTCATTATAATGAGAAAATATATATTGTTTAAATTATATATCTCGTTCCATATCTCGGACAACATAATTGAGTGCCACCGTATGGAACATAATAAATGATATTTGAAATAAAATATAAAAAAACGTATACAATTTCATAAGTTCTAAGGTCTAAGGCAACTTTTTTTTTTTCTTTTTTATTTGGTTGAACTTGAAGTACTAAAAAACAAATAAACTAAAACTAATAAATAATAAGTAATAACAAGCAATATATACATATTTCAAAAGAAAACTAATAAAAATGGGGGGAAAACACACACACACAAGAAAATGACTAGAACTGTGAAAACAGTAAAAAAAATATCTGAATATAAAAAACATACATTTCTAATTTTCTAGAATGTCTAATTTTTTTAATAATATGCAGAGCAATTACCTGTCATCGTACGGTATTGGTACAGATCTATTTTTAACACATGGACAGAGACATTTATCAAAGGAAGAGTGCTCCTCAGTCAGTTTAACATATTCAGGGCATGTTCTGTCATTATTTGAGACATTAAATCTGAGCAATACTCTTAGTACTAACTACACAACATTCTGACCATTGGTGAATGGCCAACGGGGAATCAATTCAAACATTTATTGGTTGCAAATAATTATTGCCATTAAACAAAATGCACTGTGCGTTGTTTACAGGAAAATATATTTACAGCACCATTCAAAAGTCTGGGATAAGATAGTTTTAATGTCTTTGAAAGAAATCTCTTATGCTAACCAAGTCTGCATTTATTTGATCAAAAATACAATATTGTGAAATATTATAACAAATATTTACCAACTACAATATTAGTAACTGTTTTCTATTTTACTACATTTTAAAATGTAATGTATTCCTGTTTCGGCAAAGCTGAATTTTCAGCATCATTACTCCAGTCTTCAGTCCTTCAGAAATCATTCTAATATGATGATTTACTGCTCAAGAAACATTTCTATTATTATTATCAATTGTAAAAACATCTGCTTAATATTTTTGTGGAAACTGTGATACATTTTCATAATTTTTTGCTGAATAGTCTGTTAAATAGAAATCTTATGTAACATTATAAATGCATTTACTTGGACTTTTGATAAGCTTAATGCGTTGCTAAATAAAAGTATTCATTTCTTTCAAAAAAACCTTACTCGGCGCCTTACTCGTGGTGAGCAAGCCAATTGCACTTTGAGTCCCAATTCATGGACCATTCTCAATCCTGTCCTCCTCTCTCTTTCTCTCTTTTCCACTTTGCATCCTGTCTACATAGTGGCCTATCATAATAAAAGGCAAAAAACAGCAAAAATAAATCTTTAAAAGTAAATCTTACTGACCCTACACTTTTGAATGGTGGGACAGCATAAGTATTTTTATAATTTTTTTAAGTATTTTAATTTATTTTTAGTTTTTGTCCTTGCAAACTGATTTCTTTACATTAAAGTCAAACCTTATTCTTCCCGAGTTTCTCCTTTAGCATAAACCAAAATCAGCTTGACATTTATACCGCCACGCAAATCTTCTATACTCGCACACTGTGCATTGATACACCCGTTCAGAGATGAACTCATCAATCTCTTGAGTGAGTGGGTGGTCACTGTTTTGCTCCAGTGGGGCAGGGGGACTTGCCGGATTGAGTTAGCTGAAATGCTGAAATGTATGCCGGGCAGCACAAGGCCTCCAGCTTTACGAGGAACAATCCTCCACTTCCACTCAAGTGGCAAAAACACCATTAGCCCTCTCCACCAGGGAACAAATGATGGCGTGAATGGATTACAATGCCATTGTGTGTGTGAGCAAGTAGATGGTGAGGGTTTGTCATGCAGCCGTAAGCTACAATGAGACAATCGCTTACCTGCTCATACTTTGCTGCCTTCTGGGTATCGTTGAACAACCGGAGATTCAAACGTGCTTTCTCCTGCAGAACATGCTGAAGCTCACTCTCCTGTCAGCACACAAACAGAAAGGTTAGATTCTCAGTTTTTGGTACACATTTTAAAACGTGACTGTCTAACAGAAATATTCACAGGCACACAATGATAAAAACGCGTTTAGATGGCAGGGTGTATTCCTGGTAAGAACAGAGAGTTTCCAACACAGCTGGTGTTGGTCAATGCATTATTCATCTTGAGGAGAGCAAGACAGGGAGAGAGCGAGTGAAGACAGTAAGAGAGAGACGCCGTGGCCCATCTGTCTTAGAAAGACTGACATTGAAGATTTGGACTGCGGAAATCAGAAGTCAAGAGAAATCATGCTGTCTCCACATAACACACCTAGAATAGAGAGTCCATCACGAAACCTCCACGGTCTAAGTGACATTAGAAAAAAAGAAAAGTTGTTTCAGAGGAAGAGGTAATTATTACTGTCACGAGTTAGGCAAGGACAAAGACGAAGACGAAGATGAGAGCCAACAGAACTTTTATTAAAGGCAAGGGTGGCGTAACAGCCATGTTAGCGCAACATGTGATAAACACAACCATGTAGTAGCACAAACAACAAGCGACAACTGAAAGGTGAAGGAGATCTAAATATACTAGTAGTGATGAACAAAAGACAAACACCTGCGTTGATTAGTGACCATGACAACTGATAAGTGATAGAAAGATCTAGAACAAAAAGAACATGTGACTGGAAAAGACAAAATAAGAGTCCTGGTTAGTGAAGGCGTGACAATTAAATTTTGATGCATTATTATCAAGATTCTGTGGAATTAAATGAACGTAGGAACTATTCATATACTTTCATTTAAATTTTACCATTGTAATTTATTTCTTTTTGATAAATGTGCTGATTTATTTAACAATTTATTCATTGCACTATAATTGTAAATTAAAATAAATCAAAAGTTTGAGGTCAGTTAGATTTTTGTATTCAGCAAGGATGTATTAAACTGATCAATTAGTGAAACTAAAGACTTTTTTACAAAAATGATACTTCAAAGAAATATTTTTTTTTTTAAACTTTGTATTCTTCAAAGAGGAAAACTGATACAACTGTTTTGACATCAAATTTCCATACTAGATCATTTCCAAAGGGTCGTGCGAAACTAGACTAGAGTAATGAAAAACCACTTTGCCACCATAGATAATTTACATTTTAAGATATGTTAGAACAGAAAAGTCTATTTTTAAATTACAATAATACAACTTTTATAATTATATTTTTTAATCAAAGAAATCTAGTCTTGGCGAGCATAAAGAATTTCTCTTAAAAATATTAAAAATATATTAATTATACCTCAAAGATTTTAACAGTAATTACAATTTTTATTTGTTTTCACAGTACATACAATACATGTACTGTCCAATGAAGCACACTAAACTGAAATTAAAATATAATTGAGAGAGACAGACAGAGAGAGAAAGTGAGAAGTACATGAAAGTTACGCTGATGAGACACTACTCAGGGAAAAGACAAGAGAAGAGAGAAACACTCAGCACTTTAGACAGCATGCTGGTTTTATGATTGAATCATCTGTACACCTTTAAATAGCTCTGTGTAATTAGGTTAACTTCTCAAATCATTGGTTCCCTTTCAGGGAACTCGAGCTGCGTCTAGCGCTAGGGGAAATAGTCTTCCTCGGTCACGTGAAGATCTGTGCAACCAATGAGAGACGAACGCGTGTGAATGCGTCACCGCCGGCGACTGCCGGTGACGTCATGAGCTAGAGCATAAGAGCGCGTCCGAAACCCGGGCGCCTCAGCTCTGAATGTCTTCAGCATGCTGTGTCTGTGTGAGAGTGATTTTGAGTTGAGAGATAACTAAAATCAGCAGAATGAGTGTGAAAATGTGGCGAATGAACAGAGGTTCACACCGTGTGTTTATCCTTGCCCACGTTTCATAACGGGCAGGGATACATATGTCATGTGTGTAATCTGTTTGGGAGTGGAGTATGCACGGTCGGCACTTGAGAGTGCCGGTTGTAAGAACTGCGAGAGGTTCTATTTGCATGCTCACTGTCATACAGTGGATAGTGTGTTTGCCTATCATGCGGGAGACCGGGGTTCGGAGCCCCGGTGAGATGAACTTTTTCATTGCATGATCTCCGCTCCCGCCTGGCGGTCTGTAACGAGGCCGCCCAGGCTAGTGTTCCCCGCGGTTCGGGACCTGCGCTTTGCGGCGCTCTCGGTCCTGGGGATCACAAGTTGATCTCGCTGAGACAGCTGGGGTGGGTCCTTCCTTACCTCAGCCCTCACGAGATAAAGTGGGTCCCAGTCACGAGCACTCTAGAAAAGAGGAAAAAAGAGATGCCCGTGCTGTGACTCCAGCACTAGCTTTGTCAAGTTCAGAAAGTGAGATGGATTCAGCTAGTGTTGACCTGGTCGAGGAGGTATCGCCACTCTCCTCGCCGGCATTTGAGGAGCTTGTTGAGGTTGTGACATGAGCGGTCTCTTGTCTGGGGCTTGATTGGCCAGCAGAGACCAGAAGCGCTCGTCCTAAAAGAAGTATGTTGGACGAGCACTATTTACCAGTTCGCGTCACTCCCCCGCGCCGAGCAATGCCTTTTATACCCGATTTGCATGCCGAGGTATCTAGATCTTGGGGAAGGCCAGCCTCCGAAAAGGTTCATACACGCAATAGCGGAATGTATAACAATTTAGTAGGGGGTCAAAATCATTGTTATGGAGGGATGAAAAAAAGTGGATGAGGCTCTTGCGAGTTACCTCAGTCCCCAGTCTTCATCCTCCATTAAAGCTCTGGCGCTCCCCTCCAAGCCGATGCGCGTCACATCGTCCTTGGTGGGGAAAGCGTACTCAGCATCGAGTCAAGCCGCATCGTGCCTGCACACCACGGCACTGTTGCAGGCGTATCAGGCTGAGTTGCTTGGGAACCTCAACGAGGGCGGCAATATTAGTCCGGAGGCAGTGACAGAGCTGCGCCGGACTGTGGATTTGTTTCTTCGGACCACTAGGGAGACGGCCTACTCTGTCGGCCGCTCCATGGCAGCTCTGGTGGCCACGGAGAGACACCTTTGGCTTAATTTGTCAACAATGAAAGATAAAGACAAATTTGTTTGGCTGGACGCTCCTCTGTCCCCTTCGGGCTTGTTCGGCGATGCCGTAAAAAGCGTCGTCGACAAGTTTCAGGAGGCTGTACGACAGCAGGCAGCGTTCAGTAAAGTTCTTCCACGCCGCCCTCCACGTGAGACCGCCAGTCAAGCCGGGTCTCAGAGCTCCTCATACAGGGCCGCTCAAAAACACAGTGTCGCAACCCGTCTCCCTCCGGTAGATGCCGGGAGGGGGGGCCGACAAGTTAAAGCCGCAGGTCGTAAAGGTGATCTAAGGGTTGTCCTGGAGGCTAAGAAGGCTAGGAGTAAGCGGCCCTGACGCCAAGCCGCAACCAGGTGGTGTGTCCCTGGAGCAGCTCAACAGTCAGCCCGCCATGGGAAAACCACCCCCTCTAAGGAGGGTCCTAGAGCAATCCACCCGGGTTTCCGGTATCAGCCCCGGCTCAGTGGTGGATATGTTCGTAGTACCAGAGACCGGCCCGCAGAGGCCGGTTCCCTTAGTAGAATTCACGGGCTGCGTGGTCACGACTACCCGGTATCTCTCAGTGGGTCCTGCGCGCGGTAACCTTCGGGTACGCCATTATCTTGGGGTTTCACCACCCCGGTTCTCGGGCAGTGGTAGGCCCTCAGCAGGCTCTGGTCATGGAGCAAGAAGTGGACACTCTGCTGGCGAAAGTGGCCATCGTGTATGGGCCCCTCGTAAACAGCAAGTCCAGGCTTTTCAGCCGTTACTTCGTAGTTCCAAAGGGAGGATGGAAGGTTGCGGCTCATTCTGGATTTTTGTCTTTTAAATTGATGCGAAGACATATGACGCTCAATTAGATCGTAGTCGGATCAGGTCCTATAATTGGCCCGGCACGATCGACATCAGAGACATATAAATCCTTCATTCCCATCCTTCCACAATAGGCAGTTCCTATGGTTCGCCTTCAGGGGGGAAGGCTTACCAGTATAGGTGCTTCCGTGTTTGGTCCGGCGCTCTCGTCCCGCACCTAGGGGTACGCTGCTCTAAGCTCCGCTGTAATGCAAGGAACTATTGTGTCCTAAACTATGTCGACAACTTGGCTTACCCTGGCCAAGTCGTCGCAGTTAGCAGCACAACATTGAGGTGCTGTGCCGCACACTAAGGTGCTGGGGTTAAGACCAAAGACCAGGGGTTCTCCCTGAGGGGTACCCGCTTCGCAATCAAGGTCACGGGGCGATGCCCACGCGCCCTGAGCATGCGGAAGAACTCTTGGTTCTCGTCTTACGACGCTTACGGCTGAACACCAAGAAGAGTGTACTTTCTCCTACTCAGAGAACCACTTTCTTGGGGGTCATTTGGGACTCAGTGGCCGTGTCTGCTCGGCTCTCCCCCGAGCGCATTAAGGCCGTTCGTCTAGCCGTTAGGAGCATTAAGCTGGGCCAGCCACTCATGGTGGTGGCTAAAGACCAGGGGTTCTCCCTGAGGGGTAACCCGCTTCGCGATCAAGGTCACGGGGCAATGCCCACGCACCCTGAGCATGCGGAAGAACTCCTGGTTCTCGTCGATGCTTACGGCAGAACACCAAGAAGAGTGTACTTTCTCCCACTCAGAGAACCACTTTCTTGGGAGTCATTTGGGACTCAGTGGCCATGTCTGCTCGGTTCCTCCCCGAGTGCATTCAAGCCTTCGTTCAGCCGTCAAGAGTATCGAGGGGCAGCCACTCACGTGAGACACTCTGAGGGTGTTAGGGTCCATGCAGCGGCTCCAGCGATTATTCCATGGGGCCGACTGTGTGCGAGACCCCTGCAGTGGTGGCTGAAAACCAGGGGTTCTCCCCGAGGGCTGGAACCCTTGGTCCCCTTCTTATTTGGAGCAGATTTGGGACAGATACGGCAGGCACAGGTCTCCTGTTTGCCTCCGTAAGAATTTCTCTGCCCTTTCGTTTAAACATCCAGGGCCTCTGGGGCGGGTTGTTATGGTACAGGCGTGGCCGAGGCTACGCCTGTACGCTTTTTCCTCCCATCACTCTGCTCCCGGGAGTTCTGGCCCAGGCGGAGGGTTGCTGACCCCGCCCAGAGCTAATGTGTCTGGCCCCTTAGGGGGTCCAGCTCATAGAATCCGGTCTCTCAGCTGAGGTTGTAGAGACCATCTTTCAGTCCAGAGCTCCCTCCACGAGGAAACTCTACACCTTGATCTTCATGTCTTGGTGTAGCGAAAAGCAGATGAACCAAGTAACCTGTCAAGTCGGCAAAGTACCGGAGTTCCTGCAAGAAAGATTTGCGGCAGGGCTGTCCCCCTCCACCTTGAAGGTCTACGTGGCTGCCATAGCGGCTTGCCACGTACCTCTGGGTGGGGTATCCTTGGGCAGGGACCCCCTAGTCACTCGTTTCCTCCGTGGTGCACTAAGGCTGAGACCTGCGGCACAGACCAGGGTGCCAGCTTGGGACTTGTCCGTGGTACTCCTAGGCCTGTCCCAGCCACCCCTTGAACCTTTAGAGGAATCTCTATTAAGTACCTCTCTCTTTAGACCCTTCTTTTGCTGGCAATCGCCTCGCTCAAGAGAGTCGGGGATCTTCAGGCCCTCTTAGTGGCCCCTTCATGTCTTCAGTTTGCGCCCGGGATGGGAAAGGCATTTCTCCACCCGAGGCCAGGCTATATCCCCAAGGTTCCCACTGAGGTGGCTCGGTCTATCACGCTGCAGGCCTTCTGCCATCCCCCATTTGATGATCATGAGCAGGAGCAAGAACAAGGTCTGTCCAGTGCGAGCACTGGACGCTTACGTTCCAAGACTGCCACTTGGCGTAGGTTGGACCAACTGTTCGTTTGCGTTGGCTTTAGGACCCCTAAGGGGGCTCCAGCTTCTAAGCAAACACTAAGCAGGTGGATAGTCGAGGCTATCTGCTTAGCTTACGAGTCGGCCGGACATGCTTCTCCTTTGAGGGTCCGAGCCCACTCCACTAGGAGCATGGCGGCATCCAAGGCACTCCTCTCCGGAGTGTCCTTATCTGATGTTTGTGCCGCGACTGGCTGGTCTTCGCCGCACACTTTTATGAGGTTTTACCATTTGGACCTCGATGCCGCCCCGGGGACTAGGGTGCTCTCTCAGTGAGCTGGGACACACCCGGAGGCCGGCGTCACTGAGGTGGCGTTGGTATTGCATTCCCCTAGCGCTAGACGCAGCTCGAGTTCCCTGAAAGGGAACGTCTCGGGTTACGAATGTAACCCTGGTTCCCTGAGGGGAACGAGACGCTGCGTCTTTGCCTCAACTCCTTGAGCCTCCATGCCCGCTTCAGACATTCATGCTGAGGCGCCCGGGTTTCGGACGCGCTCTTATGCTCTAGCTCATGACGTCACCGGCAGTCGCCGGCGGTGACGCATTCACACGCGTTCGTCTCTCATTGGTTGCACAGATCTTCACGTGACCGAGGAAGACTATTTCCCCTAGCGCTAGACGCAGCGTCTCGTTCCCCTCAGGGAACCAGGGTTACATTCGTAACCCGAGACGTTAATCTTGAATGCTTTGGAAAATTTGCATGCACCCTCTAAACCAGACATGTCCAAAGTCCGGCCCGCGGTCAAATTTCATCCGGCCCGCAGCCTCTGTCATAAAATCAATAACATCTGGCCCGCACTTATACTTTACAAATTGGCCAGCAGTACTGCTATTCCTCATTTACCCGCTAGAGGGCAGCAGCTGGAGCTCATTGAGCTGCAAGTGTGACGCAGAGAGTCGCAATCGGCACCAGCAGCTTTCTCTCGCCAACTTTTACTGACAGCTGGATAAGGACAGATATTTGAGCGTTTGCTAAGAAAATGCTGAGCTTGTTTGGGTCAACGTATTTCTGTGAGAAGACATTCTCATAACTCGTCTGTTCGTCCTTGTAGTGAGCGCGCGAGCCGAATGGTTCTATGTTTTGAGTGGGCGCGGTTTGTGTTTTCGCCGGCCGTGTGCTTTCATGTCTTGTGTTTTGGTGTTACGCGCGCAGTTTAGTTGTCACCAGCTGTGACCAAATCTCAGTATGACCCGTCACATTAATGCAGGCAAGTCATTTGACATTTACAATAAGCCTCTGAATAAATTTTGTTTTGTTAAAAATTAAAATCAGTCATCAATTTAGACAAGTTCTCAGTTTTCACTCCAGAATAAACTTTTAATCAACATTTATATTTACTGATATGTCATATTTCACATGAGCCCTGCACTTGTAGATATGACTATTGCTTGCTCATTTCTCTGTTATTTTATTTTATTTAAAATTGAACTGCCATGGTGATATATTTCATGTTTCAAATGTAATTTGCACTCAAGAGTACAATTACTTCTGTTTAAAGAAAAGTTAAATGAATATTCAATTGCATGTGATATGCAAGTTTCAAATGTACCAAAAGAGATGCTTAAGATTGTTGAAATAAAAATAAAAAAGCAAATGTGAAACACAGAATGGCTTTCTAAAATTAGTTTAAATATATTGTTGTTCTGTGTAAAGAACGTCAGCCCGGATTAATTAATCACGGATAATTATCCACAAGCATACTTGTGGAAGTTCGGAAACATGTCTGTGCGCCAAAACTGGTTACAATAGGCAAATTCTTGCAGATATGACGGAAACAATGCTTGACTAGTTCCGTTATCTGGTACAATAGTTGTTAACGCTCGTGGTCTCCCTGCCATTGTGGATTTAAATGATTTCAATGTCATTTATGGTAGTGGGTACCGTCTAATTGCCGACGTTATAGCGGCGGTTTCCCCCTGCTGGTGCTAGTCTGTAATTACCCTTTGCTATATCGCAGGTTTACCGGCCCCCCACACATTTTACCACATCAAATCTGGCCCCCTTTGCAAAAAGTTTGGACACCCCTGCTCTAAACAAACCCCCATCCTACAAAGCTTCTCCCCTCACTGCAAGAGGAAAACTTAATTACACTCTAGTGTTGCGTCACTTACTCAAGTTATGAAAAATATCAATAACTATAACTTTATGAACTGTGTTCACTAGTTTCCAGAAATGAAAAACAACGACCTCAGGAGAGATTTATATTTCTCGGTTTATACTTCTAATTTGTGCCCGGTGTTTTGTTTGCACTATCCTCTGTGCTTCCACATTCATCAATACATCATGCGTCGGGTCAGAGGTCACTCGACTCGTGTACGGAACCCAGTGGTTCTACATTATAAAGTTATATTTACATATATTATTATTATTTTTCTTTTACAAAAGTGCAATGCTTTTGTAGAAGCCTTTATTAACCCCTGTAGTTGTATGGATTACTTTTGGATGGATGAATGCAATTTTTTGGGCTTTAAAATCTAAGGTACCACTCACTCTGGTTATAAAGCTTGGAAAAGACAGGATATTTTTTTTTATATAACTTTGATTGGCTGAGAGAAGAAAGTCACCTAGGATGGCTTGAGGCTGAGTAAATTATGGACTAATGTTTGGGTGAACTAAACCTTTAAGGAGCATGAAAATATTGACATCCTGTTTTCTTTCTACAAAGGAAAAATATATATCTCAGAGCGGTGATTCTCAACCACATATCAAAGGAGATAACATATTTGCATTTGCTTTGCTGAGTCTAAGAATAATTAATCAATAACAGTTTCATTACTTAACATAAAATAACAATGAAAATTACTTAAAAATAAAGCAGTTATTAATCTTAAAGTTAATTTCAACATGCACTAAAGTTCTATTTGTTGGCATTAGTTAATGCAATGTGAACTAACATAAACGTTTTATTAACTAACATTATCCAAGGTTAATAAATGCTGTAAAAATACATCGCTCACTGTTAGTTCATGTTAGCTAATGCATTAACATCTCAGGTTACGTACATAACCCTAGTTCCCTGAAGAGGGAATGAGACACTGCGTCGAAACACTACGGGAACGCTTTAACATGATTTTCTCATGAAGCACAATAGAATCGATCAATCGAGTGTGAATGCACGTCGAGAGATGATGATATTATGAACCAGGAGGATAAAGGGTGCCCCGGAAGCCGGGAGGAGTAGCTACAAAGTGTCTGAAGTAAAACGCGGGCGGGCATGTAGGAGATGTGACAGAACGACACAGCATCTTGTTCCCTCTTCAGGGAACTAGTGTTACATATGTAACCTGAGACGTTACCTTTCAAGGGAACTCACGCCGCGTCGAAACGCTATGGGAACGAGTATGCCAATGCCACCACAGTGATGAAGTCCTGCCGAGTGAAACGTACAGCACTACGTTAGCACCCGTGTACCCGGAGCAAAACTCAGGTCTAGCTGGTAGAACCTGGTAAAGGTAGGACCAGCCTGCTGCATCAAAAAAGTCTGCAAGAGATACTTCTTCTAAAAGAGCCTTAGTGGCAGCCATGCTCCTAGTAGAGTGGGCTTGAACCACCAAAGGAAGGCCGTCCGATATGCTCACACTGGACACAGCAGATCCTTTCCTGGTCATGAAGGGCGGACAGAATCCCTGCAGTATGAAGTTGAGCCACATTAGTGGTATTGAAGATCTCCTAAACTTATAGGGATGTAAGGGCTTTACAGCTTTAAAGTCAGAAACTTGACAGAACCTGCATGAGAGGTTCCAAGAGGGCCTGGGATAAGACCTGGAGCACCAGAGACAGATCCTAGGTCACGTTGGTCACCTTATTGGGTGACTCAGCCTCTGTGTACCACAAAAGAAACGTGTAACTAAGGGGTCTTTCCCAAATGAAATACCACCCAGAGGTACGTGGCAAGCAGCTATTGTAGCTACGTAGACCTTCAGGGTAGAAGGGGATAGAGGAAAGAGGAAAACAGACCGCCAGATGAGGTTTTTACAAGGCCAGGTTCATCTCTAGCCCCACTGATCGGTCCGTTTGCAATCTCCAGGACAAGGATCGCGAGGCGTGGAAGCCTCCTCAGAGACTACCAGGCAGGAGAGGAGCATTAGCACAGCCAGAGCCCTCGAGGCTGACCGTACGTGGTCCGTTCTGGATCAGATTAACCTTCCATCCTTCCTTGGAACAGTTCAAATCCCGAGCTCATAACTGGGGGAGGTACTCGATGACCTCATAGCTGGGCGAGGTACTCGATGACCCGCAGCATAGATTTACTCCTTTCTCCATCGCCAGAGCCCAAAACAGGATCCAAAGAGAAATATTCGGCAAACGTAACAACGCTGCCATTAATTCTACTAGGGAACCAGCCTCTCGAGGCTGGCCTCTGATATTTTCTTGAGCATTCGCTCCAGGGCCCTGTCCTGCAGGGAACACCTGAAGTGACTGTTCTAGGACCCTCCTCGGAGGGGAGCAAGTGTCCCAGCAATGCCGGGATTCCCGGGTGGCAACTGGGAGACTCATCAGGGACCGCTGCATCCTGACGCACACAAGGTGGCAGGGATAGCAGAACAATCCCCTGAGATTGCCGTCCCGAACCCCCTTCACGAGGGGGTGTTCGGGTATTTGTGAGTGGCACGGCGTGGGGCTATGAGGCTGAGTCTGGCGTGTCGGGACTAAAAGGTTTTTGGCAATAAAGATAGTGAAGTGAGGTAGCTAAATGGGGAAAAAAATGGAAAACAATTTATAATTTATAAATAAGCACATGCTAGACTATTTTTTTAAATTTATTATTATATACATATTTGGTCTTAGGGAAGAAATACTTATGAGAAATACTTGAGTTTGTTATGTTTTTTATATGTTTTTTTAGTAACAAGATTTAATTTGTTAACATTTGTCAATGCATTAACTAACATGAACTAACAATGAGTAAATATATTTTTACTGCATTTATGAACCTTTTTAATGTTACTTAATAAAAAATATTAGTATTAATGTTAGTTCCCAGTTCATTACACATTGCTAACTTTTGGTCTTAAAAATGTATTAGTAAATGTTAAGACTAACATTAGCAAAGATTAATAAATGCTATAGAAGTATTGTTCTTTGTGAGTTCATGTAGACTAATGTTAATAAATGAAACCTTATTGTAAATGTATAGACTTTTTCAGTTTTTTTCTTTCTATTAACAGACTGTAAATCTTCTACTCCAATAAAACTCCCAAAGTAACAATGCAATTAAAAGAGCAAAGAAAACCAATAAAATGACACGTTAGTGACACTTTTCTTCATACAAACACACATACATACACGGGCAAACACACACTTCCAAAAGATCACCTCCATTTCTCTCCATTCACTCCCATCGAAAGGCTATTGTCATTTCAACTAACGTCAATTCGCTGCAGTCACTTTCAATCTCTCCTGAGCTGCACATGATTGCATTGGCAGCCCATGCTCTGAACATCGATCCAGAAAAACTCTGAATGGATGATAGACTATGCCTTGAGAAAAAATGGAGTGACCCAGTGTACAGAGGAGAGAGTGAGAGAGCTAATGATTACAGATTAAACACATTTAAACTTGATTCACATCGAATGTGTAACACTAACAAATTGCATGAAGCAGCACAACAGACTCAGTGCTGATTCTGCAGCAGCATAATTTGCATGAGCTGCAAATAAAAAAAAATAAAAAAACAAACGGAAAAATGGGAGGGATGCCACGAGGGAGGTCATTACGAAAACATCCTATTCATTCTGCTGGAAGAGCCTACTAATAATGTATTAGAAATGAGGCACACACTAATTACAAACACATGCACAAACACACACACACACTTACATCTGGAATCTTCTGTCCTCTGTTTTAGAACATGTTTTGATCATTTTAAAACTACTGAACAACATAGTCTACAGTATGAACTGTACATAATATGCATATTTTATTTTAAACTATTTCATAATATAATAATTACATTTTTGACAACTTATACTGATTTTTACTGCTAAAATAAAACAATTAAAAGGAAAATATACAGTTGGGTATGGAAGACTGGACAGGGTGGAAGATGCCGAGATGTCTTGCTTAGGGAATGTCTTGAGAAATAATCATTTGAACTCTCTTGCAAAATCCGAGACACAATCCCACTGAGTTGAACACCTTAGTATTGTCTTAACCTACAGTTCCTTCCCTTCAAACCCTCTTCCCCCATCTCTCCTCTCCAAATATTGCAATGACCTGAAATTCACCCAACCTTCAAACCCTCTTCCTCCATCTTTCCTCTCCAAATGATAAGATGATCTGAAACTCACCTAACAATTTATGTTACCAATAATCACACAAAACTATACATGTTTGGTATCATTTGAAATGTCTCAGTCTGACTGGTACATAGGTCTCATTCCCACAGAAGCCAACCAAAAGGAGTTTAGATGTCGGTCTGCCTCTCCCCGGGTCTTTCATGCAAATTACCCTCTGTTCTCAGTAACCAAATCTCTATTGTTAGTTAATGTTTAGATTTGAAAGAGGTTTCTCTCCTGGTATGAGTATTTAAAGAAATGTTTCAAGAGTCTCAGGCAATTTGTAGTCAGATCAGCGTCTTTTAGACGATCTGCATTATGTATATTTCTACGGTCAGGTATGCATCTTTTACTCTATTTCTGAGTATTTCTGATGTTTTATATTCATAATCTTTGAATTGATTATAGAATTGGCATGATACATTTACCTGACAACAGGTGCACTGGAGAGGCAACAGCAAGACAACCCCCAAATAGGGAAAGAATTTGCACTTAGTAGCCATAGACAACTGTTCTCTCCTTATTCTTCCCGAATGATTTGTCTTTAGTTTAGTGTTTTTTAGAGTCCTTGTCATCGTCAGTACATATGAGGCAGTACCTGCAATCCAATCAGACAAGGAACAGGAGGAACACTGCCAGAACCTTACAAAATATCCTTTATCAGGCTATCGGTGTGCATGTTTCTGACCAAACTGTCAGAAATAGACTTCATGAGGGTGGCATGAGGGAAAAACATCCTCTAGCGCAGGGGTGCTCACACTTTTTCAGCATGGGAGCTACTTTTGAAATGACCAAGTCAAAATGATCTACCCATTATATTTATTGAGAAATATATTGAGGATTCTTACAACTTATGTTGATGTATAACCACATATGTTGCACAACACAACATAATCATGTAAAAAAATTTGTACATCCCATCAACTGGGATTTTAGCTCCTTCACCTTTGTCTTTCTCAGCTCGCTTTTCGGTGGGAATTCAGTGTCGTATTTTCCATGAAGAATCCGAAAATGCTGCTCCACATTTCCCTTCTTTGGTATTGCGACGGTAGACTGGCAGACGAGACAAACGCACTTTGAAAATGTCATCGTAAAAAAAGTCCTCCTCCCATTCCGTATGAAAGTGATACGTTGTTCTTCTTCTTACTTGGTCCAGCTCCCCCACTCATTTTTATACCCTATCTTGCATTTAAGAGGAAAAAACCGAGCTAAAAATTTGGATGTAACTAACGACGGCTTGTTAGCTTTGCAGCGCTCAGGGGCGTTGTTTGAGCACGCACAGTGACCTAACTGTACGGACAAAAATCAGATGTCATCTGACTGGTTGTCCTGTGTATCAATCAAGTGACGGGATGGCTGATACGCTGACATCTAGGTTTTATTCAAAACAACTCAACTTTATTTGTATAGCATCAGTTAATGACAATGTCACCTCACCTTGTCATGCGATCTACCAATAGTACCTTGGAGATCGACTGGGAGATCGTGATCAACGTATTGAGCACCCCTGCTCTAGTGGGACTGGTGCTCACAGCTCAGCACTGTGTAGCTCGATTGGCATTTGCCAGAGAACACCAGAATTCAAGACCCATTCTCTTCATGGATGAAAGCAGGATATATCTCTTCATGGATATACTATGGGGAATGTTATACTTCATGCAACATCATCCAGCATGACTGGTTTGGCGGTGGGTCAGAAATGGTTCAGGGAGGAATATCCTTGGAAGGTTGCACTGACGTAAATATGCTACCCAATGGTTCCCTTACTTGCATTAAGAGTTGCAGTGATGACCTTCATGCAAGTTGGATCAGTGTGTAACTTGTTTTTTAGTATGATATTGAATCCAGCCCAGTTTCCATTGACTGCTGTCAAACATTTTTGTTCTTAACAAATTATAGAATGTATATAAAATAAAGATTTTAAATAAAGATCCAATGTTTGATGTAAGTGTTCCCGTACAAATACATACACACACAAATACACACACTAATCAAACCATGGTATTCCAAACCGACCAAAGCTTTTATTTTATTTTTGGATGGTATTGTAGCCAGACATCCTGGCTTGTGTGGAAGATGTCCAGTCGGAGTAAGGGTAATGTATGTCGGGCCATTGCAGGAAATAAGTGGCATTGACCTTTGAGACGACACAATCTGTTCTGCTTGCTGGCCATACACCTCCCTCTCTTCGCAACCGCTCTGTTCAAGAGATAACATATTCCAATTGACACCAAGATTCATGCTACTATGAGCCCGAGAACAGTAAACAGTAAAATATAAACAGTAAAATAAATTAAATTTTCTGAACAAGTGATGCTTTCCCATGCAAAAGTCACCACACATCATTAAAGTGGTTGCTAAATGTTTTTGAGTGTTTTGGCTAAATCTAAAATAGTTTAAGTCACAGCCACATCTACTCTGTGATGACCACTCAACAGAAGCATGACCTTAGAATTGAACAAGCCAGAATAAGTCCTTTTGGCAAAGTCACGCTAGCCACTTTAGCACCGAAGCTACACCAGAGGCACTGTCCCATCCATACATTTACAAAAAAACTGAATTGTGACATGACTTGACATGACAATGATGGTATTGTTGACCAAATTAAAAGGCAAATACTAACCACATAAAATATGCATATGCTTATTGAATACTTGCCAAAAGCATTTCAGTGTGTTTAATTGTCTCATGAATAATCTCTGATCTAATGCTTTAGGTGATGGTCCTACTCCAAATTAACCACTGGCACTTTTGGCTCAAAAAATGCATGAGCTCTCCACTTACACACAATGCTGAAAAATAGGGCCAAGCTAGCTCTCTTTTCATTTTTTGAACAGATATATGTAGAACTGTATGGTTAGAGTGTGTGTGTGTGTGTGTGTGTGTGTGTGTGTCACACACAAACTCACAGACAAACAACACAAACACACACGTGTGTGTATTTAGGATGCATTATATTGATAAAGAGTTACAGTAGACATTGATAATGTAACAAAAGATTTCTAATTCAAATATATGCTGCTCTTTTGAACTTTCCAAACATAAAGGAACCTTAAAAGAAATATCACAATTTTACTGTATTTTTTTCATATAAATGAGAGACTTTACAAAAACATTTAAAAAACCTTACGCTGATTATGCTACCTAAGTATAAATCAGAGACACTTGTTAAAACATCTGTCTTAAAGCTCTCACAGTTCTGACTCACAAGACAAGAATATGCTAAAGTAGTATGACAAGATCTTTGAGAAACTTAATGACCCAATAAAAAGCACATTAAAATGTCAGTATTGGAAATATCACCCAGTCCTAGTTGAAATGTGTTACAGAAGCATCCAAAAACAACAGCATGGAAATTATTCGTGGATGTGCATGAAATCACACGTGCATGAGGCTGCATATGCGTGCATGTGGACTGGCAAGAACTATCAGATGTAAATGTGATGAGTGATTAAGAAGAGAGGCAGATGGCCCTCTAAGAGAGACTGTCCCAACATCCCACCTTCCAAGAAACAATGCAACACCACCAGCCACAGCTTTACATTACAGGCTGCTGTTCCCATACAAAACAACAACGGTTAGGAGACAGGCGAGCAAAATGGTGGTCGAGG
Organism: Rhodeus uyekii; assembly: GCA_037043235.1. Classification (NCBI taxonomy): domain Eukaryota; kingdom Metazoa; phylum Chordata; class Actinopteri; order Cypriniformes; family Acheilognathidae; genus Rhodeus; species Rhodeus uyekii. The sequence goes on from JAWRVZ010000019.1 coordinate 5,363,253, forward strand.
GAAATGGCGAAAGCGTGAAATTGGGTTCTGAAGTGTTTTTTTCCTCAAATCGCTTTTCACGTCATGTAAGGACAGCTTCTCTCTTTTTGTAGTTTTCCCATTAATTCCTCCCCCCCTCCCCCTATAACAAAAGCAACTGCTGGAGCCGAGGGGACAAACGGCCCGCTCTGCCACTAATGGACACACAAAGTATATGTATACTCACACAACACACACCCACATACACTACTCAAACAACCCAGGGCACCTCGTAGACAGTATAAATTCTGGCACACACTGCTTTTAGGTAATTGAGTTTGGCCCTTGCAGCTCATCGCTCCATCTTTTAACACAGTGTGCTAGTGAAGTTGTACATTGGGAACATTATAGGACTGTTTGCATTCATACAAAGAGGTCACAGGAGATACAAATATGCACTTAGATAGTATTTTAGAGACTTTCATTTTAGTTAAACGTACTGCTTTAGTGTTATGCACTGTGAAGAACTTATAGCCTTGATAGTTTTTAAAAAGCTTCTTGAAATTGTTTTTATTCAATGTTATTATAGTAAATTATGGTACAGTAAAAACCTGTTAACTGGTTAACTTTAAATGTCTTATCTATACATTAAAAATATAATAGATCTAATGGGGCATTTTATTAAATTTTACAGTAAAATACCATTAAATGTGCAGTATTTTGAAGTTAATTATAACAGTAAGACTTTACAATAAGGTTTAATTTCTTAACATTAGTTATAGCCTCATGTTGTTTACAGTACATCAGTATATTTTTAAGCATTTATTAATCTTTGTTAAAGGTAGTTAGTAAAAACACAATTATTTATTGGTTGCACGTTAGTTCACAATGCGTTAATTAACATTAAAAATGTTTGATTTTAAAAAGTATTACTAAATGTTAAAATTAACATGGACTAATATCAATAAATATCATAAAAGTATGATTCATTGTTAGCTCATGTTAACAAATGAAATCTTATTGTGAAATGTTACCCTTATAATTTACAGTGAAAAGACATAAACTGACATTACCAGGATTCTCTGGGAAGACAGCTCACCTTTTATGTCATTTTTATGCCATTTCTTTTTAGTGTTCTGTTATTTGTTATGTATATTAGGGTTTTATGTTAAATTATGTTAAATGTTTTTTGCATTTTACATTGGTGTTTTGTATTTGTGTGGATGACACCGTGGAAAGGTAAAAGATTTTAAGAAATTGCCATAATAACATTATTATAGGACATTTTAGTTTTTTTTTTTTAAATCAACATTTCATGTATTTTTGTTTTTTTTATGTTTGTTTGTTTTTTATAGTGTGTATTTACAGCCTAGCGGTGTCAAGCCAAAAAGCAAACTGCATTACACCATAGTGTCATGCTGGAGTTCTTGCTATGCTTGGAAAAAGGAGAGACTGTTTGCATTCCATTCCATAACATCTCAGAATCTTCCATCTGGAACAGAGTGAAAAACACTGATGTTTCAGGTGTAGCTCACTCATTAGTGGTGGTGGACTGCCAGCTGTAGAAGTTTAGATTAATGTTCTGCCAATCCAAAACATTGTTTAATAAAGATGAAAAATACGTCTATCAGGCTTTGCCAGTATTTGTGTGTGTAGACCTGTCAGAAGATTAAGCTCAGTGTTTTTACAGTCATTACTGTGAACATGGAGCCTCCTGTGGCATACAGAGAGCCTGGCTTTTTAAATAAGGACATACAGGATAAATTATAACCACTTCAAACCATGAGAGAAAACACTGCATACTTTTAGAGCATATATACATTACAGCACCAAACCAAATTTTGAGGTCAGTGATTTTTGTTTTTAGAAGAAATTAATACTTTTATTCAATAACGATTTAAATTGATTAAACGTTGTATAGATATTTATAATGTTACAAAAGAACTCCATTTCAAATAACTGCAGTTCTTTTGAACTTTCTATTCATCTAATAAAAAAAATCCTGAAAGAAATGCATCATGGTTTCCAGATTTAATGGTTTTTCAAAAATATGACGCACAATGGTTTTCAACATAATACTAAAAACAAATGTTTCTTAAATCACCAAATCAGTATATGAGAATTATTTATGATATATATTTATGATATTTATTTATTTATTTATGATATTTATTTATATTTATATTTATGATTATTATTATTATTATTATTATTATTTTACTGATAACCAAAGTGCAAATGATCAGACTTTCCCACCTCAAAGCTTATAATACATGCTAAATAATGCTAAATAAATATAATAAAACAGAAATATAATTATTGGAAACAGTTAGGATCAATATTTTAATGTGAGAATCTATACAAGATCTGTACTTGTAGTATTAAGTATTAACATTTAAACAGTGATGCACTCGTTCCTCGAGTTCACAGCACATGATACAAGAGCTCATATTCAATTAATTCCATAAAAGACAAAAAAAAGAAAGAATCAAATGTGAAAGTTAGGGCATGGCCCATTTAAAAGGTCTTCCTCAGCTCTAAAAAGCCTCTCTCATGTGTAATGGATGAAAAGTCTTTTCCGAGCGCTGAGGTGAGAGGAATACAGAAGAAGAGAGAGGCTCTTTAAAAGAGCTTCCCTGGCAGTCAGGGACGATTAGTCTCTGTACATACACACACACTCTTTATCTCTCTCACTCTCATCTTCCTCTCTCTCTCTCTTTTCCCCTCTCTTGTGCTTGCTTTTTTTGTCCTTCTGCTCGCTTTGTTTCCCCTGACAGTGGACCTTGGAGTCATTTCTCCATGTCTGGTATTTGGGAACAGTGAGAAGGACTGAGAGAGCGCAGGAAAGAGAGAAAACGCCCTTGAGAGTGATGAGTATGCACTGATGTGTGCATGTGTGTGTGTGTGTGTGAAACAAACAGCATTTCCAAAATCCATGTGCTTCAACCAGGCAAATACTTTCATCAGCACCTTCATTTTGTGTTGTCCCAAAAAACGTCCCCTTGGATCAAAATGTATCATACCAAACAAAATGCAGTCTAATTATGATACTAGAGTACACAATTCTCATGGGTGGGCTGCCAGAAGTGGGTCACTTCCCACAAGGTTGGCGGTTTGATCCCTTGTACAATCCTACACTGCCTACCAAACGTTTTGAAATTGAGCAATGCATCATAACATTACATGTGCTCTGTTCAGATTTAAAGAATTTGATTAACTGAGAAAAAGCTAAACAAAAACAATGTCAATTAGGGATGTCAATTTACACAAATTCCCATAATCGATCGTCATTTAAATTATCGATCAATTATTTGATTAACCGTTAGCCGTAATACTGCATTATATGTCTACTGCAGTGGCATATAGCCAACAAAACACCATGTTCCTCACCAAATGAATAAGAAGGGTTTTAAGTCTAAATAAATGGCTATTAGGATTGTAAAATGAGTCAATGTGATTGATCATTTAATTCAATTACTTATTCAATAGTCAAATATAATGATCCAATGGCACCATAGATGCGCACTCTGGCAACAGTGAGCCTAATTTACATTCTGTGCATCCTAAATGTGCATAGGATACTACAGAAAATCTAGAGAATTCTGAAAAGTGCACTTATACTCATGAATGTCCATAAGGTGTTACAGCCTACTTCAGTCTTGAAATTGAGATGTGCGTACCTTACCAGCTATTTCTTCTGCCTTTTGAGTTCCACTCCTTTTCCTGGCTATTGTTGGCTGTGTAAACTCATATCCTCATATCCTGCTGGATGCAACTTTTCAAATGATACCTCATAGTGCTCAAAACACTTTTGCAATGTTATTTGGAAATTCTAAATAAAGTGGCCATGTATTTCATAAATATATATATGTACAGTAATACCTCGAGATACGAGCGTCTCTACATACGAGTATTCCAAGACACGAGCAAGTCTTCGGGCAGATTTTGCTTCTACGAGTAAATATTCGAGGTACGAGCATGCACACTGATGCCGACGCACTTCACGTGTTCGCTGACTTCTGTACGCATTGCCCGCGAGTAGGTGATTTTCTCTCTATTTTGTGCATTATTCTTCATAATAGCGATGAGTTCTAAGAAAGTGAGTGGTAAGGATGGTAGTGAGAAGAAGAAACGCATGATGACTATGGAATTGTCTATAAATATAGTGTGGTGTGTATAAATATAGTGAGTGTGGTGCCCGCGTGAGTGATCTAGCACGCTGGAGCATCAGGAGGAACTGTGGACTGAGGAGCTGATCGAGATACAGACAATAGAACATATGCAGGTGTTGCAAGAGCTTAGCAGTGGCGAGGAAAAAACATTTCTACAAGTGAAATTAAGGAAGTGATGGCTATCTGGAAGAAGGTTTATGATTTCTTTGAAAAGAAACACCCTGATAAATCGTCTACTGGTCGTGCTTCGGCACTTTTTAACGACACGTGCCTTACTTATTTTTAAACGGAGACAGAAACAAATCTCCCTCGATAGGTATTTTGTTAAAGGGTCTGCGCCCAGTGAAAGTGAGAGTAGTCAGGTGAAAAAAGGGAAGAAAACAAATTAAAAAAAGCAAAACAATAATATAAAATAGAAAAGTACAAAAAATAATATGTAAGCTAAGTTCATTTATGTTAATTTAAGTTTACGTAAGTCACGTAGTGTTCATGTAAGATACGATATGGAATCAAGTGACTGCGTACCAACCCCCCCCCCCTCCTCCACACCTACCACTACTGTCTGTAAAAACGTATAATTAAAACCACATTTTATTTGATATCACACGAATATATGCATGTGTGTGTTTGTGTGTGTGTCTATACCAGGGGTCGGCAACCCGCGGCTCTTTCACCACTGTGCTGCGGCTCTTTCATCCCCTTCCCGCTGTCTGCGATCGGTCCGCTATCACTCCGCCCACGTATGAAATGAGTATCGCGTAATCGCTCTACACAGCTTCATGTTAAAAAAAAGTGGGTATATGGCTCTCTCAGACAAAAAGGTTGCCGACCCCTGGTCTATACCAATAAAAAACATGTTTTTTCCATCGTTACGGATCTAGAATGGAATAATTTATGAAAACGTGATTCCAGATACGAGCAATTCAAGTTAATAATAATCCACCTTCCATTGTTACCATGATGTCTCTATTTTATCTGAATTGAATACATAATTGTGCTTGTGTGGCCACAGTATATAAAGCAAGGTTTTAATCATTCATTTGTTGTGGGTACCTCTAGGCCCTTAAAACAGAGGAACCCCATTACAGCCCCTTATGAATCACAGCTACAAAAGTGTCGTATGGTGGAAGACTAACAGTAAATATCTCAGAAGAATCTTGATATGACAGCCAGCATGCGAGACCCTCTCATAAGATGTGAACTTGTAAAGGCTCTCACCAGAGTTTGACATGACTGGCTCTTTTTCTTCACCTCCTCCTCAAGGACTTCACACTCCTTTCTTTTCCTGCTGATCTCAGTCTCCTGAGGGAGGAAAGAAAATAAATACTGTTAGATGGATAGATTAATTCAATTTACTGTTAGAGTAAATGTGGCCTAACACAAACGCCTCTCTTCAGGGAGGCTGGATGCGGCATAACACACAATCTGTGTATGTTTTCATGTGTACGTGTGCAAGTCTCCGTATAGGCAATGGTACCACATTCTCTAAGCTAGTGGGCAACCGTACATATCATTGATCTATAAATAGCAACCATTTGCTATAGCACAATGCCTTCAGCGAGATGCACGAGTTTAAAAGTCACTATAAATACAAATCCACTAAAAGAAAAACAAACGCACACACAGTTCTAATGCACATACATAGTCATGAAAAATGCACATACTCGTGTTCATATCGGTCTACAAAAGCTCACAAACACATTTAGATGAAAACAAAATGATTTCAAAATAAAATAAAGCAATTTTGTCTATTTGTTGTCAAACATTTGGCTGCACAAAGCACACGCACGATGAAGTCATCCAAATAGTCTTTATTAGATCCACAATATACTCCAAAACTGAAAGAAAGGCTGACAACCAAGGTATAGACAATAACAGACAACTGAAGACTACACAAAGAAGAACTTAAATACACAGTGATGATGAGATAAGGATGAACAGCCATAATGAGTGATGAGTGTCCATGACAGCTAATGAGTGGCGAGGAAATTAGACCAAAACATGAAAACAAGAAACATGGGACTGAAGATAAACAAACTAAAAGTCCGGTGACAGGACTTAATTATTTATTTATTTAATATTTGTTATACAGTATATTACATTAGATATTTACTATTTAAATAGTAAGGTACTGGAGTAGAAATGACACAACATCACCTTTAAATAGTATGATCTTCACTGAAGTGACTCGTGTTCTGTTGGCATGTTAGCAGTCAGACCTCGGTCTTACATTCAAGACTGATGAGTCTCTACTGCTGATGTCATTTCCTAATTAGACCCCACTGTGATACATACACATACATGAACATACACTGTGAGAATGTAATGTAGGTAGGCAGCATTCTGTCTCATAACACAATGTTTGTGCCAATGGCTGAATTACTTTATTGGTCTTTAGGGAGGCAGGTATATTGTGGGACTGTATGTGGGATTATGTAGGTATATATACGTGTGTGGGCTACAGATGGTCATATCCTGCTCGTAATGGGTGTATCAGTCTCAAGAGAGGCTGACATAAGCTGTGTGTGAGTAAGTGTTTGTGTGCATGCAGGTATTAGTGAATGGCAACATCCATCCTGCTGAGTGACACCTGGGATGGGGAGACAGAAGACCCAATTTCAATAATAAACGAATATCCATGAGGATGAATGGATGGATAGATGGATGGATGCATGGATTAAAGGATGGAGAAACTTTTGTTACTAGCTATTCAATCCTTTACCCGTTCAGAACATACATGTAGATGTTTAAAACAATCGAGACATTGCCTGACCTTTTTTGTTGGACAAAATTATGGATACAATGGTTTATATATATATATATATATATATATATATTTTTTTTTTTTTTTTTTTTTTTTTTATTATATAAGATTTATAATGCATAAAATATATTTATATTTAACATACATAATAAACATATATGTACATATTGCAAATGAACTTACTATGAAATGACTGAAATTTAAATGCATTCATCTGTAAAGTTTATGGTGATGTGCAGAGTTTATAGAAGTATTTGGCATAATAGTCAGGACATTTAACCTATTAATTGTTAATAAACCTCATTATTTGATTGCCATTAATGTTATATATATTATATATTGTAGCGTCTAAGGTTTCTACATATGTAATGATTTCTTGAATGCAATGGCCAATAAGACATATTCAAATTATTATTCACTCTCACTATGTATATATATTACATAATGTGTGGTCACTCCTACACCATTATATATTTACAGAGAACTTGAATTAAATTTTTTGTGAATCCTCATTCATTCAAACTGCAAACAGATATTGTGGGCCGAAGACAACCGGCTCTCCAAATATAATCCCATAGAAATAGAATGTAAATGATTCATGGGACATGTACATCCTTATTTTCTGTTGGTCAGAGATCCAGGTCATCTCCTTACATACGGATTACACATCTCCGCAACCCTATAAAAGCTATTTCCAGATGCTTCCATAACTTCCTGTTTTTGGAGTTTTGGTCATTTTTGAGGCTTCATTTGGAAACATACAAAGATTTATACACAGACAACCGATCAAAAGTTTAAGATTGGTAAGATTGTTTCTGACTATGAAAGTCTCTAATACTACCGTACACACCACGCTACATTTTAAAGTACAGTAAAAGCAGTAATATTGCGAGTTACAATTTAAAATAACTTTTCTATTTTAACACATTTTAAAACATAATGTATTCAATTATGATTGTATTCAATTATGATGGCAAAGCTGAATTTTCGGTAGTGTCACATGATCCACATGATCCAAGGTCACATGTTCCATGATTATATTTTGTGAAAACTATGATAGTTTTGTTTGTCTTTTCTGTCACTTTAGATTAGTTTAATGCATCTTGCTGAAAAAAGCTATTATTTCCTTTCTTTAAAAAAAAACATTAAACCCCAACAATCTCTTATTTAGCCTATATATTGTCTACGCTTTGCTTGTGATATTTTCAAGCAGAACTCTTTCGTTTTGAGCAAAGAGTGAAAAATAATTTGACCACGTCTGATTGGCCATTGCATTCAAGAAATCAACACATATGTTTGTGATTGGCGACATTGCTCAATTCTGTAAAAAACATAGTATAAATAAACCTTAGACGTCCTCTCAAGAGTACAAACACCAAATCGGTTTCACCAATATGCTTTTATTATGGAAAACAAAAACGATTCTAGACCAGCAGTGAGAAAATCTCAGGCTGATCTGAAGTCTTGCTGACTGCTATAATCAATCTATATTTTTTCCCTCTTTTGGAAAGTCGTGGAAACACTATCACAGATAAGAGTTCTTATTATAAATTATATTTGCAGCTGTCTCCCATTCACCCCTATAGAATCTTACCCAACTTTGACGACTTCCGCTTCTGAGAACACAAGTACGGTAATGTGAAAAGGGTCAATTACTTCATTAACCCACTGTCCAGTGCAATGTGCTGAAAGGAAAATGATGAGTTACAGATTTGTTCTTCTGTATCTCTATCTGTGTATCTCTTAGTATGTCATAGTCTCAGCATGTTCAGTGTGTATTTGTGAAGTTACATAACATGACTTGGCACTGTAGGTCTGTAATATGCCAGAGAGTAATGGCTGTATCATTCTGCAGTTTGCCACTGCATGCTCTTGTTTAGCAGAGCGCAGACTTATGTAATATAGATTGGCAGCATAGATCTATGCATGCTGGTGTTTAATGGCTGTTGTAGCTGTTTCACTGGGTTGTTTCCTACATGGCGGTAAGTGTAAGTCTGAATATTTAACATTTCATCAGCAGCCATTTGTCTTAAAGCACAGCACTGATGTTCATTTAAAACCCTCCAGCCTGCTTGAGCCAGGCTATAGACACAGTACATCAATACCACACACGCTGAGATTAAATGGACGGAGGGAGAAACCTTTTCAGTGCGGCGATCTATCAGGCCTAATCAGCCCTTTATATAACGCCTTCACTCTGATGCTTTATCCGTATCATCTTCTCATGCTGTGTAACATTGTTCAAAGCTGTGCAACCATCTGGAAACCAGAGTTAATTGGTACTCAGGTACAGCTCAATTTTTGACCCGTTTCAAAAATGCATATGATATTGTATAAAACAGTCATTAATGACACGTGTCCTGTTAGGTAAACCCTCAACACTTCACGAGTTCACACTAACAAATAAAAGGGTATGCGTATTTGGCGTGCTGTCCGAGGAGAGGGCACAGAGCTCGGTATTTGGCCCAAACCCAGAGTACTCCCCCCCCATTCCTGGCTGTGGTAGAAACAAGCCAAGAGTGAGGAGGCTGGGTGATGAAGGGATGCTGAAAACTGTTGAGAAATGGCTTCCTCTCATACTAATAGGATTAGACGTGGTAATTGCTGATGACGAGTTGATTGGATCGATCATTTGCTTCTCCCGAAGTTTGTTAATGAAACATAATTTAACAGAACACCGACCGACAGCACTAATTTTATTCCATACTCGACCCGACAAGTTTGACATAAAGACCGTGACCAAACTGCTCCTGCATTAAATCTATCACATAAGGCAGATACAATTATTTATTTTCTCATGCAACACAAGTAATCAAACCAACATTATGCATTCTGAGTTGATGCATTTGAGAAAAATAGATGCGCAGCCCAACAGATGAGAACGTGCATCCATCATGTAAACAATACAAAACTTTTGCCTACATCATGTGAACAATCAGTCAATACAGATTATTTTAAACAAATGTGCATAAATCCCACCAAAGATTATATAGATGCTTAAAGGTCTCTATAAATTAAAAGAACATATAGCCAAATATAAGCCTTTACTTTCATATAACATCAGGGATATTTCAGCAGATTCACTTAGCATTTAACTGCGGTTGTCTCTCCTGAAACTCTGCAATGTATAAGTGTCCGCTGATCCTCTTAGCAACATGGAAGATAAAAATTGTATTCAAATTGCGAATAGATTATATAGGCTACAGAAACTGAGGAAAGAACGCTGAAGCTGTCAATCACTTCAGTTGTAGCCGGGAACACTGTGCTCAACACTGCAAATCTCATTGTAATTAGAAACCTGTGACGTTTTTTTAGACTGCAGAGCATGAACACAAATAAGCAAGTGACCGTTTGAAAGCAGCTGCCTATCAGTGAGTACCGAATTGAATCAAAATAATTTTGGCTATTGGATCCGCAGAGGCACGGGTGATATTGGGATACAGTAATCCTTCACCACTTCGCGGTTCAGGTTTTGCGGCCTCAGTGCATCGTGGATTTTTCAAACATATTCATCGGAAAATAAAAATTCAAAAATACCGCCATATCTGCAGCCGTATTGCGGAAAGCAGCGTTGCTTCATCGTGATGCGAGAGAAACGGTTTCCCAGGATGCCAGACATAGAGAGAAACTCTCTCAGAGGCTTTGTACACACCCAAGGGCACTCAGACAAGACACGTGATTGGTTCCCCGCACGAGATCGACGAATGAGAGCACGAGTGGAGTGGAGCCTCTTCGCCTCTCTCAGAAGCAAATGTTGACGATCCAGAACTGATTTAAAGGCCTCATTATACCAGTGCAGTAACACCATCATCATCATCATCATCATCATCATCATCATCATCATCATCACATTCATCGAACCGCACAGATCTATCATCGTTGTCAATACTGGAGTCTCAAGATACTACTGTCATTGATGAAAACACCATAATACGTATCGTATGAGAGAGAGAGAGTAAATGTATAATATTAAGGTTTTATAATTAAATAGATTTAATTAAAATATATTTAAAGTATAAATATACATATTTTAAACATTCTGGTACATACACACACATAAACGGAAATTCCTAGGCGGGCCAATTCTACTTTGCGGATTTTCACCTATCGCGGGGGGTTCCGGTCACCATTAACCGTGATAAACGAGGGATCACTGTATATGCATGGGCAATACTGCCCTCACACAGCAAATTACGAGAAAAATTACATAAAATATCTAAACCTATCAATCCACCAATCTACCCATCTAAACTTAAAACTAAGCATACATTTAGACTAAAATCTAAATACAAACTGCTGCCTGTGACGTGGAGTGGAGTGACTATCAAACTGGAGTATTTTTTTATCATCAAATGCTTCAGAAGTCTGGATCTATGTGGCAGAATTAGGGATGGCCCGATACCAATTTTTTCTGAAACAATTCGGTCCCAAAATTTCTGAGTATCGGCCAGAACATAGAACACAGGGATAAATACACAGGGAATCAGTCAAAGAACATTATTACAGAGGTAATCAATAACACATAGTAAACACACAATATCGGATTTGGATTGGTCTCCTCTAACCGATACCCAATCTTGCAAAACAATGCCAACAATGTAATTGGCGCATTGGCGCATCCCTAGGTAGGATTTCCACTGACTGACAAACAGTTAATAAAACACGTACCACACTTGTTGCATACTGTTTTTATCTAATCATAATCTCCAAAATGGAATAAGAACATTGAACTACTGTAGGTTTGCAAAATATACAGCATGAAATCCTGCAACTTGCACTTGAGGCAAAACAATCGGGTTAGAGGTCACTCTACGCCATGTACACCATTAACTGAAGCCAGAGATTATAGTTTACAAAGTTGTTGCACTTCAGAAGGCTGTTGTTAACCCCCTGGAGCCGTATGGATTACTTTTATAATGGATGGATGCGCTTTTTGGAGCTCAAAAACTCCCATTATAAAGCTTGGAAGAGCCAGGATATTTTTTGATATAACTCCAATTGTGTTTGGCTGAAAGAAGAAAGTCATATACACATAGGAAAGTTTGAAGGTGAGTAAATTATGGGAAAATTTTCATTTTGGGGTGAACTAACCCTTAATCAATACATCAAAATAGGCGTGCTTCTTTAAAACATGATTTAAAATGTATTTTAAAGTAAAACTTTGTGTACTTATACTGAAAGTGAATTTAAAGTACACTTCAGTTGTCTTTCTCTCATTAATATCGTTTTATCTGGAAGTATTTTTTTTTATGTTCTAAGATTTTTTATACGGTACAAATGCACATTCAATACAATTAAGTAATTTTTTTAACAAGGGTGACTACGCAGGATTGTGTACCAAGCATGGATAAAGTTATGGTTAAACAAAGCTCTGAAACAAAGCTCTGAATTGCAACCATTTTCATGCCATATGCTCCCGAAATGTAATCTGCGCGACCTCAAATTATATTTGGGAGCACATGTGCAAATGCAAACAGTTGTTGAGGTGCGACCTGCTCTTCTTTTCTCTTCAAAACGTTTGCTAATTACGTGAGCTGATACAGTGACAGGTATTACCTAACCAATAAAACTTTATCTTTACCCTCTTAACTTTAAAGCAGACTTTAGGTTGGTGAACATTAGCGATCAATCACTCCCTTTCACTGCACTCCATTGTCACATGACAGGAAGCAAACCAGTGTTGCCAGATTGGACTGACGATTTCCAGCCCAACTTGAGCAAAAAACCCGCCCATTTACAAAAATTCCGCCCAAGACCAAAATTGTTGACGGGGGGGGGGTTGACACAGGAGACAATTTATATGCATTTGTAGGCTTGTTTTAATGGAATTTACATGCATTTGTATAGGAAATTTGGGCGGGTTTGTCATCAAAAACAAGCCCAATTTTTATCGACCAGCCCAATTATTTTTTCTTCCGGTCGGACGCGACCAATTGGGCGGGAACCCGCCCAATATGGCAACACTGAAGCAAACTAGCAAAACATAAAGAGCTGAAGAGAGAAGATGAAAATAACACTGTTACATATTAAATACCCAGCACTTGATTCGTACCGGTTAACTACTTTACTAAAATGGTCCCACACCATACTTTTTTTGTTTTTAATTCTACTTTTTGAAATTATTCTCAGATCTGTTTTTGCATCCATTGCTGCTTAAAAACCGAATATTGTATTTCCAAAATAATCTTGGAAAACACTTTTATCAGAATAATTTATTATTATCATAAGTTATTATGTTTTTTCCTTAAAATTTAATATAATGACCACTAAGAGGTGCTCGAGGCATGTTTTCCCTGATTGATTTTTCCTGAAGAGTTATATGTTGTTGTTGAAACCGAAAGTAAAAGAGTGATGCATGTTTGTAGCATTTCACCGTGAAATTACAGTCTTGTGTCTTTATTAAAATCAATATATTAATAATTGATCTTTCATCCACCCGGAACCCACCCGCAATTAATTGGAATGTAATTTTTTTTATTGGTACCCCGAGCCGTGTAACATCCGTAGATATAACCGCACTAATCCAATCATTTAAAGCCTGAAAACTTGATTAAACAAGTTGTTGTGCTCCTAAATGTTTGTTGGTGCTCCTTTTTTTTTTTTGAAGTGTAAAGTTCATTTTGAGCCCTGTTAAACAATCTCAAGAGTGAAAAGCGCCATTATTTTGATAAACTTTAAGTAGACTTCCTCAATCACCTAAATGATTATAAAATATGAATCTACAACATTTGAGTGTTACTAATATGGTGTTGGATGGATTAATAAAAGTGTATTCTCTCTGTCTCGTTATTAGATTTACATTTTTCTACATTTTATTCATTTAGCAGACGCTTTTATCCAAAGTGACTTACAATTTGACGAGTACAGAGAGCGATTCATCCTGAAGATATCATTAGATATTAGTTGTTAAAACATATTCATATGTTCATATTCACGATACTACCACCTCACACACGGTAATAGTCAGTGGTTAAATTCCCACGACAGTGTTTATAAACACATCCCTCTGTATTTTAGGAGGATATGGAGAGAGTAAAAAAAGCTATAAGATGCATAATTCAATTTATTATGCTATGGTGTATATTATACTCAATCCCACTCATTTCCATACAAACTACACAAATCTACTTTATCGTGCACACATAAATGAGATCACACATGCCCTCATAACCATGAGCCTGTTCAGCATGTCTGCCGGCCGCTGTCCAGACACACTCTAATCCTCCTCTCAGATGCTACCGATCACAGATCATTGGAAAAGGCCGAATTAATTACATAACATCAGTGTGTGTGAGAGCTCAGTGCACGAGGGCTGCTTCACTCGATGCTAGACACAGTCTGACTCATTACAGGGGGGCAAACACGTACAGTAGAGATGCTCACCATACACACCACAAAAGCATTCACAAAGACCATTAAAAAGATCACACAAAAGAGCCAACAAAAAGAGTGTATACTGTGTACAAAATAAATCAAACAAAACTTTCCTTTGGGGACAATCGGAGACGCCCTCAATTAGGAAATCAATTCATAATAAATCAAATACTATTTCTTTCTGAAAGGCTTTGCTTTTTAGGCTAGAGTCAGGGTTTGTCAAGAATACAGCAGTGGTTTTAACTAACTCTAAGGTTTCTTGTTTGTGATTTACTGGATAAGGATTAAAGAAAATATTTTTTACATGATAAAATATGTTAGGGTTTAGCGTTACTACAAAAATGTATATGAAATGATCATATAGTTAAAAGTTGTATTAATTTACATGACTTCAACTTCTAGAAATCTTACTTTTAAAATTAGGCTATACGTTATATAGCATTGTAAACCTTTTAGCCAGGTTTTTCAAAACAGTGGGATTATAATTAGCTTTATATAGAAACAATAGAAGTAATACCATGTCCTTATTTAAACCACCTGTTCTCTACACATGAACAATGTCCTTTCCATACAGCAAAGACAGCATGAATCATCTGCAATTAAAGTACACTTCCCAAAGCTCATTGCCTGGTCTCATCACCATGATTGTCTACCCGGTTAACCCAGTAACTCTTTAAGTCTTGTTACTTGTCACTGCATTTCTAATCGCTTTCCTGATTTTCTTCCTGTTTATGGTTTTGACCCTCTACCTGTTCCCTGGGTATGCCTGTTTGTCTATGATTCCTGCCTGGTGTTTGTTTGGACTGCTTGCCTTTGAATTAGGGATGGAGAAATGAAGACTTTGGGATCTTTGAAGCTATTCTTTGATTGTTTTGGGAGTGTCGCAAACAGGTTAAATTTATAGCAGCAATAAACCCGATCCATTCTTTTATCCATTAAGCACAAAAAAAGCCTGACAACGCAATTATCAGTTTTCTGATAATATAATTCACGTTTAAGTGTGGCAATAAATTAAATCTAACAATTATATTAATACTAATTATAATAATACCAACAGTTGTTTGATGCAAGTAAATGGTGCTGTAATTATTTTGTATCTCCATGCTGTTTATATGGCAGGAAACAATAAAAAGCATATGATAAAGTTACATAGGCTATAGGCTTATTTATATAAAAAAAAATTGTAAATGGACTTCCATAAAGCCGTAGACTAGTGGTCTGGTTCCAAACATGAAGCATTCACGTGACTGTAAAGAAAGTAAGGCTTCGTTTTTCGTAAATCATTTGTTTCTTGTTTCTCTGAAAACAATATGCTCTCCGGTACGAACTCAATACAAGCTTTGAAGCTTCAGTGTCATACGTAACATCCCTACTTTGTATTGACCTCTTTGCCTGTTCTGGATTATGTCTTTGGATTACTCTTTCAATAAATGACTACATGTGGATTCTGTACATGTCTCTGAGAAGTACGTAACAAAAGACTTAGCAATACATGGATGCAGTAGAAGAAATTCTATTCCTCTGTCAAGGTACCTGTATCATCGAGCTATGTAAATTATATTTTCTATATGATCACCCATACCAGGAGGGAATACTGACCTGGCCTTGAGACAATTTATAGACTACGCTCTGCTCTTGAGCAGCTCCTTCTTCACTGTAGGGTAGGTTGAGGAGGACGCTTCCCTGAACATTTTCCCTGAACATCCCTGAACCAAGGAGCGAACACAGTCAACAACATGTCCAGTTATAATGGTTGCCAGCCCTGTACTTTCTGTACATTCCTGTTCAGTCATCCCTACGCCAGAGCCTCCAGCCATCAAGCCCACCATGCCAGAGTCTTCAGCCGTCATGGAATTCACATAAGTGTTTCTGGTCGTCATGAACATTGCATCTGAAGCTGTCAATGTGAATTCTATGTGTTTGGCACTTTCAGGTTTGGAGGAGACACCGCTTATGTTGGTGTGAGCAGCTGTGGTAGTTTCAAGTCTGGGAGTCTCAAAGACAGTTGTTACATCAGAGGACAAACTGGAACATTCTTCTGTGTAGCCTGGTCAGCCGTGGTGGTCTCCAGTTCCACCAGATCTGCTCTGGTGATCTTCAGCTACGCCATGGAGGTCCTCAATGCCATCTACGCTGCTTTGGAGGTCTTCACCTCTGCTGTGGGGATCTTCAGATTTGCCTGCCTAAACTGCTCCACCCTGGCCGCATCCACGACCTCTGTCTCCAGTCCTTCCTCCACTGCATGGTCTTGGCCTTCCATCCCTCCCTTGACCTGTCTTCATTCCAACACCCTCCTCCACTGCTACCAGGTTGGGAGCTTCTGGAAGCCACCAGATAGCCACCAGTGGACACTCCAATCCAGACTATTAGCATTCCATCAAGGACTACCGTAGTTTCCCGCAAATAACCCGCAAACACAGATAATATGTACCCTCATATAGCCTGCGGAAGTTGGGGGTTGGGTAAAAAAATCGTTTGTATAACCCGCACCTCTATATAACCCGCACCCATAGATTGATGAACTTTTTAGTGTAAGTTCACATTTAGAATTTCGAATGTTGCTCACATGACGTCAATTATCCATAACTGTTCAGGCTCGGTCCACAGTGCTTGTGAGCGAAATTCAAACAATAAGAAAACAAACGAGTCAGAATCAGAACAAAAAGAAAAAGCAGTCTCTCCCGCTGTGCAGCAGCACATCTCTTGCGTATTCTACAGAAGCGTAGAATACGCAAGAGAAGCGTAAAGAAGCGTATTCTACAGGTGTTGATCATCGGATGAGATGAGAAGAGCCCGCCCTCATGGTAGCAAAGCTATTCACGTATTCTTGCATGATTGACAGGTCCGACAGCCTATCAGTGCCAGCTGTCAGAGTGAAAGTACAAGTGCCAGAGACAACAACCCTCGCAAGAAAGAAAAACAGAAAGAAAATAACGCCAAAAAACCCCCCTGACAAATATATTGAAATATTATTACGTGAAAATATAACCCGCACCCCCACCGCTGCGGGGTTTATTAAAATCTGGTATAACCCGCGGGTTATATGCGGGAAAATACGGTACATCTCCAATAGATCATTGTCTGATCTCATTCCATGATTGTCTACAACTGTGTCTCATTTACTTGTTAAATCTGTTTATATAAACCCGGTTAACTCAGTTACTTGCTAAGTCTTGTTAGTTGTTCATCGCTGCATTTCTAAGTGCGTTCTTGGTTTTCTCTTGTTTATGGTTTTGACCCTCTGCTTATTCCCTGGATATCCCTGTATGACTGTGATTCCTTCCAGGTGTTTGTTTTGGACTGTTTGCCTTTGTATTGACCTCTTTGCCTGTTCTGGATTACTTCTTTGTATTACCCTTTATATGAATGACTATGGATCCTCAAGCTTAGTGTCTCTGAGCAGTACGTAACACTAATAAAACACATGATATATTAAAGTTCCTTTGGTGACTCCATAATTTTAATGAAAGTAAAACTTGAAAATGAGTGTAACTGTCCTATGGCACAATGACACGGGCGTTAAACTGGTTAAAATTACTAATGTACCCTGTACGTTAATCAAGTGACAAATTTCATAGTGCGGACGGATGATTCCATGCGATCTACCCACACTACCTTTACGATGGACCGGTAGATCACGATCGACGTATTGGGCAACCCTGCTGTACAGCATGATCAAATCCTTGTTTAACATTGGCCAAACAATATTTAATTCAAATGTCCACTTAATCTTTAATATTTGGCAACTTTACAATTGAAATGCTACAGCGAGGGTTTAAACTTTTAAACGTTTTAATCTAACAATTTTCACATTTAGAAGCATATTGATGTATTCTGTGTGTGTGTGTGTGTGTGTGTGTGAACAAGAGGGTTTATTATAATTAGAAGAAGAAGAAGAAGACTAAATGTGAGCATTTACTAATCCCACTTGCACAAAAACAGATTCAGTAAAATGCAAAATCAGACTTCTACGCATATCAAATAATTACTCCAATAATTAAGTATGCTAAATAAAACAAATATTGGAATGCATTTAATCTTACTTTATTGACTTATAGATTTGCTGCTGACCTTTGAACATTCAGTTCAACCATAAACAAAAATGACTTTAGATTTTATTGTTTTTATCTGTATTTTATAAGTGTTAAACGGTTTTCTCCTGTGTCCTTCAGCCTGAAGCTCATTTCAATTTTGGTGTGAAAGGGCCTTTTTTGGGCCCTGCCCAAAGGCCCAGCCCAGATGGTAAAAAGATCCGCAAAAGTAATATAACACATTATTTTTGTTCATATAAATGTTCATAAGCCTTGTTGAGCTTGGTGAGCATGAGAGAATTCTTTCAAAAACATAAATTTGTATTGTTTCCAAACTTTTGACAGATACTCTATTTGATCAATTTCAGTGACAGAGTAAACCAAACAAATCCCTATTATGTGAGAGCTAATTTACATTCTAATTTGCAGAAATTAGCAGGTACCTTCACAAAGAACTGCTACCCAAACAGCACATTAACAGCCAAAAATGAGTGACATCTACGGGACAATTTGACAATGAATTTTGTATCTCTATCAAACACAACCGGCTTTACCTCTGGGATTTTATAGATGAAGCGAGCGCAGGCTGAGTTTTGAGCATGTTAGTGACTCAAAGGTGCTTGAGCTTTGCTTTGAGTTTTACACAAAGACAGTCCCGGCCAATTAAGGTAATGTAGTGGAACATACACACAGCACATCACAACTGAAACTACAAACAGTCTCTCTCTCTTTCTCTCTCTCTCACACACACACTGTGAGTAAGAAAAGTGCTGAGGAGGCACCCCTGCAGAGACTCGGTGGATAACAAATTGCTTTATTTTCTGCTCTGCACACAGATTGGACTGCAGGCGCTATACAGTTCAAAACAGCCTCTCCTTCATTTCACACATACATCTTCCTCTACAGCTAATATTTGGTCATTTCTATTTTTGTGACTAGGAATCTTCATCCTTAATCTGTGGTTGGTAATAATAAACAAAAAAACTAAGTCTGCGTAGTTTAAATTAAAAGCAAATACAGCGTAGTGACAGGCCTTGAAAAGGTGTTTATTGAATATACATTGTATATTTGAGCTTTCTATGTATCAAAGATTCCAATATTGCATCAAATATATTATAGTTTCCACAAAAATATTAAGCAACACAATTGTTAGATAACTGGAGTTGGGTATCAAGAACCGGTTCAGGTTTAGAACAGGTTTCAAATTTCCAAGAACAGTGGATTCGATAAGACGCACATTCCGGTTCCTCTTATCAATTCCTGTGTGCATTTCAATGTGAAATTTGCGAGATAATGTAAAAGAACTCAATTCGGCACTGTGCTGTGCAGACATCCATTGGCTGAATAACTTTTGTAACTTTAAATAAGGATTAATCTACACTTCTCAAAAAAATTAAAAGAACACTTATTCATAACAGTATAATGTGAAGTCAGATAAACTTCAGGGATATCAAACTGTCCAATTAGGACAGAAGTGCACCTAACATGACACAAATTACACCTCAAATAAAAATAAAAATGTCCCCATGCTTGAACTACTTGTATATATAATGTTCGAAACTGTATAATGTGCTTTCTGTACTCCTCAAATTGTAAGTCGCTTTGGATAAAAGCGTCTGCTAAATGAATACATGTAAAATGTAAATGTAAGTGACTGAATCAGTTTCATCTGCTTTGGTTCAAATGAAAGTGACAACAGGTGCATTGTAGAGGCAACAGCAAGACAACCCCCAACAAAGGGAATGATTTTGCAGGAAGTGGCCATAAACAATTGTTCTCTCCTTATTCTTCCTGACTGATTTGTCTTTAGTTTTGTGTATTGTTAGGGTCCTTATCACTGTCTGTAGCATGAGCAAACTCAATCAGGTATACAGGCAGTCCTGCTCCTCCAGGATCCTCCAGGCACATCCATAGGTTTCGTTGCAAGGAGGTGTGGTGTCAGAGCTTCTGCTCATGCTGTGGATTCTGGGTTCCTCAAGGTGCATGATAATGCCCAGACTCATGTGGTTATTGTGTGTATGCAGTTTTTAGATGACGAAGGCATCGATGCCATTGACTGGCCACCACATTCCCCAGACCAGACCTCCGGGACATCCAAAAGCCGCCAAGAAGCACCACAGACTGTCCAGAAGCTCACTGATGCCCTGATCCAGGTCTGGGAGGAGATCTCCCAGGACACCATCTTCATCTCATCAGGAGCCCAGATGTTGTCATGAGTGCATAGAGGCACGTAGGGCCATAAAACTATTGACTTACATTAGGAGTTGCAGTGATCAACTTCATGCAAGTTGGATCAGTCTGTAACTTTTTTTTACATTGATATTTGGTATAATTTTGAATCCAACCCTCAGTGTGTTGATGATTTTGCTTTCCATTGAATGTTATCACATAATTTTGTTCTTACCAAATTATAGGATGTATATCAATTTAAAATTTGAGCAGTGTATATTTTATTTATAAAAAAACTTTATGATTTTATTCATACATTTTACTTATAAAAACTATGCTATTTTACATTTGATTACAATGGATATTGGAATTTTCTGTACTTGAAGTTTTTGCTCATTTGTTTATTTGTTCTTACTTTATTACCTACTGTTTACTTGTGTTTACTGGTATTTACTTGTAAGATGTTTGAAATTTATATTAGTTAGTCTAGGTCAGTGGTCGCCAACCCGTTGATCGCGATCGACTGGTCAACCTTGATCACCATCCCGGAAGCTCCCGAAAATAAGAAAGTTTCAGTTGTCAACTTAGCGACTCTATCCCGCTCCGCGCTCCGTAAGCCCCGATAGGACGACCGTTTCGCTCCACCCCCTCCCCCGCCCCTGCTGATGTTTTGCAGAAATAATATATATTTGATTTCTAAATGTTTGACTTCGAATGTTGGAATTGATAAGAACCAGAACCGATAAGCAGAATCAGAATTTGAATTGCTAAAATTCAAATGATACCCATTTATACCCTATTAATAATAAGAAATATTTCTTGAGCAACAAATATGCATATTAGAATGATTTCTGAAGGATCATGTGACACTGATGACTGGAATAAAAACCAGCCTTGGTGACAATAAGAGATTTCGTGCAAAACATTAAAAAAAAAATCGTACTGACCCCAAACTTCTGAGTGGTACGGTTCTCACCCTCATGTTGTTCCAAACATGTCTGACTTTCTTTCTTCTGTGGAACCCAAAAGAAGACATTATGAAGATTGTTTCAACTGTTTTGTTGAAAACAAAATTGGACCCACTTAAAATGTATGAAAAAAAGAAGAAGAAAATCATATAGTTTTGGAATGACATGAAAAGGATTGCATACTCCTACTTCCAAATTCTGAAAGCTAGAAGAAAATATTTAAATTTGATAGAGATGTCTGTAAAAAAATTATCCAATGGGTAAAAACTCTCAAACACTATTTTATGAAGAAGCAAACTATAAAGCCCTCTCTGCATCTGTTCAACACACACACACACACTTAAACAAAGACATGGGCTCTCGGCTTGGTTACTGTTGACATGCTCACTGGTCCCTATCTGAGTATGAGACAGGAATGTCAGAGCATTCGTTGTCTGCTCCAGAGAATTCATAAACAAGAAAACAACAAACAAAGTAAACACATCAGATGATCCGTCACAGATCTGACATCTCACTCCAGACCTTGACTTGATCCGACTTTGAAATCGAGCATTTGGTTTCTCTTCACACACAAAAAAAACATAAAGACATAAAGGACAGAGAAAAAGAAGTAGGTTGGGGGAAGAAAGGAAGAGAAAAAAGAATGATGAGAGACAAATTTGACCTTTCTCTGTTCTGCACTTCGAGTCCTCAATTCCAGACAGAACACCCAGACAATCACATTTTTGCTTCCTTCCTGTCTTTGAGCGATGACGAAGCCAAACAAACACAGAGTATGTTGTTTTAGAAGATAATAACATTTTGTATAATGAATTATAAAATAAAATACGTCATGACAGCAAACAGACAGCAGAAGGATAAAAGGCAGTCTTGTGCACAATGTCTGTATCCTAACAGTTGAACATGCCCAGCGTTTGCCACCAAGAACTAAATATAGCTTCAGTCTGAAATAGCAGCTATCAGTGTGATGCTGATTGGACAGACAGTCATCATAGCAGTGGAGGAATTACATCAGATGACTTACTGCTCCTCAACATTGCGTACCAATCGCATGTCTAAGGATGGGTTCTGTTGAGATGGCTCTTATTGAGTCCTTTATTGGGAGAACAAATAAAACCCTGGCTTTCCTGTAGTTCAAACAGTAGAGTGTGGTGCATGCAATGACAAGGTCACGGGTTTGATTCCCAGAGAAAAGCAAGAACTGATTAGAATGTCAATGTCTATCTTTGGATAAAAGTGTCTGCCAAATGCATGAATGTAAATGTTAATCCATTAAACCCGGGAATTATGAAAATGGAGATGCTTCAAATTAAAAAAGCTTGTAATGTGTCTCACAAAACATTATAAGCTTAAGTGGTGTCAAAACTTGATGTTTTTGAGAGAATTATTGATACCCTTTAATAAACATTAGCAAAGAAGTCTGAATAAAATTGGATTGTTTATCCTTTTGATCTTTCACTCCAAAAAAAAAAAAAAATCACCAAAAAATCTAACCTTTCATTGAAGCAAAAAGGGGCCAATGTTTTGGCCAACATGTTTTAGAGGAAATCATTTATTTCATAATGAGATCCAATTGATTTATTTCAAAGAAACTTTTTTCTTCTTGAATTTTTGCAGATTTCACCACCTTCTTTGCTCATATTTACTAGTGGGAGCCAATCATTCTAACAAAGACTGTATTTCAGTCTTGACTGTGTTCAAGGTTTGATCCAACAATTTGTATTGGTGTGTCAGGGTTCTAGTCATGTCTTGGTGTTGCAGCAGAGCTCTGACACTAATGTCTTGTGTTTTGAGCCGTGCACGCTCTTGTCTGCTTAACGTCTTATATGCAGGTTATGTCCGATGTCCGATCCCCAGACTGGTCTTGTTCAGTCTCGGTTTTGTGCCAGGGTTCGGACATTCACACCATGGGAACCAGAAATAAAGAACTGTAGTAGCCTGACTCTCTGTCCATAAGGGGAACATGTTCTATGGCCCTTTTGCCCAGAAGACATTCTCTTGTGATAGCTGTTTCATGCTAGTGGGGAGCACACCTTTGAAAAGAGGAGGCAAGTGTATCCCTTTTTCTACAGTTTCAGGACCCAAGGAGAGATCTTACAGGGAGAGACTACGCTGCCAAGTTCTCTAAAAGAGTACTAATATCCATACTTGCTTTTGGAAAAAGGAAGTGTGTCCTGGGAGATAGCAGGGAGTGACAGGAAAGTCAAAATTTCACTGGAAACCACCGCACCCCAAATCACCATGAGGGTGTCAGGAAGGACCAGACTGAGGTATTTTAACACGTCCCATTTTGAGATGGCACAACCCCACAGACTCATGCACAAAAACCCTTTCAGCAGGTCAGCCAGGTACAATTGTAACACTACCATAGTGTGCAGAGCCGTACCAGCTTGACCCGCTGACTGAAACGCCTTCCCCACCAGCATCTTATTATGCACGGCTTTGTGGGAGTGCTGAATATTTAAGTGATGATGAGCTCCCAGGGAAGAGATAGCCTACGAGTGTCTACTTGTATTAGTGCCTCATTGTATAACCACATGCCCTTGCACCCACAATAGTTGAATAAGTTGATCTCTAGGGCACAAAAACATGTGAAGAATAAGGTTTCCCTCGTGAGGGAACACATTCAGGGCACACAGACACATGATGTATATTTTTTGAGAACAAGTTAATTTGTTAAGTTGTTTCTTTGGCCAGTGTAATTTGCATAGTTGACCGCACCAAGAAGTTCCTTTTGCACTTTGTTATTACTGGAGGAACGCTAGGAGGTGGAAAACTTGAAATCCATCACGCTAGAAACAAGAGATGCACTGTACTCTGCCCGAACCAAAGAGGCTCCGGGTGCGCTTCAAAGTCAAGTAAGAGGACATCCCAATATGGAGAGAGAGCGAGCGATAGGAATGGACCAATATCTTCTATACAGTCACTATACTTTCTCTTTCGCAAAGAAATTTGACTATTATTTTTGACAAGACAGTGACAGAATGACGAGCGCACCTTTATTATTTATTTTATTTCTGTTTTTGAAGAGTGGACCTGTTTTTTTTTTCACATTTGATTGTAGCCTCTGACGAGCAATGCATTCCAATGACGATATTGTTTGTTCCAATGACGTTACAATTTCATTGCCATGTTCTCACACGTTATTCACAGCTGGTCACACACACCATTCCCAAAGAGCTCAACACAGCATTGAGAGCAGCTTTTGAAAGGGAACAAATTCACAATCACTTATGCTTCCTAATTGGACAGATATCTCTGAAGTTTAATTTACAATTTGACTATTTTTCAATTTTTTAATAAAAAAAAAGGCAAAAAAATAATCCATGCATTTAAAATATTAAGAGAGCAAATGAAAATAAATTTGCAAATGCTTTATAAAAACTATCCGGTTCTTTTTGTTTAAAACCAAAAAAAAGATATTAATCATATATTAATCGTAAGATTATCATTTTGTTTTTTTTATTATATTTATTTAGAGCAAAGAAAAAGAGCATGGCACACCTAGGGAGGGCATTATGTTGAATAAATACTGAATAAATGACAGAAATGTGTGAGTAGTAGTATGAGGGATTTCAACACACAGATTGAAAAGTCTGAAAGAAAGTATCTCTGAGTTCTGAGCAGAGAATGAATGAATGGAAAAATCACCACCACAAGGGAGATAGAGAAAGTTTGTTTGTCAGCAGATTTCCACAGACAGGAGCCCACACACACACTGACTGACTACACAGCCTCTTTTCTACAGATGCCTGAACTAGTAAGTCAGCAGTCAGTCAAGTAGAGAAAGCACCCATTCGTCTCTGAGGCAAGGGTGGAGAATGAGTGAAGAAGAAAAAAGCAAGAAACATCCTCTTCCGAGCACTTTTAAGAATGATCAAACACTTTTAAACCTCAAGCTGAATGCTAAGCATGCAAGCTCTGACACACACACACACACACACACACAAACAAAGCCACAAAGCTCTTTGAACTTTTGCTGACAGTAAAGGCCTAGTCACTTCAGACGTTTTAAATGATCAGATTGCTCTCCTATTAAAAATGCATATACCATTTACATATCTTACAAATTGCTAGCTATCTGTTTCAGTAAAACACATGAAGTGACCAAGTGCAAATGCCTTTCACAACTCACACAAAAACGAATGGCATACCAAACGTTTCATTCATATTGTGAATCTGATCACGTAATTTGAGCCCATTATGATGTCGAGCAGATCTAGACCATTATGAATACATTATAGAGATGTTTCATTCGTTAAGAGGATCTGTGTGGCTGTGAATGACAGTGTATTTCACAGCACAACTGCTTCTGTTTGT
Organism: Rhodeus uyekii; assembly: GCA_037043235.1. Classification (NCBI taxonomy): domain Eukaryota; kingdom Metazoa; phylum Chordata; class Actinopteri; order Cypriniformes; family Acheilognathidae; genus Rhodeus; species Rhodeus uyekii. The sequence continues at coordinate 5,389,009 of JAWRVZ010000019.1, forward strand.
GCTACAGACCAACAGAAGGAAGGGCATATGCTCATTTTAATGACCAATCTCCCCATTGTCTTTCTGACTTATTCAAAATACATCTGAGAGCAGTTAAGTTTCAACTTGTACAAAGGCCACCCCAGCCAAGATGTCCATTTATCATCACCTCTCTGAAAAAAAAACAGAAAATACCTTTTTTATTGGTCAGCTAGTGCAAAATGCAGACTAAGTCAAAAACAAAACAAGTTTAAAAAATACCTGTTTACATTTAAAAACACTTTTTACTAAAAATCAATATACAGTAATACGTCGGTTTAAGAGTGACTTTGTATACGAGCAAATTGGTGTACGAGCATGGAAAGCATTGTATTGGAGTGCAAGAAAATATTTCCCGCGCCCACGTGCATTTTTTGTGGAAAAGTTCTAACGCTCAGTATCTTTGCGCGCATTTTTACTAGAAATATCCTAACGACAGCCTCTCACAAAGCCTGTCACCCCTTAACTCGTTCATTCTCTCAGCGTCGCTCGGTTTGGTTGCATCATTCACCACAGTGATACTTTTATAAGTGATTTACAGCGGTTTTACCTCGTATTGTTAACATTAACTGTGATCGCTATTGTTCACGTAGTGAAATATATACATACAGTACAGCATATAGACAATGGCCCAAAGATGAGTAAGAAAGAAGGTACGAAATTCTCCCTCTAAGCAGTAAAACTCTCCTCTCGTCTCCATCACGCCAGCAGCGACGCTACTCAACGGTAAAGTGCGCGTTACAGTAAATTGTCAAGTATTTTTAGAGTTTAATTGTCAATTATTAATTAGTATTTATATGAGATCTTAATGGTTATAATTTTAACTGTAATTAATAGGGTAAAACCAAAAAAATACTTAAATTGGGCATTTATGGTCGTGTGGAACGAATCAAGTGATTTTTAATGCATTCTTATGGGGGGAATTGTTTTGGTGTACGAGAATTTTGAGTTATGAGCTCACTCTTGGAACGTATTGAACTCGTAAACCGAGGTATTACTGTAGAACAAAACAAATAACAAAACAAAAATAAAAATAAACAAAAACAAATAAACTAAACAAAACAAAACAAAACAAAACCAAACAAAACAAAACCCCACTGGTTTTTTTGGTGGTTTATGGCTGCTTGGCCAAGTTAAACATGCTAAATTAAATTAAATAAACAAACAAACCAGTTTAGATTAGTTTACACTGCTTTCCAGTAGGGTTAACTCAGGCAATATATTTCTGTGTTTGAGCTTACATGCTTATGGCGACACCATAATTGCAACTGTATTATTTTTCACCAGATTTGCTGTGCTGGTGAACGGCATGACTACATTGGCCCAATACAGACAAGCACCAAACGAGCATATCCCAGACTGGATATTCATACTGGCCTGATTAGCTTTGTAAGCAGAGACCAGCCAATAACAACAGACCTATGCATTTAAATGTTAATATGTTTAATGCATCAATACAAACCTAAAAAAGTCAAATATATACAATATTATATATGTATAAAAATGAAATAAATATTACAAATAAAAATATGTATAAATCGATTTTTATATTTGTTGGCAAACATTTAAACATAAAACAAACAAAAAACAGGAAGTCTTGTTAGAGAAAATGAAGTGACTTATGATTGGAACAGGCTTGTGGCGGTACTCCTGAATGGATTACATTAATTTCAAATTCTCAAGCGGGTGTCTTCCTGGATGCAGAAGGCTTCAGAAACTTCACTGATCACATCAACTCTGATATCAGTCCATGAGCCGAGTGTTTTGAGAAGTCTATAGAGGCCGACCTGGAGTCCCTTCATATAATGCAAGCAGGTTATGTTCTTGCTCACTGTCAGAGCTGCTGTTCATTAATCACAGAGCTGTCACTGAGGGAGCGCAAGCTGGGCTTAATACATTTAGGAGGCGCTAAAATATCATGTGGCAGCTTTGTTGGCTAATCACATAATGATGATTTACACTATATGAAAGAGATGGAAAGAAACTGAGCCCTGTTCCCACAATGCAATTCTGCTGTGGTGGCCAATGCACATCCAATGCATTATTTATTGGATAATTAGTTATCCAATAAAGTTATTGTTATTTGAGTTATTTGAGCGATCACGTCCAGCCAAAGGAACATGCTTGTTTTGACTCACCGGGCTAAGAATAGAAGAATCTTAGAGAGGAAGAGACGAGGTGAGCAACTGTAAGTCCACAGGAACATTTGTATTGCTCAGAGGATGCTCTTTCATAACTTAATGGAGTTCGTAGTTGGTTTACCGAATTATCATTACTGTTTCTTAAAATTCCTTAGAAGAAATAAAATTACACACACACACACACACACACACACACACACACACACACACACACACACACACACACACACACACACACACACACACACACACACACACACACACACACACACACACACACACACACACACACACACAAAATGCTGGAACTATTTGTTGTTTGATTCTATTAAGGATTCTCTCATGTGAATTCATCCCCTGATGCAAATGGAACACCCTCATGAAATGCTCTTTATAACGAAAGAATTCGCTAAATTAATCAAAAACATACAGCCCAATCAGAGTAGACTGATTCCTGAACGAATGATTATGTTATTTTTTTTTAATCAAAACCATACAGTGAGTTCAGTGAAGTCCACGTGATTCCTCAAAAATCTGTCAGAGTTCTGTTTTGGTTGACAGAACTCTGACACTTCCCCTTTGTCGTGTTTTTTTATTGTGTAACCCCGCCCATCTTGTTCCCTTGTTTCCCTTAATTGTTTTCAGCTGTTTCTGCTTGTTACCTTCCTCATGTGTTCCCTATTTAATCCCTATGTGTTTGCTGTCCTGTTTCGTGTCGTTGTCATTCCTGGGTTATTTTTGCGGTGGTTCACGCTGTTTGTTATTTTCTCCATGCCGTGTCTGAGCTGGTTGAGTCTAGTTATCTGTTTAGTTATGGTTTTCCCCCTCGGGGCAGTTTTGTTTAATGTTTTGTTTTATTTTTCATTGTAATAAATGTCATTCCTCACTACTTGTTCCGTGACAGAATGATTTTCATGAGCCAGGGTTTTTTAATGAATCAAGAATTTCACAGAATTTTCAACTTTCGCATTAATTGTTTTAAATGTATTATCAAAAATGTCAGTTTGAAATTTAATTGATTTAAAAACAAATGTTATATATATTTCTTCCTGAAAAGCACTGTTACAGAACTGGAATCAAAACTGACTAAATTCTTAATATGGAGCCTAAAGCTACCTGCTTAACCATGCTAATTAACAGTAATACATTATCAAAAGTAATTACAGTTTAGCCACACCAAACACTGCAGACTACAGGCACCCTACTGTGCCCAAACCAAACTTCGTCCTTCTCTTATGCTTGATCTTGTTTGAAATCACACATCAATCATCCTCTCCATGCTCACATTCAGTCAGTCCGTCAGGCCCTGGAGAGCAAACGCCTGTCGAGTTTACAGTGTTTGGATGTGGCTCAGTTACAAACGAGAAATGATCAAATGTGAAATGAGTTGTTCAAGTTGAAATGTTATGAAACACGCAAATTGCACATTACAAACTGCTACGTTTTTTTTGCACCAAGTATGCATACAAACAGAGACCCCTACACATGTACACACTCATGCACATGCATAAAGATGCTACAATAGAATACAAGATGTTGGATTAAATGTCAAAGCAAGTCTCAAGCACAAATGCTTACATATAGATAGATATAGGAGGTCACATGCATAAACACACGTATAAATGTCAGCCAGAATTTTCTCATGTGAGATATCCTGAGGCTAAATTGACTCCAGTTATCATAATGTAACTGTACATGTGTATGCGTGCATTAACAAGTGTGTGTTGTGTGTGATTGTGTGACCAAGCATGCACTGTATTTCTCACTCCATCACTGTAATTTCTTCCTCTCTGTCTCTCTTCCACCCGGTCTCTCCTTCTTTATATCTGCAGGGTGTGTGTGTGTGTGTGCGTGTTTGTATGCGTGAATGAGTCATCACTGGTGCAGAAGATCATCTATATTCCTTAAGTTTGCCCAAATCTCCAGCTCATGCAGCCAATGCAGCAGGAGAACACTAAAATACAACATACACACACTGGTTGGGACTTTCAATTGGCTTCAATTGTGTTTATGCTGAGATAATGATATTTTATATCCTCTATCCCCAAACCAAACATTCATATTTGAATTCAGGCATTATTTAGACATTTTATTAGTGATTTCAGGTTTTACCGAGTTTGGGGGATGTGAGCAGCCACCGAAACAAACCCTTATCAACAACACTAACATCAAAATTGATTTAAGGCTATAATCATAGCATGTACATCTGAAATTATCTACTGACACATAAACATATCAATTGACATTTTATGACTGTTTTCTTGTCCAAAATGTCAGCATTAACCCTCTGGGGTCTGAGGGTGTTTTGGGTCCTGGAGAAGTTTTGATATGCCTTGACATTTGTGTTTTTTTAACAACATATTCATGGCTAAAGTCTGATTACACTATATTGAGCACAAACAGAGCTACAACAATAAGAAGCATGAAATTAAATCTGTTTTGTAAATGCATGTTTGTCACAAGTGTCTGTTGCAAATCCAACAAAGACAAGACGCGTGACGCAGAATGAATAAAGACGCACTTTACCATAAATGTTAACGCAAGACACAAGGAACAATAATCAACAGAGGAGGTGTGAATTAATCAGAAACCATGACAATAAATGAATGGAGAATTCAGGCAAGACAGTAACAATGAAACAATGAAAAAGCATTCATCATATTCATTTTTGAGTGCAATGCCCCACTTTTCCATTGCAAATTTAACTTCCATTATTGATTGATGGCCAAATTGTCCTTTCATACTGGTTCTTTTTAATAATTTTCAAAAACAGCATTAAACTGCACCATTTAACTAAATATCAAATGTATTACAATAAAGAACCACACAATAGAAAATTAGGTGAATGAATCAGTGAATCAATTTTAATGAGCAAATGAATGAGTCACTTTTATTGACCTTTTTCCTGCATCGAAAATATTTGGGTGGCCTATTTAAATGCTCCCCTGTGTGAGCGCTCTGTGTTTTTTGCAGTGTGGAGCTTTGTAACCAAAAACACACATATCTGTTGAGCATGTGAATGCAATGGTTAATCAGATGTGTTTAAGTTAGCCAGAATCCACTCAACAGCTCAAAACAGCAGAATTACAGTAATCCCTCGCCACTTCACAGTTCAAGTTTCACAGTCTCAGTGCATCGCGGATTTTTCAAAAAATATTTATCGAAAAATAAAAATTCAAAAATACCGCCATATCGGCAGCCGTATTGAGGAAAGCCACGTTGCTTCAACGTGATGCGAGAGAAACGGTTTCGCAGGATGCCAGACAAGTCAGAGGCTTTGAACACATCCACTCAGACAAGACACGTGATTGGTTCCCGGCACGAGATCGACCAATGACAGCACGAGTGGATGTATCCTGTGAGCTGATTGGCTGATCCTACTTCGCGGATTTTCACCTATCCACATTAACGGCGATAAACAAGGGATCACTGTATTGTTTAACGCCAGTTCTGATCCTTTTATTACAACCAACATAGTATAAACACGATGTAAGTAAGAGCTTTATTGCACAACATACACAGCTTCATTGATTATAACGGGAGTTTTGACGAGAGTGCATATTTGCTCGCTTTCTGCATATAATATCTATTTTTTATGCTGATAACTACACATGGCAAAGTTGCTGGACTGACAACCGTATTTAAATGCGTGATTGAACCCGGTTAAGTGACCATAACAATGGACAAAACAAAACAATCCCATACTGTACTAAATGTCAATTGATACATGCATTAAGTCTTGGGGATTAAATGCAAAATAATAGACCTGCCACCTTTTCTAGTACTTTGTTACTAAGTACATTTACAGATTTTTAAATGGTTCTAAGCACTTTGTTTTATATTAGTTTTATATTTCATGAATAAATGGGTTGTTATTATTACAAACTGTTTATTTTCATTTATTTTGAATTTATTGTCAGAACTGGGCTTGCAGTTCACATGGTTAGGATTCTTTGTGCTGTGTGTGTGGATGACCATGTTCATCCGCCACCACTAAATATGTATCTGGCAGATCCTTCAATGCAATTTCAAGAGTAAACAAACTGTGAGATCCATTCAGAAGTGAGCATCAACAACCTACTCACTCTAAAGGGCAGAGCACTTGAATTGAGTACTCTGAAGAATGAAGGCTAGTACGCTCTAGTGTGTGTGTGTGTGTGTGTGTGTGTGTGCCTCACTGCCAATTTATTCTGAATTAGAATGTTACCTTGGTAACACAGCAGCAAAATTCCAAAGAATGCTGCAGCAAATAAAACTTTTGTATTAAATGTTTAAATGTCTTTAATTAGATTTATTTTAGATTCATTTGCATACTGTCTCTCCATGTGGCAAATAAACAAACATGGAATTATGTAAATAAGTATAGTAATACTGATTTCCAAACACAGGGCACAAACTGATGGTTTGAGCTCTCAAGCAAAAAAAGGGTGAGATAGGGAATCTCATCCATCCTCTGATGTCCAGAGATTTCAGCTGAATTTTAGCCTTGCAGTGAAATGAGAAGAGCGATTATCAGAGGAAAAGAGATAAGCTAAGGGGGAAAGGAGAGGAGAAAGAGAAATGGACCCTGCTGAGGGTGTGAACATCAGAGATGATCAGAGATCAGACTTTCCGTGGCCTTGAGCTGATCTTATTACACCACTGAGGTGCTTGCCGTATTACCCAATATGAGTTCACAAGTAATGTGAGATACTGTCTTACACACTGCAGGGAGCAGTCTTTATCAAGCACCTATTAAACCAGCTTGATGACGACACACACACACACTTTTGCATTTACACAGTCCTGCACAAATGAGGACATTCTGTGTAGACATTTTCTGTTTGTTGAAAAAGTGAAATTCCTGGAACGTTGCTCAACCAAACAATTTTGAGGATCATAACTAACTGTTGTATAATGTTAATTATGCTTACTACTGATATTTTGTATTTATATATGTAAAGTATATACACCATCGTTCCACAGTTTTGGAGTAATATTTAATGTTTTTGACAGCATCAGAATTAATGATCACCAAGGCCTTATTTACTTAATCAAAATATAGTACATTTTATTTATTTATTTTTACTGTAATGACAAAGCTGAATTTTCAGCTTCATCACTCCAGTGTCCAGTATCACGTGATCCTTCAGAAATCATTCTAATATGCTGATCTGATACTCAAAAAACTATTACCAACACTAAAAACAGTGGTGCTGCATTCAATTTTTGTGGAAACTTTGATATATTATTTTCAGGATTTTAATGATCCAAAGCTATTTGTGATACAACTAATATAAATGTCTTTACGGTCACTTTTGGTCAATTAAATGCAGCATTTCTAAATAAAAGTATTTATTTTAATCTTTTTTGTAAAGCGTTGTTTTAACAGTCTGAGACTGAGACCACATTGAAAATCTTGGAAGTAATACATTTATTTTATATTAAATGTGAAATGAATGCAAAATAGAAGCATTTTCACTCCTGATCTGTTGACCCTGGTGTTCATATACAATATTCAAACATTGTAAGTTATAAAAACATGTTCTCCAAATGCATAAATGGTCTCCTATGAAATCTAGATGTAATCTAAGCAGAGAAAGGCTTATTCGGTTAGATGATCATGCAGTCTTTCTCACATGTGACAGCGTTAACTACGAGCAGTACAATCACTCTGCTTACCTTCTCCCATGCACACACCGAGCAGTACTGGAGGCTAATGTCTCTCATCGTGTTCTTCCTCCACCAACTACAATCATCACACCAGTGCTCGCGCCACAAACACTCAGACTAGACTAACTGTTCTCTCTGACACATCTGAACACTCAGGAAGGTTCCAGAAGTCTGGATGAACGCCATTAGGCTTGAACGCTGTCACCGTAACTCAACACCGCAACAGTGTGTGCTGATCCCATACCTGTTGATCGAGTTACAGAGGAGGTTTAACCGACCCAAGTTCACATTAACCTTTAACACAGACACACTTAAGAGATACGCCAACAAACAGAAAGAGAGTTGTTATTATGTGTGATAACTTATATAGGCTTGAAAACATTCTGCAGGGTATGAGTATCACAGAGCCAGTCACACCCTCAGTATCAGACCTCTACACTCCACTCATTCGCTCAGTCTACAGAATACTAAACACACACACTTGAAGCCACTCACTACTAACCCTTCATAAACAGCCATCACACAGTCCCCAGTTGTCTAGTCTCAGCTGTCATGCCTGAACATACACCCAACTCATCTCCTGACTTCTCTACCAGAGACCCTAAAGACTCTTCGATACCAGTTTCTTCATCCAGTCATTTTCCAGAACCAGACTGACTGTCAATGAAGACATAGACTGTCTTCACCTGCTCCCTCACATCGCCAGTTGACGGCCCCAAAGATTCAATAAACTGCTTTATATTACCTTCGTCTGTGTTCTCCTCTGTGTCATCAGACTAATCAGATGACAATATGCTAAGCTACACTGTATAAGTCTAACCAGTTAAATTATGCTAAGCCATCAAACTAAGCCATTTGAGGTATGTTAAGCTATCACGCTCATCCGTTAAAAGTATGTTAAGGCTCGTTCACACCAAGAACAATAACTATAGGTAACGATAACGGTAACTATATTAGCCTGCACACCAATACTGTTCTGTTCTGTTTATTCTAAGCGGGTGTTGCAGTTTTGATGTCTGCTACTTTAAAGGCTCAAGCTTGTTAAAGCAGGACAGAGTCTGATTGGCTGTCAATGTTGTTATTATTCATCAGCTGGACCAGAAGAATCCAAGAATCATTATAAGAACATAATAGTTGTGGTGTGGTTTGTTCTTTTATAATTAGAACAATATTGAGAACTATCATTCTGATAACTGATAAGTATCTCCGACCTTGCAACTAATGGTATGATAAGCAGGCACGTGCAGAAGGGAGGGCTTTGTGTTATTGTTTCAAAATTAGTCAAAAGTGCTTCTCTCTACAATTATTATCAGTAATATTGTGGTCAGTAAAACAGAATTTGAATTAGAATTAATGACAACGTGTACAAAACAGTAACAAAGCACTCAAAAGTTGGAAAGTTCCTGTATTTATGTATCTCTCAGACTGAGATGTCGTTACTATGGGTGGCGTGTGTCTTGCTTGACCGCTCCTTCTGACACTTACTCTTCTATTTTTCATTTTATTTTTGTTGTAATTATTCTGCTCATTGAAAAAATTAAATATGAGGTTATATCAGTTATCTCATATTCTTAATTCACTAAACTGTCTGCTTACAACAGTGTTTGGGAATCTCTAAGCTCGTGGGCCATATGGGTCATTCAGTGAATGCCTGTGGCTCAACTGCAGGAAAAAATAAGCCAAACAATGACTTTTAAATCGTTAACCTTTTTCAATCATTAATCATAGCTATTATGCGAAATGTAGACTGTCAAAGGGGAGGCAAGGGAGGCAGTGTTTCCTCAAAACAGGATGAGATAATATTTGATATTACAAAAATAAAACTACGAAAATATGAACAAACGGGACATTAAAAAGTGTAAAACTCACTCGTTTTCATAAAGTAACACTATTTAACAGCGACACCCGCAGGTAAAGTAACGGCGGGACGCCTGAGTCCGGTCATTTTTAACAGATCTGCCAAATCGGACAGAATTGACATGGAATTAATGTGAAGAAAAGTAAACAAACAACTCATCCATGTAGATATCACCACTTTGTCACTTCAAAATCAAACTTGAAACAGCCTGAAAAAAGGACTGTGGGGGTCTAAGTGAGCGAATTTAATGGTAAATCTTTGTGTCTGGAATCAGTGTGTGATCAAGCTTGGTATACTGCTGAAAATAAGGTGACTATTAAAAGGAAAAGCTGAACATTAGTTTCCAAATAAATTTTATTTTTTAATTTATATTTACTGCCTTTAGTTATTACAAGTTAAAAGACTAACTATTCTTGGTTTTATCATTATAGCCTATAGTTATTGTAAAACTCTTCAATCAAAGGTGCGCGGTGGAGTTTTTAAATGATATAATGATATTATTCCTACTGTACACTATCTACTATACTATACAATATACCTACTATAACAAATTTCTATATTGGAAGTGATAGATACACATATACACAGCCATTTTTTATTTTTTTATTTGAGTCCCTGCCCCTGAGGAAATCTCTGTACGTCCCTGATGCTAAGCTATCAGGCTAAGTTGTATTAAGCTATCAGGTTGAATGATTAATGGTATGCTAATCTATCAGTCTAAATGGTTAAAGGTATGGTTATAATGCTAAATGGTTAACAGTATGCCATGCTATCAGGCGAATTAGTTAAACATTTATCAAGCTAAGCATTTAATAGTATCCCAGTCTATGTTAAGTATGCTATGCCAAGTATGCTAAGCTATCAGGTTGACTGGTTAACAGTATGCTAAAGGCTGAATGGTTAACGTAAGCAAAGCTATCAGTTTTATAATGTTCAGTGTTATTGATTAAACTGATGTTACTGTATATAATTTAAAAGACAATAATTGTCTAATCATTAAGACAGATATTACTCACCAGATATTATTAGAAGCATCCAAATATAGATATTTTTCATGGCTTTATCATGTAACGTAGCATTTCTCTTTTAGTGTGAACAGAAAAACTACATCACTAATCCTGTCATGTTGTTCCAGTTTGCAGACAAATCTTTCTATAATATGACTAAACAGACTACAGCAAGAGTTACTTTACATTCTTCAAAAATGAAAACATTAAGAGAAGCACGAATATCCCACAAAGATGTAAGCTGTTAGAAAAGAATAAAGACTGCATCTGCAGCAGGATGATTAGAAACTCAAGCCTATGCAAATTCAGCAAGGTTTTGTTGTACCATCTCTCCACCACAAGGCAGTGAGCAAAAACATAACAGTTAATAATTTATTCAAATAATTTATTCATCATGACTAGTCAGCTCTTTGATGAGACTTTAATGAAGTGTTGACAAACTGCCTCTCTGGAGCAGGACAGACACAGTTTGAGGGAATGTAGTCCACTCGTTCGCTTGTTCGAGGAGCTGGCCGTGGTGCTGAATCAAGCATAGAGTAGAGTGGCACTCAACTACACACTCACTGACACTCAAGCTTTTTTCTTGTTGCTGATGACCTTGAGGACCACAGAAAGAATGCGTTGCGCTGTTCGCAAACTTAAAACGCTTTTAGTCTTGCATAGGCAGACTTTTGATAATCAGTATTAAGTGTGGTCTACATTACAGCTACTTCTGGCCAAAAACCGCCCACTTAGACAGGAAGAAGCTATTTGATGTACATGTGGATATTTGATGTGAAGTCGGAGGCCCTTTTTACACCGGGTATTAAGATCGGATCACAAGTAGACAACGGGGTCTAAAACGTTTCAGTTTGTCCACTTTTAACAACTTCCAGGATGGTAGTTGAAAATGCACTCGACCAGATCGCTTTCAAAGTGTAGATGCTCAGGTGTGTGAATGTCAGGGTTCTGTCACTTCAGTTTGGGTTTCTAGTGTGTTGGTTGACAGAGCTCTGACACTGCCCCTTTGTTGTGTCATGTGATTGTGTAAGCCCTCCCATCTTGTTCCTTCGTTTCCCTTGAATGACCCAGCTGTTTCTGCTTGTTACCTTTCTTCATGGGTGCCTATATATACCCCTCAGAGTTTGCTGTCCATTGTGGTTTCGTTGTCTCTCCATGTCCGTTCTATGTTGTGTTCCTGGTTCCATGTATCCGTTTCATCCGGTTGGTTTGTGTTCCCTGAGTGTCTCGTTATCGTGTTTAAGTTATAATCTATCTCCCCCTTGTGGGTATTCCTTTTGTGTGTTTATGTTATTTTGTTATTATAATAAACCCTTCCTTTCACCCCTGCACTTGAGTCCTCCCTTGTACGATCCGTGACAGTGAATGTGCGAGTACCTACTCTCTGTCTACTGACCTAATATGTAAACATTATGTGAAGCTCGCATGCCAGATGCGTTTAAACTTTATCGGCTGAAGACACAAGTTTGTTTTGAAGATGAAAAACATACCAAACACAATGTTATTTCACCCGTCATGATTTCTAACACACAATCACTGTATTCAGCATGGTCTTGCTGAAAGCTGATGCTTTCCATATGTTTTTCCATCGTCACTGGTCGCATTCATATATAAATTGCATCCATTAGATCGGAAGATGTGAAAACGGCCATACATTTATCCACTCATAGACCCTCCCCTTGAAAAAAATCAGGACAGGAATGGTTAAAAGACAGATTAAAGCACAAGGTATAAATGGGAATGTGTCTTCCTCGTCTACTTACTCGACCACAACTCATCTTAACACTAGGTGTAAAAAGGGCCTATGATGTCCACGAACAATATTCTGTTGTTTAGATGTTATAAATGAAAAAAATTGTTAAATGAATGACTATAGCATGTCACATCACTTCCCAAAATTATTTAATGTCCCATGAATACTGACCTACCAAAGTTTATTTTAACAAAACTCTTTAATATGAATGACAAACACGATTCTTTTGAAATGAGCCTCCAAGATTTGGAAAAACTAAAAGATTAGTTCTTCCTCAAAAAAGCACAAGCTGTGCATTGTAAATGCTACATTGGCCAGTTTGAATCAGCGATTTCATTCAATTCTCACTAGGTTTGTTTGCAACATGGATCAGACGGTCTCTCTAACAACCTATGGACCATCTGAGGCTGAAACTAGAATGATTTAAACACCTGATATGCTGACCAATTCGACATAAAGTGTTGTTATATCAGTCTGAAACCTCTACAGTGTTGCTACACTAAATTATAGTCCAAGTATTACTCTGGGAGGCCTTAAATACAATAACCAATGTACTGTAGCAGCTTCGAAATGTGCAGTCTCTCATCTATACACTCCTGTTTAGCTCACTTTTATACCTCCTCCTCCTCCTCCGTAAAAGTGTCAAAACTCTCTCCCACTGGCTTCGACCTGCTGAGATTCCGGAAATATCAAAAGCAGGAGTGGCCTAATCCAACTATGAAAATGTTGCACATGCACTCCTCTGCATGAGCACTAAATGGGAAGTAAATACTAATTAAAATAGGTGAGACTGATAAACATTTGAGCTACATATAAATACGTGTCGTTTGAGCCAAATAACATGAGAACACATAATGCTCCACTTTTTGATTTTTCTCACGAACATGCATGCACGCATCTGGCACACACTGATTGTAATGCCTCTTGCTGCTTCCACAGCACAAACACACACCCACACAGATGTGCGTATGTGAACACACACATACACACACACCTCCAGTGCCAGAGATCTAATTAAGGGCTGTGAGATTGAACATGTCCCTCCTTCTGATAGCGTAAAATTAGATGTTACAGATTTGGAGTGCATTCTCACTGTGACGTCTGACACGTCTGCTTGAAGGATGTGTGGCGTTCACATGTGTTTGCTTGTGTAGAGAAGAAGGCTGAAAAAGAATCTGTGAATATGAGCTAAACGCTCATGAAAAATGTGAAAAGCAAATATATAGAAAGAAAGGGAGAGAGAAAGTAAAAGAACCGGCAATATATGCAAATACACAGACATGCTGATATACACCCACTGAATGTTGAACGTCTCAACACAGAACATCAATATTTATGCACTAGCTGAGCTGGGAATGGCAGTAATTGCTGGAGAAATCAATGTAAGTCTGTTGCTCACAGTGTATTTCATCTTCTTATGAAGGTCACATTTCGTTTTCACAGACTTAAAGGAAGCACATTCATGCAGAAACACACACACAAACTAACGTATTCCTGTATCACTAAATCAGACACATATTAAACTACTGAAATATTATGTGTGAATATGCTTCTCTGATTATCTTTCATTTGTAAGTCATTCGTATTCGTATCATTTGTATATGTACATGTACAGCAGTGGGGATTAAAAAAATAGCTGCCTAAAAATAACATAACTAAATTGTTGTTCTAAATTTCATGTTAATTTATTTCTGGATTCATATATTTGAAGATAGCGATGGAAACAACTGAAAATTTAGATAGGAAAAAATAATTAATTGAAGGACAAAAGCACATAGCAAAATTACTAAACAAGCTCAAATTAAAATAAAAACTGAACATATAAAATAAAAACACCAATTCAAATATTATGCAAAAAGTAATACTCAAATATTTAGTACGTTCAACCACACAGTATTCATAAAAGAGGAATCAATTAGTATTCTGAATCTGACTGCATTCATACTACACATATGCATACTTATGAAACATACTTCATAAGCAATCAAAAGTTTTGCATCAAATACTGTAATCGAATACAGTATGCAAATTCAGATGCAGCTTACACTTACACTTACACTTAATGATGTCACATTTTCCTGGTTAACATTTTATAATTGCCAAATATGACTATTTTGTATGTTTACTGCATATAATTAATGTTCTATTTATTAAAACCATTTATGAATTTGGCAGACACTTTTATCCAAAGCAACTTACATTGCGTTCAAGTTACACATTGATATTCTAATCAGTTCTTGCTTTCCCTGGGATTGAACCCATGACCTTGAAGTTGCAAGCACCATGCTCTACTGTTTGAAACTAAATATAAATCTCATCAAGGTTTTTACGTATTGCATTTATTCCAAAATAATAACTATTATTTATAACTATTATTATATTATCTATTATTATCTATTATCTATTATACTATCAATCTATTATTAATAACTAACAGAAACAATTGAAACAATATATTTTATTTTCAAACTGATGTTCAGCTGTTTTTTCTAATAACTTAACTCTAAATCAGTCATCAAGCTTGACAAAAATATAGGCTACCTTTAGTTTCACCAAGCTCATGGCTCACTAACAACCCCCTCTTCCCATCATTATGTTTTCAGTCCATTTCGAGTTAGATTTGACGTCAAAACAGTGTATATCTAATTGGGTGAGTTGTTTACTTACTTTTTAATTAGTCTTCCCCATTAGTGGCATCATTTTCTTCATTCAGGCTGATTCGCAAGCGTTCACGCAAAAGAGGTGGGACTTATGGCACGAACCAATCACATCATATCTAATCATAGGCATTGCCTCCTCTGACATGACTTTTCCCAATTAATTCTTAATTATCCCCCAACAAACCCACCACACGCTTTAGGGGATCTGTCACTGCGCTCATGGGAGGAAAACAAAAGATTTTTACACATTTTAATGTCAAATTTGAATTTGCGTAGTTTTATTTTTGTAATATTGATTGTTTTCTCACCCAATTTTTTGAAAGAGATACTGCCTCCCTTGCCTCCTGATTGCACTGACGCATATTTTTTACATATTTTTTCATTAAATACTTTACTAATTATTTGGTACTCGTAATACTTGGTATTGGTATTATTGGTAATACTTTGGGACAAACTATTCATAATCTTGCATATTATACAATGCAAACAGTACAGAATTGAGACGTTACCGAACAGTTACCTTCAATACAAACCGTATGATATGTTTTTATGAATGGACTATGATGAATATATGATAGATATGAAAATTGTATATAATTATTTACAATTAAAGTGTTTTAGAAATAAAAGCAGTGTTAACGACATTCATAGTCCTCTAAATTGTGGTAGAGCCAGAGAGCTGGTGCTGTTTTCTCAACAGACGGACAGGAGGACAGGACCTATGGGGGCTTCTCTTACATCACTGCTTCTTTGATTTCACTCTCTGTCTCTCATCCTCCTCCTCAAGGCATCCCTCTCTCATCTCTCCAGCTCCTGCGTCACTCTTTCATCCTCTGCGGAATTCAAGTGTGTGTGTGCGGTTGCGTCTGGAAGAGAGACATTGGAGCATGCTTTTCAGAGTGCACGTGCTGGACTGCATGTACGTGCGAGTATGTGAGAAAAACGAGGTGTGCTTAACGTGTGTGTGCCGTCCCCAAGATCCCCAACCTCAGCTAAATGGCTTATGAATGTTGGATGGGGGGTTTTATGATCTTGTTAAAACTGGTTACATTATTCAAAGCTCCATTCATTCAGAGAGTGAAAAGGCAAAGGGAAAAAGATAGATTGAGAGGGAGAGAGACAGAAAGAGAGAGAGAGAGAGGCCGCAGGCTGAGTGAAATTTTAATGAATTCTCGCACAGTCAGAGAAAAAACGATTGTGAAAGTTGGCAGAAAAGGAAGAGATTTCAACTCCGCTGATTTCTCCTGTGTCATCAGCTCTTCTCTTTTTTGTCTCATCTAATGGGAGATGTTCGAAGAAAGACAAAAGAAAGGGAGAAAAGGGAGATGTCAAGGGTATCATTTTCGTCTAGATGTGTGACACTGCTGCCTCATGTTGCTTTTCTCATCTTATTAAGCCAGAAATGAAAATGTTTCAGCTGCGCAATATCCCAGCGGTGTTCTACCTATTATGTTTTTATGGAAGTCTTTTATGTTCATCAAAGCTGCATTTATTTGATCAAAAATAGTTTTTAATTATAATATATTTATAAATGTTAATTATTCCTGTGATGGAAAAGCTGAATCCAGTCTTCAGAGTCACATGATCCTTCAGAGATCATTCTAATGGATCCTTTTTATAGACTGTGCAGGATCATAAATCCTGCAATAAATTTTTTTTTGTTTACTTGTATGTACATTTATAGCATTACCTTTATATCAAATGACAAAAAAAATTGTTAACGCTTCTACAAGGTATTTTTCTTATACAGCGGCTGTGGGAGTTAATTATCTTTCTCTCTTTTGACAGATGACATTTAATCCTATTTTTGAAAGTCGTGAAAACACTATTGTGCATTTTTGTTTTTGCTATTTGAGCAAATGGGAATGCAAAAAAAAAAAAAATTTGAATAAAGAATAAAGAAAAATATTTGATTAATAACAAACATACAGCGCAAAATGTGTTGCCCAATCTTAAAATTAAAAAAATATATACTTTTATTAGTTGATTCTTATAAACCAGTCTGAATAAACTTATGAACCAGCACTAGCAGACTGAAAATGTCTTTATAGTTCTGTGTAAAGCGAACAGAAACCTTTCCTGAGATTCACCACTCACTATCACTATTCCCGAGATGGTTCAACAGACACCTCACTCTCACAATTAAATTATCAGAGGACTTTCCAGAGACGCATCACACTGTGTTAGAACACCTCTTAATACACATCTTCTTGCCTTCAAGATCAGAACGTTGAGTGCCTTTGGACACTCACATTTTCCTAAATTCAGGTATGCATCTTTTACTCTATTTCTGACTATTCGATCTTTGTATTGATTATCTTTGAATTCGATTATGTAATTGGCACGATACATTTATCTGAATGTTAATAAATTGTTCCGTTTGATTGTATTCTGTCTTACTGTTTTATTATTCACTTCAGTAGATTGCATCGGCATCCATTGTTACTGCAAATCTAGCTATAGGGGGCTGGGTTCAAAAACTATTATGATAAAAGCTATTATTTAATGGTTCTGGCCATAACCTCTGAATATTGCGTGAACTTTAACTAAGCTGTTATATAGGCGACTGTAGGAGGCTCAAGGAACAGTTATTTAAATCATATCAAACATGGGCGGTGTATTAAATAACTTTAGCCATAACCTCTGATTAATGGTCTGATTTCAAGATGCATCTCGGTCTGGAGAGTTTGTGACCGTGAGATCCACGTACCGCTCGGTGTGAGACTCTAAGCGACACTGAGAACAGAATGAACGAGTGTAATATTTACATTTATGCATTTGGCAGACGCTTTTATCCAATTGCATTTAAGGTACATATTGACATTGTAATCAGTTCTTGCTTTCCCTGGGAATCGAACCCATGACTTTGGCGTTGTAAACACCAATGCTCAACTGGTTGAGCTACAGGAAAGATGTGGCCATATTTAAAGTCAGATAAGAAACGAATTGGAATTTTGCCACGACTGAAAAGACCAAACTCGGAAACCATCGTTGGACCGAGCTGAGCGGGCCTTACATCTGAAACACATTACGGGCTGAAGAGACTGCTAACACATAATAATAAAGTTTATTTTGCAGCAATGGAATTAAAGAACCATTGTCTTGTCTTGGTGACAGGAGCTTCTAGTAAGGAATCTTACTTCACCCGTCATTGGCATTCATTGTGGGCCCTGTGTATATGTGCACCTGCAGGCTCTATAACACACTCCTTCACTGTTAATGATAAGAGATACTTGAGTTGTGTGTGTGTGTATGTGTGTGTGTGTGTGTGTGTGTGTGTGTGCGCACGTGCATGTGTGTGTGTGTTTCTCCAGGGCTGAGAATGGGATGCAAGTGTGTGTAAAGGCCTCTCACGAACCCCTTGAGACGAGTTCAATACTTCCGGATGGACATCACAGCTTAGGATAGTCACAAGCAGGTGAAGGGCAGGTGGGGCAGTTTCCCACCAAAATTTTTACTTCAAAACTTAGACCCTTATGTAAACTGAATCAATAATAAACTGTACAGCATCCCATAATTTAGCAATGTAAATCTGTGGTGAAAACTGCAGCATGCTCTAACTGAGTGACTTTCTGTTACATAAAGACAATTCTAAGATAGCATTCTATGTGTTTGTCATGTGTACTGAAAGCCTGTCAATCAACATTAGAGCGCCACCCTCAGGCTGAATAATTCAACCTTTGCCAAAGGTGTTATTAGATTGTTTTTTTTAACTGACCTTGTAAATTTTAATCAAAATGTAACATGATCTTCCAGTCGCTGGTGGCATGGCAAATTATAGGGTCTTCTACTCCATTCTAACCAATCATTTAGTCCGCTTACAACCCAGTCCCTTTCTACTAATCAACCGCAAACTTGCATTCAGATCTTACTAATAAAATAATAAGTCCAAAAACAAAAATAAGTCCCCACTCTACTTAAAAAAAAAAAAAATTATAATCTAGTTCACTTGGATGTACGTTACAATATGACAATACTGTCGCGACCAACAACTTTATGTTCAATATTAAAAATACATGTTGTTTTAAAAGTTAAATAATTAACTTCTGTATTGTCGCGGTACAAATCCAAAATAGATGATTGACATATTACCCGTTTTAAAACTTGGAGAAACATATTCAATTAATTTAAGTATTTCAAATGGTTTTCACAACAAACTTTTTTTCAGCAAAACCTTTTTCTTTTTTCCCATAACAATCATTGTACCCCTATTTGGGAGTATCTGAACCGCGTTTCGAAATTTTCTAAGTTAGCAAAATAGGTGAATGTTGCTAACCATTATTCATGAGCAAGATGTTTTCAGGTCTGCCTCTCTACATACACGCAAACATATGCACCACTCCCACATGCTTCTTAGATTCTGAACAATGACAAAAAATGTGACACACTAAAACAGGATAAATGACATGCTAATGGACTACTTTTATAAAAATGCTGTTTCCAAGCAACTAACAGGTGAGAGGAACTCCAGCTCTGTGCGTCCACAATGTTCAAAACAAAAAGAGAATGTGAGAGCGAGAAAGAGAACCGAACACGCCACACGACTGATCACGATGACGATGATGTGTAATCTTGAAAACAGACATGACACAGCGAACGCCCACTAAAATCAAATATTCAGTGATATTGTTATAATGTGAATGGCACAGTTTTGTCAACACTATATTCGTGACATAAACCAGTGACATTAAAATATGTTGTTTGCACTAGATATTTTTTTATTTTAAATAAATATAAAATATTTTATGATGATGGTGTGTGAACCAATATATATAAACTTTTTTACTCCTAATGATTATTCGCCCAAGAACAATACATTTTGACTTAATACATTTGGGCCAACATTCATTACATGCAATTCAGTGCACAACACATCCTCTATAGAATGGAAAGTTACTAAAACGTTAGTATATCTGACAACTTCTACTGGGAAACATGATGTGACAGGAATATAAGCTGGTGTGTGCATGTAATCAATGCAATTCATTTACATCTAGACCAGCACATCAAAGAGCAGACTGAAGACTTCCAAACAATCCGATGGGATTTATGTATATATGCACATAAGAGTGTGTGTTAAAATCCATTTAAGCAAACATTCATTAAGGCTTTACACTTATGCAAAGAACAAATCACACAAACCCTGACACAACACTGAAAACACAAACCCTTAAACACTGAAAACAAACACAAAGTCTTTGTCATGATTGCCATTCGGATACAGATACATGCAGACTGACCAAAAGTTTGTGCTGTTGTCGAAGCAGGTAGAGGGCGGCGGTCTCAGGTGAGAGTTTGTGTTTCCTGTCCTCTAGCAGTCGGTACGCTTCCACATGTTGGCGCGATAACTCAGATAAGTGCAATGGGAAGACCTCATTCCGCAGTTTCTGGAAAACAGAAATAAAACTATTTAAATATTGATAGGATGGATGGATGGATGGATGAATGAATGGATAACATAAAACTATATCGATAAAAAGCTATATAAAGCTTTCTACTGTGGTATTTGAATACTTATGTCACACTTCAAGTATGAATGTTGTTGCATTAGATGAAATATCAGTGGCATATTAATTAAACCAAATGTTCAAGCTTTTCACCATACTAACTACCATTTATTCGACTTAAAGGTCAAACTTCAACTGAACATTTCAACTTTTACTTCATGCAGGGAAAAATGAATGTTACAACTAAACATCCATCTACTATTAAGTAGTCTAGATAGCCAGTATGTCGGTGTTTACACTGTGTGTTCTTTATTTGCAGAGTGACTCTTTTGTGGTTCTTGTCAACAGTGCTGGTTTCCTGTAAGGCCTGACTTTAGCAGGTGGCCAGTGAGTACAAAGCAACATTACACCATCATCATGTTCTTTACACATTACCAGGGGCCATTACTACTCTGGCAAGTAAACAGAAGCTTATCAATGTGTCTGTTTGTTCATGTGTGTGTGTGTGTGTGTGTGTGTGCGCGTGTGTGTGCCCATAAAATGGTTTGGGTTACATACAAAACATTAACACCTGGTCCATTTGAATCTAAAGAAAGCAATGATCAAACAGACATGAAAACGTGTGTGGGTATATCAAACTGCTGTAAATGAACACACACACACACACACACAAATGATCTTGCTTGTTGATGTTAGTCAGGTAACATGAATGTTATAACAGGATCTGAACTAGATGTCTGGCTTCAGTAAAAGCTCTCGATTACTGAAAAGCTTACAATTTCAAGTGGCTGTCAGGCTGCAATGATTTGATTGAAATATGAGGGAAACACAGTATGACATTCAGTCACACTAAAAATTCCATAAAAACAAGTGATACCACATTGAAATTCTAGTTGTTGTTGCCATTTCCCACTTTCAACTTCCATTCATATATTAAAAATGACCTACTACTTTTCATACCTGAACGTTCAATTTTTTTTTTTTTAAATATATTTTGTTTACATTATTACAGCAGCACCTCTTTTCACAGTCTGTCAGTAACACTCTGGGATGCATTTCTGTACAACAATGTAACTGGGTTTCAACTATGTTGGATAACAATACTTGAAAAAAATGCATCTCTGTTTAGCTCCTGTCTCTAATAAGCCCCTCCTTCCGAAAAACGCAATGTACTCTGATTGGCTGACTGGACCAGTGTGTTGTGATTGGTCAACCTCTTCGAGTGCGTTTCAGAACGGCGAATCTCAAGACACTAACGCAACTCAACCAGACTTTGCCCCCCTTTCTTCCATATGTCTTATGGTGGAAATTATTGAAATGTAAGATATTGCGTTGTGTACATTCCCGGAAGACCTTATTATCGAGCCTGATGTTTCACCACATGACATTTTTAGAGACAATAAAATGAAACATTCTTTGAAACTACTCTAAAAGTTTTCAAAACTATTTTTAAAAAAAATATTTTTCCTTTTCTTTATCTTGAACTTGTACGTGTTGTGAACTTGAATGTTGTGAACTTGTGTATGTGAACTTGTACCCATGTAATGCAAATAGAAAAATGCTAATTAAAAGCATTTTCACTAAAGTTCTCAGACTTTTGGACTCCCCTGTATATAACTTACAATAGAATTCAATAGTTTAACTAGCACTCCAGAGAAAATCTCTATGAAAGAGTAATATTGACTATACTTGCAGCCTGAGCTATCAATGACAAGAGAGTAAAATACTTCATAAAAGAAACTAATGTGGTATAAAAGGCACCAAGAACAGCCATGTAATGACTCAGCAGTTTAAAGTTCCAATTTAAAGCACCTACATATGGCATTTGAGATACTCACACCTGCCTAAGCGTCCTCTCTTAAATGACCAGGATAGGTGAGTTATAGGGCTAAGCTAGCTGAACGGCTAGCTTAGCCCTTCAGATCACAGGAAGCAGAAGGAACAAAAAGCGTGTTTACTAATTCATGGCAGCAGCCAGGTGTAACGGGGGGCGGCCTTTGTTCTGGAGAAGATTCAGAAACGTTACACGGAGGGGACTAGCCAGGTATAATCTACAGAGCTAAAATTAGACTGTGGAAGCTGTGAAGGGAAAATGGTTTGATCATCGACAAGTATGTGAAAACAAATAGCCTTGAATAGCCTGCTGATCCCCAGGCGTGCTGTGTTAACTGTCTTTTGGCTGTGGTTGGGTATATGTTGTCAGAGAATTTGTGTGAGTGAGTGTATGCGTATGCGTTCGTATGTAAGTCGGTGTTGGTGTCACAACTGATCTGTTAAAACTCTCTGTGCTTTCTTGACTTGGCTCATATGACATTCTCTGAAAACAATCATTCAGTCCAAACAAACCAGTAGGCAAATGACTGAACAAACAAGTTTCAAATAAAGTATTATCACAGTAGAGACTGACTTTTTTTCCTCAGAATTACGAGTTTACATCTCACAAATCGAACTTTATAACACACAATTGCAAGTTTATGGGGCCGTTTGAACAGTCCTTAATCTAGAATAGTCAATCATGGCTTAAAAAATGGTTTTCTATAACACAGATTAAGTACAGATTACTAACACCTGGACTATGAAGTCCTGAACTAAAATAAACAAGATTAATTTAAAACCAACTGTGCTAATCTGAATTAGCAAGGTTGCCTATAAAACATGGAATGAACCAACAAACGCTTAAAATTGTATGGAACTGAGATGCGAATCCAAGTAAAACAAGAATCCAAGTTTAAAGCAAAGAAAAACTCCACACATCAGCTGTGGAATCTACAAAGCACCTAGAGAGACATGGTGAAGGAAAGAAAATACGATATGGGAGAAAAAAATTATTTGTCAATGCTTTTGTATTCTCTCGCAAATGTTTTGAGTTCCCCCATGAAACTTAGCGTTCACAAAAATGTTGTGAGCAAAACACAACATTTCCTACTCTACCCATTGTGAGCAGGGTTTGAACCAAGGTCTCCAGCATGGAAGCCAGTCATACTAACAAAAGAGCTAGTCAGCCGCAAGAGGGAGTGAAGAGTGGAGAGGCCAAGGAAGTGAAGTACACAAAAACACCGCTATAGTCCAAGTAATCCATGTGTCTTCTTTGAAACAACATTAATCTGCCTCCTGGTATGTATGATTTAACCCTCAATTCAGTCCTGGAGTAGCTCTAGTCTTCCTCCAAGAAATCAGTTTATTAAACTCTAGACTAGACCATGACAGAGAAAGCTGATGTCTGTTAATCTGGTTTAAAAGGCCATTTCAGTCCAGAACTAGGCATACCGGTAATCTCTGCCTGGTAAACTGCACCAAAAACACAAAATTTTGACTTTAATACTTTAAAGAAAGTTTATATCTCACAATTCTGACTTTATAACTCACAACTCAAGTTTATTATGCACATTCTGAGAAATAAATTTGAATTGTGAGATAAAAAGTCACAATCACCAATCCAAAACAAGCTTCAATAATGCAGGCTCTCGGTAGCCAGACTTGACAATGCTATTGCAACATGCATCGCATTCACTACAGATGTGGCCAACCGCGCATGAGTAGTTGAGCATCTATTCAACAAGCCGACAAACACTTTGCCAAAAATGAAACTGAAAGTTTAGCGTTGCATTCTGAAACTCAACACACATCATCTTCATCATGCCTGCAACAGACCGTATGATTTCGGCAATCCTATAAGATCAATACAAATCACACTGTGAGATATGCATCTAAAAAATTTGGTTACGACATGTATGTAGACACCTGAATTTTAGGCAACAACGCAAGTTAGTATAGAAGAATGAAACGTCATCAGCATGAGGTAGAGTTAAACAAATAGAGCAAGTTGAAAGACACTTTGGCAATTAAGGTAAAGAAAACAGGAGGAAATGAAAGAGGAGAATATGAACGTGGTCATGGCTAGAGAAAAGAGGCCAACTTGGCATGACGATTATGTCATGTTTAGTGCCATGCTGCGTTGCTCAATCCACCATTTCGTATTGCATTTTTATTGGTTAATCAGTAGATGTAGGTTGTAGCATCTTAAACACAGTGAGATGATCGTGTGAAATTTCTGAAACTGTTGAAAGACCATGACAATGGCCGTCTTTGAACCTCTCTCACCATACGACGTAGGACGACCGATTAGGTGGTCACAATTGGTCAACTCCCAAAATCACACAACGTGTACAAAGTGTATAAAAAGTAGTGAGACACTTTTATATATGATGACCTTTTACACAATGAAAAATAAACATGTTAATATATAAATTTTAATTTAAAAACATACATTTGTTTAAAATAATATCTAATAAAATAAGAACCACCGGCATTGCCATTTATTAACCCCCTAATTTACACAAATGACAAATTGTAATGGTGAATTTTTTGTTATTAAACTAATTTATTTAGACAAAAAGTTGTATTCATTTTATCTTAATTCAAAATAAGTATAATATTATACCTATACTGTCACCCATGGTCCTGTCTGTCTGTGTCTTCTTTGTCACTTCCTGTCTGTTGAGGAACTTCCTGTCTGTAAGGTCATTGTTACACTTCCTGCACCTGTCCTCAGGCTCCCATTCCGGCTAGTATAAAACCCTCTTGTGTTTCCCTTATCTTTGTCGGTTGTTGACGTTCATTTGTGTGGATGCTGTCTCCTCGTTCTCCAAGATCCCAGGTTTTTGCACAAGTTTTCTGTTTATATGTAGTCTTTTGTTTTGTTCACCTTTTGTTTATAATAAAGTGATTTCAGTTGGAACCTGTACTCCTCGTCTATCTCCGCATCCCACACGGTCCCCATTCGTAACATATATAAATTGTTGTTATTTTTATTATTACTAAACTATTTTTCTTTTCCACATCCCCTTTTGGACCCAATTTCATTCAATCACGAATGTGCTGCAAAGAACCACTGAAGAACCTTTATAAGAGTGTATAATGACACAGTCATCTAAGATCCATCATTTGCATGACTGACCACTCAATGACCTTTCAGATGCTGCATGCTGAAAGAGTTGCTGTAGATCAGAGAAAGAGCTAGTGCGTTGCACAGCCATTGGCCTCAAGAGAGTGAGCAGCAGAGTATTTATAGCCCTACTCGTCCCCAGCTGCATGGCTCCTACACCCCGCCAACAGGCAATTGGGCAACACAAGCTCACCCCTCCGGCAACCCACCACACTAACGTCCATAACACAAACAGACATCTGGACATCAGCAGCCTTCAAAAGGGAGAGAATAAATGATCAGGCAGGAAAAAGAGAAAAAGGCTGTAAGAGAGCAAGAAAAAGATCCACCATCAGCGTGTTTACCTTTGGAATTTATAAACTAGTCCTCTCCAGACGTAATGACTAATGCAAAACAATGATTCTTAGACTGTTTATTCTCCTTCACGGTGCTTTAAGGACAGCCTCCAATTCAATCAAAAAAACAATATGATTACCGTTTTGCCTGCCTGATTTGCTAGTTAGTTTCTTTGTTTGCTAATTAGTCTTGCACACCTGTTCTGCTTCAGTAAACCATCATCTGTGTATTTAAGCCCTCAGTGTCCTGGGTTCCACCGTCCAGTCTCTTCAAAGTTAAGTGGCTGTGTTACGTTATTCTCCAGTTTGTGGATTAAAATGAAATCAACAATGAAGTGAATTTTCTCTAATAATAATAACAATGATAATAAATAGTTTAATAATAATAAATAATAGTTTAAATTTAAATTTCTATTCCAGGATTATTAGATGTATATTAGATGTCTTATTAGATGTATTTTGTAAGTTTTATAAAGTATTTCAATTATATATATAACACTTAGGTATAGTTTTTATAACTGTAAAAATCTTAATATAAAATATGGATAATAAATTATTATAAATAATAAATAAGATTATTGTATTTTTATTTTATTTTTTTATTTTAGGGATAACTCAACGAGTAGTATATGATAACTCAATAAAAACAAATAAAACTTGTCCCAGGACCATGAATTCAATAAGTAATAAATTCAAACTAAAACAATTCCAATACAATAAGAAACAATAAGAGCAGATTAGCAAGCCAACATGCCAGTTCAGCACCACAAAACTGACCTTCCCCTTGGCTCAATGTCCAGCTTCTAAACAAACAAGGCTCTGAAAAATCCCACATTTTGTCAGCTTTGTGGAGTTGAGATTGTTCTCTCTCCATTATCAATTTTAATTAGCATGTTTGGCTGTCTGTGAATATGATTAAGCCTTTTTTTCCCAACAGCCAAGGGGCCATTTGTATTGGGGTCAGGTCTGGAATCCTGTGAGCACAGGCAAACATTTGCCGAATGGCTCGGCTGCATGTCCTGTGAAACTCTGCAGACACAGAGAGTGTCAGTCTAGAAGGCGGCCACCCCTCCTCACTGTTTTCCTAATTGGTTTTCAGTGAGGGCAAGGCAAATTAAATCTACCCTATTACAGCTATGCTATTCAATTAGCCTTTGCTACTCCCATGCACTAAGAAGCACAGATAGAGAATTTGCACTCATCTATTCAGTGCGCTACTCAAATTAACATGAGACCACCAGAAAGCGAGGACAGCACCAGAGAAAAGAACGAGAAGAAAACATTTCACTCAGAAGGGATTTCCATCTACAGATAGTATTCTTTTGGCTTATTTTACAGTAAAACTTTTTTGACATTGCTTTGTCTTCGAGCATAAAATTAGATTAGATTTTGATAACTGTTTATAACAGATTAGATAACTGTTTTCTATTTTAATAAATTGTATAATGTAATTTATTCGCTCCGATTTATTCGTTCTGAAAGTATTGCACACACGGTTACTATGGTTTCTTTACAAACTCTTAAATGCTTTGTTGCTTTTTGCCTTTAACGGTCTGCTTGAAAACAAATGCTTCTATCAGTAACAACGTCTTTTCCGATGTCAATGTAATCTGGGAATTCCTCTTCCAAGATAGCATCTGCAAGGCTTGATTTTCCCGCCACTTCTGCAAGTTCTTCTGCGGCTGCGCGGCACTGTGAGTGAAGCGTCACTGACAGAGCGACCATATGGACCACGATCCACGTGCAACGCAAACTCAGCGCATGCGCAGTGAACTAGGTACGCTCATTAGTCACGAGATAACCATGTGAAGTGGTGAATTTGTCCCTCTTTTGTGCTCGAGATATTACGGTTCGGCGACATAAAAGAATCAACGTAACCGATAAGAAAATGCTAAGACAAATAGGGAGTTTGGCGATTCCACTTCAAAAATGTCGACATAATAGGGTTGGCGAGTTAACTGAGGTCGAGATGAGTGAACTCCACTGTAGTACGATTCTTTCTGAAAGAAGTCTCTAATGTTATAGAGGCTGCATTTATTTGATCAAAAATACAGTAAAAACAAAAAAAAATTGCTATTTAAAATAACTTTTTAAAATAATAATAAAGTTTTCTATTTTAACACATTTTATAATGTAATTTATTCTTGTGATGACAAAGCTGAATTTGTTGAAAACAGTGCTGTTTAATGGAAACCGTAATATATTATTTTAGGATTCTTTGATGGTTTTACACTTGCCTCTCAGTCGGGTCTTCTTTGTCACTTCCTGTCAGTGAGGTCAATTGTCATTTCCTGTGTGTTGTTTCATTTGTCACTTCCTGTCTGGTGTGTCATGTTTCACTTCCAGGTCCCTTCTGTGTATCCTCTTGTGCCCTCCTTGCACCTGTCTTGTCATCACTTTCATCGTTAGTCTTCCCAGGTGTTCGTAATTCCCTTGTGTATATAACCCTCTTGTGTTTCTTCCAGGTTTTTGCACATGCGTGCCTTTTCAGTTTATATTTTATATTATATTACAGTTTATATTTAGTGTTTTGTTTTCCTTTGTAAATAAAAGTGAGTTTGAGTTTATCCTGCTGCTTCCTCGTTCCTCCACGTAACAGATGGATAGAAAGTTCAAAAGAACAGCACTTTAAAAAAAGAAAGAAACAGTCTGTAGAATTAGAAATAAATCCTTTAAGTATAAATTGTGTCATTTTTTTTAATTTAATGCAGAATAAAACTAAGGCGGGTATGGGAATTACCGGTATATAAAAATATAATATCTGATTCTCTTTAAAATACCCCTTACCTATATTAAAGCAAATATTCATGCATTAAAGCAAATGATCATGAAAGCATAGCTATAAAACTAATGTCATTAAACCTTTAGGTCAAAAGCTCTTTAGGATCATAAGAAATTCAGTCAACTGTGTAAAAAAATTTGTCCAGCCTCTCTCTCTCTCTTCAATCACTCTTTTTCTTTTTGCTCTCCTAAAAAAACACGATTTTAAAGTGTGGGAGAATGAATTTTCAATATAGCAATTATTTTGAAGTGAAAAACACATTCTATTATCTATGCTATTACTTTTGTCCTCATGTATCAGAGGAAAAGGGGTGGACAAAGTTAGCAAACAAAAAGACGAAAACCTTTAGAAAGCTTGCAGATGACCTTATTCATGGCATCACAAGCAGACTCTTAAAAGCTCTTAAAATTGCTCAAAGCCATAATGTCCTAACACAGGTTATAAAAACCTGCTTTCACGAATGCTGACATTACTGTAACGCTTGAAGTAATGAACCTCATATGGAAAGAATGTAGGATTATAATTACAGCCTCGGCTAAATAAAGAGGGCAATAACAATAGGTCACATTCTCGTTAACACATTAACGGTCTCTGTGGAGCTCCGGCAGTGAAGATGAATCGAAAGGTGTGAAGATAATATTTGAAAATAAGACAAAAAAGGAAAGACAAGCATTTATCTATGGGCACAGTGGGACAATATTTATGCTGACATAATGATGTGTGAAATTAAATTGATCAGAACAGCAGTGCGAATCAATTAGCTCTGCAGAGTAAACTAGGGTCCTGTCAGGCATTTTCTCCATATTGATCAGCAGTACAAGGAGAAAAATAGATTATTAAAATAATAGAAACTTTCAAAACAAGATCGGAAAAAAAAGTTAAAATCAGATAA
Source organism: Rhodeus uyekii (assembly GCA_037043235.1). Lineage (NCBI taxonomy): Eukaryota > Metazoa > Chordata > Actinopteri > Cypriniformes > Acheilognathidae > Rhodeus > Rhodeus uyekii. The sequence goes on from JAWRVZ010000019.1 coordinate 5,418,499, forward strand.
TTCATTATTCACTGATAACCTATGGTGGACGGCAACATTTTAACTGAAAAAAAATGCTTAAATTCCAGACTTTTTCTCACTATTGTACAGCATCAAAAAACTGAATATAGCACAAATTTACAAACTACATTCATAGTGAATTTACAGTTTGCAATCAGAAAGCTCTATTTTTAAGTAATTAATACTTTAATTAAGCAAGGATGTAACAAATGAATGACATTTATAATGTTACAAATGATTTCTACTTCAAGTAAATGCTGTTTTTTTTACTTTCTATTTATCAAAGAATCCTGAAAAAAGCCATAATATTTTCTACAGCATGACTGTTTGTCAACACTGATAATACTAAGAAATGTTTCTATAGTATTAAACTGATTGAACCATGTGACAGAGAAGACTGATGCTTAATGATGCTGAAAATTCTGATTTCAAATCATAGGAATTAATGATATTTTAACGTGTTTCCATTAAAATAGAAAATAGAAATAGTGTTCCACAATATTGCTGTTTTATTATATTTTTAATTAAATAAATATAGCCTTGGTGTGATATCAAATCTTTTTAAAAAAACTTACAGGCCCCAAATTTTTCTTTTTTTTCTTTAGACTTACGAGCCTCCATCCATTTTCATAACACAAAAATCTCCTCCTTTTGTATTCCACAGAAGAAACCAATGATGCCACGTTAGAACAACACAAGGGTAAATAAATATAATTTTTTGGGTGAACTACTGTTTTAAATGAATGACCACAATTTAAAGAGTTGTAAAATATAAGCACTGCAAACTCCATCACACCACAGACGTGCTCCGTAATAAATTGATTAATTACGATACATAATGAAACAGTTATAATCTCTCTTTTCTGATCTATTTTTTTAATCACATCGTTTAGACTCAACGCCTGATAATTCCAGTTCCGTTAGCCTCCGAGCAGCTGTTTCCAATCTGTCCCAGATCACTGAAGAAATCCCTGACAACATCACATCTTGAGCCAGTGCCCAGCATGCTCAGAAAAAAGCAACGCTACATTTGCCCAGAAAAGGTGGATCCAAACAAGTCTACGATAACATATGGCACATCCAAAAAAAAAGCACAAAAAAACCAAGAAGTCATCAGCTAGTCAGCTAAACAACCAAACAAACATAAAAAGCACTATTGGCTGTTTGAGAGAATTCTGCCTATAACAGTATATTAATACTGGAATCTATATAAAGACTGGCTACAGTCATTGCTCATATTGGGATTTGAAAATTTCATCAAACATGTTCCAACGGACATTAATTATACCTCAAATTGGGAACATTGTTGAGAAGGGGATTGCGATTATATATTACAGTGATTACCCCCCCCCCCCCCCCCCCCCGATAGGTGAAAATCCGTGAAGTAGGATCAATGGGATACATCCACTCGTGCTCTCATTGGTTGATCTCGCACCAGGAACCAATCACGTGTCTTGTCTGAGTGCCCGTGGGTGTGTACAAAGCCTCTGAGAGAGTTTCTCTGGCATCCTGGGAAACCGTTTCTCTTGCATTACAATGAAGCAACGCTGCTTTCCGCAATACGGCAGTCGATATATTCAATATTTTTGAATTTTTTTTTTTCGATTAATTTTTTTTAAAAATCCGTGACGCACTGAGACCGCAAAACTTGAACTGCGAAGTGGCGAGGGATTACTGTATCTGACTTTACTAAACAAAGCAAGAAAAAAAATCCCATAGACTTACAGAAGTTACATTTTTTTGAAGAAATTCATAAGAATGTAAGAATAATATGTTAAGAAAACACAAAAAAGAAAAGACTTAGGTGTTATCTGATTGCATGGAGGATTTTGACGAAGACTCTCTGGTCAACTCAATGGAAAAAAGATTTATATTGCTAGCCTTACCGAAATCATCTACCCTCCCTTTAAGACTCGAGTGCTCTTCAATTCAATTCAATTCAGTTCTTTTTTTATGTTGAGAAATTATACGAGCAAGAATGCAGTTTTTCCCAAATATCTACTTGACTGCAAATGTGACAATGATTTTATACAACGGGGGTAGGGTAACACTAAGTGATGTACATATTAAACACAGATTTGTAAGTATCGCTTCTTCTATTATTCAACAAAAGCCACAGCCCTATTGCAACACACAGTGATGTTATGAACATATCTATGGCTTTGAACAAATCAAGTCAATGATTCAATAACCTATCCATAAATACAGCCACTTGCTTCTTTGCTGAATGAATGAATGACTCAATGACTCACTCATTAATTGACGGTTTTAGTTTAATGTTTAACCATCATTGGATATTTCTCTATTGAACTTTTTTATTATTATTTAAAAGGAACCCTTTTTACAAGATGTAATATAACTCTCAGGTGTCCCCAAAATGTTGTCAGGGTTCTGCCACATTCAGTCTAGTCATTTCTTGGTTTTGTGGCAGAGCTCTGACACTACCGTATTGTCTCGTGTCTGATGTGTGTGCGCATGGCTTCGAGTATTCGAGCCGTGCGCGCGCTTGTCTGTGTAACGTCTTATGTGCGGGTTATGATGTCTGATCCCGAGACTGGTCTTGTCTAGTTTCGGTTTTGGATCGGGATTCGGGCATTCATAACTCGTTTTGTTCGTCCTTGTCGTGAGCTCATGAGAACAGGTGTTTACACTCGTTCTTGCGAGCTCTTCGTCTTGTGAGTGGGCGCGGTTTCAAGCGTTGCGCGAGCCGCGCCTCCTCTGGTCCGTGTGTTTATGTTTGGCACGCGGTTCGCATCCCATCGGCCGCGTGCTTGTGTTTTGTCACGCGCAGTTTGGTTGACACCACCTGCGCGTCGTCTTTGTGTAATTGGCTTCATGTTCACGTCTTGTTTGTTACCCCGCCCGTCTTGTTTCATTGTAATTAGTTTGACTTTATTCCAGCTGTGTTTCTCCTCAATTGCATTTCCTCCTGTGTATTTAGTCCCCTCATGTCTGCTGTACTGTGTCGGTTCGTTGTCTTTATTTTGTCATCACTCCCTGTCAGTAAGTCGAGTCGAGTCGAGTCGAGTCGAGTCGAGTCGAGTCGAGTCGAGTCGAGTCGAGTCGAGTCGAGTCCAGTCCAGTCCAGTCCAGTCAAGTCAAGTCAAGTCAAGTCAAGTCAAGTCAAGTCAAGTCGTGCTTCTAGTCATTCGAGTCTTGTTATACTTCAAGTCAGTCAAGTCATGTTATGTTTTCCCCCCACTCGGGGAGGTTTATGTTTGAGTTTTGATTTATTTTTTGAATAAAACCCTGTCCTCCCTGCAATTGAGTCCTCGCTCTCAACAAACCTGACAAATGTGTCCACTTCAGCTCAAAACACATTTCATTTACTATACCATGCTGTAAATAGCAATTCTTAAGAGGAAGGGAAAAACATGCTGTTTTTGTGTATGTCTCTTTAAATGCAAATGACCTACTACTCCTTACCCTTTTTCCAGAATAAGGTGGAGACTTTACTGCCAAAAACTAAAACATATGTTTGGGTTAGATTATCATCTCTATACTCTCACTTGACAATGCAGTTCCATATCAATCTAAACTAGGGATGAGCGAGTACAGCATTATCTGTATCTGTATCTGTTAACCATATGAACTATCTGTATCTGTACTCGGACTGGGTGGGGCCTAACAAGGACGTGGGTGGGATTTAACTCGGAAGTGGGCGGGTTGTCTTGAAATGGGCGGGGCTTAAACTGGTATGTTATTTTGAATCATGCAATTGATATGGGTTGATCAGAAATTGTTATATTTATTGCTGATTAGAAAACTATTTACATGACAGCATCAGCATTGAGCTTCAGATGGTTTTGATAATGATAACAAATATCATTATTTTTTGCCTGAAGTCCAAAAACTGGTTAGAGCCAGCAAATGGTTGAAAAAAAAGGTTGCATTCTACCAAGCACCACATCTGAACAAACCCCACGTTTACCAGAACTCTACTGGTTAATAAGTAAGTACTACAAGCAAACCGAAATAAAAACAAACCTGAAGCTGAAGAAACCCTAAACGTTAACGGAAAAGAGCCGTGAACCTGAGTAACTGAGGGAGAGACAGACAGAGAAAGAAAGCTGTTCTCTTCTCAGTGTTCAGTGAGTGAATGAGCAGGGCGGGACACAGCGAATCTGTATGTGTAGGGGAGGGGCGCTGTGACTAGCCTATCACAGAACGCAGACACAATCAGCTACCCAATAAGGATCAATCCGAGCACAGATATTGACTCGTATTACTTGTATAATACTCATACTCGGCGAAAGTGCTTTATCCGTACCGGATACTCGTTTCAGCCGAGTATCTGGCTCAACTCTAGTCTAAACTTCTGTATGTACTGTATATTGTTTTCTGAGCATAAACACAAAAAAGCTGGTTGTCAATTGAACATCCCGTGAGTATTAAAATAAGTTCTCTTTCATGTGTTATTGCGATTAAACTGACAAATACACACAAGGTTATGTCAAAAACACACAAAGTTCACATAAACAGTTGTTTACGTCTGTGAACAAAAACAGCAAGTAAAGAAATCGACTGTGTATATTAGTGTGGCGAGCAGGGCGGGGTCGAGGGGCCGTGAGAGCGTCACGAGAGCCGGTGGCGTGATTGGTAATGAGCGCCACCTGCGAAGCCACCGGTGTCTCGTCTCACGGAGGAGCGGAGGCATAAAAGGAGGAGCGACGACAGTGAAAGCGAGAGAGGACCAGGCCTGGGACTTTATGTTGTGTTTTGTGTGGGCGGCGGTCGACCGCGAGGGGCCGCCGCCATTACTTTCGTTTTGAGTTTATGGTTTATTTTGATTATTAAAGTGTTTAAAATGTCTGCCGGTTCCCGCCTCCTTCCTCCCTGAACGTTCAACATTGTTACACTGGTGCCGAAACCCGGGAGGTCGGAGGGACACGCTGTCAAAGAGCCCTCGCTGCCGGGAGGGCTCGCGGTGCTGCGGAGGTCGGGCAGCACGAGAGGAGACGAGAGGTCCGTCAGATGCTGCCCGCGGCGGTGGCGCTGGAGCGCCGAAGGATCGCGTGGGACGGAGAGCCCTGCCGTGCTCCTGGGTCGAGGTGGGAGGCTGCCGTGCGTGAGGGAGCGGAGGAGTCGCCGTTCGCCAGCGCGCCGGAGCCTGCTGCCGTCCGCCGTGAACGGGGAGGAGCGGGGAACGGGGAGGAGCTGCCGGCTGCCCTCGCAAGGAGGAGTCGTCGCCGGCCGCCTGGAGGCGGAGCGCCACCTGCGAAGCCACCGGTGTCTCGTCTCACGGAGGAGCGGAGACTTAAAAGGAGGAGAGACACCGGTGGCTTCGCAGGTGGCGCTCATTACCAATCACGCCACCGGCTCTCGTGACGCTCCCACGGTCCCTCGACCCCGCCCTGCTCGCCACAATTAGATCTGTGTATTAAATTGAAAGCAGCATAATATACAATACCTACAGCTAAATGTACTGTTAATATGGCTCAAACAACAACAAAAAAACTGAAAATTACTTACTACGTAGTGATTTAACTTTAGTAGCTTTAATAAGAATACATTTCCTGTCTGTCAGCAGTCGTGGGCGGTGCCTAAGCATTTGTGATGTCACAAACGCAAGAATCAGCAAATGACTTGTTCTGAAACACTGCTTATGATTTAAGGGGATCAAAAAAAGAGGAATGGGTGGATTTTTACCCTTATATGGTGGCTGTGTACACACACTCCCGACACACATTTATGTGTGTAAAAAGTGAATTTTGCAAAATAGTTCCTATTTAAAACATTATTTATTTTATAAAGGTATTTATAAAGGTAAAAAATCCACTGGGGCAAATAGTGTCTCTTAATAGAAGAGGCGTGACAGCAGTCTTAATGGAAGAGAGGGGTATGCAGAAGGATGTAAATGCCTCAGGGGGTACGTCACTCGAAACATTTTAGCGAACCACTAGCCTAGAGCAAATGTGTCCTGTGTGCTTGAGTGTGTGAGTGCTGTCCTCATATGTGCTGAATGCTAATGGAAATTGTAATGATAAACAGTATAGTAGTTATAAAATTAAATATGAGGTCCATGAGTTTAGATATTTAGACTGAATTTAAAATTCAGCACAGTCACATCAAGCATAACCGTAAACAATCACTGTTTACATTATCGATCAATGTCATTTCAGAGCACTCATGCACACCCCTGTAAGAGTAATATGTATTATATTTAGCAAGTGTTATGTTGTCATGCTTCATATTTGAAAAGATGGAGGTTATCCTAAATTTACACCTCAGATTTGATTCCAGCACAGCTTTTGAGAAGCCTGTAGTGGCAAAGCAGAGATGTGCTGTTCTTTCTCTAATGACGGCTAAAGGCTAGCATGTATATGTTTGGACTGTCAGGATGACTTCAGTGAGCAGCAATAGAAGGGAACTTTTCCTCTAATCCACTCACATCACTGTCAATCCGGATTTATCACATACACAACAGGCCAGCCAGCATGGATCAATTTTTCTCTTAAAGGAACCAAATTTATAATAAAAATAAATATATTTAAAAAAAAAGTCAATTAACTAGTCTAGGCCAAAAAGATGATTTCAACATTCTAGATCAAAACCCGACAATCTATCAGCAAAAGATCACATGCCACACTATTGAACTTTGACCCCTTGGCCCAAACTGTCTCGTCACTTCCTGTTACCTCCCCTGTGATCCATTGTCTCTGTCAGCTGTCATGTCAGCCACTCCCCCTTGTTAGTCTTGTCAAGTGTTTCCATTTATCCTGTGTATTTAAACCCTCATGTTCTCCCTTGTGGTTGTCGATTGTTAACGTTCCTATGTCGTTGTATTCCAAGTGTGTATGTTTCTACATGTTTCCTAGTTCTCTGAGTTTTCCTAGTTATTCCGAGTTTTCGTTTGTTTAAGCATAAGTGTGCTGTTTTCTGTTTATATTTAGTGTTTTTGTTTTTGTTTAATAAATAGTTGTTTTACGTTGATCCCTGTGTTCCTCGCCCTCATCATTCACCCCGTGTTACACAACCTACAGCTCGCAGTAAATAAAATGCTGCTTCTCATTTAATTTGCAAAACGCACATTTACAATCCCATTGAAAGAAATAAACACTTTCATTCAGCAAGAATGCATTAAATGGAATAAAAGTGACAGTAAAACATTTCCAACAAAAAAATCGATTTCAAATAAACGTTGCTCTTTTGAACTTTCTAATCATAAAAGAATCCAGTAGGAAAATTATCACAATTTGTACAAAAATGGTATCAAAATTTGCAGCCACATTGAGCATTAGAGACTTTCAAAACTTTTTTTCAGGCTTATTTGTTACAATAACAAAATGGGAAGATGAGCAAAATAGTAATGAAAGAGCGGGTTGACAAAAACAATATCAAAACATGTCATGTTTTACATGCAAAATAATAATGATAAGAATGCTAAAATAACATTACAAACTCTAGACTGTCCCTTACTCTCTGTGTGTAACTGTGTGTGTGTAACTGTTAAAACCCTTAATAATGTCTAATGCCATTTTCAGTTTCCCTCGTGGGTGTTCTGCATTCAATTATAGAGGTCTAATAAATAGAAATGATCTACAATTACTTTTGATGGAAAAAATAAAAGCAATTACTTTTGATGAAACATTCACTTAAGCATAAAATCGCCTAAATGCATAAATATCTAACGAACATGACAACAAATAAATGTTCTGGCTTCTAAAGACAAAAAACACAAACAAGCCGTCTGTGTCTCAAAAGTTGTCGGATGTGACACCAGATGTCCGCTGTCATCGCATGGGGTGGGTGTTTTTGGATGATTACAGGGCGAGCTTTGAAGCTTTGGCTGTCACTGCGAACATCACTGTGTAACAGAGGCTGCCTCCCAAGCTCAGCTTTGCTGAAAAGTGTTACTTCATATTAGTGTGAATCCCCACATGATTGGATAAACAGGTCCTCTGCTCTCATATGCTCAGGTCATAAGCAATCACACGGCGAGCTAAATCCTGTCTCGCATGGAGCCTTAAAACTAGCTGGTGTTCGTGTAATCACAAGCAAAAAGAAAAAAAGTGATTGCAACTGGCACTGATTCACAGTGTTAAATGAGGACCTGTCCCTATTCAAGCCTTTCCCATTCATACTGAACATAAATACAGCAAGAGATAGTAATCGTCTTAAAGCTGCAGTAAGTGGAACACTCTTGGAGGTGGATCAGACCACCAAACACACTTGTAGCCAATCAGCAGTAGGGGGGACTCAATGATCCTTGTCATTTGTTTGTCATCTTCACTTTATTTTTCATGAAGCATTACATTGACCCCTCGTTTATCGCGGTTAATGTGGACCGGAACCCCCCGCGATAGGTGAAAATCAGCAAAGTAGGATTGGCCCCCCCTAGGAATTTACGTATATATATGTGTGTAGGTACCAGAATGTTTAAAATATGTATATTTATACTTTATATATATTTCAATTAAATCTATTTAATTATAAAACCTTAATATTATACATTTACTCTCTCTCTCTCTCTCTCTCTCATACAATACGTATTATGGTGTTCTACACTCATCAATGACGATAGTATCTTGAGACTCCAGTAATGACAACGATGACAGACCTGTGCGTTTCGATGAATGTGATGATGATGATGGTGTTACTGCACTGGTATAATGATTCCTTTAAATCAGTTTGGGAAGCGGCTCATCGTCAGATATGGATTGTCAACATTTGCTTCTGAGAGAGGCGAAGAGGCTCCCACTCCACTCGTGCTCTCATTCGTCAATCTCGCACCGGGAACCAATCACGTGTCTTGTCTGAGTGCCCGTGGGTGTGTACAAAGACTCTGAGAGAGTTTCTCTCTTTGAAAAATCTGCGATGCACTGAGGCCGCGAAACTTGAACTGTGTAGTGGCGAGGAATTACTGTATTTTGCTTTGCTTCAGCAATGATAAAGAGATCTCCTATTGCTTTGTGCATTTTGGAGACAGCGCAATGAAGGGAGGGGTGTGTTTGTTTGGGCTGTTTTTATATGTTTTGTCTTTTATTTATTTTACTATTAAAGTTCAGTTTAACGTCTGCCTCTATCCCTGAACCTGAACTTTGTCAAATTGACTCTTAAACACTTAAATTCACATTATTTTATTTAATTCTGATGAAATAGCTGCAAGTGCTGAATTAACACATACCCTTTATTTGACGAATTAAAATTGTGGGGTAACACAGCGCTGTATTACTTGGTGAAAGCAATCATACTAAAAATACATGTGAGTGTGTTGAAAGTTATAACCTTGCAAAGTGCTGTAAGCTAGATATTAGAATATTGCATTTAAAAAAGCTGGATGACTTGTGTTGCTAAACGGCATGCACGTCATTATAAAATATATTGTATGGCAGAGAAAATGCTGTTTATTGTTACGACAATAAAGCTCTCTGATTATGCTGTTAGCCACTTGGAACCTGTTACTCGAGGTAAATCAAGAAAACAATCAAGTCTAACTGTACTGAGCTATATAATAATCATTAGATTTCTGTCGATAAAGGTATATAAATTGTCTAATAAAACAATTTATTTTACATGGTTTCTACATAGTTTTTTTGATGGTGCCTTTAATTAATTTTGGCTTGTGCCTTTCAATTTGATTCGTTAAATAGCTTGTCAACATACTTTATGTAAGCTTTATGTAATTAAAACATTTCATACTCCTTACAGTATATAGAAATGTTTTGGAATAAAGTGCTATAACGCCTGACAACTAACAAAGTTACATTTCCAATTGTTGACACAATAAGCATTTCCGATGAAGAACTTCCATTCACAAGTTATAAAAAAATTATCAATAGATTTCACTATTCTTGTAAAGAACTACATATTCTTCTGCCTTTACACTTACATTAATGCATTTGGCACACGCTTTTATCCCAAGCAACTTACATTGCATTCAAGAAACGCATTGACATTCTAATCAGTTATTGCTTTACCTGGGAATCGAACCCATGACCATGGCGTTGCAAGCACCGTGTTCTACTATTTGAGGGACAGGAAACTCAAGTGTTTACTGAGTTTCTGATAGTCAATGCACATTATCTGCTAATTTCTCTGGTATTATTCTGTACAACTGTTTGCAGTAACGGCCAAATCAATATATGCCACACCATTATTACCGGTAGTTTTGTGTTTCAGAATACCCGGCACTAAATGCCACACACAAACTGTAGTTGGACGCTTTACACGTTGGTCAGATGGCCTCGTCCTGTCTAAGTGGGTGGTTCTTGGCCAGAATAAGTAGTCGTCCACTATGAGATCAGAATAATAAAATAGCAAAATAGCTTTCAGTAATGTGAGCTAAAAAATGACAGCATGTACATATGGAGACAGATATGGATATGGAGACAGAACTAGCACTGACAAATATACATCACATTAAGTTTATTGGTTTATGTTAAAACTGTTTAATCGAAATGGATGGAATGTTTAATGCAATTAAAATACATAAATCAAAATATATACAGTGGTACCTCGGTTTACGAGCGACTTGGTATACGAGAAAATCGGTGTACGAGCATGGAGGGTTGAATCGGTGTACGAGCTTTGTATCGGAGTGCGAGCAAATTTTTCCCTCACCCACGCGTATTTTTGTCCTAACGCTCTGCATCTTCACGGGCATTTGTACTGGAAATATCCTAATGACAGCCTCTCATAACACAGTCACGCAGGCCCAACCCCTTTATCACCCCTTAAAGCATTCATTCTCTCAGCCTCGCTCTGTCAGCAGTTTAACTTCTCTCAGCCTCTATTGTTCACGTAGTGAAATATACATGGGGTTCATGAATTAATTGTCTCCTCATTTCTCTCCACTCTGGAGCTCGCGGTGGTGTCGCGCGAGTCTCCCGGCGCTGGCGCGGTGGTGTCGCGCGAGTCTCCCGGCGCTGGCGCGGTGGCGTCGCGCGAGTCTCCCGGCGCTGGCGCTGGCGGTGGTCGCGCGCGCGTCTCCCGTTCCACAACTTTCACTCTGGATTATCACTTTGTTTGTTTTCTGCACTATTATAATAAATTCACTCATTTGCACTTTGAACTGAATCCAGGTTTTGTGTTTGTTTTCCCCCTCCCTCGTCTGTCTCTCATCTCCTTCATGCCAGCAGACGCTGCTCAAAGTGAGTTACAGTAAATTGTCAAGTATTTTTAGAGTTTAATTGTCTAAAGTTTAATTGTCTGTTTAAAGAGTATTTATATGAGATCTTAATGGTTATTATAATTTTAACTGTAATTAATAGGGTAAAATAAAAACTAAATATTTAAAATGGGCATTTATGGTCGTGTGGAACGAATTAATTGATTTTTAATGCATTCTTATGGGGGGAATTGTTTTGGTGTACGAGCATTTTGGGATACGAGCTCGCTCTTGGAACGAATTAAACTCGTAAACCAAGGTATTACTGTATTTTTTGTTGTATAAGATTGAGTCTTGAATTTAAGTCTGTTCTTTAATTCATTAACAATACTATCAAATCCACTAAAATAATCATCATTTTTTATACATGTATTTAAATTTTACCTAACACATTTTAAAGTATAGAATATTTAAATCCCTTTAAATATTTAAAGAATATTTATCGTTAACCTTGGATTTTCATTATTGTCACAAAGTGAATATTAATACCCGATTTCTAATTGGATGGCAGTGCAGATCCTCTGTTGAAAACCCCTAAAGAACATCACTGCCTCTGTGTTTTATCGAATCAGGAGGAGAACCTAAATATAATCTGTCTTTTTTATTTTAAATCTATCTGCTTGGATTGATGACAGTCCAGATTGGTGATGCTGGAAGCGAAGAGCGGCTATTTCACCGTCAGATATGAAGCAAGCTGTAGTTGGACTGAACTCCCTGGACTGTGAGACAGCAGGGCTAAACAAAATGTCAAGGTTATCTCTTAGTAACGCTGGCCTGAGCTGGTGTGTTTTATTTGTCCCAATTAAAGCCAATTAAACAGCTGGAAATTACAGCGAGATCCCGTCTCCACTATGGGAATATTGGGCCAGGGCTTGATTTATTACACTATCATGAACATCAAGTTTCATTGTGGAGTGTTACATGATATAGGAGCTCCTTGGCTTAGGGTGTTCCCATATGTATGCAAGACAAATATGGTGCATAAACTCATTATGGAAGCCCTTAAAGGTAAATTAATGCGTTTAAAAGAAATACATACAGCAGTGTATGTCACAATAATGAAGATCTCATGCTATTTCCATTTCATAACGATTTTAAAAATCTTAAGACTTGGTCACACCAAGGATGATAACGTTACTCATAAAATTTTAATAATTGGTGCAAGTACAAAATAGCCTCCTTGTTGGTATAGGCTATTTACACAAACTCCACCATTCAATATCTGGTTGAGCCATTCTATATTACAAAAGAAACCAATCTGATGAGTAAGGCGACCGACCCAAGTTCAAATCGGCCTTTTCCGAACTCATTCTTCTTCATTTTACCCTTCACATATCAGCTCAGAGAGGCATTAATTTTAAATCAAAATGAGGAATATAATCAGTAAGTGGAAATAAAGTACCTAATGAGTATTTAATAGTGGGAATAAAGTATTTAAAGGGAACTCTTAGGGGTAGGTGTAGGACAGGGCTTTAGGGACATGGACAAGTAATGTGTCAATAAGGCAGTATCCATTTAAGATTTTAATAGATATTATAATATGCACTAAATATGTTGTTATTTTTTCATACTGTTTCATAATGCACTACAAAACTGCCAATATTTGCACTGAATATGGAATCTAACAAATATTTATACTGCTATTCTCACTTAGTGCAAATAGCCTCTGTCTTCAATAATTAGAGAATAGGGAAATCCACAACACAACTATAACGATTATGAAACAGATGAAAGATATCAATTGGAATCACTTTGAGGATGATTTTTTCCAGCCGATGACAAATAAAAACATTGACGGCCAATCAGAATTGACCCTCTTAAAGCGGCAGAAGACATAACTGAAGTGCATGCTTGCAATAAACATGACGATTGTCTTTATAGCTACAATTATCTTTATACTAACCATTCTTTGTGTGAATGGCATTTAATCCTCATTCGTTGTAATTTTATTAAAAAGAGTAGCCAGCACATTATTCAAAATATCTCTTTTTGTTTGCAAACCACAGATGTTTGGAACATGAAGTGTCATTTTCATTTCATTTTTGAGTACGTAAACTACTCCTTTAAGTGTGAACAGTGAACACACAAACACACCTACACACTAAAACATCTGTCCGTACCCAAAAATATAGCCTCCTCTATTATATTCTAAATTCATTTGTATGCAAACACCAGCCACTGACTGGCATCTGGTTAACACTCTCTCCTTCGTTCCACCTTCTTTCTCTTCCTCTCTGGCTCTCCATCTTTCTTCTTCTCTCTTTGCTTTCTTCCTAGTCCCCCTCTCACATGCACACGCATACTTCATAATTCAAAAGCATGTCCATTTCCTCAGCAGCTGCAAACTGACTGCTGTCTGTCACAAAGATCACAGCTCAGCACACATACAGAGTGGACACGAGTAAATCTAAATCCTCTTCGCTGTAGAAGAATCTAATATAATCCCAAAAACACAACATTTCAGGCAGAACGAAAAAACGATAGATACGTAGTGACAAGCACCTGCCTGATAAGATTCATATGATGGGCATATAGTTCCAGAAAGGACATGTATGATCATAATGCACTTTAACCCCTGGCGAACAACACCATAATGAGATCCCAGCTGAGCATTTCCATTTACTGGACCGCTCGAACAAGGGAGGGGAGTGCCAGTTATGTAATCTGGATATGACTGCCGCTGTTCATATAAGTAAGGCAGGGATGGAGGGAATGAGGCAGAGAGAGAAAGAGAGAGAGGGAAAAACACGTGCCCTGTAGTGCCAGCAGGGCACTAAGCATCACCAGAATCCAGATATATAACGGCGTAGTCTAAAAAATGAAGGTTCTTTAATGATATTATTAGTTCAATTTAAAATCATATCTACCTAATGAACCCATTTTATGCTGAGGTTTAAGGTTCTTTACTCTTGTACAAGGCTCATGTTCTGCTATTGTTGCAATTAATCTCATTTGCCTCACGCACCGTCTGCTTCATGAAACCTGAATAAACTGTGATACATTCAGAACCCAAATAGTACAAAAGCATCTAAGCATCAGAAGCACAGGTTATTTGTTTTAATATCCAAACCAGTCATCCTCCCTCCTTCATTCACCAACCTCTAGTAAAAAGACCAAAAGGTCTATAATTGAGTACAACAGTGTCCGCCTACTTTTTAAGAGGTTGTAGAAGTTCTTTTTCTCATTCGTTTTTCTCATATGGACTTTAAACTTCTTGTTAAGGAGTTATATGCAGGGAAAAGACAAGATATTGAGATAACAATACGACTAAATTAAAGGGAGGGAATTCAATTAATAAATATTAATTAATGCTGCACTATGCAATTTTTTTGTTGATGGTGAGTCAATACACCATCAATCCTTCTTCCGAAACGTGTTTTTGTCTTACTCTGACTAAGATTGTTATATATTTTAGGTTGAGCTTTTCATGCAAAATGTTGTACATGCGTCACTTGTCAGTGCATTTGTCGTCATATCTGTAAATCGAAAGATGCTTGATTTACTTTGACGCATATGGGAGTGGCATAGGTTAGTGTCACAATGAGCAAGAATGGTTGACATGGAGCATGTTAAATCTCGAACCTCCGCGGAATTAACGGTTTTTTAAAAAAAAGCACCAAACAGAGGAGCTTCTGCTTGCAAAAAGACAGAGCTCGTAATAAAACAAGAATCAACATTGGTTTGGCTTTTCAGAGATGGCGAGGGATTTGAAATTTTAAAAGCAACACTGAGATGTAATTTTATGGCTCAACTGGTAAGGTATTTTATTGAACAGATAAATTGCCCTAAGTAGCTCTCTAACAGAAAATTTTTGAATATTGATTGTAAAGCATTATCTATTGTGAAGGGTAATTTCATTATGGTTGTTGTAAAGTTTCAAATAAGTACCAAGTCTATTAATAGGTATGGCTACAGTAATGTCTTCAGCTAGTCAGCCTGAGATCTTTCCATCTAAACTGGTTATATATCCTTAGACTAGTAGTGAATGTTTTATGAGCAGTAGGATAACGATATTTATCCAGCACAGCCGCGCACAGCCGAGGCACAACCAAAATCAAAATTAATGCAGTTTTGTTTTTTTAACCGCTAGAAGGCCAAACTTACATAGTGTAGCTTTAATAACACATGGCCCCAAATTAATATATCTTGGGAGTGAATTTTTAATTTTAAATTTTAAATTGTCTTTACAATATCTATTTTTTCATCCACATCTTATGGGCGGGGCTCTGTAATAAGCCATGAGCCAAAACAGAGAGATATGAAGTGCATCACAATTTTTTTTTTTTTTTTAAGTATTTGTAAATTGGACAAAAAAGACAAACCATTGCAAATGACAATCAAATAAAAAATTATGGAGAAATATAAAACTATTGATTTGAACATGTTTACAAATTACAACGTGTTTGCAAATATACAGAATCAATATATTTTATGTTTATTGCAAAATATCCATATATACAAATATTTGAGTGTTTGAGTGTTGCAGTATTTCATGTAAGTGGACGCAATATGCTTGTTTTGATTTACTGTAAAGCGTTCTTTACAGAATCATATGTAATGTAGTTTTTCCCAAGGATGTTTGATGTTAAACACAATTATTTTTAAAAATAAGTAGAAACAATGCGGGCTGATGGCTTCAAAAAAAGCATATAACACTGATTAATAACCTTTGAGCTTACAGTAGGTCTGTCTTTATATGTTTATAAATTATTGTTAAAAATCAATTCCCCTATGGGGAAAATAAATGTTTGTTTTTTTTACTTTCGGAACCTGATCGTAACACTATATAATTCCTGGAGAATGGTACTGTTAGCTGATTGGCCAATAAGAACATGCACATTCCCAAACCGTTCACAAGTCCCGAGCTGTGAAGTAGACGGAAAACAAGGATCAATTTGAGTCAATTTTGAGCTTATAAAGGCCCTCCAAAGCAAATAAATATTTGCAATAGTTAAAATATGTTTGTTGAAAACAATTGTGAAAGAAAAATAAAGTGTGGTATCTTCAAGTAAAAGCAGCTAAACCTCAAAAAGACAATGAAATTGCTGTTTTGGCACACATATTTCACATGCAAAAATGGTAATAGACGTGTATCTGCCATCAGACTGCATCTGCAATGCTCAAATCAAACGTGCTGTTCATTTGACTCATTTTTACTGATGACATGACTGACACAAACAAAAAAGGTGCCGGTTGTAGGCAGAGAGAGAATGCTGGGATATTTGAGGCTGAAGGTGTGTGTTCAGGGTATTATATTCTTTTTAATATTCTATGAGTTCTGAGAGAACACATTTCATGTAATTTATACTGCTTATACTTGATGTAAACAGCACAACACCATAGTCATTTTTCTAATACAAAGTAAATCACAAAGACTTGATTTTAAAATAAAAAACGAAAAGCATCACTATCAGCAAAGGTGTTGTACAATAATAGGTATATTCCATGACAGCTTTACCTAAATACTACTGCTGATGCTGAGAAGTTTGCAGAAGGTTACAGATTCAATGCCACAAGGAAAAATCCAAGATGCAATACTATATCATCCTTGTGCCCCTGATATCTAATACAACATTGCTTCATTGTTCTTGGAATTAATGTACTGTATGTCAGTTTGTACAAAAACAAAAGACCTGCTTAATGGCAATTAACTTATTATGGCGTTAAAGACCACAAAACAATACTACTAGTACAATCTTTTCATTAAAGCAAAATATCTTTATTTTAATATATACCTTCCATATACTATGATGTAACAGACTAAGTCACATCACAATACAGGAGTTACATCATGTTATTATATGTAGACTGCATCAATAATAAAAAAACACATGGATGATGGTGTGTGTTTGAAATGCCATTTTTTTGGCGACTACTCCAAGTGTATTTCATATAACGCAACAGGAATTAACAGAAAAACCATTAAAAAACAACCAAAAGCTAAACATGTAGCTTATTATAATTCATTCAGGATAACATTTGAATTGTGCATAAAATGTCATCGCTCCTTTACCCTAGAAGTATATTCATTGTCCAAACAAATCGATCTTACATCAATTGATATGATGCTAACAATTAAATCTCATTAAAGAAATTACTCCTAAAATTACACCATCATGTGGTGCATGATGATGCTGCTTTCATAATTATTAAAGTACTGAAAAGTCAGCATGAAATGGAAGTTGCAATAATCTTTCCTATTGTGAAAAATATCCAAGGGAAACAGAAACAAGAAAATATGTAGAGCTGGATTTTATTTTGTCCATCGGGAATTGATTGGATCATTATGGTTTGCTATTGCTATGATCTCAAGTGTTTGACAGGTTGTCCCACCCTCACGCCAGTAAACACGTCATCAGAGACGAAAAGAGATATTACTCTATATTATTATATAGAGTTATTCTGATATTTAAAGATTACATAGACATATGAATAAAAATAAAAGATGTGCACAGATAAATCATTTATAATAAATACTGCAATTGTCCATAATTTCATGTCTGTACTTTTTGATATTGGTCAGTAAAACACTTAAAAATTCTACCGTAATTAATACATTATTGTTAAAATATTCTTAACATACCTAGATTACATAGTTGGCTCAGTTATTATCTTTTATTGTGCATTCTTGTTCATACAACAGCCATAGCAAAATTTTGTTATACTGAATTTGTGTAGGGGAAAAAAAAACATTTAAGAAGGGTTTTAACTAGAAACCAGCATTCAAAGAGAAAGATTTGTGTAAATTGACTTTTGGCTGAGACATAACCCAGTGACAACTAACCACATTTAACTTTTAGGTTGTTTAAAAATGAATAATACGTTTATGTGTTACAAAAATAAAGAACAGTATTTGATTATGACAGAGGGAGTTTGAAGAGCTCAGAAGTGAAGGGCTATGTCTTTAATAGTACAAGCTACTGTGAGATATTCAGCATTGCTGCAATCTAAAATGGCTTTGGACAAAACTACCACACACAGACATGTGTTTCACTGGCAGACAAACCCTGAATAATGTTTCCAGCACATTTAATACAGCATGCGGTCTACCGTATGTATTTATAAGGTTATAGTGCAGACGACCGCACGAGCCATAATGACATTTACAACCAAAGCAGCAACGTAAACATCTAAACGAACACATTTAAAGACATTTCTGACCAAACCGTCCAATACCTCACCTATCAACACAACATGCTCTCAAATCAGCTGAGCGCGTGCACGAAAACAAGCGATGGACCGCGACTCTACCTCTTCCGCCGCTCTTCCGTTAAAAGATGATTCCCGTAAGGACAGCCGCGTCCAACTGACTCATATTAAGGAGCATCTGACGGCTCCGGTCCGCTGTTCGTGCTATCCGGGTTTAAAACGGTTCATTAGCGACCGTCGGGAAGAGGAAAGCGCTCGAGCGGGCGGTACTGAGGAGACCGCACGCGCGCGCGCACTCACTCACTATCACACACACACACAGAGACTGCTGGAAGAGCGCAGCACACGAATACACCGCCTTTAGCGTGCGCTTTAAGCGCTCTTCACCTATATCTATGTGCTGGATCGACGCAGAAGACATGTGAACAGCACTGTCTATCTCTGTTTACCACACGCTCTCACAGAGGCACGCACAAGCAGAGCCAGTGTAGATTACAGAGAGACAGTCGTGCGTTGGTTCACTTTGACATATCAGTCATTTAAATACACGTCTCTCATGCCGAATGCTGTGCATCTGCATTTTCTGCATTATCCTCCAGGTGAGCATCACCCATCCGCCCTGGAGGGCCATGAGTGGAGCTGACAAGGTCAAACAGGGTGTTTTTTTAAACCCTCTCTCTCACACACACACACACACACTCCCTCTCTTTCTCCCTCTCTCTGTCTCACTCACTCTCTCTCACACTCCCTCTCTCTCTCCCTTTCTGTCTCACTCACTCTCTTGCTCTCTCTCTCTCTCTGTCTCTCTCTCCCTCCCTCCCGTTTCTCTCTCACGCTATCCCCCTCCCTCCCTCTATCTCTCTCTCACACATGCACCCCCTTCCCCATCACTGGCCACATTTACATAAACATAATTTTCTCATTAAGGTCAATATTATAGTTAAACCCCTAAAAGGATGTTGACGGGTTACACAGCTATCAGAGTAATTCAAACACATAAATTTAAAGCACAATTTGCGCAAATCCATGTCCTTTAAGTGAAATGGATGAAAATGAAAATTCACTCTAAAAATGTTTGTTTGTGTACTTAATTAAAGTGTCATAACTCGACATTCTGGTGAAAACATTAGACTTCTTTCTACTGATGCATGCAGGACTTCTCCACTCCTTTAGTCCGTTTAAACCCCACCCCTTTCTTACAATTGACTGCAAGCTCAAGTTCCAGAGGCTCCTCCATCCAATTAACAACTAATGGATAGTCCTCACGTACATTTTTTCTCTTTCAATAATCCGTTTCACTTTCAGTACCAAAGATCTGTCACTATTTAAAGTTACAATGGAACTTTAATAATAACATTTACATTTATGCAGACAATTTTATCCAAAGCGATTGGATTCAACATTGGATTCAAGAAAAACTTTGACATTCTAATCAGTTTTCCCTGGGAATCGAACCCACAACCTTGGCGTTGCAAGCATTATATTCTACTGTTTGAGCTACAGGAAAACGGATACCTCCTCCATGCTCAAAAAGATTTTCTTCACTAGAACTATTCACTTTCTGAATGACCCAGAATTACCTACCTTGTTGAGACACATGCAGATTACGGTAATGTGAAATTTCAATGAATATCACAAATAAGTTTTTATACACTAACCAAAATTCTGATTAATATAGGCAGATGCAAGTGGTCTGATTCAGATTTCTAGAAACTGGAATATTGGATTCAACTAACTACGGAAATCAGGTTCATGTATTTATGGGACACTTACATAATGAAAAAATATTGATAAATATTGAATTATCTTGCACATATATCCACAATCACAAAAATCAGTATGACATATGCGAAGAGACTCTATGTGCAACCAGTGGACACTTTACTATCCCATGAGTCCATGGGTCAAAGAACATCCGGGTCAGAAGACAATTCCAATATGGCGGATGTATTACGCCCGGGAATGTATTTATACTACACACCTGCGTATCTAAAGAACACACTTCATCAGTGCTGAAGAATTCAGTACATACTCTGCGCATTACATACTTTAACACATTCCTGTGATTTGACTGCGGAAGATGGATTTGTTAATGAGGATCCCTTGTGAGAAACCCTGTGAACCCTCTCTCTCCTGTTCTCATGTATGCTCGCCTACGCTTTCCCCCAGTGAGTGAGCCAGACCAATCGTTTATCTCCCACTGTGCAGTGGCAGGACCGCTCCCAGCAGCCTCGGCCAATCAGAGATCAGGGAGCAGCAGGGTATTAAGGAGGATTATTTGGACAGTTCAGGGTTTCCCCAGACTTGGCAATGAAACAATAAGACAAGACTGCCCTCTGTGCCACTCACTAGTATTGCATACTTACTAAAAATGCCAACAGAAACAAATAAATCCAGCAAAGAAGATGGGATTCAAGAAAGAGACATACATGGAAATAACATTACAAACTCTTAAACTAGATTTAAAAACAAGCTTGACTCATTAAACTGGTGCCTGACAACCATAGCAATTTTATAGTGGGCTGTCATTCTCCTCTGTCTCTCCCTCCGTTTCTCTCCCAAAAGAGCCCTCTGCTGTCTCGTGGGACATCTAGCATTGCATAACCACAGCCAAATATGGCAACACTCTAGTATATAAACCTGCCCTGATTCCCTTCTCTAAAAGGCACATCTAGACCCTGAGTACATCTCAAGGCTCATCAGCATCTCTAAAACACTCCAGCCAAGTAAATGTTATTTGCCCTGAGTATAAGTGAGCAATTTCCATCCTCTTTAGATCTGAAGCAGAAAATGTGTCTGTTCATATGCACTGTAGGTTAAAGTTAAGGATCAATTTCATCTTTGTTAAATAAGAGACTGGAGCTGACTGAATGGCTACTTTGCCACAAGAAGACCCAATGGTTTGACCTTTCGCTAAGCTCAGAGTTATACGGCCAAATGATAAATGTTGATCTGTTACTCAAAGAAAGGCCACAGGTGCTCCTAACAGTTTTCCCATGTTACTAACTGCTGTCTCAAACATGAATAACACTTACAACAGGTCATCAATTGACTTCAGAAAGTACGCAGTGATTTTTTTGAAAGAACAGATGGAGGGTGTGAGGTGGGAGGGTTGTAGAGGAGGGAGTCAGCCAAGTCCTCAGGAAAGCAAACCACGATCAGGACACAGACTAATCCAATAATGCCTAGACTACAGCTCTGTGGTTCAACCAAAACTGCAACATTGCTAGCAGATGCATATATCTTTAATTCCAATTCTGAAGTGTAAACCAAGCTAATCTCAAAAACATATATAGTAATACCTTGAGTAATCTGAACGGACTACTCTTTTTGTAACTACAAACAAAAAAAAACACAAACAATTAATGATAATCTATGCTGTATTTTTTCTTACCTTATCCTTGGTCCTGCCTGGTCCATTGGTTCTGTTAGAGATTACTGACAGCTGTTTTTGGACCCACTGTAACTCCCTTTGGGGCTGTTTTAGTATCTCCACCTCACACTGCCTTTCAACCCCCATCATCTCCTACAGGACAGATACACATCAGTTAAACATGCACAGTTATAATACCATCAGTTTAACTAGAGGCTAAAAATAAATAAATAAATACTATTATCCATGAACAGTACTTTTATTGACTTAAATATAATGGATGTACAAGACAAAATAGTATTTATTCAAATAAACAATATGTAAAAAAAAAAAAGAAGAAGAAGAAAAAAGAAAAGAAAATGAAAGGTAAAATTCGGTTATACAGTAATTTGATTTGTGGTCAGGTTAATGGGTGCTAAGTGACAGAACTAGGGCCTAATAGTAAATTCTCTTATTTACGGTAGTAAACTTGGTGGCATTCATGTACATTTAAAAGTGTGCTTTTTTTCTTCTTTATTCCAGCTGTCTTGGACTCTATACTGACACTTAGTGGAATGGATGCATTAAGACTTTAATTAACTGCTGTTGTTTCACACCAAAGCGGCTTATCATTTGACTTAAGATTTTTTTCTAAATCTATTTCAAATTGTATTAGTTGTTTTTGATCTATAATGTTCAAATGTCAAAATAAAAAAAATGTAACAAAATTAAAATTTTGTTTTTATAATAATGAATAAGTAAGAGTAAATTAAAAGAGATAAGACATTAATTAATTTAACATGTAACTACAGCATTCTTTGGGTTCGACATTTCAATAGTAATTTGTTTGGGGTCAGAAAGTTTTTTGTTTTTTGTTGCTTTGAAAGTATTGGCTGCTTATCACTTATCAAAAGTGATAGTACAAAAATGTATAATGTTAAAAAAAAATTCAAATAAATAATGTTGAACTATCAACATACTATGAACATTTCTTTCAAAAAATCCTGAAAAAGATGTATCGTGGTTAATACAAAAATATTAAGAAGCACAATTGTTTTCAAGATTGATAATAGTAATAAAAATGTTTCAACAAATCAGCATATTAAAATCATTTCTGAAGGATCATGCGACACTAAATTCACTAAATTAAGCTTTACCATTACAGAATTTCTTCACAATAGTAATTTTCACTGTATTTTTAACCAAATAATTAAACCTGGCTGAGCATAAAAGACTATCAAATACATAAAGACATCTTACCAACCCCAAACATATCATTTGCAGTTTAAATATGACATAGTATAAAAACAGATGGTGAAACAAAAAGGTAAAACACTCTTAGTCTCCCCTACCCTCACATGCACAAAGCCAAGCATAACTGGCACAAAATGAGCACACATACATATACAAACACGTTTTACATCATGCATACAAACTGCCCCCAGATGTCTGACATCATGCACAGACCGCGGATGCAGTCAAACACACACACACACACACACACACACACACACACACACACACACACACACACACACACACACACACACACCGAGCCATATCACATAAGCATAAACATTAACATATCCCCTGCATGCACAACATAAATAATTCTTATGAATATGATATTTTACAGTTTAATTTCCTATGAAACCAAGAATCCCTAATAATCTAAGCAAACATAATAAATGCAAACCTAAAATCCAAAAGACGATACAAGTACACTAAAAAGCATATCCTAAGATTTAGTGTACTCTACATGACACTACTACAGGTTTAATCTACAAATCAATTAGGTCTTAATCCACACATCCGTACATACCATGGCCCATAATCTATGAATAATCTACACACTGGCAGCCCTGCTCTCTGTGAACTCCAGCAAACCGCTCCATGTCCTGCTCTTAAGCGTGTTTACCCACAGTGCTCTAGTCATACTCTGCTGTGGCTGACTGTGATGTCACAGAGCCAGCGTGCCACAGGCCGCGTGGGATTATTAATGTCTGCACTTCGCCGGAGTTACATAAGACAGGGCGCTGGATTATATTGTTACTGTACAGAAAATGGCCGTGAAGAAAGTGACTTGAGGAGAGATGGGAAAGGAAGAAGCCCTTTCAGGGGGTGTACGTAATCCCCTCTGATAGCATTGCATTTTAAATGTCTCTGACTAAATGATAATGGAGAAAGCAAGCGGCTGAACAGATGTGCGGTGTAGTACTGCTGAGAGGCCACATGGTTTTCCTGGGACAGGGCAGGGGCTATGAATAGAGTCACTCGATAGCAGTCCATTGGAAACTGAGGACGCTGCCTGAGGCGAGAGCTGCAGAACAATACATCCCCAGCGAGCCTACAGAAAAGCCTGCTGGAGTTCTACAAGAAAGGCCATGAAATATGCAGTTCCTTTTGTGTCGTTTTGATGCAATCAAACATAGCCCTACTATGAATTGTGACAATAATTAAACAATTGACAGTAACAAGAGAACAGAGTAATTTTCTTTTCTTGCATCCTTTTCATCCCCAGCACGGTTTCCCCAAATTTTCCTTGCTGTATAATCAAATATGCAATTTTTTTACTGAAAAAAAAAAAACATTTTATTTTAAAACTTTAATGTTTTTCAATTTAGTGGATATATATACATCATAAAATTGGGTTTCAAAAATCAATGACTCTAAGGGCAAAAGATGTATTACTTCAGTCTTCAGTGTCATGTGATCCTTCAGAAATCATTCTAATATTATTATTTGCTGCTTAAGAAACATTTCTGATTCTTCTTATTATTGTTGTTGTGCTGTTTAATGCATCCTAGTAAAGGACACAGTATTGACTCCCAGGTGTTTTGAACTGTATAGTGTATATCTCAAAATATTTAAATTCATTTAATAAACAATTTTCAGATGGCACAAAGTAGCCTAAAGGACCGTTCACACCAAGACTTGAACGAGAACTGCACAAAGAAATCAGTTTTAGAATAAAAACATTGACAGTCAATCAGAAACCGTGTGACAGACAACAAAACTGCAGCACGCGCTTAGAATAAACAGAACGATGTCAATGGCTCGTGTGGATGCCAATATAGTTTATCTTTATTGCTATCGTTCTTGGTGTGAACGGTCCTGACTGATGCGACTGAACAACACATCAATTACAGTCTTTCACAACCATACTATAAAGTCCATGTTATTGGCTGAGAATAAGAAACACAAGTGTACAAAAATAAACAAATAATGATTTTAATACATTTTCTTCATTGTCTGTGTCCTCCCCTGTCTAATTAATAAAATGACCTTTTCTACGTTCAATATTTGAAATGAAAAACCAAGTCAACTAGAGTTTAATGTGTCTATTCTACAATTAATTTTAATAGTTGAATAGTGCACGAGTATGGTCTTGTTCTGAAACTTCAAACTAAATTAAAATGTCAAGCATAACAATTACGGCTACACTCTTAAACATAAAGGTTCCAAAAGGTGGTTTTTAACAGCGATGCCTAGGAAAAACAAACTTTGGTTCCCCAAAGAACTTTTAAGTGAAAGGTTCTTAAAATAACTTTTTTCCCTGTGAAGAATCCTCAAGAACCTTTTTCAACTATAAAGAATAATGCAATGCAAATAAAATAAAGAACCTTTATTTTTAAGAGTGAATGTTATGCAGCATTTGGTAATCAACATGAAATCCTCCTTCATACCTATAATGCACTCACGTTTTCCCAGTTGTCCTTCCCTGTGGTTTCCAGTACAGTTTGCTGCTGCTGCTGCTCAGCCAACCAATGACTCACGCAGAGAACCAGAGAGGAGCACTGACGCTCTCATCACGGTTACAAACACTCACTCCTCGGTCTCCCCTTTCAGCTTCATCTTTTTATTCACTCACCCTAACCAGGTCAGGTGAGATTTTAATTTATTTATTTCTCACCGACTCTCTCATGCGTACACGTGTGTGTGTGTGTATGGATGCTCTCTTATACCTTCTCTGAGGCAGGAACATTTCAGTTACATAATGTCTGTGCTGCTGCCCACTCGCAGCTCAATAGCAGAGATATAATGTCCTAAAAGTGTCATGTCACGAGAGGCATTTATTCAGTTTTCATCGTACTGTGTAAGCGAAGTGTAAGAATCTGATTCCGGCTCAGTCTGATTGACTGTCTAATGTGTGTGAATGTTTGAAGATTTTCACAGCTGCTGTGCGTCCAGGGTAAAATCCCATGAGCATCAATATCTGCACCTGCTTCAGCTTTATCACACACACTGAGGTTCTCATGGTAACAGTGAAGGTGATGTCATTAACTTCTCATTAAAACATTGGTATAGTGATTTCTGGACATTCTGGATAGATGATCGATATCATGCAAAAGAAGATAATGTAAATAAGAAAGTCTTTTTTTTTTTTTTACATTGGTTTAGACTAGAGGAATCAATGATTAACAGCCATTTGAAAATTTGTGGTCTGTAAGATTTTCTAAAGGTGGCTTTTATGTTCATCAAGGCTGCATTTATTTGATTTAAAACATAGTAAAAACTATTATTACGATTTAAAATAACTATTTCGACTTCTATTTTTTACTATCGCAATTTATTCTTGCGATAGTAAAGCTGAATTTTCATCATTACTCCAGTCTTCAGTGTCACATGATACTTCACAAATCATTCTAATAAGCTGATTTGATGCTCAAGAAACAGTCATTATTATCAATATTGAAAACAGCTACATTAAGAATAGAAAGCTCAAAATAAATTATTTTTGTAATCATGTAAATGATAAAAGAGACACTAACAACAGAACGATACAATATAACAGTTGAGCACTGTGAGACACTCATTTATTTGACAATACTTTGCATTTGACTATATGGCATGTAGTCTTTCATATACAGTTATTTTTGAGACAAAAAGGAACAACATTAAGTGATTAAAACATATTTTGTAACATGGCGCACAGATCAGACATCATACTGTGTGGAGCCAACTGTTGCATCGAACATTGTCGTGTAAAAGCTGAAACAAACTATTTTGAACTTGTGATCCTTGAATGTAATACAATTTCATTTTTTATTATTATTATTAAACCATATCGTAAGTGCACTTCATTGGATTGCATTTAACTCCACACTGTCAGTCAGACCTCCCAAGGAACAATTCCCCAAAGTTACTACATATTGTATTATTACAAAACATTACTCAATTGTGCAAGATTTACTGGCCAGCATTTAATAAATAAAAGACAGCAAAATTACTTCTGGTAGTTGTAGTAAAGTGGCAAAGCATAGAAGTCAAAAAGGAATGTCTTTGACCACAATTCATTGCCGTTTTCTACACAATTCACCGGTAATAAAAATCAAGAGCACTTTTGCATGCAGCAGGAGAAAAAACTATTCGTTTTCGCTGTAAACCGTACCAACAATGATGACGAGAAGAATGATGATGCACACGGCTCCAAAAATGGCAACATAGACCCATTTCTATGACAGAGAGATAAAGAACAACAGTATGTTTAAAACTAAATGTACTCATTTTTATTTGCACTATTTTTTTGTCATTTGTTAGAAGCAAACAAACTGGAATTGAATCTTTCTTCAAATCCTTTAAAACAACTCAACTGTCATTACCACATGCAAAGGAGACACAGTGAAAGTAAGCTAGCTGAGATTGTTAGTGGTTTTACCTAGTAAAGCATGCTTAGGGAGCATTAGAGCTGGAGGAGGCAGAGCTAGCAGTGGTTTTACCAGACAGGCCCACAGACAAGCCAATAATTATTGCGATCGCCACAAGCACGAAAAAAACAATAAGAGCAAAAATGATGTATTTCTGTACAAGACAAAAAGAAAGGGTTACAATTATTGCATGTATTTAAGCACTTTAAAACAGAGTATTCTTAAACCTGTACACATTGTGACAGAATAAATGTCTGGAGGAGACGACATGGACAAGATGATTTTAGGTAGTCAAGAGTTGACAGAATTAGCAGAAAATAATGTAGTGTGTGATGGACGACAGACACTTTTAGCGTCCAGTCAAACATTATTGTTTTTGTTTGTTGTGTATCTTCTAGTAACAGTGCGGATGAGTTTCGGTGATCCTCAGATGTTTGGTGTGTGATGCAGTTTTTTTGCCAAAGTTGGCAAATGTGTGATGCCTAGTGTTTAAAAAGCTTTTCAAGTTGTGTTATGTAGTGCAGTGCATTCCAGCCTTTAATCTCAGAGCTCTTCCAGAAATCTGTAATTTAACACTCTATTGCCAACTGAGAAGATAATCAAAAATATCTATATCCTTTCCAGTTTTATAGAGTATAGGCTTTCTTCTCTTACCCTGCGGGCCTGTGTCTGGTACCTGACAGCTTTCGTGGTTTCCACTTTAGCATGGTCGACGTATTCTACTGCATTGTTTACATTCTTTTCAATGTTGTCAATCATCTCACCCTGTACAACATTAACGAGTGAATCAATGAAGGAAGGCACTGCAAGTGCTAATATCAACATTCAAATGAACCAATACGTTAACTCAGTGGTCCCCAACCTTTTTTGTGCCGCGGACCGGTAAACGTTTTGCCGCGTGTGAGCGAGATTGTTGATGGGTTCGCGCAAGATTGTTGAGACACCTCCGCACCACGGCCACAGTGCCACAGCCGCTCACGGACCGGTCCGTGAATTCGCTCTGCGAATTCGCTCCGCGGCCCGGTACCATTTCATTTACGGACCGGTCAGCGAAATCGGCCCCCCTGTCCACTTCGGACCGGGGGTTGGGGACCACTGCGTTAACTAATAAGTGAAGAAACTATAATAAAGATGATTGATTACTGTACACTGTACCTGCATCTCAACAAGCATGGCCATGTCTACAAACATGTCATGAAGCTGTTTAATGCTGGACTCCAGCCGCAAGATGTCTTCATGTCTAGACTCGATCTCATTGAGGGCCTGACGAGTTATCTGAGAGTCAGAGATGATCTGAAAACAAAGATATTTCAACATAAATATTAAGTAGCAAAATGTTTTCAACATGGATAGTAAGAACTGTTTCTTGTGCAGTAAATAATCATATTAGAAATGATCCTTCAGAAATCAGAGGCACTGAAGACTTGAGTAATGATGCTGAAAATTTAGCTGTATCATAACAGGATTATTGTCTAAAATGACATGTATTCAGTTATTTTAAATTGCAATAAAATTTAGCAAATTACTGCTTTTACTGTATTTTTTATTCAATAAATGCCGCCTTGGTTTCTTTCAAAAACAGTTAAAAAAATATACAGTATATATTACTGACACTTTTAAATGGAAGTATAATTGCTTAGAAATTTCTCAGTTTGTACTCTATTTTAGAAATATGGGTGTAAAACTACATGATTAATGTAGGTAATGATGTCCAAACTCATGCCGCAACACACCTGCCTGGAAATGTATAGTATGTGTACTAAGACATTTCTTAGCTGGTTCAGGTGTGTTTAATGTTGGTTGGTGCTATACTTTACAGCAGTGTTTTTCAACCACTGTGCCGCGGTACACTAGTGTCGTGAGAGATCGTCAGGTGTGCCGTCGAAAATTATTCAATTTCAACGAATTGGTCTAAAAACATTTTTTGAAAACTAAAAAAAGACTTTTCTCTTTGTGTTTATTTGATTCACATTGAAGACACTTTGATAAGAATGACTGTATATTGTTAATATAGGTTAATGTTAATATTCATTTTTAATATTTTTGGTTGGTGGTGTACATTGTGATGTTTTTTCAATGAAAAAAAAAAAAAAAAAAAAAGTAGCTTGCCTCAAAAAAGGTTGAAAAACACAGATTTACAGGACAGCGGCCCTGCTTTGAAAAGACCATTCCACAAAATGCAGAGAAACAGCCAGCAGAGGGTGCCAACTCTGCATAATTGTTGAAAAGATTTGTTGCTCATGTTATGTCACAAAATTGGCTCTGGATGAGAGCTGCACCACTTTAATATTCCTTCCTTCACCCTACAGGAAGACTGGAAATAGTAATTTCGAGAAGCAAACTCACATCACAGATGAAAATGGAAGGGCTTCCACTCTCCAGCATCTCTTCCAGTTCCTCATTAGTTGTAATTCTTCCAGCTACAATATTCAGAGAATGTAATAGATCAGAAAAACAACAACACTCTACTCACAAACTGGCCAGTCCTGTTTAGGCCATTATTTGTTTGATAAACGGTTGCCTTTGTGTGAATTTGTGATCATGGGTAAACATGAAATGATGACCAGCATTTGCTAATAGGATAGTTGTTTGGCTTTGTGTCATATGCTTGTACGTGTGTGTGTGGTCATGCTAAGTGTACCTTGGGGATTATATTGACTCAGCTGGGAAAATGAGAAGGAACATTACAATGGCTGAAACTACCAAAGCAAAGGTCGCTGAAAAAAAACATGAACCCTAAGCATTCATACTTACAAACATCTCACTACATAATAATTGTATATAAATTGATGACTTCAAATTGCACAAACAAAACCTTCCATGGACTTTTATTTTCTCCCCAAAATACAAAGTTGAGGTAACTGGGTCTTCATGCAGATACAACAGTCACATGACTGATGTCTCACTATACTACCACATGACATTCTGTTCCTGGCCCACTGTGAACAGGTACAGCAGGATCTCTGGAGTCGTGTTGCCCAGGTAACACTTGCCTAACAGTCTCCGGTGACAAACCGCTCCATTTCATGTGTCGTAAAGCAAAGAATGTACCTCATTGATCCACTCACACACACAGTCTGTTCGGAGGTTTGCACTACATGTCTGACCAAACATTACTCAAAGTATATATCAGGAGCAGCATATTATATGAAAAGAGGGGGGGAAAGACCATAATTGGACCAAATTCTAATACTATCTTGCCTAAATAATATAAAAATAAAGTAATACGTAATGTTATTAAAACATTCAATTATACGGTTTTAAAATATTAATTTTAAGTGAGTGTTGGATCACCAAGGCAATCTAAATATAAAAATATGAGTAGCATGATTAAATATCCAAGTTTAGCTAATATGCATCTACTATCAACAATACCGATTTTTTTTTTAAATCTCAAACTGTAAACAAAGCATCTCAGCAGCTTGCACTATCTCAGAGGGAGTAAGTTGGCTTTTTTTTTTAATGTACAGTATATGGTTAATAGTCTGATTTAGCAATGGTTAATAGTCTGATTTACAGAAATCATATGAACATCTGTGTTTGCAAATGTATGAAGGTACACAGGACACTCACTGATCTCCAGCTGTCTCTGAATCCTGCTTTTGCTCTTCTCTCTGAAGGACACTTGGATTTCATTATATTGTGTCATTACCTCCACAAACTTATGTGACAAGTTAGTGTACTAAAAAAACACACACACACAAAAAACCCACAGTAAATACAATAAATCGATTAGGAATGAAAATATGGCTGTACAGGATAGTAGGATGTTGGAAAATGAGAACTGTCTCACCTGTGTTTTCTGAATGCGTGCGTCCACTGTGGCTTGATTCTCTTGTTCATCTGCAGGTAGATTCTGTTGCATTGCTGAGGAGAAAATAGATTAGATCATTTATTTCCTTTGCCAATTGCATTGGTTATCTCAGCTTCACTATCATCATCAGACAGAAGCAGAACATCCGACTCACATTTGAGGCTGGTCCAGACAAATTTGCCATGTTTCTTAATTTCCACTGTGAGTTCTTCCAGCTCTGCTTTTGTTTCTGATAGCAAAATTATATTTTGGGATAAGAGAAATTAATACTTTTATTCAACAAGGACACATTAAATTGATCAAAAGTGACAGTAAAGCCATTTAAAATGTTACCAAAGATTTCAATTTCAAATAAATGTGATTCTTTTGAACTTTCTTTAAATCAAAGATTCCTGAAAAAACATCACAGTTTACATAAAAATTATAAAGAAGCGCTTTCAAAATTGATAATACATTTTTATTTATTTATGATTTAACGCCATGTCATCATTAATAGCTATTTTCTTGGCAATCAACAGTATATATTTTTTTTGAATTATGATTACAAACACATCTTTACAATTTATGAATTTTGTCTTAAAAGAACAATCAATCAACAATCAATATACTAAAACAGACATGCATACCAATAACAACAACAACCATAATCATAACCATAATCATAACAATTACATAAAATCTTTCAAATTTAATACATGATAAAATTATTAAAATTCTAAAATGACTCCATGAGAAACCTTATTAAAAATGTCAATTAATATATTTTCTGAATAAAAACGTTCTATTCAAATATGTTTTATGCAAGATATTCCTACACAAATCACAAACCATTTTCTCTTTCCCTTTCAATAAATAGGAACGAGTGAGTCTTGAAAATCCAATTCGACATCTTATATACTGTATACAACCTGGTCATATCCATTTTCAAAATAATAGCAATGATTAACGTCTTGACTTAGTGCTGGATTCATCTCATATAGTTTGTTATATATGCATTTGATGATAAGAAATGTTTCTGAAGGATTATGTGACACTGGAGACTGGAGTAACAGAGTAATGTGTTCATAATATTTCACAATACTACTGTTTGTACTGTACTTTAAACAAATACATGTAGAGATTCCTTCTTGATATTTCAGAGCCTGACATTCACATGATATACAACTCACATATAATAGACAATAAAATAAAATGTCGGCTATCAAAGTTAGTGTTTGTTTTTTATCATTTGTTCCAGATAACCGTTTTGGGGAAAATCATGCCCCTCGACAGCACGGTTTACATTATGATGTGTCATACTGTAGAAACACTGTGATGTGTTATTTATGAGAAGAATATAAAATGCAGACAGGTATATGGGTGAAAAGTGACTGAGAAAAATATCACAATCCTCAAACAAACCATTAAATTTTACTATAAACTTGAGGACTCACAGGGCACACAACTCCAAGAGATATAACATTTGCAGAAGAAAAACGGAGCATAGAGTTTGCTGAAGAAACACTCACACCCTTGCAGATATCTTTATGTAAATCTCACATTCCTGCCTACATGGCCTATACATGCCCTGCCAGTAACAGCCAAAACTAACCTCAACTCATTTCAAATTAAGAATGTGATGGGGGAACCATGATTCCTTGCATGCCCGAACTTGACTCCCTATGGTGACTTTTAAAGGGTCTCTTTTTCCCCTATTATTTGAAAGGTTTTCTTTAGATGTGTTCATTGTGAGCAAACACAATATACAATATACACCCCCCCCCCCCAATCACAAAAGAGTCTGTGTATGCATACTGTATATGTGAGTGTGTGTATGCATGTGAGAAGTGTTTCCCTACAAGAGTTCATACAAAGACAACAGCAGTGACACAAAGTCATTGTCATTTATCGGGTAACAGAACAAAGAGGCTGAAAGCGAAACTGCAGTATTGTCTTTAAATGATCCAGACGTGGTTGCTCTGTGAATGAGGCATTATCTATCCATCTATCTATCTATTGATCTCTAAAAATTTGGGCAAATTTACACCTCAAATAGGAAGCAGTTTAAACTAGACTCACATTAACCCATTTTAACCCACTTTTAAAATATTAGAGGCAAGACGAGAGAGAATCAAACGTGACTTGAGAAGAAAAACAAAAGGAGGATGTCCGATGTCATCAGCTGGTCCCCTAGGCATGAGTTTTGTTTTATGTGAAGAAAAACAAAGGAGAAAAAATGATATAAGGATGGTCTTTGTAAATACTCCACTTTTTTGGTATGTTTGTGGCTATAGAATCGCGCAACATCACGTTGTAACATTTACGATTTGGGATCGTGCGGGTACCAATGAGATCGGGAACAGTAAAATAATAATTGAGTCGGTTTGCGAGAAGCTTGATTCAGGCCACAACCCCCACATCGTTGGGGGTTGCAAATCGGGCTTAAACTCTGACTGTGTGTGTCTAACGGAAGTGTGTGGAAAGCCTATGACCTTGAGTAGCTGGTGCAGGTGTGTTTAATTGGGGTTGGTGATTGGACCTATCTGGTCTAGAATGTGTTTACATAGAGAAACAAAAGGAAGAAGTGCAATGGAAAGATAAAAAAGTTGTTCTGTATGTATGGGATGGTCTTACTGGAGTAAACTGGGGTTAGGTGCTTTGATCAAAGGCTCAATGGTGATGGTTTATAATTCACCCCTGGAAGGGTTTGAACCTTCGATGTGCTAACCTGCACCACCTTGTCACTCAAAACTACTTAACATGACCATTCAGAAACTTGTTCTTACTTGTCTCAGTTTTAACATTTTCTCAAATTTCAAAGTCTTTGACTTACTTTCATCAGTGATGGGGGCTGAAAGGATCACACTATGTTTCTTCTTCACCTCATTCACTAGGGAGGAGATCTTATCGATGACACCTCGGACCTCCTGTACCTGAAATAAAGCAAAGCATACACAAACACAAACCTTACCGTTTCTTGATATGAACTACTAGGTATGCATGTTGTTTTTTCTAATTTTTTCAAATTTCTAATTTGTAGATTATAACTAACAGATGTGATAACTAAAATCAGTGTTCAAATTTAAGGTTGTAATTTATTTTCATAGTTCACTTTAGACATTCTACGAAGTAAAATTAGAGCATCAATCGTTGACTTAACTTAGTTAGCGTTAGTATAACTTAACTAGTTAAGTAGATACTAAGCAGAGAGTCTATTAATACTCTAATGACTTGTATTTGACATGTTACGTTACTTGTAGTTAGTAGAATGTCTAAAGTAGACGGTCGAAATGAATTATTACTACAACTATTTTTAATACATTTATTAGTTAATTAAATAATTTATGCATTTAAACGGAGTAGATTTTAGTGGAATTACTGTCAACCAAAACTAATCATAATAAAAGTTGTTGTTAACTAAAAGCAACAATTTACAATAAGGCTCCATCACTTAACTACATGAACTAACAATGAACAAAACATAAATAAATAAAATAAAGTTGTTGGTTGTTTGTTCAATGTATTAATGTTAACAAACAACCTTTGAATGTAATACTGGATGTCATGTTAAAATTAACATTAGATTAATACATGTGAAATTCATTCTAATTAATTTTAACTGACGTGGTTAACTAATGTAAAATAATGAAACCTTATTGTAAAGTGTTACCAAAATAGGCTTAAATAAAATAAAAATATAAAAAATATCACCCTGGTAAGTAGCAACTTATCTGACATAAAATTTGAAGAGTTTAAATATTAAAACTACTAAAACTAAAAGTGAACTTAAAATAACTTAAAGCTAAATAGAAAAGTAAAACAAAAAACGTACTAATAAAAATGACAAAAGCACAATCAAATGACTAAAACATTAACTTAAATTTAAACGACAATTGAAACTATAACAATAAAAGCTCATTTAAAACATTAAACAATACAAAAATAACTGTTGGATTTTACATATCTGACATTTATGGGTGATGAATAATACCATGAAAACAATGACTGGATTATCATAATCGATTCATTTGGCCCAAATTTTAATGCATTTGATTGAGTCTCTATAGACTGTCCATCACTATTAAAGAGGAAGAGCATCTATCATAAAGTCAAAAATAAAAAAGTAACTCTACTTTTCTGAAAAAGTCCTGCATGAAGCCATCTCTCTCCACGGACACAACGACACCCCCATCTTCACTGGCACTTTGCCTGTCCTAAAACAAACCGCAGAGACACAGATGAACATGGAATTAATACATATACGTGGGAAGAAGACACAAACATGGGAAGACGGCACAAACAAACAAACAATGAAAAACGTTACCCTATTTACACGAGTAAATTATGAAAAATGTTGTATTTTTGTAACTAAAATACATTAACCTCCATATATTATTAACCATATCAACAGTTAGATGGTTTAACTGGTTTATTGTCAATGACTTGCCGCGTTTAGATCCGCCAGTCGGTCCCTCATAACAGTCAGTGTCGTTTTTCCTCTGCTGTTTGAACACATCCGCTGCGCGTTAAAGTCCATCGCAAGTCCTGACTACATCACGACAAACTGAAGTATATCGGAGAATATACATGAATTAACTTTTGGAGATAGTGACTTGTCAGTAAACACTAATAAATAAGGCGTTGACGCTCAAAGTTAATCCAGGTATGAAGTGTTGTACGTTTGGTTGGTTGCCATCCTTTAAACTCACGCTCTTCTTCTGTGCGTTTGAGTCAGACTGGGCGCAGCTACACGAAACACTGTGGTAGTAACCATAGAAACGGCAATGCGTTGTGGTTTTCTTATTGGATTTATTTCTTTACTATTTACTGTGTGGTTATATCTAATGTCTATTACGGTTCGCGTTGACATTATTCAGGCGTAAATTTGAGCCCTTATGAGGTAGCGCGTTGTCACGCGGGGTCTGTTACTTTTCTCAGCGCTCGCCAAAAAGAGCCCAATCAAAACCATCTTCATTCACTAATTAATTTAGCCTTCATACGTGGTCACTGAACTTCAAAGGCAAGGGTCTTGTTTTCAATGGGTCTTTGTCAGCATTAAGATAATAAATATCCTCCGATTTCATTGCGACTCAAAACTCTTTTTTTTTGCTTTTCTCACTAGTTAATTCCGTAAACCAGAAAAGGCATTGAAAAGGGACTAAAAGAGAAACCCAAATCTGTGGACGCTTAAACAGCTACAAGAC
Source organism: Rhodeus uyekii (assembly GCA_037043235.1). Classification (NCBI taxonomy): domain Eukaryota; kingdom Metazoa; phylum Chordata; class Actinopteri; order Cypriniformes; family Acheilognathidae; genus Rhodeus; species Rhodeus uyekii. Next base: position 5,454,755 of record JAWRVZ010000019.1, read on the forward strand.
TCAGTTGTTAAAATCTAATTTGCACTTGTGCATATTAGTTTTTAAGAAAAGAACCAAACCATTTGAACTTGAGCTTTATTATTTTCAAATCAGTGTAATGTTGCATTCTTCTACACAACATATTACTTTCCTTCATTGATTTTATTCTGCTTTCGAAACCATTTAATTGTGTGAAACATGAAACCCATACATGCAGAACATGAACACATTCAGAACTTACACATAATAACTTCATTTATATCATAAACTAGAAACTAAATGTTTAATTCAATAACAATCAGAGCCTCTAAACAATCCAAGAAATCAGCAAATTAAACCATCCCTTTACATAAAATAAAACGGGGACTTTATTTTCACAAGACATTCGAAGAATTGAAATAGAACCAAAAGCATTTCTCCTCACAAACGCAAACTTTTTTTGTACCCAATTCTTTCAATACACTAAATGTAGGTATATAAACAAATGTTCTCCAGACAGTACACTTTTTCACTCAACTTGAAAAAGAAACATAAAAATAGCTAATTTATTATTATCACTCAAGCAATGTTACAGGTAGTACAAGAAGTCATCCAGGTTCAAATTGGGCTCCTTGTGAATGCTCTGACCAACCAGGAAGGCCAGTTTGTGAGCATACTGACACGGTGCAGGCACTCGGACAATCCCCTGAAGAGAAAGGAGACAGCCATGAAGAATAAATGAGACGACACATGATGTTGTAGTAGCGTGATACTGATCTACATCGGTTGTTACCTGCCAGTTGTAGTACATGTGGCAGAGTTTGTAGGTGAGTCTCTGCATGTGATCTGGTTTGAGGCCACTGTTGTCAAACACCACATTGTAGTGTGTAGGAGAGACACAACCAAAGCGCACAGCCTGACTGACTATAAAGAAATCGTACCTGAAAGCAGATGCAGCATTAAGATAAACATTTTGCATAATTTTACTAAACACAAAATGGCTAATATTAGGGTACTGGTCAATTTTTTTGTAAGTCTTTCTTTTCTGTGAGCGGCAGCCATTAAGTTATAAGCTTACGTTACTTTAAAAGCAGATATACAGTGGAGTTAGGTTATGTCGACGGCCTCGGGGGTTGCAAAAAAGCATCGAGATAACCGTTTAGCAAGATAACCAACAGCCAATATGGTGATTTATTGGATGAAGCAATCAACATGCTACAAAAATTTACATACACTGTATATGTTTGCTAACAAAAAAAGGCTTATGTGCACCAACTAACAGCAGAGATTTACCAGTTTACAATAAAAACACCTTCGATTCTCCATACAAACCTTTAATTATATTCTCCAACATTGCAAACACAATTTGACTCACAGCATAAACAGTCATGACATATTCATGAGGTCATCATACTGTACTATGCATACTTTCTTGTGTTCTGCCCGTCTAATGTGCTTTCTCAACAAATTCGTCTTTTAATAACCTTCAATCCACAGCGGCACTGAGCAGAGCTCACATCAGAACCAGAAACAGGGATGTGTTTGTGTGTGCGCGCGTTGTTTGGCTGTACTAGATTGCATACTTTCAACAAGTATGCCCGCATGTTATCACTAATAAACGGCTTTAACCAGCCTTGGAATTCAGAGTTTGATTCCCACTCCTTCCTGTATTTTTGGGTGTACAGTTTTGACTGAGACATGATATGCAAGCCAGCTAGATAGCTTTTGTCACAGACAGGCGCACACACACAGTGGACGAGAGTACGTGACTGAGGCTGTATGAGTCAAACAAATGCAGCGATTTATATTTGTGTAGTGATTTAATTATTTTTTATACAAAAAAAACATTTGACATCCCGTACTGCCATTGCGTAATCAATTGCGGCTTCCCGGACATGCGCGATTCATTTGCACGTGGAGGAGTGAACATCTCCTGCTCTCCCTGCATCTGCTCGAGGACCGGGCCGCCTGTGAGTGCTTTGGGATGGGGATGTGGCAGCACTCGCTGCTCCTTGAGAAGAGCAAGAACGATATGTGCTTTCACTTCAGAGAGTCTCCAAAAGTTTCCAATAACTCCAGATAAAGTCGTTAGATTTGTCGCTAGTCGCTTTTTTGAAAATTTGTGCTAGAGTGGTCTGAAAACTAGCTAAACATAGCGACAAAGGCGCCAAGTTGGCAACACTGACTGCGATCCACGTGCAACGCAAACTCAGCGCAGGAGCAGTGAACTCTGTCACGAGATAACCATGTGAAGTGGCGTATATGTCCCCTGTTTTTGCTCGAGATACTAGGATTCGGCAACATAACAGAATCGACATAACCCACAAGTAAATAAGACAAATAGGGAGTTTGGCGGTTCCACTTCAAAAACGTCGACAATAGTATTGGCGAGTTAACCGTGACTCGAGATAAGTGAACTCCACTGTATTTCATTATGTAACCAAAATACCAATAACAAAACAATGGTTAATGCATACAAGCTCAAAATACATTGGGTTGATATGTTGATTTGTTTGCTTTACTGCATCTAGCTGCTCCAAAAGATGTTGATAAAACATGCTATTACAACCATCTATACCATATTCCAATGTAAACACCATCATAGTTCATCAAAAGTAATAAGCGATAATTTGGCTTAGTACTCAATGATTGCAAACTGCTCTTAGATCATAATTATATTTGCCAGTATTATGATTCCTGTTTCCCCATCCCAATTCAAGACTCTTAAAATGATATTCATTAATTTAATGAATACAACTAAAGTTATGTTCTAATGACTGAAAGTTGCTGTTATTTTCTGTTTTTACAAAGCACTTGCTGTAATAATAGCCTATTACTAGTGTTATTTACTTTTCTTAGCAAATATAATTAAATATTTTAATAAATAATTTGTTATAATTATATAAGTAAACAGGATAGGTTTAAGATAAGTTTGTAAAATATTTGCCTTCATGCATATTTTTGGCAAAGATATTCAAGTTATTGGTTTTACATCTAAACCATAGTAATCACTTGAAGTGTGGTGCACTTGGAAATTTAACCAGACGGTTAACAAAGAGAACGTTAATTGAATCATAATACAATTCTGTTTTTAAGTTGACTACGGTAGTTTAAAAAAAAACGTCCAATCTTTCTGAAGAAAATCAAGATTATTTAAGATTATTATTATTTTGATTTCTTTTCTCTCTCGCGTTTGTTGATGTTTAATATGTAATTATTTGGGGTTTTTGTGTATATACTGTTGTGTATGCATGTATATATGTGTATACATATGTGTTTATGTGGATGTGTGCACGGTTTGACTATGTCTCTTTGCCTCTGCCTCTCAGTTTTTGGCTGTTTCTATTTTTGTTTTGTTGTCCATTTTGCTTTTTATTTCTTATTTTAGTTTTTCTCTTGTGCTTTGTGTACGGTTTTCTTTCAACCTGTTGTTCAGCACTTTGGTTGGCCTTTGGCCATTTTTAAATGTGCTTTATAAATAAACTGAACTTGAACTTGATTATATTTTTTGCTAGATAGCCCAGCCCTATTGGCAGCACACATGTGAGTTTCTCAAAAAACTGTATTTTTCATGGTACCATATTGAAGTTAGAACAGCAGACTCCATACGCACCACTCAGGACGAGTGACCTCATTATCGATGACTGTTCCAGGAGGAGGGTTGGCAATTTTGCCATCGATACGGGCGAAGAATCTGGAGCTGATGCGTTTTTTCACCACCACAACCGACAGCTTGGGCCTGTCAGCAAAACATAAAAGTGAATACAACCAAGGGAATTCAACCCCCCCCAGACACATTGTGTGAATGTGTCTGCGTGAATCGTGGCATACTCATAATCTTGTCCCATGGTCTTTATGGACTGCATGATCTGAGGAACTTCGTAGTCCACCACGCTCTGCAGCATGCCGTCTCCAACTCCATCTCGGTACACGATGATGCGTGAGGGCAGGGAATTGTTGTACTTCAGATACGCCTTCAGAGCAGCTAAAGAGACATTGCTTCAGAATAGAGAACTGCAGCGACGCTGTATTTTGAAGGTCAACTAGCAAGTTTGAATCACCCTAGCTCCCTTACATCCCTTACATTACATCAGTAATACCTCACTGAATTATTATCTTTAGATTGTGTTAAATACAAACCTTATTTCAGGCATTTAACACAAAATCCACAGGTCTCATTTAAAGTTAAACCGATTTGGAAAGACAAAGTGAGATAATTTTTTAAGAAAAGGCTAAGCGCTCAGCAAGGTGAAAGTAATAACCAAAATAATTTTGCAACATTTCACACCTTGCAATGACCCTTTCAGTGCATCGATGATCTCCTGACCACGGTTTTGCAAGACACACTTGGAAAACCACCTGAAAAGATAATAAAAAAAAGAGACAACTACAGTACAACCACATCATTTGAGTCTGAAATATATTAACTGTAGTATTATTCATGTAATCTTGCCGACTACCTACTCCACCAGCAAACAAAAAGCAAGGTTCCCTTCTAACTCTACATCCAACTTTCATCTACAGTACTTAAAATGTTTAGCAGTTTCTTAAAAAACATTCACAGTAAGACTTCCTCTTTGTTTTATCGCCTAACCAGTCCAACAATGTTGATCACAGAATTGTAAGCTTATATTTGTTTAAACCGTGCCATCTTCAAATGATTATATTACCTGGACATGCCCTGGTTCAGACTGGCCACCAGTGCTCCGATGGACCTCTTCCCAGCAGCTGTGTCATGATAACAGTCTATACCTACAATCATCAATTGTCTGAGCTGAAAGACAAAGACTCAATTTGAAAACCTGACACTCGGCACAAGTCAACAGAACCGCAGCCATTTGAGAGGTCTTACTGGGATTTCTACACTCCACAGCTCTCCTCCCATTTTGCAGTTCATCTGCAAAGCAATCTTGGTGGCCACAGTCATAAGCGCTTGAGGTTTGCTGATGGTGCGAGACAGCACGCACTGGCTGGGGGTGGGGCAGTCCACACACAGGTACTTTTTCACACAGTCGTACTTGTCCTTTCGATTTGTAGGCAGGATCACCACCACCTATGGAAATCACAGAAGCAGTTTGAAACAAAAGCTCTGGTTATTCAATGAATGTGGGCATGAATGTGGTTGCTGGTCTCACCATCTGTGTTTCACGCGTTACGTTCTGTTGCAGGGCTCTTAGGAGGGATTCCTGACGATCTTCGTACTCAATCCTGTTTTGGCAGAAAATGCTTATTAACATGAAAATAGAATAGAAAGTTTTTGACATTCAAAGTTTCACGCAACTCACATCATGGCCCTCTGCATTCGGATTCCCATGGGTCCAGCCACTCTGTTGAGAGTCTGATGAAGAGATTGGGCAACGTCTCCATTCCGGCGTGTGAAGAACATCAGCCAGTTGTCCAGATTCATACAGCTTATCAGAGGGAGGCCTCTCATCTCTTTAGACCAGTCAGCTGCCCATGGGTTATACTCATACTAAAAGATGAAAACAAGATTTAACAAAACCCTCAATGAAACAGTTTCGTAATGAATACCTTTTAGGATGTGAAGCTGTCGGTCTTACCGCTCTGCTTCCCTGTATGATCCTCTCAGAGGGCAGAACTCTTCCATTCAGACTCAACAGGCGGTTCTCAAAGCTCAGACCCCAAGTTGTAAGTTCATTCTGCACGTCTGCGTTTCTAGTGTATGTGAAAGCAGATGAGATATACAAATACCCATAATTAAGAAGCAAATCACATAAACAGCGCTGATGTAGAACATGTACTTGTTGATGTTGGAGATTAAGCGGTTAATTCTGCTCTCTCTCTGTTCAGGACTCAGCCTTGTGTGTGTGGCAAGATCCTTCATGATGTTGAAATCAGCACGCATCTTGTCTGTCAAACCTTCAAGGCAAACAAAAAAACATTCAGATCAGGAAGTTGTTCACACTTGCAAACAAAACAAAAAACATTCAGATCAGGAAGTTGTTCACACTTGCAAACAAAACAAATGTGTTCTATTATGTCTTATTAGTTTTGAGGTCATCTATATCAGTGGTCCCCAACCTTTTTTGTGCCGCGGACCGGTAAACGTGTGATAATTTTGCCGCGGACCGGTGCCCGGGGGGGGGGGGGGGGGGGGGGGGGGTGAGATGCGAGTGAGACCGATGATGGGTCCGCGCGAGATTGTTGACCGGGGTGGGTGGGGAACGGAGACTTTTCAAACGTCTCCATAGTCACATCGCCACAGCCGCTTCCGCAAATGCGCTCCGCGGCCCGGTACCATTTAATCGACGGACCGGTCCGCGAAATCGCTCCGCGGCACTTCGGACCGGGGGTTGGGGACCACTGATCTATATGCTAATGTCCATATCTCAACTTTCAGTTTATATGAAGATTTTATATACAAAAATGTCCTCTTCACCTTAATATATATACACCACTCAAGTTGGTACTGAAATTTGATATGGAACAAATCTTTAAAAACATTATAGTAATCGTATGTTCTATACCGTATGGATGGATGTATTATGAACGATATCTGGATGTACTGCATTAGCTATGTTTTCACTGTCGCACTTATAGGGTCGCAATGCTTCACTGTCTTTCACAAATCCTCTCTTGTCGTCTCATGGGAAAGTAAAGAATCAAGTGAGCTCTTCAGAATCTCGGCAGACGTAGTAGGTCATCAGGGGCTTTTTGCTTACTGTTGTATGAATACTTGGAAGTTTAGACATACTCATTTTACATACTGATGTTTACCTACTACATAATAGACTAGTAGTAGGCATATTCAAATTAATGGAAGGTTTTGTCAGTGTCTTCAACTGCACTAAACTACAAGATTCTGGTTTATTATAGCTAGATACATGACATTTTAAAGGGTCTTCAAAAGACCTACCAGTGAGGAAGCAGAACTCTGGAACAAGCATGGCAGGTCCTGGTGGAGGCCGTCCTGCAGGGCCAAGTCTCTTCACATGACTAACCAGAAGGGCCTGGTTGCAATCTGTTATGTCCAGACCATATTGCTGGAGAGGAGGAGAATGACTTGAGTATTAGCATATAATTCTGCAACTGGTGTCAAAATAATTTCCTATATTATTAATCTACCGTTTTGAAGTAGTTCTGAAACGAGATCTCTGTATCACCCTTCTTGAATGTGTTGGTAGGGGTATGATCCCAGGCAATGTCATCAATCCTGTATGTCTTGTTATTGTACCTATAAATCATTTATAAAATACCATTAGTTTGTACACTTAAACATTGAACCACTTTTACAAAATATTTAAATACTTTTATATTATTAAACCCATCCAAGAAAGATTCAAGTAACCATTCAAAAGCTTGGGGTCTGCATGAATTGAATAAAAAAAGGAAGTTTTATTCAGAAACGACATATTAAACTGATGAAAAATTAGAATCAAAGACATTTTACATTGTTACTAAAGATTTCTATTTTAAATAAAAGCTGTTCCTCTTAACTTTATATTCAAAGAATCCTAAAAGAAAAAGTCAATTGCTTAACCGTTTTCGACATTGATTATATGAAATATTTCTTGAGAACAAAATCAGCATATTAGAATGATTTCTGAATGATGATTCAAAATGATTCAAAAGTGAATAATTCAAAGGTGACACTGAAGACTGGATTATGCTAAAGATTCAGCTTTATGGTCAAGAGCACAACTTGTATTAAAATATAAAAACATTTTTAATGGTATTTCAAGAAATTACTTTTATTGTATTTAAAAAAAAAAATCTAATTTACATTTGATTTACATTTCCATAACTCCTGCATTGTGCATTTATCCAAAAGCGACTTACATTTCAAGGTACACAAAGACATTCTAATCTGTTCTTGCTTTCCCTTGGAATTGAACCCATGATGTTGGCTTTGCAAGCGGCCCACTAATATTTGAAGGTAAGATTCTTTTGACCATATATGTAAATGTGTGCTCATTTTACTTAGTCAGAATGATCAGGCCCACGAGCTCCTTCGTGCAGGCTTCTGCGAAGCGCTGATCTCCACACTGCTGCCTCAGATTGTACATGAAATCAAGGACCGTCTCACTGCGCAGAACTTTATGGCTTACATCACTGCACAGCATGATGCTTGACTCATACTGAAGGATGGTGGTCACAAAGCCAGGCCAAATTGTCAACCTGAAAAAAGATAGGGCACATTGCTCCAAAAGGTTTCCAGCAGCAAGTATGTGTGCACAGACACGCAACATATGTCTTTCAAAACCTATGCTGGGGAATGTTGAATGGGTCATCAGGATTGTAGTAATGGCGTCCAATCTGCTGCATGTTTAGTATCCTCAGGATTCTGCGACAAAAAATAAACAGGGCTAGAAGTTAAACGCCTTATGATTTCCATCCGTATTTCAACAGAGTGCATTCTGAGATTACCTCCTGAAGAGGATGTTGTAAAACTGCAAGCATACAGGAGAGGATGGCGGGAGTTCATTGGTCAGTGTGACGGTTATCTCAACCTTCTCTCCATTTCTGGTCTCACTGCACAGGATCGTCTCCTACAGGTAAATCAACATATCATTGACCAAATCAAATCCATACTCCAAAGCAATTCAAATCATGATGAAATCAAAATGAAATTGTGAGCACGTTGAGGATGTAAAAACGTACATTATTGTGCAGTTTGTTTGGGAGGAAGAGAATTGCTCCGTCAAAGGTATGTGCTTTGCCCAGAGTTTCCTCGTGTTGGAAAAGCAAAGCCGAGCGCAAGCGTCGGGACTCCATAGGTGGCTTGTAGTCCACATGGTACTGATACAGAGCCCACAGAGGCCTTGAAAGCAGGCGCATGTAATTGGCCCTCAGCTCAATGGCAGTGCCTGAAACTCCTATGGTCACAGGAAGAGTTTGAAATCTAGCATCACAACTGTGTACATCAGGTACAAGGATGTGGGACATAATACCTTTCAGTGGTTAAAGTCAAGTCAGATGTTTTTATTGCTTTTGAAAGAGTTCTCTTATGCTCAAGGCTGCATTTATTGATTAAAATAAAATTGTATTATGTAATCTTGTCTTCAGCATCAAATGTTCCTGCAGAAATCATTCTAATAAGCTGATGGTTTTACTGCTAGATACATTTGTGGAAACCTGATTTAAGTTTTTTTTTATATAAATATATAGAAAGTTTAAAAGAGCATTAATTTGAAATAGAAATTAGAGTAATAAATGTAATTTAACTGAAATATTCAAACTAATTTACAATCAAACATAAATTATAAATCAGAATCAAACCAGTGCAGTGCAGATACCCAACCCTGACATTTGTAAAAGAGCAAAAATCAAGTCATGTTCACTAACATTTATGTGTTACCTGTTTTGGACTCTTTCACATGATCCATGAGCTGACGAGTGTGAACGCCAGAATCATGGAAATCCCGCCTGCGCCCACCCCTCTCCCCTAGTTTGACCTGCTGAAAGCCTGCAGAAATCTGGAGCATTGCTACAATGAGGAAAGAAATATGCAAAAACAGGGATTTGTACATTTTACAGCTTTATAGCGTAGTAGTTTGTATTTCCACGTGTTGCTCTAATGCACTTACTTTCTTCAGACATCACTCCAGGTGCAAGTTTCTGTCTCCCCCTGCCCACCAGCTGTCCTTCAGCTGGAGCGGGGGCAACAGGCCTCACAGACTCTTGTGGTTGCTGCAGACAAATTGGAATACTAATAAGTTTATTTCAATAAAGATTTACCATATTCAACTAATTATAAGTAAACTCACCGCGCCAGGAGCAGCAGGCTCCTGACCACGACCTCTGGCTCTAGCTCTCGCTCTAGCTCGTCCGGTCATTTTGGTGCTTCTTCACAATACTGACTTTTCCCACTTCAAAGTGCTGTACACAAGTTAAGTTGAAGTCACCATTAGGATTTTTGCAGCCGATACAGACCATCAACTTTTTGTCATTGATACTGAGCCTTCAAGCTTTATATAAGTGACATGCAAGTTCTCTGTTGACTTTTATTTACTGTAATGTTGTTTTAATTGAGAATCAAATAAATGAGCCCAAAAAATATAATTTTAACTGGCCTTGAAAAACAGAGTTTGCACAAAACGCTATCCATTTAAGGATACTCTGGCTTATGACAGAGCATACAAGACTTTAAAACGGAATATAATTGCAGGCTTGTTATGCCAAGAGGCGGGAGCAAAGGACTGTCTTTATGAGCGAGTCGTCATTAAGCCGTGCGTTAAACAAATACATGTAAAAATCCTGATTCATTCATGAATGAAACAAGGGGTTGATATTAATGTAACGTTGATAGCCAATTTCAAAGAGCAATGCTGAAGCTGATGTTTCTCTTTTTAAAGAAAAATGACTCCAGTCATGGGAAATCCCCTTAAACATTGAAAAGATACTATGACAAAGATATCACTTTTTTTCTAACAACGCATGGCAAACTGATTTTTTTCATGAGTACATGTCAAGCTTTATGTGTGTGTTCGACTGCAGAATAGGCTTTTTGTTATATTTGTCTATATTTTAGGGCTGCCCATATAAAAATGATCAAAATATTGCTATTTGCGTATTGCAATGGCTTTCAAAAATCAGACTGACTTTAACAAGTTATTTCAAAAAGTTTAGTCAACATTTTAGGTTGACCCACATAGCAGAGAATAGACTGGGCTAGAGCTACAGCTAACTACTCTTTTTTTAATTAGTCAGCTAATCTTACGATTATTTTTTCACTTTAATGTGTTTTTCTTTTCTGACTAGCTGATTAATCCTTTGGTGGGTGTGTGAGTTCATGCACTTGTTGTGAAGTCTTGTTTGTTACACTGCTAAATCTTTCCAATAAACAAGTACAACTTCTTTAATTTGTATTTTAAACTTATTACAGAAATTTTAATTAAAACAGTCATTGTTTGCATGTTAGGGCTCAATGTTAACAAATACTGTACAACGAGAAGAAATAAATACGAAGAGAGAAAAATTATGAGGAAAAGACTGAAAAGAGCTTTTTCCATTGATATCCTTCGTATACCATGTCTCATAAAAATTAGTTATGTTGTTCTCCAGACATAAGGGATTGTTACAGCTCATCCAGTCAAACTGATGGAGAGGGACTTGGATCTTAACCTTATGATCTGACATTATTTTTGTGGAGCTTGTCTAAACTGGAAGACCTCCGATTATTGCAAAAGCAGTAAATAAAAAGTTGGATACTTGCAAAGAGTAATCTCTAAAGTAAAGCTAACTGACACTTACAGGCCTCATTAGTGGCTAATATATATAAATCTCAAATCTTGTGATATGAACATAAACGTGATTTATCCGCGATCTCACGTGCGCGACGGCCACGTGACATTCAAACGGTTTAATAACTTATTATAGGCATAAAAAATACTACTACAACTAAATATTACTACGACATAACTCAACATAAATAGCACACACGGTTACTTTAATTTGTGCAAGAAACGCTTAACCATATTACTTTAATAAATGTTTTAGTTAGTGCATTGAACGCGTTTGGGCGGGCGAGGCCTGGTGGGTTTTTTAAGTCCTATTTACTGAAAAAATATCAACTTGAATGCTTCGAAATAAATATACATAATATATGTCCTAAACACTTGAGGAAAGTGCTGTCATTGGGTATATAATTAAGTACTGACTCAATTACCCAAAAACTGACAAACTGAAAAACTAAATTTGATGGTAAATTTAATTTTACACGATATACCCATTGTTTATAACACTAACAACTACCAGGAATAAAAACGTGTATAATTATAATATATCTTATATATGTTTAAGGTCAATAGAACTTAGACATTTGTCGACAGACTCTCACCTTTCATTGAGCAGCGCCAAATGACTTTCAATTAGGTCCAGCCGGCTCGTTAAACTGATTTCACCTGTATCCCTCCGCTGTTTCATAGAGTCATCATCTGAATTACTTCATATCTTTCACAATTATTGGTGATTTATAATATTTTCAAGCCTTAATTAATTATTGAGGATAGAAAAGCTAGTTAAAAATGGAATGGGAAAGGTTGTTGGGGAAGACTATTTTATTTGTAAGGATACAAAACTGCCTGTTACGGGGGTCACCTGGTCCTGTTAACGTGATAGGCGCACAGATATCATAACATTCACCGCCAGATGGCGGTCAAACACACAAAACAAGTGATTGTTCCAGTCAACACAGACTGAAAGGCGCATGTCAACCATTAAACGTCTCACAATTATAGTTGAAGAAAAACATGCTTTGCAAAAGTTAAATAAACGTAATAATGTCTTTCAATACCAGTTTCAGTAATGAAGGTAATGAAGGAACCCAGGTTCCTTATTAAACATAAAAAAAAATATGATTTACTTGGAGTTCATTTATTGTATCATAATGAATTGACCAATCCGCAGATCTAACTGGTACCGATTTAAGCAGTTACAGAAAGTCTCTTGAGAAAGCAAATGATACCAAAGACTTATTTTTACGCACTGAACTAACAATTTGAAATACCGCTTTAATATATAATTTATTTCTGTGAACTAAGAGAGGCTTAACAGATGCCATACTGCATGTTGCATGTTCTTTTAGTTTTTATACTCGCTGTCCCTCATCAATCCTGCAAGTTAGATATGGTAAGCAAGGAAGATATAAGCTGATTTTGTGCTCCTGTGGTGCAAAAATGTCTGTATATATCATCCATCATTTGTTTTGATTTAAACTAGATCAGAAAAAGATCTGGGATGTACAAAATAGTCTTTGACACAAATACTGAATGTTTTTTTCTTCTTCTAATTTCTGCCATATCTTCAAAAAACATTCTCAGCATGTATCATGAAAGATCTGTCATTTATCAGGCGATTAATCTTGTTTTTGCTGCTGTATTTGCTTGATGCTGCTTTGTGAGATTTAAGACAAATAAATAAATAAATAAATGTAGGCGACATAACTGCACATTTTGCCTTGAATAATGTTTTTGGATACTAATATATGTTCTATCATTTAAACTGCATTTAATATCTTCTCTCCTTAGATTTTTTCTACTCTTTTTAAATTTTTAGAGTAAGAGTATATCCTAGTCAACAATTTGGTTTTGTGACCAGAAAGTTTTGAGAATTGTTTTATTGTGAGCACTTTTTGTGTACTGTTGTAAGTCGCTTAGGAAAAAAGCGTCTGCTAAATTAATAAATGTGAATGTAAAATGTGAACTTTAGTTTATGGTTAAAAATAGAATTCAAAAAGAATGTTCCCAAGAACGTTAGGAATTGGTTCCTAAAAAAAACCCCAATCTAATTTGGAACATTATTGTGCTTGCTAGATTGTTATACAGAACATGTCTTAACAAACCAACAAATTCTACTTGCTAATTAAAGGGTATTTTAATTAAATGTCACTACCTGTCAAGTGCATTTTCATGTTTTAGTGATTCTTTACTGGATCATAACCACTGCTTTCTGTGTCGTGTCCATCTGTAGCCTTCCACTTACCAGATTGAGCTGTTCTCTTTTTTGCCTCTCTCAGACTTTGATGAAAGATTAATGATTCAAATGTTGAGGATTCTGCAGGCCTCTCACTCTCTCTCTCTCTCTCTCTCTCTCGCGTGTGCACTCTACTATTTCCAGAGAAGTCTCACACCCTCCTCTATCACTTTCGCACCCTCATCTTTTTGACTGGGAACTTGACAACTTGAAGGGCATTTTGGAGGCAGATCTATGGTTGGCTTTCATGTCAAGATCTACAAATGATTAGCAATTCAGTCCAGTGGGATTCAGTTAGATAGCTAAATCTCCCATCACTATTTACCTACAACAACAAGAGACAGTATAGATTAATGTCCTGTAAACACACAAACTCACATTTTAACTCTATCTGGTGACATGACACAAAAAGGTGGTAACACAAGTTGTATGGACCATTTTTAAGCAAATAGATATGTCAAAAAGGACAGCTTCAGTCACTTGTAATGATTTTTGTTTTGTTTGATTGGAGAGAGAAGACCGCTGACCGATGTTTCTTGGCTTCAAGTAGCTTTTTATCCTGCCTCAAAAATGAAAGTATCCTGAAGTTGAATGCATGTATAACCTGGAACAGCTGAAGAAGAAGAGGCATTAAAAGCACAGCAAAGGTACATTACATAGAAATCTATATTCTAATTAGACATAGAAGTGTGTAAAATGGGTCACTATATTTTGATTTGAAAACCTAGCAGACATAGTGCCCAATATGTCACTTAGTCTACCCTAAAATGTTCAAAACAAAAAGGCAAGAATATAAAAAGGAGTGAAAATTAAAGCGCTAAGAAGAAAAGCACAGAGGAGAGTGTGTGAGAATTGGTACGCGTAGAGTAAAGGTGCCCCCTGCCTGGTGGGATGATGAATGCCCCCCAGGCCCCAAACAGTCCAAGAATGAGATAGAGAAAGGTACAGGAATGTCGAATTGAAGTTGTCCAACCAAAGAGCAAATTAAGCCAGGTGATTTATCTAAAGCTATGACTAAGTCATTTATGGAAATTAGCAGTCAGAAACACTGTTGCAGAAATCAGATATTCACATTTGAATCAATCCAATCGAATCAGACCTTCTTCAGCAACTCAGTATTAATAAATTATTGGGAGATGAGAGGGTTTGTGGCTTTCACCATTGGAAAAAGTGTAACAGCTTACTTGGATCTCATGAAGCAGTTAAATATAATGCCAATAGACAGCCAATCATATAATGACAGTGATGTCATTGGCCAGCATTTTATGACAGTCAGTTACAGTTTACGTTACACACCGTTTCTTGTGGATTAGCGTGTTCGTCTTGTGAATAATGTTCTATATTTAGTCTTATTTCATACAGTAGGATGTGCTGAGCAGAAAAAGGAGATTAGATTTGATTAAAAACAGCTTTATTGAGCATTCATAGCAGTGATACTAGAAAATGTAATTGTAAATTAATTGTTGAAAACTGGAAGCCACAGAAAGAACATATTTAGTTAAAATCTTTACATTTTGTTTACCTTCATTCATTTAAAAGCATTATATCATTAACGAGCATACACAACAGTCATAAATCATTAAAATTCAAGTCTATTCAAGTTAAATTTGTTGAAACCCTGTGTGTGGGTGTATGAGTTCATTCACTTGTTGTGAAGTCTTGTTTGTGTTGCACTGCTAATTCCGAGTGCTTTATCCTGGTTCCTGTGTTATGGTTTGCCTTTTTCTGTTTGCTTGTGCCTTGGACTTTTATTATAATCTGGATGGTTTGCTCTTTAGACCTTATGCCTGTTTTATGGATTACACTCAAAGCTTGCATTTGGATCTTGAAGCAGTACACGTAACACCTCTGCATGCCACCAAAGTTGCAGTGTTATCATTAGCTCTTGCATTGTTTTTGGGCTAAAGGTTGCAGGCTTGCCTTTCAGTGAACTATATTAGTAAACCAATGTGATTGGGAGGTATATGAGGTGATTTCAGACACTGCGTTAGTTTTCTTTGTCACCATTTCCAGTTCCAGTCACTCATTCGTTGTTATGGTTTCTGATTAATTACACACCTGTTATCTGTTCCATTGATTACAATCGTTAGTGAATTTAAGCCCTTATCCATCAAAATTCTGTCATCCTTTCTCCCTTCTTAATCCATATTAAGTGGAGTGTGATCAAATGCTCTATTTCTCAAATAAGTAAAATCTCTGAAAATGAGGGGAAAATCCATGGAAAAAGGGTAGAGTTTGCAAGATAAGCCAAATGCTTGTTGCCTTTAATCTATAAAAAATACTAAATTACTGCATTATCTTCATGCTGAACAGCAATGACCAACATGAAGGGGATTCTTTGAACTAATAAGTGGAAACAAATGGCCTTTGAGATAAAAATCCTCCAAGAAGCTGATGACTACAATGGACACTCTTAAGACTGCATGTCCAAGTTCAGTTATAGTAATTCGCCATTCTTTCCATTGCTTTGATGGATGTTAGCATGACCCTAAAATCAAATATTCGACTGAAAATTCCTTGTAATGACACAGTATTGTAAAACGCTGGATATAAAGAATCACATTGCTTTCAATAAATCACAATAAATCTACTGTATGCACACTATAGAAGAAACAAAATCATGCATACATTTAAAAATTAGCAACATGAGATATAACAAAAATATATTTATGACACATAGTATGGTGTGTAAAACTTTGTCATATTAAATTCTCATTTAAAAAAGAGAACTAATCCAATTTTGCCTGCTTTTGAATACTTTGAATACTGATATTAAAAGTGCTCTCAGTAGTTTAAAGTTAGTCTTAAAGTGTGATCATTTGTTTGGTGAATTTTTGTTTGTGAAATCTATTTATTTCAATAGGATTTTGCAACGGGTTCAAGTTGGTCATGTGGATTCGCCATGTTGACAGAAACAGAAAGCTGCTTGATTTGAAAGTGACTTTGTAGACAATGGTCCTGAAAAAATTCACAGGATTGTTGGTATAATGACAACTTCTTTAGCAGCAGGCATGTCACCAAAAAAAAGACATCAATGTCTTTGTAGAAATACTCTATTTGAAGTCAGAATGAATGAATGAATTTCACAAAAGGAAATTGGTCACCAATTCAGCTGGTCATGCCACCATAAGGAGACCCGTTTGTAAAAAATTGTTTGTGTCTTTATTTCATATGCAATATTAATATTTAAAACATACTATTTTTTACAGTTTGAAAAAATGCTTTTTATTTGTTTGTGTTATATTTTGCACAGAGAAAACTAATGAGAGCACTTAAGAAGCCGCATTAACTCAAATGCTATAGCTTGCGCTAAACAATACATCAAAGCTATTAGTCTAAGAATCTGTTTTAACTTTTAACTGTTGCTACCGTCCCTGCTAGTGTGGTTGCAATAAAAACAGCCCAAATGAGGATGAAACTGATCAGTTATGACAGATTTCGGCTATCGCTGCACATTCAGGGTGTCAGTCTGATCAGCAACACTCAATACAAAGTGAAGAAGAGTAAGGGTGGGAGGAAAGAGAAACAAGCTGCGCTCGCTGACAGAACCACACAGTAATCTGCTCTGTGTTATAGCAGCTTCAGACAGCGTCACTTTAGATGTTGTTCTATCTGAGAATATATTTCAGCTAATGAAAACGTCCTGCTGGCTTTTACCACTGGGGGTGGATTTGCAATGTGGGTTGCACTCACAGATAAGGCAATTATCGGTCTTAATGTTCTACCCACTGAAATGTTTTTAATCATACACACAAACAAAAGACAGGCCCACTTGCCCAAGTGCATGTTTTCCTCAACTGTAGATAGACATGTTTTTTTTGGCACATGCTACTTCCTTCACACTTGATAAAACATATCAAGGGCAGACAGCAGTGTGCCCTTGACCAGCTCTGGGTCTGTGGGCATGCAGGAGGGATGTGTTGAGAATAGGGGAGTGTAAGATAAGGACCAACTGTTATAGGGTGTTCATGCCCTATTTAGGCTGACCTGAGATCGGTTTTGTCATAATAGCTGCTGTTGAGAAACAGGGTAACTCCATGTCAGTGCAAAAAAATCTGTCAAAAGTATGAAATAGGGGTTGAGTCTTTTGTGCCTACATATATCGACCTCGGGGGAAAACAAACAGAGGTTAAAGGAGTTTTTTTTTGTTCATTTGGCTTTAACTTAATTACATTTTAAGCCAGGGGTCCTTCAAGGTTCACTTTCCTGCAGATCAAACTCACCTGCCAATAACTTTCTAGTAATCCTGAAGCTCGATTAGCTTGCTCAGTGTTTGATTAGGGTTGACGTTAAACTTTGCAGGAAAATGGACCTTGAGGGCCAGAGTTGAATCATATTGAGGCAAAAAAGGTGTATTATTTGTGTTTAAGCTTAAAACAGTTTCCTGGCGAACTGCCATTAGCAAGAATAAATGAATAAGATATAAAATAAAACGTTCACTAAATATTACAGTAGTTTGGATTTTGTTTTCCCTTAATAATAACAACCAATTTAAACTGCATTTTGTGTTTACTTGTGTTATATATGTCTAACTTTTACATTTGTTTGAAGATCTGAAACATGTTAGTGTCTCACATAAAAAAAAAGAAGAAATAGGAAGGGGCAAATTCTTTTTCACACCGCTATGTACAATATAAGATGATATATTTGATCAAAAATACAGTAACAATGAAATATTATTACAATTTAAAATAATTAGTTTCTATTTTAATATATTTATAAAATATAATTTATTCCAGTGATGGCAAAGCTAATTTTTCAGCATCATTACTCCAGTGTTCAGCGTCACATGATCCTTCACAAATCTTTCTAGTATGCTGATCTGGTGCTCAAAAAGCATTGAACATCATCAATGTTGAAAACAGTTGTGCTGCTTAATATTTTATAAAAAGCATGATATTTTTTTCAGGATTCTTTGATGAATGGACCGTTTAAACAACATTTTTTTATATCCTCCCACCCCCCGCAACAAAAAGTATGCATGTATTTATGCATGTATGTATAATACCAGATTTATGTATATCTACACATTAAAGTACCAGAGGTTGTAGTTACAACATCTACCAGCAGGAGCTAACAGGCCAGTGCTAACTATTCGAACCTTTACCCACTTGCTCCAATTGAAACGTTCAAGACATGTGACCCTCAACTCAGAACTTGATTGGTGAGTCTGATGAAACACTGAAAGTGCTTAATAAGATCCTATCCATGCTGGTATCTCTAACCTCAAATAGAGGCCCGCATGCGCAAACATTAGCTTACTTCACTGTTGTTCTATTGTGTAGAGGGGAAGGAGTGAGAGTTTTTGCTTAGGATGGGGGATCTCATGTTGACCATAGCGGAGCCATGCCGTGCCCCCCTCCTCTCTCTTGTTCCCCCCACGCTGAGCAGGGAAGCTATGTGATCTTTTTTCAAAGTCAACAAAAGAGTGGGGACACAGTTGGGCGGCAGAGGGGAACAGAGGGACGGAGCGTAGCAACAGACTCCTGCTGAGGGCGCTGGGACTGAACTACGCAACCAATTCACATGAATCAACTGTCAGCTAGATTGTTTAGGAGCTTTTTGTACTGCAGGAGACAGTTTGATTCACTTTGATTCATCTGGAATGACACACTGGATTTTTAGTCTTGATCTATGGTTCATGTGGGCATGCCGTTTTGAAATTTTGTGGTGTAAAAGCGCCTTCAGAGCATGAAAATGTTTGTGTGTCTCATCCATCAGTTCCATCCCATCTGAAAATACCAGCTTAGATCATCATTTTCATTTAATTTTCAGGTTTATGATGGTTAGAGTAGGTTTGGAGCTAGTGGATTATTCCCATGCTTTTCACCAGCACCAACATAATCTTTCTGGTGAAGCTGGTTGACCCAGAAGGAATACTTGCTAGTGAAGCTGGTTAAGATAGCCAGCACCCCGCTGCTGGTCTTTTCAACAGAGATATAACAAGCCCTTTTTAACAAGTTTTTTAAACTTAACCGATATATTTCCTTTTGTCCCCCACAAAGTACTGACAGAAACTTGGAGGTCATTGAAGTTAAGCCTTTTTATGTCTCTTCTCTTAGTCCAAGCCATGGCCTTAAGAAAGTTTTGTGGAGTTACAATGAGCTGTAAGGAGACACAGTACGAAGGACAGGGCAAAGAAGGAAAAGTGTGGGAGAGAGTGGAGAAAGGCCACGGAGAAGTGAGCATCAAAGGCAGTGGATCTCAGCATGCTCCTGTAGCAGTGTGTGAACTCCCACCCTAAGACACACAGCAAAGCCCCTGCGTGTGCATACACACACACACACCCACCCACCCATCTCCTCCACCCCTCCGGACGAGTCCTCAGCAGTAATTAAAACCATCTCCCCCACTGTTCCAGAATCTCATTAAATCTCAGCACCCTTCCTTTTTCCTCCTTTCACCCGTCCAACCACCAAAACCCATACGACACAACCAACATCTGACAGATTCCTGAGCTAATCATAGTGTTGCATTGTGAAATGGAGGCTAGGCGTTAATCACAAAAACATTTTTCCACTGTCAGCTCTATCAGAAACAGGAACAGCTCTGACGAGTTCACTCCCTCAAACCAACCCCTAATTTGTGACAGCATGTGAAAACATGCTTTTATTTAAAGTTTATATATGAGAGTGTTTCATACATATAGTTTTATTAATGACTGGTTTAAAGATACAGAGAGCAATACAATCTATTGTTATTATGTACAACATCATATACAGTAAATAATGAGTTTTTCCGAATGAATGAACAATTCTGGTGACAACATCAGACTTGAAATATTGAAATTACAATAAACATTTTTATCTATCCATCGAAACCAAAATGTTCACATATCAAAAAATACAAAAAGGAATTGTAAAAGTGATTCCATATGATCCAAAGATAGGTTTTTATTTATATAAATATTGATTAAATATATTTCATACTTTTAATATTTAGAAAACAGAAAGATTAACAAAGGATTCTGCTATTAAATAATATTTAAAATACGACTGAAACCAGTGAACCATTTAAAAAAAAAAATCATAAATAGTTCTCTCTCATATAACATTGTGAAGTGATTCAGTTCATTCTAAACTGTCCTCTCTCTCATATTCTCATATCGACTACAATAAAAAGAGGTCGGCTGATTTAATTTAGGTTCATATATATTGCCATCAGTTTGCACTGCCGTTAACACTTTCTCTGACAAGTGGATGTAATTAGATCTGTTTTCCTGTTTGTTCATTTGATGTTCGGCATAAAGCCTATTCATATCAAATAAGTTCCCTCTCATATAGAATTGAGAACGTTCATCCTATACCAATGGTGTCCAATCCTGCTCCTGTAGGGCCACTGTCCTGTAGAATTGAGCTCCAATCCTAATTAAACATTTAAACCAGCTAATTAATGTCTTCAGGCTCACAAGAATGGAGCTGTTTAGAAAAAAATTGCTGGCCCTCCGCGAACAGGATTGGACACCCCGGAAAAACTAAGTTACTATTATGAATCAGCCTTCTCAGTTCTATATAAGAGCAGACTTATTCAATATGAATAAATTATTCAACATTAATGACTTGCCAACAATATGAGTGTGAGAGGGAACCATTTCGATTGAACCAGACTGTTCAAAGCTATATCAGAGAGAGGACCGTTTACGATTCAATAGAATGAATAAGACCTCAAAATGTTACATGAGAGCGAACCATTTATAACAAACCGGTTCACTATGAATGCATTGTTCAGTATAAGAGAGTTTAGGAAAAGTTCAGGATGAGCCAAATCAATGGAAGGAA
The DNA here is from genome assembly GCA_037043235.1 of Rhodeus uyekii. Lineage (NCBI taxonomy): Eukaryota > Metazoa > Chordata > Actinopteri > Cypriniformes > Acheilognathidae > Rhodeus > Rhodeus uyekii. The sequence goes on from JAWRVZ010000019.1 coordinate 5,475,925, forward strand.
TTAGGCTTTTCACAAAGTTTTATGACAGTGAACACCCTTTAGAATGAACTGATTTACTAGAATGATTCAGACTGACAAGCTCCACATATGATGTTTTATTAACAAAGTTCAGGAGAAGCACATTCAAAGGATCAATGCAATCAACTCGTCATCAGCAATTACACCTCATCCTATCAGCATGAGAGGAAGCGTGTACAAATAGACCTATTCGACTCACCTACATCTCTTGACAATTTCCTGCATCCCTCCACCACCCCGACTCCTCACACTTGATTGTTCCTATCAGAGCCAGGAATACAGGGCGAGTGCTCTGTGTTCGGGCTAAAAACCAAGCTCGGAGCCCTCTCCTCGGACAACACGCTAAATACGCACCTGAATCATTTCTAAGTGTGACCTCATGAAATGACATATGATGACATTAAAAACAAATTTGTTTTGTAGTGCTACACAGCTTAATTTAGTAACATCTCTACTTTTAGTTAGTTCACCAACACTGATATTCACAATAAAGTATGCTATGTCTTATATGATGATCGTAATGTAAATTGACACTTAAAAAAGAATTGCTAACTTGACATTCTGAAATGCCTGACATGGATAACAACTCATTATACTTCACTTTTGCTCCACTTGGCACCCTGGGAGCATCATAACCTGACCCGCTTTACCGGCACGGACTATTGCAGCACAAGCCCCGATCTCTCCCTGTCTGGCACAGCTACAAAGTGGGCACTCCAAGCAGCTCGTATCAGACTGGCACAGGTGTGATAGTTGAAGCGTTTGCCCATTCTCCGGTCTGTGAGCCAAATCAAAGCAAAAAACCCAGCTTCCAGTCCATTACAGCTGCAACGCATAACATGTTGAGAGGCGTGTGAGAGTCATGTGAGGATGGGGGTCTGATTTACATTTTTAATGATACATGGAGACAAAGGTTCAAAGGGAAGCGAGAGGAGAGAGATATGGCTCATGCTACTAAATTCAAGCTGCTCTTGAGGCTAAATTTAAGTCTGAGTTATAAACAGTAAATGTGAAACTGTCTTTGAAAAAAAGAAGAAATAACACATCAAAATATATGGTGAGTTGTGGTTAAGTCAACTTGCTATGTATAAGACAAATCAGACAATAAAACGTTCATATAAAAGTTTAAAAATTAGATTGAGAACTTCAGTAATGAGATAAATAACATAAAAAAATGGGTCTTAGTGACATATTTATATATAGTGACCAAGTCATGTATATGTATATATGTATCATGATAAACAACATAAAAAATGGGCCTTAGTGACATAATTATATATAGTGACCAAGTATCATATGTATATATATATATATATATATATATATATATATATATGTAATGTTTTGGTTTTTGTTTCTATTAATTTTTGTCTTTAATTAATAAAGACAAGACCGATTTAAGTATAAACGATTTTAAATTAAAGAAGATAATTAATCGTTTTTATACATAAAATATCAATAGCAAACAGAATTTCAATATGATTACAGTATGATAACCAAACAGAATTCAGCAGATAAATAGCTTATTAATGTAGGTACTGGTAAGTTTAGTTTAGTACAGTTCTGTTTTGTTCTTTCTGTTGCACAGAAAGTTTAAAGGGAATGAATGAACGAATGAATGAATGAATAAATAAATGAACAAACAAACAAATAAATAAGAATATTTTTGTTTGTTTTCAGGCAGAGATATGCCATGAAATGTGATTTTCTTTCATTAGAGAATTTTCACTTACACATGTGGAACATTGTTAAAAGTCATAGATAAAAAAAAGAAAAAAAAGTGCACTGTCTATCAATGTTAGGTTGAATTTATCTAGGTAGCAGGGTAAAATATGGATTAATATATATAAAAAAGATCTCTCCCAATTAGAAAATCAAAAGGGAAGGGGTGGAGCTAAGACAGGAAATTATAACAAAAGGTACGAAATGAGGGTAGGAAATGAAAGACACAAACACACACGCACAGAAAAGATCTCAATGGACACAACGTTTATTATATGCAGGTCTCTAAAGTAATAAAAGATAATCTTTTCAAACATGATATTGCTATGGTTGCTCTGGCAGACAGCTTGTATCTGCTGTTGGGCTCTATATGCTGTGCTTTGTTTAGTGGGTGTGTGTTATAAGGAACTGTCTTGATAATGTTCCTACGAGGCTAACAATCTCACTCTCTGTATTTCTCTCTCAGAAGATAAAAACGCGACCACAAGCTGGTTCACTGCCAAACGCAAAGTAGCGAACAGCTAGCTAACTGACTCTCTCTCTCTCTCTTTCTCTCATCCACTCTTTCTATCCTCTCTTTTTTCTTTGAGAAAGCCTTTGAAGTTAGCAGGGGGGCCTGTGCTCTCGCAGTGATGGTAACGAATGATACTTTAAGCAATTCTTTTTTATCCGGGCTAGCTTAATGAAAGATTAATGGGTTTGATATTTTCCTTGTTTATGTTTTATTTAAAAAGTAAGCCGTGGTCCTTGGAACCTGTTAAAACGCTCCTTTGCAGAAGCTGTAATGATTTTGAGGATCAGTGGGACTCTCATCTTTTGTACAGACAAAAGAAAGTCATATCTGTTGATTTGACTCTTGTGTCTCGGTGGGTTGACACACTACTCTCGATGAACCTTCAACTTTGGTAATTTAAACATATTTACTCATTTCAAAGCTTAAGTACCTAGAGCGACAAAGCATGCTGGCAGCTCTCACTCTGTCAGAGGAATTAAAAAGGTCACCCAAATCAAAGTCTCTTTAAGGCAAGTCAGTTCATTCGGCGGCCATCTTGGCCACACCTAGGCAACTACTTTCTGTCTTGGCGATATGCATAAAAGAAGGAAAGACCAAGGTGTCGTGGCTTTGAAATACTTCACCTGACTTGCAGAGGACGGCACAGAGTTGCAACAACCAACAGTCCCATCTAGACACTTGTTAGCAACCCCACCGCGTTCAGCACAATAGATCAGGAAGTGCTAAAATACGAACTCATTTTAGCCTTCAAAATACAGTAGTACCTTGAGATCCGAGCATAGTCCGTTCCAGGACTGAGCTCGTAACTCGAATTGCTTGTATCTCAAATCTTTTTCCCCATAAAAAATAACAGAAAAAAATTGATCCGTTCCGGCCCTCTAAAAACTCCCTTATTAGTGCTAATTACGATGAAAAAAACATGTTTTTAATTGCTATAGAGACACACAGAATATTATAGTATATAAGGATTCCTGTGATATAAAATAAAATGTGGTTTTAATTATGAGTTCTTACCTTCGAGACAGACGATACAGTAGCGCAGTGCTTCTCAATTATTTTCTGTCACCCCCCCCTAGGAAGAGGTAAAAATTTTGTGCGCCCCCCCTCCCTCCATTTTGGAACTTTCGCCTCATTGTTTCCATGGCAACGCGTCATACTTGTCACGTGGCATACCGCAGCCACAAAAAGCGCTGTATAATAGATCACATTTACTTAGTTTTTTCTTTTTTATTCAAAATAGTCACCAACTTGTTGAAACCTAAAGAAACCTTATGTGGTTGAAAACACTGAATTGTTGTGATAAATGACAAGCTCTGAGCGCGTCTTTTTTTGGATCAGTGCCAGATATCGTGTGAAAACACGTGTGAATTGAGCGGTTGATCACGTGACACATATGAATGTGATCGTACACGTCAAAGGATGAGGGGATGGTTATCTGAACTTTATATATGCTGCTCTTGTTCAGTGCAAGAAAACATACTCCCTGGCAAAAAAACGCATGTACCCCAGGGTCACGCGCGCCCCCCCTGGCATCGCTCCGCCCCACTATTTGAAAACCACTGCAGTAGCGGCATTTGCGGAGGAGGAGGAGGAGGGAGGGATAGAGTAGATTACGGAAGTTTAGTGTTTTTTCCTGTGTAGTGTATTGGATAGAGTGTAATGCCTCAGAACCTCATATTTATTTTTATTGAACACACATAACTCGTGCTGCTCTCAGCTTAATACTCATGAATCACTCGTAGCCCCGCTAACCACCGCTGTAAAACCAAGGTGGCCCTCTAGTGGAGATCATATGCAATTACCCCATAAATGTATATAACATACACCACAGGAAGACTCGCGGGAGATGCTTAGGGAAGTAAATTAACACGTGAAGTGAAGGAATGAGGCGTGAGGGCTCCGAGTGCTCGAACTTCTAGCGTTGGCGTATCTCAGGTGCTCCTATCTCAAATCTTTACTCGTATATCAAAGCAAAAAACTAGCTTGAAGCATGTTTGTATCTCTGAATACTTGTTCGCTCTTATACTTGACACTCGTATCTCAAGGTATTGCTGTAAGTAATTCCCGTAGGTTGTGAATCTGTATATCCTTTACACAAATTCAGTCACTAATAAGGGCAATAAGGACTCACTACACTGATTACTCTACTTCCCGCAACATGACAGCATCTTTATTGTACAACATCACTACTGGTATAGCAGAACTTTATCATATATTATTCCTTTATGTTACTATATCATATTATTCATTTATGTTACTATCGTACATGATAAATACTTTGCTTGTTACATTTCAGCCGTAAATAAATGATAAATGTTAACTAGATTATGTTCATTAACTGTCCAGTAATGCATGTTTATGCTGAAATATAATTAAATAATGGTTTGTATTTTTAAATACTTCTATTGCGTGTTATTATGTGTAGCGAATTGGCTCATGCATTTTTATGTTTCACGCTTCAGTTAATACTTTAAAATGCCTTAAATTGTATGACAATTAAATTGTCTAATCAGTGCCCTGACTATTGAACTAGGAGCTGATTGAGATGCACCCTATGTCACAATATAGGGAAGAAAAGACTGTTGCAACTTTCCTTTCATGCCAACTTTAAGCTTTGTCGACTTATGAAAAGCAATAGCCCAATTAGTGGTTATTTTCAGGGTGGTTTTGCAAATTAATTATAACGATATATATTTATAACAATTTTCATTACTTAATTAAATTAAATATGAATTTATGTAATTATAATTACAAATATTATCTAAGCTTAAACTTTAATAACATATTTATGATTATCTTTCAAGAAATCTTGAGAAATCTTGATTATCTTTCAAGAATCTACTTTTAGCAGTCACGTCCTACTGCTGCCATATTGAAGATTGCAACACCTCCCATTCATTTTTCAAAATAATGGTATAGAGTGTTGTTTTCAGCTTAATAGAGAATTTCATTTGCTAAACTGACACCTGTGGAAATGATTGCTGACGTGACACAACAGCTGAGTCTACAGTGGTTTAAACTCATCTCCTTCAAGGTTGTTTATTCATTCAAGTGAGCACTGGTCCAAGAAAATTGAGAGCCATAATAAAGCATTACAATTTCTATAGAGATCTGAGCAGGTGTTCATTTAGATCATATCATTAGTTTAGCAAATAAAACCAAGTGTAGCTACAATGTATGGCTCATATAAAACAATCTTTACTCGATAGAACAAAAACATAATCAACCAGCTGAAGTTTTAATACTTTCATTTGATCAGCAATTAAACTGTCAGCAGATTAAATTACAGAGCTGAAAAAAGACTGATTGTGTATGTGTGTGTTTGCAGTGTCCACTGTGAGGAGAAATTAATCAAGTGAAAAATTTGAAAAATGGAATCCAGTCACAGATGCCACAGCACCAGCTGTTACTGTTTCCTCTTAACTTGTGCCAGCTCTGTTAGTCCAAAGTGTGTGTTGTGTGCACATGTGTCAGTGTGTATTTGTGGACATAAAACTACAGAAGGCCAAAGGGTTATGGCTTGCCTTCAGTTATTATCATACTTCTATCATACCATTTGATTTCTTGTTCCTTTATTGAAAGTCACGTTCTCTCGTCATCACATTCCTTTTTTCTTTCTTTCTTTCTGTGATAATTTTCCTTAATGACTGTATTTCTCATAATTACAAATTAAGTCGGGCTGTTATCCGCAACTTATACCCAAATGAGAATGGGGAGAAATAAAATAAGTTTTATTGGATTTACGAATTTATTTAAAAAATAACAATTCAAAATTTGTTAAAATACATTATATGCATATTTACTAGAAAATAGTACTTATTTGTAAAACGATATAGTAGCATCTTTCAGTCACTAACACATGTTCAAAAGTCTAAAAATACACTAACAACTGTGATATTGTGAAATATGATTACAATTTAAGACAACAGTTGCTGGTCAAGAAACATTTCTTATTATTATCAATGATGAAAACATTTTTGTGTCAACTATGAAAAAGACATTTTAATTAAACAGCATTTAATTGAAATATAAATATTTTATAACATTATAAATACCCTTACTGACACTTTTTATTAAGCGCTTTGTAAAATATTAATTTCTTTGAAACTATTAAATGGTTGTCTGTGTGCTTATAGGGAGAAATTTGTCTGAAAAAAGTAAAATTGTGTGTGGATGTATGTGCATTTAAAGGAAGAGATTTCTGGACAAAGGCGTGGCTATTTTAACCTCAGTGACCTCCTCTTGTTAAAAGGTCAAACCCCTGAATATCAATGCACTGCCTCCAAATACGCCCATTTAAAAAGAGCCGTCCTATCCTATGCTCCATCGCCCTCTTCTGAACTCTTCTATCTGTAGGACCTTGTTAAGACACAGACATAACTCACCATCATTATTTATCAATTAAATATTTCAGATTCTGCACTACTGCATTTATTAATTAAGCAAATAAGTACATTTGTGACATTTGATTATGTGACTCTTTGTATAGATATTCTTCAGCCATTGAAGCTTAAGATATTCAAAACATGCTGAAGAACATGATCATCAGGTTTTACACAAGGTCGTGGAGTTCCTGCAGCTCAAAGTTATTTAGGCAAAAGAGGGACAAACCATTATGAAAATTCCTTTTAATGTTTCAATTCAACTTTTCAGTAAAATTGTTTGGCTAATAATATAATTTATAATGAGTAAAGTATTTATTCATATGCACAATTATAGCATTCAGACAGTTGAATGCCACTGTACAGCTCTGCATTTTAATGCATAACCAAACACACATATACGTCATTCATAGTTTGCATGTCATTGTTCTAGTCAGAAATCCAAGGATTACATTGCTCAAAGCCTTAGACTTAGTAAAACATCTGCTTGATGTTTAGATAGCGGCACTTTTGTCTGTTTGTGTGAAGCATGAATGCCTTAGGATTCTCCACTAAGATCAGGACAAGTAGCACATGAATCTCAAGCATTAGTGTGTCAGTATCTGTGTGTACATGCGCTCTCTTGCTTTGGTTTATGAATTTGGTAGAGGAGGACTCAAATGCAGGGAAAAAGGAAGATTTATTTATAATAACAAAAGAAACATAATACAAGAAAGGAAACAACCCACGAGGGGGAAAACATAACGTGAACACGATCATAAACACAAGACTATAACATAAACAAACCGGGAGGAAATGCAGGGACCATGGACCTGGAACAGGGAATACATAGAGCGACAACGAGACCACGAAGGATAGCAAACACAAAGGGCTATATAGGAACACATGAGGAAAGGTAACGAGCTGGGAACAGCTGACAACACTCAAGGGAAATGAGGTAACAAGGTGGGCGGGGTTAATCATTGACAAGACACAGCAATGGGGCAGTGTCAGGGCTCTGTCAACAGACACTCGAAAAGACCAAACTAGAATGACAGAGCCGTGACAGCCATTACATGTACTGTATATCCGTAGATTCATGTGTATATGAATTCATATACATATACAACGTGCATTACATATACATGATTTTTTCCTCCTCGTCTAAGCGCTGTAAATTCAGCAGTGCAGTAAACAAACAAGCTATTGACCCCATTCCATCTGTACTGACAACACCCACACCCGTCCTCCCTAAAATTAGCCTGATCGTTCAAATCACAACAACCTGTACAACAACCGGAAAACATAATAGAATGCCCCCCCCCCCCCTTATGCTACAGTGTCATCTGTCAAGATAATATATACTTATATAATATATTATTCATATTACCTGACCATATTATACAATATACACTCACCTAAAGGATTATTAGGAACATCATACTAATACTGTGTTTGACCCCCTTTTGCCTTCAGAGCTGCCTTAATTCTACGTGGCAGATTCAACAAGGTGCTGAAAGCATTCTTTAGTAATGTTGGCCCATATTGATAGGATAGCATCTTGCAGTTGATGGAGATTTGTGGGATGGACATCGAGGGCACGAAGCTCCCGTTCCACCACATCCCAAAGATGCTCTATTGGGTTGAGATCTGCTGACTGTGGGGGGCATTTTAGTTCAGTGAACTCATTGTCATGTTCAAGAAAACAATTTGAAATGATTCGAGCTTTGTGATATGTTGAATTATCCTGCTGGAAGTATCCATCAGAGGACGGGTACATGGTGGTCATAAAGGGATGGACATGGTCAGAAACAATGCTCAGGTAGGCTGTGGCATTTAAATGATGCCCAATTGGCACTAAGGGGCCTAAAGTGTGCCAAGAAAACATCCCCCACACCATTACACCACCACCACCAGCCTGCACAGTGTTAACAAGGTATGATGGATCCATGTTCTCATTCTGTTTACGCCAAATTCAGACTCTACCATCTGAATGTCTCAACAGAAATCGAGACTCATCAAACCAGGCAACATTTTTCCAGTCTTCAATTGTCCAATTTTGGTGAGCTTGTGCAAATTGTAGCCTCTTTTTCCTATTTGTAATGGAGATGAGTGGCACCCGGTGGGGTCTTCTGCTGTTGTAGCCCATCTGCCACATGGTTGTGCGTGTTGTGGCTTCACAAATGCTTTGCTGCATACCTCGGTTGTAACGAGTGGCTATTTTAGTCAAAGTTGCTCTTCTATCAGCTTAAATCAGTCGGCCAATTCTCTTAGCATCAACAAGGCATTTTTGCCCTCACAGGACTGCCGTATACTGGATGTTTTTCCCTTTTCACACCATTCTTTGTAAACCCTAGAAATGGTTGTGCGTGAAAATCCCAGTAACTGAGCAGATTGTGAAATACTCAGACCGGCCCGTCTTACACCAACAACCATGCCACCTTCAAAATTGCTTAAATCACCTTTCTTACCTATTATGACATTCAGTTTGGAGTTCAGGAGATTGTCTTGACCAGAACCAACCCCTAAATGCAGTGAAAGAACTGCCATGTGATTGGTTGATTAGATAATTGCATTAATGAGAAATTGAACAGGTGTTCCTAATAATCCTTTAGGTGTGTGTATAATATAGAGTAGTTTAAATGTTACTTTTTCGTAATAATTGGACAGCTCTTGCTGAATTAGACATGCAAAAGTACTGCAGTGACAATAAAGCAGTTTACTGCTGTTTGAAATGTTCATTGCTGTAAAATACATTCTTTTGGACAATACTCCCCCACCCCCTCTCCCCACCACAAAAAAGTGTAATGAATACTGCACAGTATTCAGTAAGCGGTAAGCTAGTGCCTTTCTGAACATAGCCTGTAACATGAAAAGACAAAGAAAAGGAAACAAAAGAACATTTGTTAGGTTTGATATTGCTCATAGCATTTTCTCTTAATTGTCTCCAGTTGTGTCCTTGTACCGGGTAAGAGGAAAGAGGACAGTCATGAACCACTGCAGGGGAACACATGTTTTCTGTTGTTCGTGTGGATGCGAGTGAACTAATCCTGCCCACTAAATGCTTGCGCTCTTCTCTTGGGGAATAAAACCATTTATAAACAGTTTAAATCAACAAGGACATCTAAAATCAAAATGACTTACTGCCAATCATGAAGAATTTATATAGAAAAACACATTAAGACACAAATATGGAAATGTTAAATATTTGGTTAAAAAAAAACACAACACCATTTCTATGTACTTAGAATAAAATGTTAATGTCTGTTTTACATTCATATCCCACATGCATAAATCTTTAATGCATGGAAGCATCTCACCAATATGTTTTTGTTATACTTTTTTAGAAAAAGTATAACTCTGCAACAGAGCAATAATATTAATAAACGATTACTGTGGTAGGAACTCCTTTTGCGGTCAATCAATATATCAATTTATCAGTACAACTCAACCGATACTTAAACACTTTCAGTTTATCTTGGGAATGACAGATAGAAGTTCTATACAGTGGCCAGAGGGATTTTGAACCATTCCTCTTCCAGAACTATGGTCTGGTCACTCTCTTATGCTGATGGAGGAAAACGTTTTCTGACTTGTTCCTCCAAAACAACCTAAAATAGCTCAATAATATTCAGATCTGGTGATTATGCAGGCCATGGGAGATGTTCAACTTCCTTTCAAACCATCACTGATCCACCCCATGCTTCACTCTGTGCAGCAACAGTCCAGGTGTTAACCCTCTCCATACCGTAACACTGTGAAGACAGAGAACAATACATGTTCCATACTGTCCAAGATTTGTACTGTTGGCTCCAGTGAAACTGACATTTGGCATTGGCAAAGATATAGCAGCCAAACATGAATATTTACCCTGTGGAGCTCCGGATGGACAGTTTTGGTGGAAATTGATATGTGCATTTAATTGGAGCTATAGTAGATTATTTTATGATTTTTGGATACAATCCAGGTTAGTATCGAGATACCCCTTTACGATAGCTTCCTCTTGCGTCAAAAGTGACTCCAGTTGGATGTGGTTCAACCTAAATCGTGGTATGCTGACATTACCCTGCATACCGTATCACTCGATACACCACAGAGACTTGCTGTCCTGGTCACAGATGAGCCAGATAGACATGCACCAACAATTTGTCCTATTTTGAACTCCATGTCCCATTATCTTGTGGGGATTACAATATTTACTTTAGAGCTGTGCCAATGCTCTTCTTATACAACATTCACACTCTGGAATGTAAAATCAGTGACGTCTTACCACGAGGTAATATCTATAGTTACAATAAGCAGCAATGTCACCCTGTAGGCCACCCTGTAGACTGGTTGCCCACTGAAGCTAAGTAGGGTTGAGGCTGGTTATTTCCTGGATGGGAGACCCCTGGGAATGACTAGGTTGCTGCTGGAAGTAGTGTTAGGAGGCCAGCAGGGGGTGCTCACCCTGCGGTCTATGTGGGTCCTAATGCCCCAGTATAGTTACAGGGACACTGTACTGCAACAAGCACCGTCCTTTAGATGAGATGTTAAATCGAGGTCCTGACTCTCTGTGGTCATTAAAAATCTCAGGATGTCCTTCATAAAGAGTAGGGGTGCAACCCCGGCATTCTGGCCAAATTTCCATCATGGCTTCCTAACCATCCCCATTCTCTGATTGGCTTCATCACTCTTTCTCCTCTCCACCAATAAGCTGGTGTGTGGTGAGCATTCTGGCGCAATATGGCTGCCGTCACATCCTCCAGGTGGATGCCACACTCTGGTGGTGGTTGAGGAGATTCCCCCCGTCCATGTAAAGCGCTTTGAGTGTATATGATAAAGTGGTATATAAGTGTAATTAATTATTATTATTATAACAAAATAATAACATACATATATAAACCTCCAACACTGTATTAGCCTGCGTTTCTGTTTCATTGTGCAACTCCTGTAGATAGATAGATAGACAGAGAGACAGATAGATCTTGACTTAGATCTCAGATATGACTTAGAAGCTTATAATAATCAAATATTATTCTGGTAATATGAGCCCAACTGCTTAAACTGTTCAGGTACCTGACCTTATAAACAGTTTAATGTCTCCTCAGTCTCAAACACTAATTATGTCTTTAAAAATGATGTCTGAGTTTTGACAGTGTTTTACACGCTGGAGTTATGATATAGCCAGTTTGACATGTCACAGCCTGCCGGTACTTCAACATTAACCAAGCTTTTTTTCTTTTCCTTTTTTTTTTTTTTGGGACTGCACTTGAGACCATGTTTTGTTTTGAAGAAAAGGGAAGCAGGTGTTCTCTTTGTGTAAATGGGCGGCAGATCTTGCCCTTAGTAAAGATTTCCTCTGTTTGTGGTTGATGTTATATCCAAATGATGCTCTTTTTTTGGAAACGCAATGAAGACAACACCCCCCAAGCACGAATGGCAAATCATTTCTCATCCGTTACAATGCTTTCATGGCTACACTGACATGAGGAACAAAACATGTCCTGAAGGTTTTAACTTTGTGGTTGTTAGTTTTGGGAGAGGCAGGTCAGTGAGTAGGAGGTTCTACTGAAAAAGAAAAGGAAGTTAAGTCATGCGTTCTGTTTGCTTGTTGAACTCTTTCAGCACGGTATTCTTTTAATATATGATATTAAATGAATCTTGTGATAGTGATAAGTAACAATATGCTATCAAAAATAAAATTCTTAAAGGGATAGTTCACCCAAAAATGAAAATTCTGTTCAAAACTTGAATGAATTTGCTTCTTCTCCTGAACACAAAAGAAGATATTTTAAAGAATGTCGGTAACCAAACAGTTGATGGGCCTCATTGACTTCTATAGTATTTTTTTCCCTCCATGCTATGGAAGTCAATGAGGCCCATCAACTGTTTGATTACCGACATTCTTCAAAACATCTTCTTTTATGTTCAGCAGAAGAGAGAAATTCATTCAAGTTTGGAACAACTCTCACACAGTTTTAATGTCTGTCAGTGTATATATTCGTATGTATGTATATATAGGTGTGTATATTATGTATCATTATATCACTTACGCCCAATATTGTATATTTTGTATTCACTTAACTGTCACTTACCTACTTATTAAACTGAACCTGTCAATTCTGTTTGTTCTCTGTGTAACATCTGATATTATTGTCCATACTTAGTGTTGTCTTTTATCCCTGCTATATGTGTCAATGTCACTGTTGTTCCCTGAATGAACGGTTTCATCTTTTTATTTGTAAGGTGCAAAAATGACAATAAAGTTGACTTACACTTTGACTTTAAAACAGTATGTTAAACCTTTGATATTATGCAAATAGTTAAAAAAAAGAAGTATTTATCTTATGTTAGCATGTATAAAAAATTTATTGTTGCTAGTAGGGGAAAAAATATCAGTTACTACGACATTTTTACATTCCACAGAAAATGTTATTCAAGGCAATTTACATTAGATTCAATATGTTTTTATCAGTGCTTACATTCCCGTTAAATTGAACCCATGACCTCGGCGTTGCTCACACCATGCTCTATACTGCTTGAGCAACAGGGTGCCTTTGCTATCATCTGACACCTCCTGTGCACATCTGTATCTGTAAGTACAGGATGTTCAAGCAATACAAAAATGAGACCAGCATTGCACAAGTCAGCAGTAAATCACAAATACTCCATGCACGGTAGACTTTGAGGTTTCTGAGTGGTGTAGCACAGATTATATGGTCAGAAGTACCGTATGTGTGTGGGTTTTCCTAAAGATGCTGTGTGGGAGAAAATGTTTATGTGAAGCTTTCATATGTGTGTGTGAGCAATGTGGGGACTCATCTCCTTCATAAGCAACAATGAGCTCCTCAGCTCTGGAATTCAGATGGCTTTTCATTATCTAGGCACTTTGCAGTGAGGATTAGAAAGAGGGGCAGATTAGTGTGTGTGTATGTATATATGTATGTGTGTGTGTGTGTGTGTTTTGGGTGGATTAGAGAGGGAACAGATTAGACCTTTGCAATCCCACAATCATGCTTTGCTAAGTCACCGTGGAAGACATCCCGCTGCCATCTGATTCACACACACCTTTTCAAACTCATAAGCATTAAGAGGAAATTCCTGATACATATTTTCTATTATTTATCTATGGAAATAAATCTCCCCGTCATCAGATAAATCATGTTTTTTAAAACAAGTAGTTCTTACTCCAAATTATGATTATGAAAGGAATTTAAAGCTGATGTAAAATACAAAAAATAAATAAAAAATAAATGTGAACACACACACACACACACACACACAAACAGATAGTTTTCTCTTCCTAAATTTGACATAATTATTGACAGGGGAATGTAATCAGTAACCATGGAAACACAGGCAGGCAGACAAGCTAACAGGGAAGCCAAATATGATAATGATGATAATTGATAATGATAATTAATGATAATTAAAATAGAACATGCATGTTACACAAATCAGCATTAGAATAATTTCTGAAGGATCATGTGACACTGAAAATTCAGCTTTGTCATCACAGAAATAAATTACATTTTAAAATATATTCAAATAGAAATCTTTCTTTTAATTTATAACAATGTTTCACAATATTAGTTATTTTTTTATTACATAAACGCAGCCTTGGTGGGCATAAGAGACTTAATCCAAACTTTTGACAGGTAAGCTACTGTATAATTGTGTGAAAAACAAATTTAATATAATTTAAATTTAATTCTTAACAACCGGTGCATGAGAATGCATGAGAGAAATAAAAATGTCAGAATGATAATATTTTCAATGAATTGTTTGACCAAATCCGGTCTGAATGATTCATTGAATCAGTTCATGAGTTCAAATGGCTCAATTTTATGTTCAACAGAGAAAGGTCAAAGGTTTTTAGATGAAGGTGAGTAAATGACTATAACATTTTGAGTTATGTTTGAGTTTAGTTTTGAATGACATTTTTAAATGTCTGAACTATGATTTGTTTTTCAGTCTCTCTTTTAAGCAATCATCAATATTCCACTACCCAGTTTTAATATTCCACATTTCTAAAACAACTGAAAATATTCTAAGAAAAAAGCAACAACAACTCATAAGTGAGCAATAAACATACAAATGTAAGGTAAAACTAAAGTGTTCAGGTGGACCTGGGTGGTTGATCTTAGTTTCAATGTGATCTAAGTGTTTACAAAAGCGTCGCTTCTCTTGTTGTTTACTTTCTCCCAAGAAGTCCTCCACCTCTACCATGAGGTGCCGACATCAAAGGGGAATTTCAGACACGCAAACACACACATACACTCTTGCGTCGTCTCGCTCACACACTCACTATCACACATCATGCACACAGACGTAGACATAAATACACACACATCTCTGCTGTTTGTTTTTATAGACGATCTTATCTCTCGTTCTCTATCTGTCTGTGTTTAGATACCGCTCTTAGGTGTTTGATTGCAGGTGACCCCATATGAGTTGTGAGTGAAAATGAGAGAAAGAAGACAGCGAGGGAAGGAAAGTGCCCCTGCTGCAGGGCAGATGGGAGTGTTGCCATTGTTCCAGATTCTTCTGTAATGACTCTCAAAACTGATAATTGCAAAGGACCGCTTTTCTCCAAAAGACTCTCAGATGAAATCAGGAAAGTGGTGCGCTTGTTGCCTTTTTAACCTCTTCTGTTTCAATCAACAAAATGCTCACACCTGCATGTACATGTGTATATCCGCCAGCCTTTTTATTCAGAGCAGTTTAAGTCACATTTAAATCACATTCCCTCTATGTGATCACAAAATACAGGTATATGAGGGATCTGTGTTTTCACCTGATTTTCTCCCAAATGTGTAATGTTTGTCAAGAACTTTAAATGCCAGAAGTCACATACACAATAATGCAGAAATACTGGTTTAATCACATGGCTGTCAAGGCAGTCTACAAGAACATAATGCATCTCTTTCATGATCGAAACTGTTGCCACAATATTTTTTGGATTCTCATTATGATAAATTAGTGATAAACAGATACATATGCATGTGTATATAAGGTATATGAGGTGTGGCTGTTGATATTTGTAACAGCTGTACATTTTTTTAAACTTCTGCCACTGTCTGGGCATTATTTTGTTGAGGCCACTTGTCAAACTTCACTAAAACTCTGTATATAATGTAATAATTTATTTTGCTTCCATTCTTCGTGAGAAGTAGTAATGATGACGGATCAAAGAACATCCTAAAAACACAATGAACAGAAAGCCTTTCTGTAAAGATATAAAGCTACAATTATGACGATTTCCATACTGCTAAAGCACATTCTCTGTCCTATCAAACAGTTCAGTGGAAATCTTCAATCTTCAGATGGAGCGATCTGCCATTGGCATGGACAGGAAGGTGCTTACACAGCTTCTTTATAGTGACTCCCTCTCTACATCTCCTCTCTAATCTCTTTTATGCGCTGTTATTTCAAACCATTTCACAGGCGCAGTTTTCAAAGGCAATTTGCATAAAGAGAGGAGAAAAGAGAGAAAGCATATGAAAGGGTTTTATACTTATAGAAAAAGTTACAGAAAGGTAATACAAGACTTGACAACTGACTTTAAGAAATAGAACCATTGTGAGAGTGTGCGTTCCGGCGTTTTTGTGTGCGAGACGACCGGAGCGACGCTTTTCTTAAACAGGTCCTGACTGGAAAACAGGTGCTGAAGGGCCTGTGGTGATGAGTGTACGGGCGTCTTCAAAAAAGATCTGATCAAAGAGAGCCAACCCTGCCTACAGTCAGTCAACCTGCAGATTTATGTTAGCATGTCGGCACACTTAGTGTAAAACTAAGACCAGCAGCACAACAAGGCCTTATTATAATGTGTTTCTGAAGAACATTAAGATTAACTTAATGCGGGATTACACAATAAAGGTGTGTTTATCCTTTTTACAATGACTTTTTAGGAGCAGCATAAATGCAGTGAAAAATTAACTACTCAGCCTACTTCACAACAATACAAAACACATAAGCACACACACATCTTGTTTTCATGTTTTATGGGGACTTTATATAGACACTGATTTTTAGACTATAAAAACGCCATATTCTACACCCTTACCCTAAACCTACCCATCACAGAAAACACAAAAAACTACATTCAGTCTGATTCATAAGCTGTTTTCATCAAGGAGACCAAAAAATGCCCCCACATGGACAAAAAGTTTGGATATTGCCATCTTTGTGGGGACATTTCACCCTCATAATATATAGTGGTTACCTGGACCAAACACACATACACAATGTGATATTTAAAAGCACATTGTCATATGAACAACTATTTAGTAACTACAGTGATTTAAGGGCCCCATTCTTTTTTTAATGGAATAGTGCAGCATTTATTATAGACGATTTATCCATGCACATAATTACTTTTAAATTCACGTGCCCTCATAATTTTAAATCAAAATATCTTCCCATCCTTGCATCATTTCTGATGACGTGTTTACCGGAGCGAGGGTGTGATTTACTCACATGAGATAAATGCAATAGCAAACCACAATGATCCAATCAATTACTGATGGACAGAATCAAGTCCTGCCCTACATTTTCTGTCTGAAGCGATTTCAATTGGATATACGTTACAATAGGGAATGAACAGTAGGAAAAGAACAGCATTCTTTTACCGGTTCTGTATAAGAAGTCCAGGTAAGTACTAGTTCCCAACCCAGTTCACTCATTAAACAATTGTTAGTAATAGTGTAAAATGATTTTTTTTTTATACTTACCTGAAACTGAATACCCGGGACACTAAATAATGACTGTTTACCAACCGAACAGATCAATCAAACACCCAGATAAAGCTGTTAGGACGCTAGCAAAAAAGAGACCTTTCAAATGTGCAGAGAACTGGATGTGGCATTAAAACGAAACGGGCTGCTGTCCTTTACACTTCAGCTCTTACCTCACTTCAAAAACACACTCCATCTTCACACGGTGAACCCATATTTAAGTTGAAACTACAGAAAAAGCAAGTGGGGAAGAAAAAAAGGAAAAGGAAAAAGTGAGATAGTCTTTAGAAGAAGGTGGAGTGGTAACTGTCATTGATATTTACAGTTCGACTCACACACCCCAGGGCCCAGAGTCCAGGTGGCCCTTAAACAGCCTGTGTGTATACAAGTGTGTGTGTGTGTGTTTGAGAGACGGGTTGGTGTGACAGAGTATAACAGAAGGGTGTGTGTGTGTGTGTGTGTGTGTGTGTGTGTGTGTGTGTGTGTGTCAAATGAGGCCTCTCTGATTCATGTGCCTGAATTTTGAAACACTACAAGGACTTTGTAGAGACTTGAATACCCCCTGGGCAAAGTACAGAACACACACTTCACTCAGTCCTTCTCATCAGATCAGACCTGTTTTAGATCTTTTTCACACACACATACACACACATTCACACACTGCTGCACTTGACACCTAAAGTGAGCTTTTAAAGGGCAGAGAAATTGTCCAAACATACTATAATCTTTTAATGACGGAAAGTGTAATAAATGGCAACCTAATAAATCTTTACCATTTACTATTTGTTGTATTAAGGCTTAGTGAGCTTTAATATTTTGAACAAAAACTTAATAGAAATATTTTGTTTGATTCACCGTCACTTGGATATATAATTTCATTATGTCTTTGAAGAAGATAGAACGAATTATTTGGTTTACAGTAATTATTTCAAATAAGCTGGCAAAACATCTCATCCGTAAGCTTCTATTTGTGCATTTCCTGGATGAACATTTCAGATCAAAGTCAACATGAAGTCGAACTTAAAATACCAAATGAAATTCCGAGTGTACATTTATTTGCAAAACAAGCACATTAAGAAGGAAGACAGATCAAAAGACACCTGATGATATGGGTGTGCGCATTTCCAGGGGAAACAAACTTGCTTTTTTACGAAAGCAGTAATGTGATCACTTTATAAGCATTTGATTTTTTTTAAAGATATTTCTCATTTCATAACACAAAGCACATCAAACCGAATTAAATACACACATCAGGAAAAAAAGAGAAACTTATATGACATGATAGGGCACGTAATAAGAGTTACTTCCTTTTTTGTTGTATGTTATAATTTTTCTTCAACTGTGCAACGCCTGAAGGTCAGCCTCACCTGTCTATGCAAATGTGCTCCATGGATTCAAACTAATGACAGATGAGATTAGATTACTAAAGGGCGTAATGTTAAATACACCTCTGTTTTCTCTAGATAAACAACCTTGAGGCTCATTGTGCACGTTTCATGAACTTGGGTTTCACAGGTCAATCTAGTATTAAAGTATTAACACCATAAATTCATGAGTACGCTGGTATTGATGTGCTAAGGAGGCACATGGCCCAAAAAAGACGTTCCCGACAGACAGACAGACAGATAGAGACAAATAAAAGATGTCAAGACTTGACTCGTCTTCCATGACTGTCTCAGAAGTTTAGCATCAAGAATAAAAAAAGAGCATAAAGATTTATATGTGATTGCTGGTAACTTTTTGAGCGATCTACTCTGAAACAGCGAAAAAAGGCACGGTTAAATCAAAGGCAACACTTCAAAAATGACCCAATTTGATGTTAAAAATAAAACCAAGATAAAAAACAAAAGCCAAACCAAGAGACCAAAATAAAACAAACTTTAAAGCCCTTGCTTCAGTATTGTTTATCAATGAAACATGGTGAATAGATTAATTTTAATAAGATAGCAATATGAAAACCAGGGCATTTAAAAAAGAGAAGAGAATGAAGGTTCTAAATTACACATCTCTTCAACTATCTTTGATGTGATTAAAGTTATAAGGTATATAAATATATAATCCAGTTATTTGCAAGAGTCACAGTTCTGAGTATGGTTGTTCTACTCTAAAACATAAAAGCAGAGGCCTAAAGTACATCAGAGATAAGGCTGGAGCTTGAGATTGGGTCACAAGGAACTATTTCCTTTCTCATGACGTTTTGTGAAAGAATTAGGAACATGGCATGCTGCTCATCCTTCAAAATTTTTAACCGATGGATTAATTGTACATATTTCTGCGACTTTAAAGTAATAGTTCACCCAAAAATGTAAATTCTGTTAGAAGACACAAACCCATGTTGTTCCAAACCTGTATGACATTTCTTTAGAACAAAATAAATAAATAAAGATACATTTTTTCTTTAATTGAAAAAACAACACTTTTTCCCACGGTGAAAGTAAATCATAAAGTTTTGGAAGGACATGAGGGTGAGTAAATGATAACAGAATTTTCATTTTCAGGTAAAATATTCCTTTAAGGTTTTGAGGTTTTTAGCTTAGAGATGTTTGGTAAGGT
Organism: Rhodeus uyekii; assembly: GCA_037043235.1. NCBI lineage: Eukaryota > Metazoa > Chordata > Actinopteri > Cypriniformes > Acheilognathidae > Rhodeus > Rhodeus uyekii. Next base: position 5,495,811 of record JAWRVZ010000019.1, read on the forward strand.
ATGACTGATGAAGAATATTAATTGAATCTCTAGTGATTCCCAGCAGACGCATCTCTAAAATTAGATTAGAACATGACAGAATGCTTCGAATGATTCATGAAGTGCAAACTTTTCAAGCTCAACACAAATAATTAAAGCATTTGCTTTTCATTTCAAACATTTCAAACTAAAATGTTTTATTTATTCTTATAAAATATGAAGCTTTAGAAATATACACAAATGTATGTAGGACATTAAAAAGAGCTTGGTATAACAAAACAAACTAGGGGGCATGAACTCACTGTACAAAACCAATCAAATAACAAGTTCTTCTCTTTGTGATGGCAATATTTAGTGCTTAAAGATTTACTTTGTTCCATGAAAAGGCCTAAAAATAGGCAGTTCATTCTCTGCCGAGGCCTTTTTGAGCAGCTGCACTCCAATGTCAATGCAGTTGTGTATGACACGGCCTTCATTTCCATAGAAAAGCCACACGACTATGCCATGGAGGAGCTGCTTTTCCCCGAGCCATTCACACCCATTGTTTGTCGAGTCCTTTCATTGTCTTTAATCACAGCCCTACAGTATCAGAGTCCCTTTCTCTCTGTCACTAAGGGAAACAACTATTGCACATGACAAGATACAGGCATCCCAATGACAGCAATAGGGACTCGTTCCTTTTTTCACAAAATGGTCCAAAGTTTCAGATATAGTACAAGCACTAAGAACTAAAAAAACCTGTTGGGGATGTTGCATCTGAAGTTTGCATAAAATAAATATGAGCATTGTTGTTTGTTTTTTTGCTGGCTTGATTCTTTTAAAGGAGTTTGTTTAAGTCCAGCATTTATTTCTTGGCCATTCGTGTGTGTACAGAGGCCCAGCTCATACACAAGTTGCAGGAGGACCTGCTGGTTCATACTTGGCTTTATGTCCTTTGAGTGCAGGATGAGGCTTGAGGTAAGGTCCACTTCCGGTGAAAACACATGCAGCCTTCCTCCTCGTCTTCTTCTTAAGTTTGCGACTGAAAACGTTCTGCCAAGACTGGAGCGTTTTGGAGGTCCAGATCCACATGCCGCTGGTGATGCCCACCACCAGCAACATGAAAATCTTAACCATAAAGATCTCCACGGCTGGGATGGAGCTCTTCATCACGCACTCCTCACCGCTCTTACTGTCCTCAGTGCACTTTTTCTCTCCTGCTAGAATCTTCCAATAATCCATGTTGAGACGCTCGTAAAAATAGCAGGCAATGACACAAGTGGCGGGGACCGTGTAGAGCACAGAGAAGACGCCAATCCGCACCATCAGCTTCTCCAGCTTATCGGTATTCTCTCCTTCAGTCTTCATTACCTTACGGATGTGAAAGAGTGCCACAAACCCTGAAAGCAGAAAGGAAGTGCCAATGATGAGGTAGCAAGAGAGGGGAATAAGAACAAAACCCGTCAAGGCTTTGACATCCATGCTGCCCACATAGCAGACCCCCGTGAGCTCATCTCCCGCCACCTTCCTCATAACCAGGATCATGATGGTTTTAATGGCTGGTATGGCCCATGCTGCCAGATGGAAGTAGCTGCTGTTGGCTTCAATGGCCTCATGACCCCATTTTTTCCCAGCTGCGAGGAACCATGTGAGAGTAAGAATGACCCACCACAGGGAACTGGCCATTCCAAAGTAGTAAAGAATGAGGAAGACTATAGTGCAGCCAGTGCTTTCCAAGCCTTCCTGGATGATGTACTGAACACCGCTGTCACGGTCACAGGCCACGTTTTCCACCCCCACAAAAAGTCTTATAAGAAAGCCCACTGAGTAGACGCAGTAAGACATTGACAGGAAGATGATGGGCCGCTCAGGGTACTTGAAGCGCTGTGGATCGATGAGGAAGGTAAGGACGGTAAAGGCACTGGAGATGAAGCACAGGATGGACCAGATGGCAATCCACACCATGGAGAAGCGCTTGTCACCCTGGCTCCAGTACACGTCGACATTGGAGTAACACTTGGGGGCACAGGACTCACTCTTTTGTACATAATGAAACTTTCCAGGGTTGCTGCATGACGTCTTGCCGACCCTTTCCTTAATAGGCAGTTCTTGGCTGTTACCTGGTCGAGGGGGTCGGGAGTCTGGTGGCTGAGTGTGGGATCCTTTTGGGGGCTCGTCGGTGCCGTTGTTAGGTGCCTCCATACAGAGGTAATTGGGGTCATTCTTATTTGGCAGTCTGGAACAGTCCAGTGACTCAGGCCAGTGGAAGTTAAACTGCTCCATGATGGGAGAACACTTCTGCCTTGCCTGCTCACACATTACTCGACATGCTGGGATGGGTGTGGATACCTGCTCTGTGCACATAGGAGCATAGAGAGAGCACAAGAAAAACTTCAGATGGCTGTGGCAGCCAAACTCAATCAGCGGAGCAAACTCATGAAGCTTTATGGCTGCCTCACTTTGATCTTCATGTCCCATTAAGTTCGGCATAACTGTCAAGTTGTAGCCAATATCCTTACAGAGTGGAATAGCAATCTCCTGGCATCTTCCTTCACCCGGCCGGTCTGGGTCGATGGAACTGATAGCGGAACAAAATCCAGCCATGCAAAACAGCACAAGGCTAAGTCCAACATTTGCAGCAAACATTGTCTTTCAATATTAACTCAAGTGGTAGGCTTTATTCTTTTTAAAAAAGCGTTGTATTTTTACTAGAAAAGTTGCTTCATAGTCACTTTTCGTTATTGTAGCCGGAAAAAAAGTTAATTTATCCCCAAAAATGAGAAGGGTGATTTTGATTTTATACAAAAGGAAACGTTTTCCTTTGCGAATCAATCACACCGAGTCAGTAACTCAGATTCCAAACAATATGTCCAGTTATAAAAATGTGTCGAAAAATCTTTAGAAAGATGAGAAATATAAGAAAACTTTCACCATACAAGGAGGTTTCACACAGTTTATTTGTTCAATTCCCTGTTCACAGATGATAATTCCTTTTTCTAAAGCGCTTATGGTCCTCTCCTGTGTGATAATGTTGACGGTCTGTTTCCCTCACGAAAGTACACTTACTTTTCAACTCGCTCTCGCGCTACTTTCCTCATTCATCCTCCGCAAAGTGTATCCAAACTGAAGGCACGGCGTCATTTTATCACAGTCATCTGAAAATGATCGAACGAATGAATGAATCCGCCTGTTAAACGTGTGGATATCCACTTCAGCTCGTCTCCAGACACTCCGTTTATCTATCGTCAAGAGTTGTTCGCTGCCTCGCACTCTGTCTGTGTCTGAGCCTCTCCGCCACCGTCCTGAACTAACCTGCCAAAAGATCCGCCTTCAAAGACAGCTGTTTTACATAAGAAAGCCCAAACTGACACACTGATTATCCTTAAACCGTGCGGAACAGGCTGTGTAGACCTCAAATCCTCGTCACCACTTTACTACAGGATCACAGTAAATTACTCACTGGCCATTTGTTGTTGTTGTTTTCTCTCTCTGATGATTTACGAAACACTTTTCGGCGCAAGTCAGCGATAAATCTCTCGCCGAGGACGACCAAAAGGATTCAGTGGCTTTCCAGTCGAGATGTGTCCCCTTTCTCTCTACAACTGACGATTTTCACGCTCTGACCATTGTGGGAAGGGAGTAAAGAGATAGAAGAGTTTTTATCCCTTGAAATTCCCCTCGCTTTTTATTGTTGACTGAACTAGAACTGATGGCTGAAGTATATGAGTCTTTACTCTCACTCCACCATATCCGAATGAGAAAAAAATGAAACCATGTGGCGTTTAGAACATTATTAATACAAATAAAGAAGTCATAGTTAATTCTTAAAACTTTTGCCAATCTTCATCAAGAGAACTTATAAGACAATGTTGACCATTACTTTTGTTAGTTTTGACTTTCAGTTTATTTTTATTTAATTCAAAATTTTCTTTAGAATAGTAACAACAGTTAATAATGTAGGTGAAAAATATTAAACTATGGCACTTTGTTCAACAACATAAATTAAATTTTGAAACATTTGGATTTAGTTTGTATGGCTGCATAAAATCCTATGCACCTATGATACAAGTTGCTTTATAAGAACTACCGTGGTTCGTCAAGCATCACCCTTGCTTGCATTTTATGATTTTAACACAGTTTTCAAAATTTGAGGCATAACTGTATGTAATTTATGTTATAAAGTATGAAAGTTTTTAAGAGGAACATTAACCACAGACCTCATTTTATTCATAAATCAAAAATCTAGGACTACCAACATGTTTACCGGACACTCCCCAGCCTCTTTCTTCTCACATAAACAATATTTTTAATAATGTATTATTTAAGTGTCATTTTGACATGTCTTGCTTGGCACAAATGAACAATTCGATACAATGCTTATGAAACAAAGACTGTGTTGTGCCAGAAATCACATTATACACAACACTGAGTGCTTTTATAAAAAAAACCTAGCCCTTTTCAAAGCTTTACATGAATATGTAAAATTCTGTACTCAGCATACAAACATTGAACAAGTGGCCTTATATGCAGAAGTGGGTGTGTAATTACAGAAAAGACATTCTTAACATATGCTATGGCAGTTTCCATTCTTCACCCTCTGCTCTCGGTCGGAAATACTTGCATAAAAATGCCTTAAGGATGAATTCTTAAACAAAGGGCTTTTTAGTCTCCTTTTGGTGAATTCATCTTTGACTCATGTTGGCGTCAAGGGTTGGAAATCTAGGCCTGATATTTGCCTTGCTCTCAGGGCTGTAACCATGGCATACTCCTTAGGGGCATCTATGTATGCCAACTCCCATAGTACACTGTGTGAAAGTATTGGTATTGTTGAGGTGACATGTCAGAATTCACCTGCCATTACGTAAGCAGGGATGAAGGTTAATGCTCTGTCGGCTATTTTTCTGTCAAATAAAACACTCAACAGTGTTAATGAAAAAGACCTGTGCTCCATGTTACATGTACATACACTTAAAAAGATAGTGAAGTGTCTTTGAGGTAGCAGTTGTTGGTAAGTCTCATGTGGGAGCTATGGAAAAGGCACAGAGGGCCTCATGGAGCAAGAGATGCCAGATAACTGAGTGCTCTCATGTTACCCAGTAAAAAATGTGATTTATCCTCTTATTCACCTCAGAGATAATAATAATAAACTTAAAGATACCGAGCACTACTTAGCATTCAAATAGGTAATCTTGGTCAGTAATTTGAATCAAAGTGGCTCATTATACAAATCTGACAACTCGAGAAAACCAGTTTTATATGTGATTTTGCAATAGTAGTTGCTCGGTTTGAATGTCAAAATGTTAAAAATACAGTCTGTCGAACAGGTTTACTACAAAAGCTAAGGTCATGGGTTCAATTCTCAGGGAATGCATGAACTAATAAAATGTATACCTGTTATAGTTGATGGTGCTGGTGTGCGATGCAGAGACACGGGAGGAACCACAGGAGATGCTACTCAATACTTTATTAACAAAAAAACGAGGAAAACCAAAACACTTTAACTATAAACAGAAACGGCACTCGCCTGTGCAAAACTTGGAAACCACGGAGAACATCCACACACTTGACACGTCCAAACAACACTGACAATTACCGACAAAGACAAAGGAACACAGGAGGGTATATAAGGACAAACACGGGATTGGTACCAGTTGACGCTACCTGGGACGTGATTAAACCGAGACGGGAGCATGTAAGACCTGGAAGATACACAAAAGGACCCGGATGTGAAAGACGTGACAAGACTGTGACAATACCATGATGAATTGCAATATATGTTACCTTGGTTCAAAGTGTATACCAAATTTAAAATAAAACAGTTGACTTTGTAGTTTTTGTTGGACTACTAAGAATAAGTTGTGTAAGATTGTGCATGTAAACACTCTCTGTTTTAGTCCAACTCAAAGTACAAATTCAGCCTACAACCCTGCTGAAAAAAGCTTGAGCAGTTTTGCTGATTTTAGTCTCTCAGCCTAGACAAGTGCCCAAAACCACTATAAAACAAGCCTAACAATACTGGAAGACCAACTAACACAAGTAAACCAGCTTAGAACCAGCTGATTCAATAGAAGGGCTGTTTCATTCATAAAATGCCTGTTTGACCTGCTGTTTAACCCGGAGTTGTTAACCAGGATGATCACATGTACATACATTTTGATTCGATAAACACCTTTGATGCTTTGATATTTAAACACCTTTTCATGGCTTTTGCTAATAATGAAGCCTTTCAGGATGTGTAACATATCACAGCGCTATACGACGCACACAGACAGCCTCATTAGCTCACCAGATTGAAGCTTCTAAAACATACATATAATTCTAAGATTGCATTTAAACAGGACGTCGTGTCGTTGCGCATTGGGTCTCAGCTGATTTGTGCCCACTTTATTTGACACATTTCTGTTCTGTGATTGTTTTGCAGGCTGTGAGGATATCGCTTTGAAGAACGGGAGAAGAACAGAGCGGAGAATCATGACCATTCAATCTTTATCATCAGTAGCCTTGGCAGCTCCTACTTTCCCTTTCATGTTTTGTGTTTGTTTATTTCTGCGTCTAGCATCCACCACCCTCACCGTTTCATACTCGGTCCGTTCTACAGTTATCCTTTATACCCACACACACACCCACTCACAAACACACACACACATGCATGAACTTTATCTCTTCCAAAGCACAGCAGCAGCAGCTCGCTGGGTTCCATCTTGGTTGAAATCAGAAAGTGTGAGATAATTCTGTAACTAATAAAGAGAAGGGAGGCCCTTTGATGGCTCAGACTGAAAAGATATTTCATGTTTTTTGTGTGTGAGGGATTGGGGAGATGTGTGATTCTATGGAGCCTGTGCGCTCCCCTGCTGTTCCTCTCTGCCTAGAAGCTGGCCCCCCTCTGGCTAATGTTATGGAGAAAGGAAGGCATTTTAGGGCTGCCTCCCCCCGCTCTTAGCCCCCCTTTTTTCTTTTGTTCCCCTTTGAAGAATGACTTTAGACATTTTATTTACATATTTAACCATGGATGAAAGAAAAGAGGGTTGCGAGAAAGAAAGCTCCCCGGGCTCTAGTGGGAATTTTGATAAGTTTAAATGAATGGAAATCTTATTAGCTATTTTTTTTCTCTAACAGTCAAAGCTTATGTTTTTGGTGACGTTTTACATGCCAAGAATGTGGTACAACAGGAGAGGCCTACATCTGAGGCGAGGTGGACATAAAGGTCATCCGCAACCAACTCACCAACTCATCCTCTTCAACAAAACGCCTTTTTCCTCACTGATCCTCCTACAGTTGTCAACTGCAAAGTCAAAGTGAATTTTGTGTACTTCAAACTGTGTATGGGTGTGAGAGGGGGGTGCAGAGCAAGTATCAGCTTGAATTTGTACAGCTTATTTAAGAGTAGGAGCTGCTGGTGGATTTGGGCCCAGAAGGCCATGTTGGCTACAGATACAGGAGGAACAAAGTCTTAATCTGCTGAAGTCTCTGTTCTTCTCAAACTATGTACTCTGCAAAGGTACACATTTTGGGACAGATTTTCACATTTATTTTAAAGTATTTATTGGCGTGAGTATTTACAGGCTTGCAACGCCAAGGTCATGGGTTCGATTCCCAGGGAAAGCAGGAACTGATTAGAATGTCAACTTGTATCTTGAATGCAATGTAAGTCGCTTTGGATAAAAGCATCTGCCAAATGCATACATGTAAATGTTATTGTGGTGCAATATTGACATGAAAATGCTCTCAAAGCATAAAATAAAATATTAAATAAAATAAAATCAATACACCTGCAACAAGGCAAGTGACACCAGAGTTTTTTCCGCAAAGAAATAAATACTTCTGTTCTGCAAGGACACATTACATTGACAAAAGATATTTGTTTAAAAAAATGCTGTAATTTTACACTTTCTGTTCATCAAAGAATCCTGAAAAAATATTAAAGAGCAGAACTTTTTCAACATTGATAATATTGAATTGTAATGATATTCCAAAATATAACTTTTTACTGTATTGGTACGCATAAACAACTCCTTTTGAAAACATTACAAAATATTTCTGACCCCAAACTTTTGAACAATAATGGTGATTTATAATGGTTTACTTATGCATGCAGTCATACATCAAACATACTTAATTGCCATTTTAAAAGAAGAGCATGCTATGAATATACTGGGTCTCTAGTCTCTACCCAAAAGTATTAAATTAAGTCAGATCTTTTTGTGATTGCATAAGCATGTGAGAAATTCATTCATTCCTGACACACCAGCAAAGGATGAAAGTTATACAGCGTTGCAGACATGTCTATCCGAGTAAGAATTCAGAATCAAGGGCTGCAAAATTAATCCCCTCATTGCATAGATCCCTCATTTTCAAAATGCAAAAGCCTGTTTAAAAACTCGCCTCACTTCTCTAAAGGGTCAGATGATTTGAGGAAAGGCTTGTGAGCTGTTCGATTAATAATTTAAGTCCTTGACTACTTCAAAGACTGCTGTGTTTTATGCACATATGGTTTTAATGGTTCAATAACATATAATTTATTAATAAATCTTAATGTGTCCCTTTATATATCAGACACATAATCATCCAGGCCCACTTTGAAAACATGAACATGATATAACTTTTCCATTGTTGTATGTGGGAATTAGCATTGACAGCTGAGAACTTTTTTCTTTTGTGATGGATGACAAATGTATATTTTATAACATTATATGTTAGCAGTTACATGTTGGCTTAGTTTTCTTATTATTTTAATTTATGACATCAAATCCACACTATAGGCGTTCTCATAAACTCATAAACTGGATCACATCAGAGATAATCAATAAACAAAGGCCTCAGAAACAACATCAAAACACTACAGTTCTTGCGGTCGGGCTGATTTGTAGGGTTGAGCTCTGATGTGTGCTGTAAACACAGATGACTTCATGTGTTGTGTTAGTAATAGAAGTGTCAGAAGCTCACTTTGAGAGCTGCGCTTTGCTCTGACTTCATTCAGCTTTTAAGTGGCCATCTTTTAACTGAACTTAGTCCTTTTGAGCATTCCCATAAATCCTAGACAGACAAGCCAAACACTATGACATCCTTTACAACCCAATGCCTGCAAAATGCCATTTGCCATTCGATTGCAAATGTGCTTATAAGAGAAAAGATGAAATGTGGGTTAGATTGTGTGAGAATCATGGCTTTATATGCAAAGGTGTTAAATCATTCACACTGAAACGGTCTCATGTGAAGCAACACTGCGATAAATCAGCAGAGACCCAGAAAAAATATGTTCTAAGAACGTTTTGCAAATTTTCATATTAAGTTATGAAAATATTATTTCAGAATGTTCTCTGAACTTTCGAAACAGCTTGCACCCGCACAAACTCTCTTTTGACATTAAAGAAACTATTGTCAGGATTTACTTAAGTCACATAGTGAAAAATTGCATTGAAACGGAGTTGGCACAGTTATTTTTGTGGCTGAACGTATTGCATATGCATTTATAGGAGTTTCCCTTTCAGTGGCAGATTTTATGGGAGGAGAGTATTTATATAAGCATTTAAATTTTGACTATTTCAGACCGAGCGGAACACCAAATGCTGCGAAGTTGCCCAGTACCTGCGTGACTCATCATAGATATAATCAGAGAGAAGTAGCTCCAACTAAAATGTTCTTAGTAACATTTAAAAAACATTAGACAAACTTTACAAATGTTTTTTTTTAAAAACGTGTAAATGACGTTGTGCTAACGTTTCAAGAACATTATAAAAGACCAACTAACTTTGAACATTCTATTAATGGTACTGAAAACTAAAGCTTCATAGCTTGAGAGAACCTTGCCAGAACGTTGGCCAACATTCTGAGAACTTTCCCGATTCAATGGGGAACTTGAAAACTTCTTCAATATTTAGATTTTTTTTAAGAGTATTTAAGTCTACAAAGATCTTCTGACATAATAAAGTGGCTGAAAAGTACCCAGAGTTCTTGTTGGGGCACTTGAGTGTCAGTCACTAATCAGGAGAGACTCCATGTTTCTTGCTCTTGCCCCCTTTTTGTCATTTAATCTGTCTCTGTCTGAGTGGCTAGGCTGGAATCAGTAGTCCTGGGGGTTAAGAATGAGGAGGGGTGATGGAAAGAGAGAAGGATGGAAAAAAGAGGATATGGGGACACCCCACTGGTTTTGGCTCAGGAGGAACCATTCACACAGAAGACCTTCTTGAGTTATTCCCACAGTACTCTCTTACTGAGCGGACACATGCACACAAACGCACACACATATACACTCCAGTCAAATTAGATTAGGGCCCTCTGCTTTCTCCCTTTACTGAAATGCTGGCCTTTTCTTTGCCATCGACCCCTGACTTGCCACACAGATAATCCAGATCTTCCTAACATAAGCACATATCCATAAAGTTATAAAATTATACTAACAACAAGTTTTAGATTTTACAATTTCTGAAGCGCATACAAAATTTCATTGTCACTATTGTATTCTGGGCAATTGCCAGGGTGTTGCTATGTAGTTGCTAAGAAGTTCTCTGTGTGTGTTTTTAAATATGTTTCCATGTGGATGCTAAGGCGTTCTGGGTTTAGCTGAAGGCGGGAATTCACTACTCCCTATACTAACAGATTTTTAAACACTAGGCATCATACACTTGACAACTTTGTAAATGGTTACAGAGAAAAACTGGGCATCATTCACTAAACGACTGAGGATCACACGCTAACAGACTTTCAAGTCATTCCAAACACAACCGGCTCGTTGCTAGGAGACACATGATAAATGAAAAATATTAAACATGTTTGATATCCTCTGACTGGTTAGAATCATAGTCTAAAGCTATAAAATTGGAATCTGTGGGCATCAAACACCATGCAATTTTCTGTGAAATTTGACAACTCCAACTGCTCAAAATCTGCAGGCTCTGACTTACAGCAACTAGCACTGACTCCTCCAAACTTTAAATCACACAAAAAATTGTGGTTGTTTGGTGGTTGCTAATGTGTTCTAGGTTTGAAAGAGAACCTGTATAATATTTCAGGACTGGTAACACCAACTGTGTGTAAGTTACTTAGAGTAAATGGACAAAAAGCTACAACTTAGTAGATGAAACTATTGGTTGACCTAAGTCACAACCAATAGTTCGATGAAACGTAACTCTACATAACGAAATATTTGTATACAAATATATATGATTTTAAAAGTTACAAGGCAAAAGAAGTTAAAATATTGAAATTCACAGCGTTTTAACATAACATTTGCTCATGAACTTGAAGGCAGCCTGGATCATTGAAGATAAACTTTATGCTATACGACATCACAACTACACGCTATATTCTGCCTAAATGGTGCAACCAAGTAGAGTTAGTTACAAACTACCATAGTTAATATTTACTAATCTCCTAGTGTGAACTTTATTGTATGAACTTATGAGTGAGTGGTTTGTAGCTTGAAGCACAGAAACAAGAGAAGGAAGTTCAAAACTCTAATTTCAGCAACAACAACAACAATAAAAAAAGAAACACCACAAACACATATTCAGTCATTGCATGTTTTCTAAGAAAAATATCAATATAATATTAGCCTAATATATGATATATATTTTATATTTTGACAGCCCTAAAGTTTTTCTTTAATAAAACGGTATGTTATGCCAAGGGAACAATATGTAAAACTTTTGAAAACAGCTCCAGACATGGAACCCAAAGCTCAAATATTTCAATTTCTATTGCCAAAAAAGGGAAAACAAAAACCCATAAAAACAAACAAAACACATTCACCCAAAATATGCAATGTTTTACTCCCACTTAAATTGTTCATATTTTCCACTTGTTTTTATTGTCCACCATGAAAAAATCATTTGTTTAGAAAAGTATGCTCATCTCTCATACATTAGTGATTTGACATCTAATCAGTGTTGGAGTTTGATTCATAGGGTTTGGAAGATATTCAAATCTAACTTAAAGGGTTACTTGACTCAAAAATGAAAATTCTGTAATAATAACACCTTGTTCTTTTCTCTGCGGAACACAAGATGTTTTTTGAAGAATATTGGTAACCAAACAGTTTCGGTGACCATTGACTTCCATTGTAGGACAAAATAAATGATGACTTTTTTTGTGTAAACTATCCATTTAACAGCCTTAGAAAGGCCAGTTGATAATGAATCCCACATGTTTCTTTATTGTGGTTGAATGAATTAATGTGTAAACCTAAAATTCAGACAGGAAAGGGCAAGAGTGTGTGTGTGTGTGTTGTCTATGTGTCTGTTTAAGGGGAGGGGTGTCAGTGAGAATCCGTCCAGCTGTTCATTGTGTCAACCTGTTACTTCCCTTGAGAAAGGAAGTGAGGCGTCTGTTTGTGTGTATGAGAGAAACTGAGAGCAATCTCTTTATTACTGCCATCACCACACTTTGTCTTTCATTCTTCACCCTATTCATCCATGAAACATCTCACTAATGCATTTACAACTGGGTGTTTGCAGTGGGCCTCAACAAAGATTAATGTACATGCTCCTGAGAGAGAGAGCGAGAGCGTCTACACGTGTTTTGACTAACAAAAGACGAAGGCCGATCCTAAACATCATGTCATAGCCTTTAGAATAAAGAACCCAGAATTCAGTGCCTGCAAGGGAGCGATTCCCAAACTAGCACTATGTTTAATTGCCCAGGTCAGTAAAAGCCTCTGAATGCAGGGAGCTGTGAAAAGACCAGTGAATTATGACTATCTCAACAAAGTCTGTGACTGTTTCATCCCGCAGACCTGTGAACCGGCTGCCTTTAAAGTCTGATGAAAGAGAGAGAGCGAGTGAGCGAAAAGATAGATTAAAAAGAAGTCCTTTCCCCTAAGCTTCCAGTGCTAAGCAGCTTTCATTTATTCTCTTATGTGCTAAGTAAGACGTTCTGTACTATTACTAAAGGCATTCTGGGAAACTTTCATTGGAGGACTGAAACTTCACTTGGGTTTGTAGCACTTACGCATAAACAAATTTAATCACTGGCTTCAAGGAGAGTTTTAGCTGGGTTAAAATATCTAATAGGACTCTTCAGTCGACTTAATTTGATGATTTAGAGCCGTCTCGATCCATCTGAGGAAATTACAAATAGAAAGGGCACTTTTGGAGGGTTTATTTTTGGGCCTGAGTTTGAGAGACAGAGGGAGGGAAAAGAGAGATGATGAAAGAGAGAGAGAGAGAGAGAGAGAGAGAGCGCGCAAGCTTTGGAAAAGGAAAATCCTCCAGAAAACTTTCCTCTCCATTCATTATAGTGCATGGAAGCCAATTCACGCGGCAGCAAATTGAGATCAAAGTCAAATTAAAGCTGACTCGTTCAAAGGCAGATAAAACTAAGCGAGCCTGCAGCAAAATTTTCTCCATTGATTTCTTCCTCCTTCACTTTCTCCTTCGTTCTTCACTTTCTCTCTTCGTCTCACATGATCCTTGGGACTTCCTTCTAAGAGGAAAAGGCTTTAAAAAGTCCTGCAGCAGAGTGCTGACATGACTGAACAAACAAAACAAAACCCCTAAAAATTCAGCCAAGACAAAGTGCTACAATAATACAATTCATAAATATTAACGACACACAATAAACTTCAGAAAGCAAACTATTATGGACTTTTATGAATGTGGATTTACTTACAAGCTCTGTTCTTAAGCCTTGTCCTGCCCAGTAGGCTATTTTAAGGCATTATCGGCGCTCCCAAAGTGAAGGTTTCCAAAGAAAGTTTAACCAAATTTAAAAGCAAAGGAAATCCCATAATGCATTGCAACAAGCTCTGTGAAAAAAATTATTTCAAGATGGTAAAAAATCTGGATTTAGCTTAACTTTAAATATATTTGATCGGCAACATCACCAGCCCCCTGCTGACTGACACCTCAACTGGCTATTTAAAATTCTCTACAAAGGCAGTAGTCCTCGTGTAGCTAGACCTTTTCCTGTTAACAGAAGGTCTGGGCTCTGTAGCTGCTGCAATTAGGCTCTTTTGCCTATAGTAGCTATAGGAACTTGGTTGTAGCCACCAGAGGAGTCCACCGAGAACTAGATTTGACCCAGGGCCAATTTCTGGCTGCAGTAGGTTCACACTGCCAGTAGGAACTCTAAAGTGACTTAAGCCTGGCAACAGTGACATATTTTAAGCGTGACATTCAACAAAATCAACAACTGGAGGATGGAGGATAGCATGATAGGAACTTTTTTGTTGAAACAAAAAAACCCAGCTCCAAAATCTTCTACGACAACTTGAAGTGTAACATATCATCGAGATCAGGGAAAATGTAATTCTATCGCTGTTTCCATGTTCATGGAGTTAATCCAGTATATGTAAACCAAGTTTACGCTGCTTTTTAAAAATGATGCCAGTGTTTTATATACAGTGGAACCCGGTTATCTCGACGGCCTCGGGGGTTGCAAAAAAGCATCGAGATAACCGAGGATCAAGATAACCAAATGCCATGATGATTTGTTTGATGAAGCGATCGGCATAAATTAAAAGAATAAAACATAAAAGAATCAACATAACCGATAAGAAAATGCTAAGACAATGAGGAAATTTGGTGGTTCCACTTCAAAAACGTCAACATAATACGGTTGGCGAGTTAACCGAGCACGAGATAAGTGGGTTCCACTGTAGTATGAGTTTGGCCAACCAATGTACACTTACGTCACAGTTCTTATTGTGGCAGGTTAAACCCTACTCTGAAGTAGGAGCTTATTTAGTCCCCCGCAAAAGGCCCTATAACAAAAATTGTTCCCAGTTCTTGTGGTGAGAACATGCCAAAAAGTGCGTACTTCTGCCAATAGTTGCGAAAGCCTCTATTGGTCAATTACTGCAACTTAGACAGGAAAGGCTGTCTGTCTGACTGACATGAAAAGTGACCAATCACAGATATTTTTATACAACATCATGCTTATCAGCAGGTAATGTTGCTTCAGTAGACCATTTGCAATGATGTATTTTGTAGGCGGAGCCAACTTAATGCCAGAAATTGACAGTTTTGCAGTAGCAGTCATTTGTTATAGCTAAAAATATTTACAACATAGATTATCTAGACGATAATCAGATTCTCCAATTATTTTAAATGGTTTGGTGCTGTGCAGCCAGCGGCAAGGACAATTCAAACAACTCTATACTAATGATAAACAGCACTTACTTGTCTGGGTTCGTAAACTATTAACAGTTTTTCAAAACTAGAACTACTGCTATTACTACTATCTAGACTAGACTATGTAAAATGGAATAGGTTTAAATATTATTTTCTTTTTGAAACTGTAGGGCTAATATATTATTCCCTCGATGAACTTCATCAGTCTAGTTTGTCCATTTAATGGATTGAGACCAAACATTTGCATTTAGCCTCAAAGAGCGTTTGTGATGATGTTATTCTACAAAAATGAAGACCACCTATTTTCTACATTCTGATTCTGACACCCTAATGCATAAGACATTTTTTTCTTCATTCAGTGGATCTTGCCCATTTCCTCCACTTTGTTATTTACCAACACAATGCACGTGCAACTGCAGTGAATTTCTGCAGTGAACTAACCCATTAACTCCAAAACTTTAAAATTCAATCCAATGTTTAGCTGCTTTCATTGCCACAGTCTTCGTGAACACACTTTTTGTTTCCTAACAGACAAGATCAAAAGACCACAACAAAAAGGTTCCCTGGAAATCCACTAGAATCTGATCAGATTTCGACTGCTGACTTTGTAGAAGTGTGTCCAGTTTAGTGTGACTTATGCTCAGACATTTATCAAATAGAGTCTCCTTCACAATCTCCTGTGAATACCAAAACAAAGTGCATCTCCTGTCCATTACAATCAAAAGTTAAACTCTATTAATAATGATCTGCAGAATAAACAAGAAAACTAAAAATCTGAATGGTCATTGAGGCCTTGGCTAAAATACTGTATATCTTTCTTCTGCACAGGGAAATATGTTACGATAGGCTAAACTACTGATTTCTCCAATTCTGTAGACAATAAAAACTATATAGAGAGAATGCGTGGTTCTCCGGCGTTTGCATATAACTGCCTTCTTTTTACTGAAAGAGATTTTTTTTAGAGGGACTGTGTGGGATAAGATGGAAGGACGTGATATTTTCTTTCGTGTGTTGTCTTTTCACCCGAGGTTCGGCGTTTCCTTTCATGAAGCCACATGTGGAGCGTCTTTTCCTCTGAAGTTGTGTTTGGATTAGGACAGGAGGAAGGGAACTCTCGCACATTTTCCCCGGAACTCTGTGTTTGCCTGAACCTCTCACAGAAATTAAACAATTCCACACACGCCATGAGAGAATGGGGGGGGGGGGGGGGGGAGTGACATGAGCATTGGAGTCATTATGGGTAGTGTGAAAAAAAGGACAGTAGAAAGAGGGAATCGAGAAAAGAAGGCCTTGACACAGATAAAATAAGAATTTTTTTGGGGGGAGAATAAAGAATTAAAAAATAATAATAGTTTGACCCCTTTTTGATATTCAATACAAATCATGTACATTCAGGGGAGAACAAAATTAAAAATTAAAAAATGTTCTTGTTGCTCTTTTTGTGCTATTTCAATGAATGGGATTGGAGCTTTCAAGCAAGGATGCGAAAGGACAATATAGTATCATAAAAGTGGTCCATTTGACTCTTTTTTTATCTTCTGAAGTCATCAATAGCTTTGTGCAAGGAACAGGCTGAAATTTCATCTAATTACTGGAACATCTTGACAATTACATGTTCATGAGATAGTGATGTCCAAATTAGGTGCTTGATCAGTCAAATCTTTTTAATTAATCACCTGATTTGGTTCACAAATTGCACTGATTACAATCTCAAGTTTAAGATTCAATCATTCAGTCACACTATTCTAAAGATCATCTTACTGGAGAGATCCATAAAATCATCAGTGAATGATGATAAAAATCAGTTTTTTTACAACATAAATCAGTTATTTATATCTTATAAATATTTTGATTTAAAATATGGACCTATTTTATAACATTGCATGAATTAAAATGACAAGCACACTCAAAATATATATATAGGGTTCCACTAAAGAAAGAAATTCAGACAGGTTTGAAACGACATGAGAGTGTCATGGCTCTGTCATTCTAGTTTGGTCTCTTCAAGTGTCTGTTGACAGAGCCCTGAAGCTGCCCCTTTGTGTCTTGTGATTGTGAAACCCTGCCCTCTTGTTACCTCGTTTCCCTTGAGTGTTGTCAGCTCTTCTCAGCTCGTTACCCTTCCTCATGTGTCCCTATTTAATGCCGGTGTGTTTGCTGTCCTGTGTGGTGTCGTTGTCTTTTCTGGACATTTCTCGTGCCTGTTCCCTGAATGTTATTCGTGCTGTGTTCTTGGTTTGTTATGTTATCGTTATGTCAAGTATCCTGTTAATTTATTTATTTATTTATTGTTAAATAAATCCTTCACCCCTGCATTTGAGTCCTCTGTTAAGTGTATCCATGACAGAGAGTGGGTAAATAATGGCAGAATTTAAAATTTAAATATAATTTTGGTGAACTTTAAATGTGATTTAAAATTAAGAATAAATAGTACCTGGAAGACTTTTCATCTTCTCAGAAAATACGAAACAGATACAAAAAGCCCTTTCATGAAATAAAATGGGTAATTATGTGCAATTAGGTGTGGATCAGAACACTAAGAACCAAGAGATTTCAGTACAGATGAGAGCTGTTGGCGTGTTTAACAGCATTACCTGCACAGGTATGAGGACAAGCCGGAACAGCCACGTCTTCAGCTAATCAGTGGTTGTGTTTGGGAAAACTCCATGTTTATCAGCATTTCTTTAACTCCAGTTGTCAGGTATGCTGAAAAAAAATGCTTCAAAAACACTTGTATGTAATTTGCACCTTAAAAAATAATAGAGAAGAACACCTCACATGTATAATTTTAAAAGTATGTGGCAAATATGTATTTCTCCTGATGTACACCTAAATTCTTTACTCCTTTCACTAATATACAATAAGCTTCTCTTTAATTGTGTAACAAGTTGCATTTCTGGGCAACTAGACTGTGTTTTCATCATTTCAGCATTTATCCCGAAAAGTAACATCTTCACTGTAACTAAATTACACTTCAAAGTTTTCATATACAGTACATTTGTGTGGCTCAAGTCTCAAAGAGAGCACGCGCACATACACTAAGAAACCTTACACAAGGAGGAACATGTCAAGGACTTAACACCTGGACAAGCTGAAAGGAACAGAGGAAAATGCCTTTTAATCTGTCCAAGATATGGTTTCATAGCTGTGAGCACTTACCTCATCTTTGCCTATCCGACCCCCTTCTGACACTCTCCTGCAAGCAAAGATTACTGTACCCGTGCACATTCCTCCAGCTCTTATATCAAAACAGCCTCAAATCACCTGCCACTCTCTCTCTCACACACACATGCACACTCACACACAGTCGGAAAAGCCTGTGGCCCTTTTCCCATTTCTCATGAAAGAAAGGGGTCTTGAAATCATGACACCAAAGGGGCCAAGATATTTAAACTATTTCCGAAGACTTGCTGAAGCCTATCAAATCTGTCTAAATAACATACATTTAGTAATACACATATCGTCACCTTCCTAAAATAATTGCCCAAGTCATTTTTCCAGGTTTCTCAGAAAACACAAAAAACTGAACCCATAATTGATTAACACACTTGACATTAAGCCATTATACTACAGTAGAATTGTATGATCTGTTCAACTGAGGATGTCAAGGATTTTACCAGAGGTGGCCAGCATCATGAGGAGATGACTTAAGCAAAAAAATCATTTTTGTCAAAAAATGACTTAGGAAATTATTTTAGATATGAAATAAGACGATATGACGATATGAAAGACTGAGATTCCAATTGCTACTCCTGGACATTAAATGGAGAGTGAATGAGATCTTTTCTTATGTCTCCTTAGAAAAATACACTAATACTTTCATACTGTATCTGAAGTTTGAGAAGATATCTCAACTTTGTCCCTCACTGAGCTTTGTCATTATCCGAAAATCAAATTCAATTTCATATAGAGTGAACATAGTTATATCGCTAAATCATAAAAGTCATGGCCACATTTGAATATACAGTAATCCCTCGCCACTTCGTGGTTCAAATTTCGCGTCTCAGTGCATCGCGGATTTTTCACAAATATTCATCGAAAAATACAAATTCAAAAATACCGCCATATCGGCAGTCGTATTGCGGAAAGCAGTGTTGCTTCCTCGTGATGCGAGAGAAACGGTTTCCCAGGATGCCAGACAAAGAGAGAAACTCTCTCAGAGGCTTTGTACACACACACGGCACTCAGACAAGACACGTGATTGGTTCCCTGCGCAAGATCGACGAATGAGAGCACGAGTCGCATCTCTCAGGAGCAAATGTTGATGATCCAGCGCCGATATCTGACGATGAGGCACTTCCCGAACTGACTCATTATACCAGTACAGTAACACCATCAACATCATCATCACATTCATCAAACCACACAGGTCTGTCATCGTCGTCATTACTGGAGTCTCAAGATACTACCGTCATTGATGAGTGTAGAGCACCATAATATGTATCGTATGAGAGAGAGTAAATGTACAATATTAAGGTTTTATAATTAAATAGATTTAATTAAAATATAAAAGTATAAATATACATATTTTAAACACTCTGGCACCTACACACACATATATGTAAATTCCTAGGGGGGCCAAGCATACTTCGCGGATCACGGGGGATTCCAGTCAACCACGATAAACGAGGGATCACTGTAGTTATAGAAACAGATTTTCTCACAGACGGAGATGGATATAATGGCTTCTCTACACACTCCTATGGCCCATTGTATAACTTATTTTAAAATGAAATTACCTAAATAAAACATAAATGAGAAGTCTTTTAAGCAGCTTTGAGAAATAAACATGTCCTCTAGGTACCGTACATTTAATTGTCAGATTACAATCTTCATTGACCCCAATGTATAACCTTCACATTGAAATATATTCTAAAGTAAGCAGACAGGGCTATGAGTGAATCCTGCTCTGAGGCAGTCGAAAGCAGGCGGTCCCAAAATATGCTACAGACTTAAAATAAAAAAATAAAAAATCTTATGATAAAGTTTGAAGTGAGAACAGAGTCAGACAACACCCCTCTTCCTCTCTGTTTGTGCTCAAACGTCAGCGCATAACACGCTGACATACGTCAGAAAACAGGGTCAGGTACATCTTTCAAACACAGTCTCTTTGAGACACTGATCTTTTGGGAAATGCTGCTCTCAAAAGTATTTGATTAAACATAGTGTGGGGAAAACACACACTCCGCTGTTTTAATCCTCTTTCTTTTACCCTCTTTTTCTCTCGCATCCCCTCCTCTTGCTGAGAAAGTGATTAGAGGGAACATTCTTGTGCCTGACACACATACACCTTTTGTAAGGGCCCTTTGAGTGTCACATTGAAGTGTGTGAGCTTTCTAGTGAAGCCACTGACTGGATGAATGAAAGGAGAGGTTGGTGCAATCGATATACAAATGCAATGAAAGAGGAATAGAGGGAGTAAGAGAGAGAGAGAGACATAGAGAAAATAGAGACTTTGCAACTTTGACTTTGTGTGTGTTTATATATTCTGTCCTTTTAGTCTTTTATATTCTCTTTATTTATCTGTTTATGTATACTCTCCTCCTGCAGCAAAGAGACTCTCAGTGCCTCTATGTGCACTTTAAAGGTTGAATTTCAGTCTGACAAAAAACAATAATTAATTGCACCAATAATACATAATTTATATACAATGTGAAAAAGAAAGTATACACCCACTTTAAATGTAACAAAATGTATTTGATCCTTAGCAGGTGTTAAAAGTACTTACATATGACATTATGTCATGATTTATTGAACAGAAATAATTCCAAAATGGACAAGCCATGTGTGGCTTGTACTAAAAACTTAGTACATCCCATGATTGAAAAGCTTGCAGAACAACCTTTAACAGCAATAAGTGGAAGTATTTGTTTTCTGTATGACTTTATCAGTCTTTCACATCATTCTGGAGGAATTTTTCACTTCTTTACAATGTTGCTTGAGTTCATTTAGGTTTGCAGGCATTTGTTTATACACCGCTCTCTGAAGGCCACACCATAACATTTCAGTCGGGTTGAGGTCTGGACTTTGACTGGTCCAGTGCAACTCCTTGATTCTTTTCTTTTTCAGCCATTCTGTTGTATATTTACTGGTGTAATTGGGATCATTTTCCTGTTTCATGACCCAGTTTCGGCCAAGCTTTAGCTGTCGGACAACTACACCTGACATTTGACTCTAGTACAATTAGGCATACAAAGCAGTTGATGGCTGCAAAACATCACCCAAATCATCAGCCTTCCAGCACCTTGACGCACGGTTGGTAGGAGGTGTTTGTGTTGATATGCTGCTTTGTTTACGCCCAACATTGCGCTGTGCATTATAGCTAAACATCTCCACTTTGGTCTTGTCTGTCCAAAGGACATTTTTTCCAGAAGTCAATGTTCAGATGCAACTTTGCAACAAACAAGGTTTGTTTAGATGCAACTGTGCAAACCTAAGCCATGCTTTGGAAATGGCCTTAAAACACTTCTCAGTGGCAGCAACAACAACAACAATTGCTTCTTTAAGATCATTGCTGATGTCTTTCCTGCTTGGCATGTGTAAACACACACCTGAATACTACAGACCAGCAAACTGCCAAAAAGTCTGCTTTCATAGAGGTAATCACACTTGCTCATGATCAATTAATGAAAGACATAAGTGTGTACTTAGTTTTTCCACACATGGCTTCTGCATGTTGGTCTATTGTGAAGGGAATTACAGTTAAAGAAGACCAAGACCAGGAATCATAAGTGCAGTCAATTGAAGAAATTCAGTGAAGAATAGTTTGCAGTTTCATCAGCAGAAGCCAGCTTCAAGTCTAACAAGGAGTTTGAAGGCCACCTGCTTACAAACACATTGTGACAGCAATTACACTCTAATAGAAGCTTCTAACTACATCCTTACTGAAGGTTAAATTATTTGATTGGCTAAGAAAGAAAGAAAGAAAGAAACGAAGAAAGGTAAACAAAACTAGTCATTTTCCACACAAGAGCATAACTTCATCAATCACATGTATGACAACTAGACCTCTGGTTTACGCATTAAGTGACTTTCCAGGTCGGAGAAATGCGTTTCTAGGCGTCAGATTGTTGAGAAAAACAATCATTCCGTCTCTTTATGGTGGCAGTCAATCCAGAGCATA
This sequence comes from Rhodeus uyekii, assembly GCA_037043235.1. NCBI lineage: Eukaryota > Metazoa > Chordata > Actinopteri > Cypriniformes > Acheilognathidae > Rhodeus > Rhodeus uyekii. Next base: position 5,517,960 of record JAWRVZ010000019.1, read on the forward strand.
TTAACACACACACAGATAAACAAGACTCACAGCTTATCCAAGGTTGAAGTTGGCCCAAGCTCCAAATATCAACAGAAAGACTTCTCAAAACATTCTGACAACATGTTCTATATGTTGAGAAGTGCAGACAATATTAATCATTATTTTATGGAAAAAGGAAAAGCAAAGTAATGGCTTTAACTAATAATTGGTTACATAGGCGATAGACTGAAGTGTACATACATTTTAAGAAGTCATTCAAAAACTTAAATTATAAATCACTAACTTGATTATAAATCACTCAAATCATTAGAAGAAAAATAAACGAATATATGTAGAAGCATCAGTGAATTCCAAATCATCCCTCTCAACCGTTTTTGCTAAACAAAAACATTATATTTAAGACCTGCTAATAATCAGATTATTCATATTAAGTCCTAATATGTATCCCATAGAATTCTAATGTTTTTAGAATTCTAATGAATTCTATGTTTTTCCGTGACTGTATGCATGTACAGTTGTGGTCTGAATTATTGGCACCCATGGTAATTTTACAGGTGGCTGTAAAATTAAATCCAAATTGTTTATTCTTTTGATCTTTCATTACATTTTTTTGCTAAAATCTAACCTTTCATTGAAGTAAAAGAGTTGAAAGTAGGGGGAAAATCACATTATGAATTGCAACCTTCTGTTATATACTTTTTGCAACCTGCCAAGATAATAGATCAGAGTTTTCTCCTATAGATCATTCCTCCAAACAGAAATTCCTTTCAGATTCCCAGCTCCATGTTAGTGCTTCTCCTCATCATTTTTCATAGGGTTCTGGTCAGGAAGCTTGGATGGTCATGGCAGAAGCTTCATTTTGTGCTCAGATGTATGTTTTGATGTATGATGTATGTATGTTTTGGGTTGTTGTCCTGATGGAAGATCCGACCACGGCCCGTTATAAGAGTTCCAACAGAGGCCGGTATTTTTTATCTGTTGATATTCACTAGAATTCATGATACCATGCATCTGAACAAGACACCCAAGACCTCTGGGGAAAAAAAATAGGCCCACAACATTAAAGATCCAGCTATACATTTAACTGTGGACATGGGGTATATATTATCCCTGTTTGCACCAAATCCATCTGATGGGTTTGCAACCAAAAGCACTTTGTTATTTTAGACAATTTTGACCTCTTCCAGGCAGATTAGTTGATGGGAACTTCTTAATTATTGCCCTGATGGTAGAAATGGGAATTTGCAATGCTCTTGCTATTTTCTTACAGCCACTTACTATTTCACGAGTTCACACTTACCAATGATTCAGGAGCAGTAAAGGTATGCGTATTTGGCGTGCTGTCCGAGGAGAGGGCTCCGAGCTCGGTATTTGGCCCGAACCTGGAGCACTCCCCCTGTATTCCTGACTTTGATAGGAACAATTAAGTGTGAGGAGTTGGGGTGGTGGAGGGATGCCGTAAACTGTCGAGGGATGTAGGTGAGTCGAATATGGCTATATATACACGCTTCCTCTCATGCTGATAGGATGAGGTATAATTGCTGATGATGAGTTGATGGCTTTCATCCTTGAACGTGCTCCTCCCGAACTTTGTTAATCAAACATCATTTTGTGAACCTTAGACCCCGTCCACACGGAGACGCGGATCACTGCATCCGCATACATTTCTTATCGGATTGGTGTTCCGTCCACACGCATCCGGCGATTTAGGAGACTGAATCCAATCACTTTTTATACCGGGTCCTAAAGTGGATAGATCTGAATCCGACACCCTTGCGGACTCGTGTGGACGGCCAATCCGTATATTTTTTGTTTACCGATGATGTCATCACATCACGTGTCGGCTGCGTCACAGTAACAGCAACAGTGTTGCCAGATTGGACTGAAGATTCCAGCGCAGCTGCAGCTTAAAACCCCTCCCATTAAAAAAAATACCAGCCCAAAGTGCGTACTCTTATAAATAATGAAAAATGTTGAGCGATTTTATGCATCAAAAACCATCCCAAATTTTATCAACCAGCCCAATGCCTTTTTTCCCGGTCGGACGTGACAAAAAGGTAAATAGCAATCTGGCAACACTGAACAGCAACAACAATGCGCATGCTCAAAGTCTTCTTCTCTGTGTATAGTGTATTATCTGTGGCAGAATTACAGCGCCCCATACTGGTCTGGCATATAAACTACACCGGATTCAGTCGGTTTCAGTGGTATCGTGTGGACGCTGATTTTTTTTTTTGCACGAGGAAAAAAAAGATCGGATAAGGAACGCGCCGGCATCGTGTGGACGTGGCCTTAATCTTTTGCTGCACGTCAGAACTATATTTTGTGGTTTTACCTATTGTGATGTATGATTAAAGGAATTTAGCCTTTGTGTTTCCTCACAATTATAGTCATGGCTAGACAATTTAATAGATCACATTTTCACAACAAAAAAAAATAAATATTAATGGAAATATACTGAAGAAATTGGGTTGGAGCGCCAATTATTGTGGCCTTAAACTTTATTTCGTAATGTGATTTTGCCCCACTTTCAATCATTTTACTTCAATGAAAGGTTGGATTCTTGCAATTTTTGCCATCTTTGATCATATAGACCAGGGGTGACAAAAAAATCAGACCACAACTGTGTGTGCGCGCGTATATATATGTATTCATGTATTTAAAACATATACATCACTTATCACTCAGGTGCTCAAATATTTACTTGATATAACACATTGATTAATGCAGAGATGAAGACTGTAATGAAATAGTTTGATTATAATATTAATGTGCTGAAACTGTTCAAGAAGAAAACAAGGGCATCACATTGCCCTTTCATTCCAGTTCAAAAAACATAATCCATCCTTATTACATGTCTAAAGACAGTTAACAATGTTTGCTCTAAGGAAAAAAACTCTTTAGAGCAAGTTTTCTTGAGGATAAAGGGCGCTCGGCATTTGTTGTAATGTTAGCATGTCTGTAAAAGAAACGCTCTTGCTTCGCCTCATGCGTGATTGCACCCAATTATGATTCTGTTTCATCTTGCTGCAGATGTTAGGCAGAAGTGGGGCTTAAAAGAACAGGGGCGCTGGCTAAGGAGTGCCAACAGGCCCTCCGTCAAATCCTCTTTGAGGCCAGTGTCAGGTACTTTGATTGGCGGGCCTTCATGAGGAGAAATTCTCTTCTCATCTGTCCGCAGAGCATGACAGTTGAGTGCCACATCAAATACAGCTGAATGGAGAGAAGTATAGTGATCCTTCACAGCAGAGAGCTAGATGACACATGTTTGTGCCAAGGTGAGGGACGACGACCTTGGTGTCGCTTTCTTTCACATGTCTCTGTTTGGTGAGGGTTCAGGCTCTTTAATGAAGCCACATTTGCTCACACAAGTGAGAGGAATGATACTTTTATACAGCTTCTCCAAGACTGTTCAAACAGCAAGAGCTCAGCAGACAGTAGCCCAGACAAAGTGATGCCATAAAGAGAAGAATTATTATCAAGTCAAACAACTGAAACATGTGGAAGCTTGTTTCTGCCACAAAATAAACAAAAATAAAAAGGTAATTGCGACTTTTTAATTGCGACTTTTCACAATTCAGAAAAAAAGTCTCAATACTGATTTTTTTTAAGTGGGTCTTAACATAAAAAGTTTAAGATCCCTTTATGCTTCAAGATTATTATTCAGAACGAATTTACCTAACATATTGTCTTTTAGTGTAGGAGATCTTAACGTTTTTATGCTAGGGCCCACCTAAAAAGTCTCATATGTGTCCTCCTCTGGACCATCTAAGGTTTCTTTTTTTCATTGTGTTTTGCATCGTGCCAATGTAGCCAATCGAAAATAAATCTTAATTTCTTAAACACGATGGCCAAACAGAGGTGGTTGAGTTAGAATTCACCGCTCAGTTTTGTCCAGATCCGAGTTCTGCACGTTCACAAATCCTCTCACTAAAATGTAAATTCACATTATGTAAATAAGTGATTCATTGTGCATTCAGTGTCTCTTTTGTCTCTTGATTATTACTTTGTGAGACTGCGATGAATTTAAATAGTCACAGCTTTATAAAGATTATAAAGAGAAAAAAGAGAGCTAAAAAGAGTTAAAAAGAGAGCGCTCTTGACAGACTTTCTTGGTGATAATTTATATAACATATTATGAATTTTCAGGGTTTTTCATGCTTGACCAGCAGCCACATAGGCCACACTTCAACATAGGCCCATCCACACATAAATGCAGAATTCACTCTCGAAATTGTTATGAAGGCAATGCTTAATTTGTAATTTTTTGTATCAGTTTCCATGCCAATTCACGCATACAGTATGCTTGCTTTTCACATTAAAATCACAGCAAAGTAATGCTATCTATGAGCAGGTTTTCGCAAACAGTTCTTTATAATTTATTTAAACCTTTTTAAACCTTTATTGTTTAAAATTATCTTTTTGTGAAAAATGCATTTTCGTAAGACTAGAAATGTCAACTAAAAAAATGTTTAATAAATCCTCGTTTTAAATTGTATATTGAATATTTTATAATATATATTGTATTCAAACTTCTTCAAACCTTTAATTTAAAAACATCTTTTTGGAAAATGTACTTGTACGGTTCATACATTTTTAAGCGTGGCTTAGTAGTCCAAATATGACTTATAATAGTTAAATATGATGAATATAATACACTGAACACCTCTGATTAGTCTCTTTCATGTAACTAAGCTGGAAGGTCAAATTTATTGTCCTTTCCACACCCCTGACTTTGAAGCAGTGATGCATCTTTAAATGCTTGAGCAGTTGCATTATCACCTTTAGTTTTCAGTATCTCATACATCTATTCTTTCTCTGATCTCCTAAGTGCCATCATTAACAATGTCACACACATATACATGCACAATACACTCAGGAGCTTCAGTGCTGCAGGCCATTGAGGCTCTTCAAGCTAATTACGTCGTTTAGACTCCTTTGCTGTTTTTTTCCCGTTTTTTTGTAAACGTTTGACACTTTGCATGAAAGAAAAATACTTTAAAATCGTGATAAGAAGCCCAAATGTGTCTGTTCGAGTTTCTCTTAAAACAACAGATAAATTTCATACCCCTCGAGTCAGTAGAAAGCGAAATGTTTTCCTGGCTTGAATGTAAAATCGGCTCAAGAAAGGAGAAGAATTGAAAAATTTGCCAGTAATCAACCCTTTTTGAACCACTATGGGATTAGTTTCATTGTTTAGTGGGTCCTTATCAAAGCCTATTATAATGATAAGAGATTTTCTTGAATCTCATATCTAATTGGTGTCAAGTTTAGCTTCTAATGGGAAAATCTGTATTTTGCATATTGTAATTATGGTGTGTTTTGAGGTTTTTGTCTTACTGTCCCCAATGACTCACATCAGAGGATGAAAGCTCAAAGTGAATGAAATTCTGTTTAGTTTAAAGATATGATATTTATTTTTCCCTTTTTTCTACTACAAAGGCAAGAAAGACGCTAAATGCTGCTTTTATCAGGGATGCAAATGTTTTCTGAGAAAGTATGGACCAGACACATACACACACCAACACACATAATTTTGTCCCGCTCTCATGGAACAAAGCACAGCTTCTGTGGCTCTTTGCCATGCACACAAAAAGACTTGGCCCTAGTCAAGAAAAACTGCACTCCTTTTTAATATCTGGAGCCTTGTTAAAGACGCACTAGGAGAAAGTCACAGCAGAGACCAACAAGGCATCTGTTATGTTCTTTGTATTCTTATCCCCCCCCCCCCCCCCCAAAAAAAAAAAAAAGCCAGGGGGAAATGATGCTATGGACAAAAGGTGCAAAAGACTCTTCTGTTTGAACAAAACTGTAAACCAGATAAAGTGGACTTATGTAGGATTTCTTTGATGTCATTCACTCATTGTGTAACTACAACTACATTTGATTTATGCTGTGTACACACATTGCAATGCATATTAATGTTCAGACACTTATGGTGCAACAACTATTCAGATGGTCTGAAAGTAGAATGCCGATAAAAACATCCACACACACACTTGTCCGGTCTCTTTAGCTCTCTCTGTCCTCAGAGAGACACAGAAACAGGAAGGAAGGTTTGGCCAGCGTGCTCTACAGGCTTTGGCCAGCTCTTTCATGTCTTTGTAGTTTTATTAGTGTTGTCATTAGGGATTTTATGGCTGGTGTTTGCCCCCTTTTTAAGTGCTGCTGTTTTTAGAGGAGGTGTGATATGATGTCTGTGTTGATTGGGCTTTTTTGAATGAGCATATGCCCCTCTGAGGACCATAAACGGTCATCCCCTCTCCCAAAGGAAATGTATTTACACTACATTTGCCTTAGGGTTGAGATCCCTGAAGAGGAGTCAACTGTCTAAAAACAGTCTGTCGATAACAATTACATTTTAAACTTGTCAAATAGGTAAATATAAAGTGATAAAATAGTTTCAGACAGCTATTACAAGAAAATAAAACACTTCAGCATGATACAGGAAACTCCTTTGAGAACGCCTCAAAATAAATGGATATTGAATAAACATCGATTTGAATTCGTTAGAAAGAGATGACAGTCAAAATGTAAAATGTGTAGGAAAATAATTGTGGTGTTTAGGATCACTGAGATTAATGCATTGAACAAACAATCAAAAGCTGGATTTTTATTAACTAACATAAAGAAAAAAAACAGAAATCCAGAAATAAATGTATTGCTCACTGTTAGTTCATGTTAAAAGTTAATACATTAATTTTAACAAATGAGACATTGTAAAGTGTTAACATTCCTTTATATGTCTATATAGGTTTTATAAAGATTTTTTATATTTTAGTTCAAAATGTTTTATGTTTTTTAACTAAGAACCCTGATCAGCTGTCAATAACACAGTTTAGCAGTCATTGTATACAAATATCTGACAACAAAATTGCATGACAAACTAATCAGAGAACCATGTAATATAAAGTGAAAACATTTATGTCAAAGTTCCTGATTTCATTTGTTTGATTATTTCTTTAAAATATGATTGACACTGAACACTATAAATATGAAATGTTTTTTTCTTTGTATTTGGCCTTGATGAAATTTGATTATTTCACTAAAATATTAAATATATTAAAATGATTAAATATAAATAACTCACGTTTTTCATTCTTATATTACTTAAATATGAATTAAAATATAATTAAAATTATTAATTAAAATAATAAAAAGATAATTGTTTGAAGCAAATAAACAGATAAATGATACCAAAGTATGTTGGGCCTCCTACACAATCAGTCCAAAAGCTGTGAATGCCATTATGTGTGTGTTTGTAAGCCATCACCTTTTCTTGCCCTCTCACTCCCAATAACCACTAGCAGTACAAAGAAAAACGCTAGCCGAAAACCAGCAGGGGCACCGTGGCTGTCATTACAGCCTGGCCACGGAGAGCAAATACCAGGCCTTAGCAACCTGCGGGAGGGAAGTGAGGAAAGAGAAGAGGAAGAAAGAGACAGAGAAAGGATCGAGGCGAGTTAGCTTAGTAGTACCATAGTGAATGACCCCAACGTGACTCCTCAGCTCCTCAACAATCGCGCTCAGCCAGCTGGAGATGAGGTGTCGAGGGGGCCCCTCAGGGAACCCCGGCTGAATTTAGTGCCGACTCAGAGACCTGTGAATGAAACCCAATCAGCTCAGGTTCCTGCTCAGCATGAGCCCCGGACAAGGAGAAAAAAAGAAGCGCGCGGGACTTAGCGCTAATGCGGCCGTAGCTGCCATAAAGAGCCTGTGGAGGCCCTTTCTCACTCTCAGACAAACAGCCTCTGCATTTTTATTGTCCTTCTCTCTTAGTTACCTTCCTTTTCGCTTTGCCCAAAAGTCAGTTCATCACTTCTTCTTGCTAATTTACTGCTGTTTGCTCCAATGCAAAACTAAAAGTGAGTGAAAGTGAGGAGATGGGCAAGTGTGTGAGAGGAGGAGGAGGAGGAGGAGATTTCTGAAGAAGGGAAGATGAGGGAGAAAAGGAGAGAAGAAGGAAAGGAGGTTGGGGGAATACAGAGGGAAGCAGCTGTCTATTTAAAGCAGGTTGCAGCGATGCTCAGAGCTACCCCGCTGATCAATTAGCATATCTGAATCCTCGCACTGCACGAGGTTCCCGCTCTAGCACGCTGCTAGGTGGCACTTCTGAGGGAGGCGGCTTTTGAATGCGCACACAGGAATCCAGCAAACGCTCCGTGTTCCCGACCGTTTGAACAGCCACAAAAATGACTTGAAGTTCCAACTTCAAACTGAAGAGAAAAAGAAAAAGTTTCACTTTTTCTTCTTTTTTTGTTATAGAGAGGGAGGACAGACGAATTTACTTGTTTTTTTCTGTACTTGATGTTTAATAATTCACTATGATGTTTCTCCCGCTCTACAGAATTCTTTGGGGTGAAGGATCCAGAAGAAAAGACGGATTTTTCCTCTGAACTGTCACCAAAAGGGTTAAATTTGCTATTTGATTGACTTCTACTGTGCCAGTTGTCTATAAGCTCGCATGTCCTAACTATAGCTAATGTGAGAGAGTGGGAATGCACCAACGTTCATGACTGGTGAACTCTGACCTTTGTGCAAATTTATATAGGGAAAAAGATTCGATCAAAGCATAAAATGAATACAAACTTCAAATTGATAATGTTATAGTAATAATAATAATAAAGATAATATACAGTACCAGTTCTGTGTATTGTACTATTTTTATATATATCCAGTAAATAACTTACATATATTTATATTATAAAACATTTATATACATCGCACAGTTAAGAAGAAACTACCATTGAAAAGTTTGGGCCATTTTTACAAGTCTCTTATACTTATACTAAAAAATTAATAAATATTAAATATTATTAACAATTAAAATAATGGCTTCCTATTTGAATATATTTTAAAATTTAATTTATTCTTGTGATTATTACTCCAGTCTTCAGTCACATGATCCCTCAGAATTCCTTCTAATAAGACGATTTGCTGCTCAAGAAACATTTCTTCTTATTATTAATGCGGAGAGCACTAAGTAACAATTGCGGGGCTTAATATTTTTAGAGAACTGTGGCATTTTTTTAAAGATTCTTTGATATATAGAAACTCATATGTAACACAAGTCTGTTGGAATGCTTACCGTTTTTAATTAATATAAATTTCAAGAGAACAGCATTTTTTTTTATTAGAAATATTCTGTATTAACATCTTTAATGTCATTTTTTTTATCAAATTAACTCATCCTGCTCAATAAAAACATTAATTTCTGATCAAAAATAAAGTCTTACTTTTGAACAGTACTAGGTACATATTTCAAATTTTTATTATATATTTTTTAAATTAAACATAGCAACAGTCATATAATCGCTAAATAGGTAGTAGGAATCATTTTAATAGTAATATTAATTCAAATATGCAATATGCAAAACAGAATTTCTGTAGGGACCCTTTGAATCATAACGCAGTCTGACCTATTCTTAGGTTTACATTAGCGACTTGTACAACTGTGTATAATTATCCCAATCAAATTTCTGCTCATTGCTAATTAGCCTTACAAATCCACAACAAATATCCCCCATAGCCCCCTTCCATCAAAACGATAAAACCCTGAGTCTTCGAATACTCTGGAAAATCCCTTTCAGGCTTCATGAGGAATACATGCTAACGCTAACACAGCAACAGTGCGTTTAATGTCTCAGACTTCACCCTGAGGGTATGTCACCATTCAGATCAAGGCAAATCAACAACAGTGATGATGGCAGTGCGTTCCCTCCCACAAGGTTTAGAAAGTGAAACGATAGCAATGGTTTGTTGCTCTATTGAGCGCCTCAGTCTTCACAAAGGCTCAGACAATCCTAAAAACAACCCTCTATGTCAATCTGCATTAAAGACCATATTTGGGAAAAAGCAGGTCAAGTTTTTCTCCTCTCTCTCTCCCTCTCTCTCTATCACTTGTTTTCTCTTTCTCCGTTTTTTCAGGATAGCCTTGAAGTTGGTCTCCCATCAGTCACAAAGCGTGGTTCTATTGACGGGATCCAGGGAGGGTATTGACGGTTCCATAATTTGGGCAGGGGAACACAAAAAAGCCCTGCCTCCCGCTGTGCACAGCATGCCACTGCAGGCAGCGGGAGCTTCACATTTTATTAGCCTGGGAGAGCAGCCCCACTGCAAATAAAACACATTCAGCCAGCCACTGATCTCTGTCACAAAAACAATACCATCATAGCATACCGCTCTCAGTGCTCGCTCTTTCTCTCCGTCATACGCATACATACAGGCACATGCGAATGCTCGGTGTAACTCTTTCTCCCTTTATCAGTCATTCAGCCTTTTGCTTTCCCTTCAGCTCACTCTTGAACGCCACTTCATTCCAACTTTCTCAACATTTCTCTCTCCCCCACCCCCCCTTTCGTTCTTCATAGTGTCTCTTTCATTCGGTCCCGCAGTTGGACACTTCACACTTGGAGGTATAGCAGCTCAATGAACAGGCTACAAATGAGCTGATTCAAAAGAGCTCAACCTAATGAAAAAAAAAACCAGATGTATTAGATTAGCCCTCCACCTGTTTCATTCTATGAGCATGTTTCTTTATGTATATTATTATCTTTGAGGAACAAGAGAACATTCAAGTTAAAGAAACACTTTGACCTAAAAATGAAAAGTTCTTCTGTGGAAATGAGGAATTCAGAATAATGTGCTGGTCTTTCTTGTCCATGTCATTATTTGAACTTTTAAACTTCCAAAAGAACACAAAAGCACTGTTAAAATGGCTCTTCTCTAACCATCAATTTGATTTTTGCACAAATAATCCAAACTGGCTTTGTGAACTGAATCCACTATTCATTAAAATCTCTGACTCAAAAGAATGATGAACGAGTTAATGGACCAGGCGTTGTTTCTTCTCTCATGAACACAGACACACACTTACAATAGTAGAGAGAAGCCACATGACCCTATCATTGACGTGTAAGTGTTAAAACTATGCAAAAAGAAGGGTGCTTAATTTAGGCCACGTCCACACGATGCCGGCGCGCTCCTTATCCAATCTTTTTTTTCCTCGTTCAAAAAAAAATATCAGCGTCCACACGATACCACTGAAACCGACTGAATCCGGTGTAGTTTATATGCCAGACCAGTATGGGGCGCTGTAATTCTGCCACAGATAATACACTATACACAGAGAAGAAGACTTTGAGCATGCGCATTGTTGTTGCTGTTCAGTGTTGCCAGATTGCTATTTACCTTTTTGTCACGTCCGACCGGGAAAAAAGGCATTGGGCTGGTTGATAAAATTTGGGATGGTTTTTGATGCATAAAATCGCTCAACATTTTTCATTATTTATAAGAGTACGCACTTTGGGCTGGTATTTTTTTAAGGGTTTTAGGCTGTAGCTGCGCTGGAATCTTCAGTCCAATCTGGCAACACTGTTGCTGTTACTGTGACGCAGCCGACACGTGATGTGATGACATCATCGGTAAACAAAAAAATATACGGATTAAAAAATATACAGTTAAACCCATGCCCTTGGTGTTGCAAACACCACGCTTTACTGTTTGAGCTACAAGAAAGTGGGTCAAATAAAAAAACTAAATGCATATAATATAAATTTAAGCTATAGAGTAATCCCTCACCACTTTGCGGTTCAAGTTTCGCGGCCTCAGTGCATCGCGGATTTTTCAAAAATATTTATCGGAAAATAAAAATTAAAAATTACCACCATATCGGCAGTCGTATTGCGGAAAGCAGCATTGTTTTATTGTGATGCGCGAGAGAACCGGTTTCCCAGGATGCCAGACTGCAAATAACAGGCAATTAAGTAGCTGAAAACATTACATTCAGTGCACAATCAAGTTTATTCTTTTAAGGGTAGGGAGGGAATTTTCAGAGAGGCTAGAAAAAGTGAGCTAGCTTTGAAAGAATAAGATCCCACCCTCCCATAAGAGCATCCCAAAACCACACGTCCTCCAAAACACATGAACAGCAGAGAGCAAACAAAAGCATCACGAGACATCGTGTTAAACTATCTCATGTCTTAAAGCACATAAAATAACAATAATCATGAACAAACAACTTAAAGAGCACTGACCTGTGCCACCTGACTGCTGCAGATTTATTTTGGCATTGATAGAGTTGCCATTGAAAGGTAGATAGGCTGTATTGCTCAGTGACTGACGTCTATCTAAATCTGCATAGAGTAAAACGCACTGATAACATGCGATGTCTGCATGAGCAGGGTGTGCGGAGGAATGGAAATGCATACGATGACAGGCAGGTAGGATTTCCAATCATTGCATTCTATCAGGATGTGAAGACACTTTCAACCAGCATAATACATTATAAATATAATAAATATTTATAATATTTCTGGAACAAATCGCCTACACTAATAGATATAAGTACTGTACTCTAAACTTAAAAAGTATGCCAAACTGTACTTCTTTTTCACATGGGTACTAATGCGATAACACTACAACACACAGATCCCCACATCCACGCACAGAGGGCAGAGGTCTGCATTTTTACACCACATGGTGTCCTACAGAGGATAACCGGCTGTCTACGTTAACATGTTTACCATCGTTTTACAATTCCAAGAGACAACTGAGCAAACACAAGGCTAAATTGTAAAGGATAGATTGCCAATATTTATCTTTAAAGTCTTAAACTTAGAAATATGAGTAAAGATTGGTTTCAAGCTATTTTGTAAACCCTTGTATATAGAGAGCAAACAGATCTTGTTGCATCAGCATGGGAATAATAAAGAAGTTGCGCAACTCGAAGGCTCACTGACAAATATTGACTGCTAACAATCTGGCCAATGCGTGTGAATCAACAAAAACTAAACTGATCTGCCACACAGAGTAAAGATAAAGTGACTGGTTGTAATGATGTGTGGTATAACACGCGCACACACACAATGTACACAAAATCTCACAGTCCTCTTATACCAATACAAAAGGAATAAAATAAGGATGAACAGATAGATGGATGGGAGGATGGATGGTTCCATTTCAGTGAGTGAAAGTATTCCGAACAAAGCAAACATTCACGGAAAACAAACACAATATTAATACAAATATTAAGAGTGTTCTCCAAAACTCTTCCTCCCTCTCTGCTTTTGTCAACTCTATCCAAGTCACTGGAGGTTTGAAATATTTAAATAAATCTGCAGATGCCTTTTTTGTTCCATTACATGGAACTCTCTTTAATCTAGCCGCACTCAAAAAGCTATTCAAACATCTTACATAAATTATGCTCTCAGTATTAATATCAAAGGCCAACGCCACCAGTCCCAGGGCTGTGGGAGAAAACTTTTGATGGACAGAAGGAGAGAAAGACACAAACTTATGATAAGCATATGTCATACATTTTTTTTCTGCCTTTCAAAGGAAACCTCACTTTAAGCACCCTAGATTTGTCTGTTATCAGCACGACATCAAAACAGCCAGACAATTCTAGTCTAATCTGGCCTCTTTTCCTTAGCCCATGAATGAAAATTAATGACACAGTAAATATTTTTGCTCTGGTAATGGAAATGTTACCGTCCATCAGTATTTGCTGTTCGGAAAGACTTTTATGAATATAGATACTGATCAAAGAGCCACACAAAAAGTACTGTGCAGTATTTTTGATTCACTAAATTATCTGGTTTAATCAAATAACAGTTGAGATTACCATAATACTCAGTGGTATTGGATAATATAATCGTTCAAATTGAAGTTTGGCTTTTGGGGCCCTCCACTGACAAGTCTCATAATCGTTATTGCTTGTGGGATTCATTAAGAGCATATGCAAGGATAAAAATGATGTAATTTTAGTCTGTGGTTTTTTTGTGTCGAATACAATTTTAAAATTGAAGAGAAAAGTCAGTCAATCAGATTTTTTTATCTCAGGATATTTATTTGTAAATTTTAAACATTTTCTGGCACATTATTTATGCTTCAAACTGACTGTAACTTAACGCATTATCAAGTCATTGTCATATCAACTTGTCATCTCCCAATTATTAACTCAGACAAAACAAGTTTACAACTATCACTATTTTGTTGGAAATACAATTTAAAACGTCTACATTCAAGATGATAATCATATTCGTTGAGATACACTACCGTTCAAAAGTTTGTGGTCAGTAACAGAAAAAGAAAAGAAAAAGAAATGAATACTTTTATTTAGCAAGGATGTATTAAATTTGATAAAGTGACATATGTTATATATATATCTATACATCAAAGAATCCTAAAAAATATGCCACAGTTCTATAATAATATTAAGCAACACAACTGTTACTTTGTGCTCTCAGCATTAATAATAATGATAAGAAATTTTTCTTGAGCAGTAAATCGTCATACTAGAATGATTACAGAAGGATCATGTGACACTGAATACTAAAGTAATAATGCTGAAAATTCAGCTTTGACACAGGAATCAATTACATTTTAATTTTTTGTTTTAATTTGTAATAATATTTCGCAATATTCCTGATTTTACTATATCTGTGATCAAATAAATCCAACCTTGGTGACCACAAAAGCATAAACAAATCTTACCAACTCCAAAGATTTGAAAATGATTTGACCACTAACATATTGCAAAAAAAAAAAAATACAATTAGCTGTAATAGATTAATATGTCATCAAATATTATTATGATTATTAATAAATGTTTATTATCATTGTTCATTTTACTGTATAAATAAGAATCAATGTGAAGATCTTTAAAAGGTTTAGTCATCATTCTCTTAAGGCAGAGATCTGTCTGTTGCTCAATGTCCACCTTGTGGAGAACCCAGAAAACACAGGCTTAAGATCAGGCTTAAAATACGTGACATACACCTGGTTTCAAAAACAGGGTTTAGATTATCCCAGGATTAGACTTTGGTTTAATAAGGACATGGTGGCTTTTATAAATGTGCATTAGAAAGAAAGATTACTGGTGTGAATCTTGAGACAACGGCAAACAATGGCATTGACATTGTAAGATATGACAGTCCAAGTTGCTTTAAGTTAAAACAGCTCAAACATGCCTTTTAGACTGGGACAAGCTTAAGTCTCATCTGTGAAACCAGTGGAGTATAACTTATAATACTCACCAGCGCTACTCTTTTTTTTTTTTTTTTTCAGATGTAGGAAGCTCTCATCCATGTCAGTTTGATGGCTCTGAGGTAAGTCACAAGGCACCACAGAACTGCAGAACAGAACAGCTTTCTGACTCTCCTTTCTGAAAAGCTTTTCTTTTTTAGAGCTCAACAGTCATGGTGAATCAGAAGTGTAATTTCTGTCATTGCAGATCACACTTTATTGAGTTTCATTATTTAAAGCCAGTTTGAACAAACATCTTTTAAATCATACTAAACATATTAAAAGTATGAAAGTGTAAAAAGATTGTGAAGTTGCAAACAAATAGCTGTCTCCAGGCATAGATTGGAGTAAAACAAGCCTGAGATTAAGTTTAAAAAGTTAAAACAAGCCTGATGAAGGCTGATTTTAGCTGGTCATAGTTCATTTAGAAGGCTGATTTTAGAGAGGCTTTTTTTTAGATTGTCCAGTTTGAGGAATTTTGGATGTCATGAATAAGACATCTAAGACATGTGTAGGTCACTTGTGGAATATAAATCTCAACTGTAATGGAAACAACAGAATAAAAGGGGTGGAAATGTGTTTTGTCACAGGCAGTAAACTTTGATAGTAAAAGCTGTGAATTCAAATGAAACAAAAATCAAAAGAGCAAAGAAATTTTAGAAACCAAGAAAAAAGACCAGATTAAAAAAAGGCCTTTTTTACAAAGTCGACTCGACACAAGCCTAGTACTACTTAATTAACAAAAAGAGTGGCTAGTCATATAAGTAATCAATTCAATCAAATAAAATGTAATTATAGTAGGCCTACTGTAAAAGTTTTGGTTTCTGAATGACATTTAAAGCATAAAATAAATATTACATGGACTATTTTTACCTGTCTGTTGCCTCTGACGTCATAGCTCAAACGCAGGTTGGTCTGCATTTGTGTTTCTGCTTCTTCGCCTGTGTTTTGATCCGGAGATTAATCTGCACCGAGAGATGAGCAACAGCGCCCCCTTCCGTATTGCAGTGTAAAACATGAGTGGTTGGGAAATTCAGTCGATGGCAGGAAAAGAGTAAAGTAGATTTGAAGTAAATTCCTATGGTCATTTCCACAAAAACTGAGTATTAAGAACATATCTGGTTTCTTTATAAATCAATGTTGTCTAACAAGGTAAGAAAAGGTAAGGTTTGTTAGAAAAAAAAAAGCTATTAATAGGCGACTAGAAGATTAAACACGACTACAAGCCAAGTATACTTAGAATACTTAATTTATTGAAAAGATTAGCATAGTTCTGTCAGTATCAGTGCATTTTTTTTTGTATATTTCTGAAAAGTATATACAAAGTAGGCTACACTGAAATTATAGTATAGTTAGATTAAAAGAAGTATACTTATAGCACACTTAAACTAATGTTTTGTAAGGGTACTAAAATGTGTGTCTTTTCTCAGATGGTGTACCTCTATATAGGTTTCTGTTACTTTAATCTTTTATGCTGCTGCTCTCTACAGGACAAGTGGCAGGTTTGCATCAGAAGTTAGTTCTGCTAGCACATGTTGTGTATACTTCCAAATAATATTTCCAGATATATTTATTGTATTTTTATTCCCAAATATATTTAGTGACTATAAAATAATATTTATTTAAGATATGATCTAACTGTACCAATGTTTTTCTCTTTTTCTTTGGGTTATTTATTTATTTTTTTTACTTCATAATTTTTTTGTTTTGTTTCTGGAAACAGAAGGACTTAGAGGACTTCTCTATGCATTACAGAGATCAGGAATTAATTATACACTTCCTCATGCTTCTGAACTTGGTTGTTCTATTCAATCTTACTATTAACTCTTATTTCTATTCTTATTTCTCATATTTCTAATTTCCATTTATTGTAATGTTTGCAAATTCAGGTGAAACCAAAAATCATTACCGTTGTTGTCATCTTGCTGGTAAAACATTGTTGCAAATATCACAAATTGTATCTTTATAATATATATTTAAAATGAAAAAGGCGTTATCTATTTACAAATTAGAAGGAGCTCCACATACCATTCAGGTGGTACACTTTTAAAACTATTTAGAATAGAGCCACTGCACTTTTTATCCATGATTTAAATATTTAGAACAATAAAGTATGTAAGTAAATGTATCTTCACTGTGATGCCATACACTCTAGGCCAGGGTTTCTCAACCTTTTGCCTATTGCGACCCACTTTTTTTTGTATGACAGTCCTACGACCCACTAAGGCTAGAAATAAATAAATAAAAATAGTAAATAATAAGTAATGAAAAATAATGAAATAATTTGTTAGACCTATACTGTGTGTGCTCATAATTAATTTCACAAAACACTTTTTCAAAAATTAGGCAGACTATGAAACGAACTGATTTATTTATTTTCACTCACGTTCACACACGTTAATGTGACATTTGAGACTGCCGCTCTGAAACGATGATATCCAGACGCGGTGGAATTGGGGAAAGGGCCACTCGTAGTGTCGCACTCAAACTAGAAGTTGTCAGTCTATTCCTGCTTTTTGTTTTCGTTGCAGTCACCGTCGAAAATCCCGACTCGCAAAGATGGGTAGTGCTAAATGGCAGAAGAAACTTCGTTGCACGACCTGAAGCTGTCGTGAGCGACACAGTAGCCTACTGCTTTGCTGTCTTTTAAGTACATCGCGCTTTCGCACAAAGTAATCCACAGGTTTACCGACACATGTTGGATGTTTAGTCTAAAGGTGACGTTCAAGTTTTGATGGCTTCATGGACTCCTTTGCTAAGACCTCACCACACTCAACGCATTGTGGTTTTTCGTCCGACGTAGTAAATCCATATTTAATATACAGTGAGCCTCGCTACTTCGCGGTTCGACCATCGCGGATTGACGACTTCGCGGACTTTTTTTCATTAGGTATGTATATATTATAAAAGAAACATATCGCTGATTTTCCGGAAATTTCGAAAATAGACGCGATATATGAACATTAGAACGGCTTGCCTTCCCTCATTTACATGTTCGGCCCCCTCAGATTTTCAATTGTTTAAAATCGCAACTGTGAAAATGGAATTAAAAGCACATCGCCCGATGCACAAAACGATCGCAACGCATGTATCATATCTAGTTCTGGCATAGTGGTTAAGGCGCTAGACTAGAAATCCATTGGGGTTTCCCAGCACAGTTTCGAATCCTGCCGTCTATGTTATGCTCGCCCTCCACCCCTGTCAACAATCTCGCGCAGTTTTGCCCCTCATTTTAAGCTGGGCCCCCTCAAAAAAAAAAAACTCTGGCTACTCCCCTGGAACACAGTAAAACTCTCGCGACCCCCTCTGTAATGTTCCGCGACCCACTAGGGGGTCGCGACCCACCGGTTGAGAAACAGTGCTCTAGGCTGTATACAGATGATGAATCTACATAAAACAAGAAGTAATTTACAAAAATAAACTGCAATTATAGAGTAAACCACAAAGGAGAAATTCTCTTTGAAGGTTTATGTTAGGTTTCAGTGTTTTTCAAATGGTGATTCATAGTCTGTTACTCAATGTTCACTTTTAAGTGCTCCTGAATGTCGGCACATCTGTATTGACTTCCAGCTGATATAACGTGTCCTAGTAAATGAAGGAACATGAACATGAAATTATATTTTTTATATATTTTACAACATAATAAAAATGGAGAAACCATGATATTTCTAACGCGTTATTGCAATTATGTTCTAAAAGTAAATGTGTGTCTGCACACCAACCTGTGTGTTTTCTTTTATAGTAGATCAATCCTCCTGCTGCCATGATCACCCCCAAAACCAGGCCTGCAGCACCAGTTATTATCTTATTCTTGTCAGACTTTGGTAGAGATGAATCTACAAAATAAAATTAAAGTGTACTAAAATATTCTATGGTTTGTTATGCAATGCGCGCAATTCTGTCAGTTGAGCCTTGAGATAAGATTGCAATTGAGTCACTTCTTGCTTAAATGTTTTATTTTATAAAAACATTTTTTGAAGCAAACTAATTTGTTTCTTCTTGTTCAGATGAAATCAATAAGGGAATAAGCAGACTATAGTTTGGTATCTGTGGTCATCAGTCTTAGTGTATTTTATAGTATCAACTCTATACTAACCCCAGTGAGAGACCATGGGTCTATGAGAGCTGGCGTGCTCCACCACACAGGAGATCCTCTCTCCAGGTTTGGGAAAGTATTCCAGGTGGGAATGAATCTGGTAGTACCAGTCTCCATCAGCCAGCTCCTCAGTGGAGGTCACGTCAGCTGTCATCTCTTTATCATCTCTCATCCATGTCAGTTTGATGGGTTTGGGGTAGAAGTCATAAGCACTGCAAATCAGCATGGCAGGACTTCTATCACTGGCCTGCCTTACTGACCGGACGATGACTTCTGGTTTTACTGTAGATATAATGAAGTTAATTTTGGGTTTTGATACACATGTGTGGTTTCAAAAATGCATCTCACCTGTTTTTTCAACCATAGGCACAAATAGTCCAAGCTGCTTGCAGATGGCCATGTTTTTCTCTGCCTCTCTACGCAGCCACTCAGGTTTTTTATTAAAATCATCCGCCCATTTCATTGCATATTCAGTGTAAGCAACAACTTTATTTTCAGTGCTGTTAAATCTCAGCAATTCAGTTTTGTCATAATATATTGAGTAGATGAGCTCAACATTTTGTAGAGAACCAAGATTACGACAGAGAAATAGGATGAATCCATAATGTCCATGAACTAAAAAACAAGCAGCCAACAAACCTTTGAACAATTCAATAAGAATACTGATATAGTAATAATAATAATAATAATAATAACACTGATAATGATGTTCTGATACAGTCTAACTTTACAAAACGTTCACAAATATTTCTAAACAAGACATTTCAGAATAAAGATGTTTGTATCTACAATTTTGATTTAAATGGCATTTTTAGTAAAGAGAAATGTAAAACTATTTCATCACAATAATAAAGTCATATTATAGCTTACCTGTTTTAAACAAAACATGCAACAACAAGGGCAGGTGTATCACAAGATCATATCGCATTTTGCATTCAGTGTTGCTTTACTGGCATAGAGATAGAATGAGCTCTGAAGCAGTTACAGTAATTATCTTACATAATGCCAGCCCAGTTTGCCATCGCAACTCGTCAAACTGGAAAATCAAGCTTATGATTGGCCCGTAAAACAACATGTGATCAAGAAACCCACGCTGGTTGAGTCACTAAAAAATGAAGTGAAAGTTCTGGATATTTACTGAGAAATTGGCATTGTTTATGAAGTAATTGTTCATTCATTTGACTCGTTTTTTGTTATTTAGGATTTTCCAATTCAGGACTCGCATAAGATTTTAGGTTACCCTCTCACCTCCCAAAAAAATCAGAAATGTATGTCTAAAATGTGGAATGTTTCTGTTCTTGCCCTGATACTTTACAGTCTTTTTTTTTTGTGAATAAAAATGAATTCTCCACAGCATGTAGATATACATTTAGTAATGCATAAATACACACAGATATATATGTAGACACACACATACATACACACACACATATGTATATTTATGTTTCGCTTCAACAATATCACATTGAACGTGTGATTTTTGCCTTGCTATATATATATATATATATATATATATATATATATATATATATATATATATATATATATATATATATATATATATATATATATATATATACAGAAATACCTCGGTTTACGAGTTTAATTTGTTCCAAGAGCGAGCTCGTAAACCAAAATGCTCGTACACCAAAAAAATTTGCAATAAAGAATGCAATAAAAATTAATTGGTTCGTTCCACACGACCATAAATGCCCATTTTAAATATTTTTTTTTGGTTTTACCCTATTAATTAGAGTTAAAATTATAACCATTAAGATCTCATATAAATGCTAATTAATAATTGAAAATTAAACTCTAAAAATAATTGACAATTTACTGTAATGCACTTCAGCTTTGAGCAGTGTGCGTGGAGGAGACAAGAGGAGGGAGGAGGGGGGAGCGGGGAAAGCAATGGAAAACACAAAACTCGGATTCAAGTGCAAATGAGTGAATTTATTATAATAGTGCAGAAAACAAACAAAGTGATAATCCAGAGTTAAAGTCATGGAACATGGGAGACGGGAGACGGGGAGACGCAAACGAACACATGGGAGCCGCGAACGAACGCGGGAGATGCAAATGAACACGGGAGAGCCAAAGACAGCGTGGACATAAGAGACAAGGACTCGACAACACAGGAGTGGAGAGAAGTGAACTAAATAGGCAGATTATATGAGAATCAGGTGTGTCAGTGCTCAGTGACCACGGCCCCTTTCACACACACATACACACACACACACACACACACACACACACACACACACACACACACACACACACACACACACACACACACACACACACACACACACACACACAGGCAGAACTAGGAGACAATAAATTCATGTACCGTGACAGTTACTGCTTAGAGGTACTGTACGTGTATATCTCACTACGTGAACAAAAGCGATCACAATTAATTAATGTGAACAACACAAGGTAAAACCGCTGTAAATCACTTATAAAAGTATCACTGTGGTGAATGATGCAGCCAAACCAAGCGACGCTGAGAGAATGAACGAGTTAAGGGGTGATAAAGGGGTTGGAATCGCGTGACTGTTTTATGAGAGGCTGTGTTTAGGATATTTCCAGTAAAAATGTGCGTGACGATGCTGAGCGTTAGGACTTTTCCACACAAAAAGGGGTGAGGGAAAAAAAATTCTCGCACTCCGATACAATGCTTTCCATGCTCATACACCGATTTGCTCGTATACAAAGTCACTCGTAAACCGAGGGATTACTATATGTATATATATATATATATATATGTAGACACAAACACACACACATATACACACACACATACACACACGCACACACACACACACACACACACACACACATGTGCTTATTTACCGTATGTATCACTTCAACAATATCACATTGAACGTGTGATTTTGCCTTGCTATTGTTTGCTCTTGTGATATCCTGTGTGTTTTGATTAATACTGATTTTATATTTTTGGAATTCTCTTTCCATCTTCATCAGCCACACGCAACATCAACAGTGGAGAGGAAGAATGTTTATATTTGTAATTAACTTAAATCAATATTTGATATAAAAAAAACGATACTGATCTGACATACAGTATCTGTCAAGTGTACTTTTCCATAGTACAATAATTCTACATATTAAAATGAACCTACTTCATAGGTAGTGTTGAAAAAGGGACATTTATTATGAATGAAGGAATGAATGCATAGTTTCTCATGACTTATAATACAGCTATTATATATATATATATATATATATATATATATATATATATAATTTAAAAGTCACCACACTAAATGCAACAGTAGAATATTACAGTATATCATGTCTTATTGTATAACACCTCCTCTGGTATGTATACAACATAGAGCCCTCAAAATATAAAAGCAAAGCATGTCTAACTTGCAGAATCTGTTACAACAAGGCAGGCGTGCGATGCGGAGAAAGAGAGAGAACTCGGAGTTGAAACAGAAAGAACTTTTAATTAAACAGGAAGCAAAGGCACACGGGGGTGCAAAACACGGAGAATGGACATCCACACAACCTACTCATGAGACTTTAAATAAGAACAGAAAACGGCACTTTAGTGCAAAAACCAGGAGACTTGGAATAACTAGAAAAACGGCATCCACACACCAGGAGACATGAACACGACACGATCAATGTCCACATTACAGGTTCAACAACTGACAAAGACCAGGACACACAAGAGGGTATAAATGGAGACAGACATGGGAAACACCTGGAGACACTGACGAGGTAATTGAAACTAGAAAGGTGTGGAAGATTCTAGAAAGCCCCGGAAATGAACAGGAAGTGATATCACGATAGACAGGGAGTGACAACAGGAAGTGACCCCATGACCTCAGTGACAGGGAAGTGACAAAGACACAGAAAGACAGGACCAAGTGTGACATTACCCCCCCCCTCCCGGCAGGCGCGTCCTCGCGCCTAAGAAGAGACAGTTGCGGAGGGTGGGCGGGTGACCCGGAGGGGGACAGTTCAAGACAAGGAAGGAAACAGACATGAAACCAAGAGTAGGACACACCAACACCAGAGCATGGGAGAGACATAAAACAAGGAACACTGACCACATGGACCATGCAAGAAACAACGGTACACAGAATAAGGAATACTGACTACATGGAACCTAAGAAACATGCATGAAAAAGTTCAAGGAGGCCTCCAGGTCAAGGTCAGACGAACAGAGTCCCAGGGTGGTGCTGGGAGTTCTGGGGCCCGGAGTGGCGCAGTCCTCCACGGTGGCGCCGGAAGAGCTGGGACCCAGGGAGGAGCAGAGAGTTCTGGGGGCCAAGGTGGCGCAGCCCTCCACGGCGGTGCCGGAAACACAGGATGCCCAGGGGGAGTTGGAAATTCCGGGGGCCATGGCTCTGAACCGAGCGAGGCGTGCTGGGACTTGGGGCAGAGGTCACTGGGCTCTGGGCGGAGTTCTGCATGCTCGGGCTCTGGGCGGAGTTCTGGATGCTCGGGCTCTGGGCAGAGTTCTGGATGCTCGGGCTCTGGGCAGAGTTCTGGATGCTCGGGCTCTGGGCAGAGTTCTGGATGCTCGGGCTCTGGGCAGAGTTCTGGAGGCTCGGGCTCTGGGCAGAGTTCTGGAGGCTCGGGCTCTGGGCAGAGTTCTGGAGGCTCGGGCTCTGGGCAGAGTTCTGGAGGCTCGGGCTCTGGGCAGAGTTCTGGAGGCTCGGGCTCTGGGCAGAGTTCTGGAGGCTCGGGCTCTGGGCAGAGTTCTGGAGGCTCGGGCTCTGGGCAGAGTTCTGGAGGCTCGGGCTCTGGGCAGAGTTCTGGAGGCTCGGGCTCTGGGCAGAGTTCTGGAGGCTCGGGCTCGGCCGGCTGGAGGACCGGCGGCGGAGGCTCTGTCTGGAGGACCGGCGGCGGAGGCTCTGGCTGGACGACCGGCGGCGGAGGCTCTGGCTGGACGACCGGCGGCGGAGGCTCTGGCTGGACGACCGGCGGCGGAGGCTCCGGCTGGACGACCGGCGGCGGAGGCTCCGGCTGGACGACCGGCGGCGGAGGCTCCGGCTGGACGACCGGCGGCGGAGGCTCTGGCTGGACGACCGGCGGCGGAGGCTCTGGCTGGATCGTTGGATCCGGATGCTCTGGCTGGGCCGACTGGAACGGCGGATCCGGATGATCTGGAGGGACCGGCTCTGGCTCTGGAGGGACCGGCTCTGGCTCTGGAGGGACCGGCTCTGGCTCTGGAGGGACCGGCTCTGGAGGGAACGGCTCTGGAGGGAACGGCTCTGGAGGGAACGGCTCTGGAGGGACCGGCTCTGGCTCTGGAGGGACCGGCTCTGGCTCTGGAGGGACCGGCTCTGGAGGGACAGGCTCTGGCTCTGGAGGGACCGGCTCTGGAGGGACCGGCTCTGGCTCTGGAGGGACCGGCTCTGGAGGGACCGGCTCTGGCTCTGGAGGGACCGGCTCTGGCTCTGGAGGGACAGGCTCTGGCTCTGGAGGGACAGGCTCTGGCTCTGGAGGGACCGGCTCTGGCTCTGGAGGGACCAGCTCTGGAGGGACAGGCTCTGGCTCTGGAGGGACCGGTTCTGGCTCTGGAGGGACCGGCTCTGGGAGGGCCGGCTGCACCGGCGGAGGCTCTGGGAGGGCCGGCTGCACCGGCGGAGGCGGTTCGGGCCACGGGAGATCTGGCCAATCCAGAGGCCCAGGCAGGTCCAGCGATTCAGGCCACGGCGGGAGTCCCAGGTCAGTCGCTGGGTCTGGCGGGCGGATCACGGGCGCTGGCTCTGGCGGGCGGATCTCGGGCTCTGGCTCGGGCTGGCGGATCTCGGGCTCTGGCTCTGGCTGGCGGATCTCGGGCTCTGGCTCTGGCTGGCGGATCTCGGGCTCTGGCTCTGGCTGGCGGATCTCGGGCTCTGGCTCTGGCTGGCGGATCTCGGGCTCTGGCTCTGGCTGGCGGATCTCGGGCTCTGGCTCTGGCTGGCGGATCTCGGGCTCTGGCTCTGGCTGGCGGATCTCGGCCTCTGGCTCTGGCTGGCGGATCTCGGGCTCTGGCTCTGGCTGGCGGATCTCGGGCTCTGGCTCTGGCTGGCGGATCTCGGGCTCTGGCTCTGGCTGGCGGATCTCGGGCTCTGGCTCTGGCAGACGGATCTCGGGCTCTGGCTCTGGCAGACGGATCTCGGGCTCTGGCTCTGGCAGACGGATCTCGGGCTCTGGCTCTGGCAGACGGATCTCGGGCTCTGATTCTGGCAGACGGATCTCGGGAACCGGCTCTGGCTGGCTGATCACGGCCTCTGGCTCTGGCTGGCTGATCACGGCCTCTGGCTCTGGCTGGCTGATCACGGCCTCTGGCTCTGGCTGGCTGATCACGGCCTCTGGCTCTGGCTGGCTGATCACGGCCTCTGGCTCTGGCTGGCTGATCACGGCCTCTGGCTCTGGCTGGCTGATCACGGCCTCTGGCTCTGGCTGGCTGATCACGGCCTCTGGCTCTGGCTGGCTGATCACGGCATCTGGCTCTGGCTGGCTGATCACGGCATCTGGCTCTGGCTGGCTGATCACGGCATCTGGCTCTGGCTGGCTGATCACGGCCTCTGGCTCTGGCTGGCTGATCACGGCCTCTGGCTCTGGCTGGCTGATCACGGCCTCTGGCTCTGGCTGGCTGATCACGGCATCTGGCTCTGGCTGGCTGATCACGGCATCTGGCTCTGGCTGGCTGATCACGGCATCTGGCTCTGGCTGGCTGATCACGGCCTCTGGCTCTGGCTGGCTGATCACGGCCTCTGGCTCTGGCTGGTGAGTCACGGCCTCTGGCTGGTGAGTCACGGCCTCTGGCTGGTGAGTCACGGAAACGGCCGCGGGACTTGGCTCTCTTGCCCGTTTACGGCGGCGACGGCGGCGCGGTGACTCGGGCGTAGTGACCAGGATCGTTGGCTCGGTCGCTGAGACCGGGATTGATGGCGTGGTTACCGGTTGCTGCTGTCTGGATCGGGGATAGAGGTGGTCCAGACATCGCTGTATCGTTTTTATCCAGGTAAGGCCCGTGGTGTCTGGGGGGTTCCCGGCGAAATGGTGGGTCGCCCCGATCCAGAACAGCGCAGTGATGGTGTCGTCCGGCAACGGAGCGCGGCATGCCATGTAAAGAAATTCCATGGCATACCGGCCAAAGTCCTGGTTGCGCATAAGCGCGATGGTCAAGAGCTCCTGCTCATAATCCATCTGAGTGTAGTCTATTGAGGTGACAAACCTGGTCGTTTGTTCTGTTACAACAAGGCAGGCGTGCGATGCGGAGAAAGAGAGAGAACTCGGAGTTGAAACAGAAAGAACTTTTAATTAAACAGGAAGCAAAGGCACACGGGGGTGCAAAACACGGAGAATGGACATCCACACAACCTACTCATGAGACTTTAAATAAGAACAGAAAACGGCACTTTAGTGCAAAAACCAGGAGACTTGGAATAACTAGAAAAACGGCATCCACACACCAGGAGACATGAACACGACACGATCAATGTCCACATTACAGGTTCAACAACTGACAAAGACCAGGACACACAAGAGGGTATAAATGGAGACAGACATGGGAAACACCTGGAGACACTGACGAGGTAATTGAAACTAGAAAGGTGTGGAAGATTCTAGAAAGCCCCGGAAATGAACAGGAAGTGATATCACGATAGACAGGGAGTGACAACAGGAAGTGACCCCATGACCTCAGTGACAGGGAAGTGACAAAGACACAGAAAGACAGGACCAAGTGTGACAGAATCAGTGCAAATGGCACTTGCAGTTTATTAACGTTAAAAAATATATATCTTTAGCATACATACAACTTCAGATGATAACCAAAACAAAAGAACACAGGTGTCAGTGTTATTGTGCCAGTATCATCAGTTGCAGTTGTTTCCTTTGGCAATGAAAAAAACTCCAGTGGCAAAACCCAGCAGCCCGAGAGCCAAACCAACTCCACAGAACACTGACTGATCGATGTGTTGCTCCTTTATCTCTACATCTGCACAGACACAAACATTTGTGAAATTCATCATGTGTTTCTAAAAGGAATTAGATTTAAATATTAATACCCACCCCATGTTCTGGTTTGAGGCTGTTGAAGGGATTTGTGCTCCACAGAACAGCTATAAATGTCTCCTTCCTCTGGAATGAAGCTCAGTTGGGAAAAGACATTGAGTGTCCCATCTTTGTTGGGATAATATCTGCTGACGGTAGATCCATCTGTCACATTCACATTGTTCTTGGTCCACGAGATTCTGACAGGTGGAGGGAAAAATCCAGTCACGTGACAGATAAGGGTATTCTCACCTGTAGCGTCGATCACTTCCCTTGTTAGTCTCGTCACCTATTCCCAATCTTCCCTTGTACATAGGCCCTGTGTGTTTCTCAGTCTGCATCTGTTCTCGTCTGTTATGTGTTCTGCTACTCCTTGTACGAATAAAGTTTATGTACCTGATTCCACGCCTCTGCGCTTCCCTGCAATACACACCTGTTTACCAAACTCATAATATATCTCCAACATAATGTGTCTAGTATCACAACCTTTAACAAATTCGCATTTTTGTAATATATATACGATAGTAAGTTCTCAAAAACCTGCACTTTGAATCCCATTTGTAGCCCCTCAAAATACTGTTGTTGCAGAAATGAACGTCCAAATCTCATAAAATGTTTTAAGTCTTTAGTTGATCCCCTAAACTGGGCAGTGTTGTGTACACCAGAAGTACAACACAGACAAGATAGCAATAATTTTATTCAAATTGTATTATATAATAAACTTTTATGTATTAAATATATGTATATTATTCAGCATTGCATATTATTTTATTAACAACCAGATTTAGAAGACATAAGTGTTGGAACAAAGTCATAAAAAAACTTTTCTATGTGTCAAATGATCTAAACCTGAAATTCTAATGGAGAAAAAACAAATTTTCCTAGCGTGATAAACAGTGCAATTCTGTTTCCCATTTTTTTTTATATTGACAAATTTGTTCACAAGTAATGCTTCTTACTCTCAAAAAATAAGGTGCATAAACTCAGATCAATGAGGCTTATGATCAAGCAGTTCCAAAAAGAAACCTGCCCTAATTTAAATAATATTTTTGAAAACAATTCTTGACCGGATGCACAAAAGGAGTTGAAGGGTTTTCAACACTGCATAAGGGTTAATAACAAACCTACCTGTCTCTGTCAATGAACAGTTTCAGTTTGCTTTCCGTCATGTGACCTTTTCCTTTAAACTGAGTTGACGCCAGTCCGGCTCTGAATTCAGTATGGGTTGCAAGTGTTTATTTTTTCGGTGTAAGAATTTGACAGGCTTGCATTTGTTCCCCCGTGATGTTGACAGAGCTAGGCTGTGGCTGCAGGCGGTGGGATGTCCAACAACTCCGGACACATCAAGATTGATTGGGATTACTTATGGAGGTAATCTCCGAAGTGATGATACTAAACAAAGTCTCAGATACCTTTCCATTCCAACAGGACAGCCGGTAAGTGTCTTAATAACCACAGTCTTGTCAATTTTGCTGTTCTTTTGTGCATAAGAATATGCATAAGAATAATACATTTGGTTAGAAATAATGAGATGATCACAGACCTATTTGAATAAACAAAACATTTTTTCTTTCAGTATCACTTGAGCTGCTGGCTTGAGATACTGGAATTTTGTCCAGTGATCGCAGCTGAAGGAGGAAGTCTAAATATGGTCATCGGTGAAATTAATTTATCATGACTTCACACAACAAGCATCCACATTTCTATGTTCTTCACAGTCATATTATAAATGCTTATTCAGAGTAAATGCAATTATATTCACAGTTCTAGTTATGTGAAGTATTATATAATGCAACAGGTTTTGTTATTGTGATAATACCTATATTTATAGTAAAGGATTGTACATAAGGATTGTTTTATTTTGTCGGAAATGTAACAGGTCATTTATAAATTGTAAAGATATTAATATTAAAATCAATAAAATCATTATTAATTTACATTTATGAAATGTATTAAAGCAAATGTTAAAATGTCTGTAGTTTGAAATATGCTTTATAAATCAAGCCATTGTCTGAGATAATTGAAAATTATCATTAGAATGATTTAACCTTAATAAGGCCTTAGTAAAGAAAGCTAATCTTGTTTTTGTAATTATCTTTTGATCTGTCAACTCTCCCATCATAGCTATTAATACACATATAATACATATTGTTAACATAGAAAGATTTTAAATGTATTGTGTTATGTTTCAGGTTATAAATTTACCTTGTCTGGTGTTTTCTCATGTGTATGTCTTATTACATCAATTATTAAAATAATTTTGGAAAGCCTGTATAAAAAAATTTGTTTGTTTTCAATAAAACAGACTTGAAGATCTTCAAATTAGTGGGGCTATATTTACATGTGTGCCTATCACAAGGTCTCTGGTGAGAATGTTTTCCCATCCCTAGCCACGTGTGACCCTTAGGTCACAAGATTCTGTCCAACCAAAAGGTTTTAGAATTGAAGATTTTTTTGTTTTGGTCTGGGTATTTTAGGGAAAGTGGAAAAAAAGTCATTTGGAATTTCTTTAACCAGAAACACAGGGCACTCACTACTCACACACACTGTTAATCTACTGACAGGCATGCATCTCTCACTCTTAGATTAATATTATAACTAGTAGATCATGTGGAGGCTGAAGAACTATACTTATTATACTTAACCATATATATATATATATATATATATATATATATATATATATATATATATATATATATATATATATACTTTATGTCTACTTACATACCATGAAAGCTACCTGAGTTATCAGCTTACTTACCTGGGTATGTCACATAACCTGCATTGTGGAATAGATGAACCGACAGATGTAATGAACTGACTTTACAAAACATTTTATCAGCTGTCACAGTTGGTTTGTGTTCATTCAGTTTCCCCATGTGCTTCTTTGTTTGATCCTGGTCACATGTGTCCTGTCAATCACCCTGTTAATCATCTCCTTCATCTGTCCCCGTTAACTACCTCATCCGTTCCTTTTGTTTGGTCATGTATTTATATGTTCGCCTTCATATTTACATTTTACATTTACTCATTTAGCAGACGCTTTTATCCAAAGCGGCTTACAATTTGAGGAGTATAGAAGCGATTTGTCTAAAGAACACAAAACACATAAGAGTGCTTACAATACAAAGTTTCAAACATTCTTGGTCTCAATTCTCTGATGAAAGTAAATTTTGCATTTCCTTTGGAAATAAGGGTCCCAGAGTCTGGAGGAAGAGAGGAGATGCACACAATTCGCTTTGCTTGAGGTGCAGTGTAAAGTTTCCACATTCAGTGATGGTTTGGGGTGCCATGTCATCTGCTGGTGTTGGTCCACTGTGTTTTCTGAGGTCCAAGGTCAACGCAGCCATATACCAGGAAGTTTTAAAGCACTTCATGGTTCCTGCTGCTGACCGGACTTGGCACCTGCACACAATGCCAAAGCAACCAGTACCTGGTTTAAGGACCATGGTATCTATGGGTGTGGGTTATGCCAACGATTTTTTTACACAAAACCCAAAACCCGTTGGCTATATGAGCGTGCGGGTTATCTGCATCTGCAGGTTATATGTGGGAAAATATATAGTAATATATGTTATATGGGTTATCTCGCTAAACGGTTATCTCGATGCTTTTTTGCAATCCCTGAGGCCGTCGACATAACCGAACTTCACTGTATTATGAGGAAATTTAAGTTTTTTGATCTAAACAAACCAAAACAGAGCATATCAATTTTGCTTCAGCTTTTTTCCTCAGTGTCCAATATAAATCTTAGAAGTTTATTTATTTGTTTTCTGCATACTGATTTAAAAGGTTTCCATGGGATGCCTAGTGAACAATAAAAGCTAGTAATTAACATTTTCCTCTGCCTTTTCTGTTTTCAGTTTTCAGTTTTCTGCTGTGTCTGTTTTTTCCTCCAATAATAAATTATTACCCTTTTGGCATATGGTGTCTTAATGGGAAACCTATTTCACTATCACCATTTGGATCATGTTTTTCACTGCAAAAGCACTGCAACTTTGAGACTTAACTCTGAGCAAAGGTCTACAATCAGCGTCTCTGTTACTTTAATCTTTCCTCTAACCTATTTCTCTGAACAATTATAAAATGTTGTAATGGAGCAGTAAAAGTAAAGCTGGTGTTATATTTTATGATATGAATATGAACCATCTTTGTAACTGTTTAATGTTGGTGGAGCAAAAAAATACAAATGAATTTAAATATTGTGTCAAGGTTCTGTCACTTTGGTCTAATTTTCTTGTGTTTTGTGAAAGAGCCCTAAAACTACTGCATTGCTTCTGGTGGAGTCATGCGCTCTCCTGTCTGTGACGTGTCTTGTGTGTTCATATTTCAGAACAACGGTCTTGTTCGGTTTCAGTTTTGTGTTGGGATTCGGACATTCATGCTATGTGTGTTTGTCTTGTGTTACGAGTGCGCGCGGTTCAAGTTCACTCGAGCGGTGTGCGCCCTTGTCTGTGTGAATTATTGTGGTGCTTTCCTGTCATGTCTTGTGTTGTGTAGCACGCAGCTTGTGTTTTTTGGCTGTCTTGTTTTGTGTGGACACACAGCTTATGATTTTGCTTATGTTCTCATTGGCTGCGTGTTCATGTCATGTTTTTTCCTGTGTATTGTGTAACCCCGCCCGTCTAGTGTCCTCATTATTGGTTTGATTTGCCTGTTCTGCCTCATCTACCTGCCTTGTGTGTTCACTATTTATGTGTCCAACTAGAAATCATACATGACTATGAATCAGTTTCACCTGCTTTGATGCAAATGAAACTGACAACAGACAACTACAAGACAACTCCGCCCAAAAGGAATGATTTTGCTGAATGATATGAGGCAGTCTGGCTCTTCCAGGATGGTACGTCCATATGTGCTGTTGCAAGTGGGTTTGGTGTATCTCCCAGTAGAGTTTCAAGAGCATGGAGGAGACACCAGGTGACATGCAGAGGAGTGCTGGACAGGGACATATAGAAGGGCAGCAACCCAGCAGCAGGACCAGTGTCTGCTCATTTGTGCAATAAGGAACAGGAGAAGCACTGCTCAAGCCTTACAAAAAGATCTCCAACAGGCTACTTTGTGCATACAGTAATACCTCGAGATACGAGTATCCCTACATACGAGTGTTCCCAGATACGAGCAAGCCTTCCAGCAGATTTTTGCTTCTAGATACAAGTAAATATTCGAGATACGAGTACTGAAGCCGATGCCGACGCTCGTTCACTTCACGTGTTCGCTTACTTCTGTACATCGCCCGCGAGTAGCTGATTTTCTCTCTATTTTGTGCTTTATTCTTCATAATAGCGATGATTTCTAAGAAAGTGAGTGGTAAGAGTGGTGAGAAGAAGAAACATGCTGACCATGTTAATTAAGCATGAAATTCTGGATAAATATGAGCGTGGTGCTCGCGTGAGTGATCTAGCACGCACTTATGATCGCAGTACATCGACAATATGTACCATCGTAAAGCAGAAGGATGTTATCAAGAATGTAAATCCTTCCAAGGGCGTGGCGATTATATCGAAGTTATGCTTGAATGTAAATGATGAGATGGAGAGGCTTGTGTTGTTGCGGATGAAGGAGAAGCAGATCTCCCTCGATAGATATTTCGTTAAAACGTCACAGGCTGTCATTGACATTTTTGCATTTTTACACGTGCTTCAGATACGGGTCAAGGTGTTCCCCAAAGGAGGCAGTACTTTTTAAGGGAGTAAGGCAACATTGTAATGCATTACTTTTCAAAATAACTTTCCCCAACACTGCTGATTACTGTCAGACTTTCAAAATCCTTTATCACTTGAATGAAGCACAGCCACAACAAAATCAGACTTTAGCACTTAGTTTTACTTTGAAATTTAGGTAAAGGTAAAATACACAAATTTCTGGATGAAATGATTTTTAAATTTTAAATTTGTTGTGACTACTCAGGCAGTGAAAAATACCAATATAATACCAAAAGTCTTTTGTTTTTTTCCACAGGTGGTAGACAATCATACTAGTTTGAATGTCACGAGTTTGAGTAAATGGTGACAGAATAAGTTGTATTCGACTTAAACTAGAAATCAAGGTACTCAGCACTTGACCAACAAGACACAGAGATCCAACATTTGGAGAAGCAGCCGTTTGATTTTCAGTCTAACTTGGCTCACATTTGCAAGCCACAAAAACATGAATGTTCTGTTATCTGATTTTTGTCTTACAAAGAACAAGAGTGCATCCCGTCCACACGGGAACGCGAATCACTGTAACCGCATACATTTTGTATCGGATTGGCGTTGCGTCCACACGGATCCGGCGTTCTGGGTGACTGAATCCGCTCTCTTTGGAGAACGGGTCCTAAAGTGGAAAGATCTGAGAACGACACCCTTGCGTTCTCGTGTGGACGGCCAATCCGCATCTTTTGTGAGAACGATGATGTCATCACGTAACAGCAACAACAGTAATGGCGGACGACATGGTTGTGCTCGTGCTGCGGGACGGCTAAAAGTACATAAAGTTGCCTTTTACGGAGTCCGAGGCTGAGGATCTGGTTTTGCGTTTCCATCGTGCTCATTGCATGCCACAGTGTTTTGGGAGCGGTCGACGGCACACACATAGAAATCAAGCAGCTGTCTGCCAACTCGATGGACTACATCAACAGGAAAGGCAAACATTCTATCAATGTACAGGCGGTCTGTGATTATAAGTACAGATTTATGGATGTTGTGATAAAGTGGCCCGGGAGTGTACACGGTGCACGGGTTTTTGCTAATTCAAAGCTCAACCTGTACTTTAAGACTGGCCAGATCCCTCCTCTGAAAAAACAGATTGTGGACATGAATGTGCTTTTGGTCGTCTCAAAGCCAGATATGCTGCACTGAAAAGGCTTCACAGACTGTAACAAGGGAGAGGGAAAGAGAGTGAGGAGAGTACTCAAAGTACCTTGACCCTTAAAAATGCTGGCCATCAAGTTTTGTTGTTTTTTTTTTACAGTATTTACCTTTTTGAAAATGTACTAATGTTTATTTTGAAAGTGTTGTATTGAATGTCAAGTAAAAATAAATGAGAGCAAAAATTCAAGAACTGGTTTTTATTGGAAAATAGAACAATTAAAAATAACCTGAAAAAACAGGTATAAAGTGCAGCAGTACAATATAAAATCAAGAATTACAATGCAACAGGGCAGTCACTCCGTGTCATCTTGCAGCAGTGCACGTCTGTAAATATTCAGCGCATTCAGCGCGCAAGGTTGTGCGCATGCTCAAACTCTTCTTCTCCGTGTATAGTGTGTATCTGTGGCAGAATTACAGCGCCCCATACTGGTCTGGCATTTATACTACACCGTTCTCAGTCGGTTTCAGTGTTCTCGTGTGGACGCTGAGATTTCTTGCGCCGATGCCGTGTTTACGGCATTTTTTTTAGAACGAAGGGAAAAAAAGAGCGGTTAGGGAATGCATTATAATTAAAACCACATTTTATTTGATAACAATAAATAATCGAATCCTTATACTGTATACAATAATTGTGTGCGTGTGTGTCTATACCAATAAAAAACATGTTTTTCCCCCATTGTTACGGATCTGGAATGTATTAATTTGTTTGGGCAGAATCTCTCCTCCTGTGATCTGATCATCATCCACAGGCTGACCGTCTCTAGGGTCAGGTTGACGGGGGAAAAAACCAGTGACCAGACAGCTGATCTGAAGCCCTTAAGAGTCTGGGAGTGTCTTCCTCTGGGTTTCACTAAAGAGAAGACAGCAATACAGTGTTATTGTTACACAAAGCGAGACCACACAGCTTTTTGTGTAAAGATCAGTTTGATTCTCTCACCTTTTCTCATCACAAAGTTCTTTTTCATTTGTGGGTAACTTTTAAGATATACTTATTTAAAACAATTAAATGAAGAAATTGTAAATAGTCCCATATTCTCCATAGTAATTAAATCTGGAAATAATTTTTCTCCACATTGAAAACAAACCCCTATTTATTTTGTTGATCAAAAGTATCCCATCCCATCCTAAATGGACTTGGTTTATCATCATTAAACTACGTACAGCAAGTCTCTGATGAACATGTATTACTTTAAAAGGATGAAAACACAGTCCAAAGTTATGGCAACTATTGCTAAAAAAATTAGGTAATTTGTCATAAAAATACTTGTGAGTCATATCTTTTGTAAGTATAAAGAAATAAATAAAGCAGACTCGGATAAAACAAAGATCTGTGCTGGAATATTTAATGAATAATTTCGTTTAAATAATTATTAAAAAATAGTCTACCTTGCATTTGCTGTTAAATTAATATGTAAGTTAACGTTGTCACCATCGGTGATTTGTGTTCCTTAAGATAAAATGCTCAACCTTTCATGTCATTGTACAAATCACAAAATATAACACCAGCATCACTTTTCTTTTCATCATAGTGTGTTGAATCATTGTAAGTGCGATGAACAGCTTACCATGTGATCGAGACATACTTCATTACTTGAAGATCATGCAGCACAACTACAGTACTGAACTCCGGAAATGGTGTCAGCCTGATTATGTTTCCAAATCCATCAATGAGTGAGAGCCTTTGGAAAATTCTATCATATTAGAATGTTTTCCACATTCATTCACTCAGCAATGTCTACAACGTTCACTTACACGTAGTTTCACTTACGTAAAGATTGTTTCTGAATAAAAAGGCAAAATTAAGCACATCTTGCAACCAAGTTATTGTTATGAAATGTTTCTGAACGTTTCTTATTTTTAGGCATAGTTACAGAAACTCATGCTATGATTCAGGATTGATCTGATCTTAAGGATATATTTTCGTCACAATATTTACTGATCAGTGCAAATAGTAATTGCCACAACTCATTTGAGAATTTAATTGCAGTTTTCTTTGTTCTCACCTCATATATAGACTACTGTATATACATTTTTAAACCAGACATATTTTTCTGATTTGCCAGATGAGTTCTATACATAGAGTTTTTTGTTATAATGTTATAAAAGTAGAAAAGGCAACACATTGAGGGAAAAAAAGTACAATACAGACTACATGCAAAAATAGTAAAAATACAAAAGTGGCATGAGGGATTTTTTTTGTGGTAGAAAGCCATATTCAAGTCTTGCTTAGAAAGACTGAACAGCATATCAAAATCAAATCTGTTTAGTGTCTTTATCAATTAAAAACACATACACACACAATATTGTAGCCGGACATTTGTCTTAGTTTAAAGATGACGTAAACACTCAAATAAGAATAGAATGTTCCACAAAATCCAACTAGACATTTAAATTAATTTTAAATGACTTAATTGGGATATGGAATGATGATTAATTTATTTTTTTATGTTCTTGCTCAATTTTCTTAATTTTAAGCAAGAAATTTCTGGAGTGCACTTTAATTACATAATTTATCCTTTGCACACTAAGGATATGTACATATTTAAAATTCACTTGCGTAAGTAACGGCTCCTGACCATATATTTAGGTGAGGCAGTCACTGGCTCATAGTGCTAGCTATTGCTAACATTATATAATTCATATATAATTGTGATTAACATGTGATTTACAGTCTAATCTGAACACACAGAGACTCACTTTTGGCAGATTTCTTGTCCTTGATTAACTAATCCTAATGGTGGCACTCAAGCCATAAATATCCTACATAAAATGTTGTCTTAAAATTACCTTAACGTAGCCTAGTATTTATTGTGTTTGAATGTTGATTTATAATGTTAGCAATTCAGAAGAGAGGAAAATGAAATATAGATGCAGCGATTATAAAACAAACACAAGCGAATAGTTTACAAGCTATTCACATGCGGGAAATCCTCACAGAGCCAACTGAGGCTTTCCTCTTCCATGAGAGGGTTTGGCCCCACAATGGCTTTGTTTCCAGGTGGGTAGTGAAAGAACGTGTCACACAAAACTCCAGTAAATCCTGTAGAATTCGACCAATAAGATGATGACTTAGGGTCATTCTAGCTCCAACCATTACATCTAGACAGGGGGAGCTGGACCTCAAGCTCCACCCATTAGCTCTACAGTGAGCAGCCTCTCTTAACATGAGCACTTTTAAACTAAAGTGTTTACATATTTACTAGTTTAGTACAATACTCTACAAATCCTCTTGCTTCCTGTTAAAGAACATCTAACAAGTTCACAATCAGACTTTGTAGTTGTTGAACTGAAGCAGACTAAACTAAAGCCATACTAGGAATTCTAACTTTATGACTTAAAATAGTTGGAAACTCTGCATTTTAAGCTTATATAGATGTCTACATCTTCAAGTGGAAGAATGTTTTAAAGGAGCACTGCCCCAACCGACATATGAGCCATGGTTAAGTAAAACTATTTACTCTGTGATACAAAATGATACAGTGATACAGTACTTCCTCCACCACAACAGTATTGGAAATGTTCACCCATGACACTTTGTAGAACAACAAGACTGACAAAAAGCAGGAACTATGTTTAAGACAATTAAGGAACCATCACATGATCCTCACGAATGCCACTTGTTTCGATTTCAGGTTTTTCTCCAGTATGGATTTGTTTCTTTCGTTTGAAGTAGCTTGCTCTGGAATTAGGTTTCACACGGACATGAAATCTCCGATGCGATCTTAAATTGCAGAGCCATTTAAAACCCTTTCCACACAGAGAACACAAATAGGGTCTTTTGTCTGCATGACTTTTCAGGTGTATCTCTAAGTGTGAACGCAAAATGAATTTTTTATTACATTGATCACAATGAAAAGGCCTTAGCCCAGAGTGAATGCGCAGATGATTTTTGAAATTGCTAATCTTTGCAAACCTCTTGCCACACTCAGAACACTGCGATTTCTCTCCAAAATGAGTTTGCAAATGACTTTTAAGCTGTCTTAGATAAGCAAAACTCTTCTCGCACTGAACACACATATAAGGTCTGTCTCCAGTGTGAAGTCTCATGTGAGCCGTAAGGTTTCCTTTAAGTGCAAAACTTTTTCCACAAGGGCAGGAGAAAGGTCTTTCTCCAGTGTGAATTCGCATGTGAATCTGAAGTTTTGATTTGCTTTCACAAATCCTTCCACAGTGATGGCAGGTAAATGGCTTCTCATTGGTGTGCACACTTCTCATGTGACCATTAAGAAGTCCTTTATATCTGAAACTCATACTACACAGATGGCAACTGAAAGGCTTTTCTCCGGTGTGAAGTTTCATGTGATAATTAAGAAGTCCTTTATGTATGAAACTCTTTCCACACTGAGGGCAAGAGAAAGGCTTTTCTCCAGTGTGAATTTGTATGTGAATCTTAAGGTTTGATTTGCTTTCACAAATTCTTCCACAGTAATGGCATACGAAAGGCTTCTCCTCGGTGTGAATATATCTCATGTGACGACTAA
This sequence comes from Rhodeus uyekii, assembly GCA_037043235.1. Classification (NCBI taxonomy): domain Eukaryota; kingdom Metazoa; phylum Chordata; class Actinopteri; order Cypriniformes; family Acheilognathidae; genus Rhodeus; species Rhodeus uyekii. The sequence continues at coordinate 5,556,434 of JAWRVZ010000019.1, forward strand.
GTTGTCCTTCAAGAATGAAACTCTTTCCACACTGAGGGCAGGTGAAAGGCCTCTCTCCAGTGTGAAGTCTCATGTGGTAATTAAGGGATGTTTCATGTTTTAAACACTTTCCACACTGATGGCACTTGAAAGGCTTCTCCTCAGTGTGACATCTCATGTGTGCTTTAAGGTTGTTACTTATTTGAAACCCCTTTCCACATTGGTTGCATTTGAAGGGCTTCTCTCCGGAGTGAATTATTACATGCCTGTTAAGACGTGCTATGTCTTTGAAACTCTTTCCACACTGATGGCATATAAAATGATTCTCTCTTGAGTGAATTCTTACATGTAAGTTAAGGGTTACTTTATGTATGAAACTCTTTCCACACTGATTACATGTGTAAGGCCTTTCTCCGGTGTGAATCCTCATGTGATCCCTTAAGGTTTTGCTTCGTATGTAACTCTTTCCACACTGATTACATGTGTAAGGCCTTTCTCCAGTGTGAATCCTCATGTGATCCCTTAAGGTCTTGCTTCGTGTGTAACTCTTTCCACATTGATCACACGTGTAAGGCTTCTCTCCAGTGTGAACTCTCATGTGGTTTTTAAGGCTTCCTTTTGTGGTGAAAATGTTCCCACACTGTTGGCAGGTGAAAGGGCACTGTCCAGTGTGATTTGCCTCATGTTTTTTAAGGCTTTTTTCATACGTGAAGTTCCTGCCACACTGAGGGCAGATGAAACACTTTTTAGAACCTGTCTTACGAGCTCTTTTTTGCGAGGACGCCTGTTCAGGCTGTGAGCAAAGTGTTTCTCCACGATGATCTTTCTCCTCCATTTCATTCAGTTCTTGACTCTCCACTTTCATCACCACCAGGTCTATGGTGAAATAAAAAAAATAATGCTCAGTTAACTCAATTTAATGGAACAAAGTAACATCAAACTGTTATTTTAATCCTTTGTTTTAAAGGTTAATTCTGGTTTTTAAAGGTTATGAAGTCACACAATTATTTGTTATATTAACTAATAATCAACAAAACCCCTTATTAGGTAGAGTTTTAAGGCACTTCGCCTGAAGAGCAACTAAAGCCCAAACCCAGATAGCACCGATACGTCTTCAAGATGTCTGATAAAGAGTGCTTCATCTAGACAGCATCTGCGGTGTACAAACATCAAGAAACATCTTTAAGATGTCAGTTTTACATTTATTCTAAATCATAAACATCTTAAATGTCTATTTAACGTCTGACAGGAAATGTCCCAGACATATTGCAGATGAGAAAACACATCTTCCAGCTGTAAACGACATCATATAGACCTCTCTGAGATATACATGTGTTATCAGGGATGTGTACTTTGTTTTTTTAATCTTCGTTTTTTTGTGTATCCTTTCAAAGGATGCATTCGCATGGGCAGTTTTTGGGATTGACAACTGCATTTATTTACAGGTGTGAGTCTTGAAATGTACGGTTCAAACATGCCATTTGAATTTGTATTTGTATCAATATTGCAATGTCAAGTATAAGGATCGTAGTTGATTTAATGACCAGGCACCACAGTTCGAAATGCACATGATAGTCATAATAATTGCAATGTTTAACATCAAAATGCTAAAGTTTATGCTGGTGTTTATCGAAATGCTCATGATTTTAAACCATTCGAACACAAGAAGATGTGGAAGAGAACTCCATTTGGACCTCACAAACTGTTTTCTGTGTGCACACAGAGCTTTCACATTTCCACATTTTCTCTTCACATTTATTTGTGCTTGAACGAACACATACTGTACATGCAAAACTATGTCAAAATGCAAGTTTCCTCATAAACACATTTGCTTATGGCTTACGTGAGCATAAACACTCGAGAAAGAAAACGGGCATCTTTTTATCGGATCCTCTTACCAGTAACCACAGCTCAACAGACCAAAATAATATCAAAGATGATGACAAGCTTAAAACTAAAAAGTCTTATAACTTTTGACACAAAAAGAGTCTACTTGATCTGCAAATTCATCATTAAAATCTTCATTAATCGACAGCAGCTCATACGTGACATACGTATAACTAGCTGTCCAATCCAGTTCCATTCACACAATGTGGGTTTTCCAATAATGCAGTTGTGAGTCCTGAAAATGTACAGGTGTGAGTTCGGTCATAGAATACAGGACTGACAAGCTTATTCTGCTGCTGTGTGAACGTGGCCCAAGTATATTCCATTTAATAGTGTGCACGAACACTTCAGTTTCATCTTTGTCCAGTGCCTGCGCTATTTTTCTCCATTAGTAATGACTGATAAAAATGTTTTTGTATTATTTTAAACTAAAGTTGTGCCCTCATAACCCCCTCACACAAGCACTTGTTAATGTGGAGATACCGGTCGACTGTAATGTGGAGGACGATTGTTTGAAAATGTTTGATATTTACGATTTGGGGTTGCGGAAGCTCCGACACGATCGGAAACAGTAAAATAAACACAATGACACCACACATTGAAGGATTTTTTTGGACAAAACGTTGGTTGCTACAAGCCTTGAATCGGGATTAAAATCTACAAAGTTTGCATGGTTACAAAAATAGGGCGGCTGGCATACAGAATGCGCATATTCTGGTGACAATAATCTGGTGGCATCACGGGCATTGTACACAGACAGTCACATACACATAAGAAACAATGTATACCTTGGGCTTAATACCCTAAATGCAGAACCATGCATTTTTCTAAACAGGGCTTAGTGTATATGTATAATCACTTGTGATATGTGTAATCATCTTGTGGTGTGTAATCATCTATCCAATTTTCCTATGTAATCATATTTTAGTGTTTTGTCTATTAATCTGAACTCTTTGAATAACTGTTTCAGTCTTACTCACTTAATCAAGAACACATGCCATGTGTGAAAATGTTATAGTTTCTCCATCAACACCCAATTAAATTACATATGCACAAACACTATGTTCGAAGACAAAGAGACCTCCAAAAAGTTTAAGTTACACCTTTATGGTTTGCAAGACCACAAGATCACAGGCGGATTCAGTTTGTGCCAGCCTTCTTTCCATTTCTGGAGTGCTACTGTACAGAAAAAAAGTTACCTTTTATAACCCTGAAAATTAAAATTCGTTAGAATTAATAAACAATTAAAACTGAGTGTTTGCTAGACGAAAAGTGTAGCTGACTGTGATATTAATTCTGGTACATCAAGTTTATTCATATGGTCACACTTTAGATTAGGGTCCAATTCTCACTCCAACTTTTGCCTCAACAAGCTCCCAATCTATAGCTTATTAATGGTTGGCAAGGTAGTTTTTGTAATGGCATAAGTTTAGATATGCGGATGTAGAATATTGGCATGCTGAATAAGGCATTAATATGTTTATATACCTTTATAAGTACTAATAAACAGCCAATATCCTGATATGCTAATAAGCAACTAGATAATATTGAATATTGACAATATTGGACCCTAAACTAAAGTGTTACCATTCTTTCAGCTGATCTAAATATTTTTCATTAATTACAGCTAGTAAAGTATTTATTCATATTTCCTTTTAGACTAATTAGCAACAGTTGTATCATATTAATGGCAAATAAGAAAGTATAGATACCTGCAACAGTTATTTTATGATCATTTTGAATAATCATTTAAATTATTAGAATTATTTAAATCCTCAATGGTGTTATAAAAAACTTTTAAAATAATAGTTATAATATATATATCATTATCAATATATACTATATATATATATATATATATATATATATATATATATATATATATATATATATATATATATATATATATATATATATATATATATATATGGCTGATCTCATAAATACTTTATTGGGGATTTATTTTAATTATGTACTTTTATTTTTATTTTATTTTATTTTGACACAGGAAACAACAGTGATTACAGGGTTTGTACTGGTACTGTAAACTGAAAATCCAGTAATTTAAAAGGAGTTTACAATTTAAAATTTAAGGAGTTTACAAGCACTTATTTTTTTGTTTTTTAAAGACTACCATCAGATTACAGATTAAGGTGTGCAAAAACCACTTATTAAACAACACGTATTATACAAATTTTATAATAGCTATTATTCTATAATAGTATTATTTCATATTATAATGTTGCCATACTTGGTATTGAGAACAGGTCTGATGGGGGTTTATCAACAACTTCAGTAGAATTGTGGTAAGAGACTGACTTTAAGAGTGAATTAGTAAATTCATTCTAGAACAAAGCAAGGTTTATTTTAGCGCTGTTCCGGTCATGGGAAATCCCTATAACCATTGAAAGGATACTATGACAAAGATATAATTTTCCTCATTCAAAGTGATTACTGTTTTTCATAAATATATGATTAACATGAAGAATGAAAGCTGTATCACATACTTGGAAATATATTAGCAATATAATGCTCCATGCAAAATGCTTAGTATCTATATCAGCCTTTAAACAATTCAAGCACTTTTTAAGTACCTTTTCAGAAAAATAGCTTTTTTTTAATGGTTTTTCCAGGACTTAAATTTCAAAAGTCAAATTCAAGTACGAACCACGTTATTAGGTGAATACAGTTTTAAATTACAACTGACAATATCTTGTGAAATATCTTTACTGTGATGTCTCTATGCCCATCATTATGTGTATTTTGTTGTAAATGAATGAGTGGCAGCTTCTCTTTGCAGATGATGAGGTTGTGGGGTCTGACAGCATCTGTCTGGGTAGAAAAATTATAAAATATTGTGATTTAATGTTTTTTTGTAGTCTATGCATATGTAAGCATTACACCAACTGAAAACTCTCTAAAATTATGGATCATAAATCCAGTATCTTTGTCACTTACTTAGAAGATGAGAGAAGCATCATCAACTGAACCAAACTTGTCACACTTGCGCATGCCGCTTAAAACTAAGAAAAACATTGCAGTATGTTTTCTAGGAAACCAGTTACCATTTGAAATGTAAAATTTATAAACAATTAAAGAATGTTATAAAGTACCTGTTGAGAATGTTGAAGATCTGTGCAGTTGGTTGGCTGAGCTCCAGAAAATCAATAATGTGATGGCTTTGAAATAAGTTTTTGATAAGTTACAGATTTCAAAAACAAAAAGGTGGGAAAGAAGAACCCCAGACTCTCAGAAAAAAAGGAACAAAAGCTATCACTGCTATAGTACCAATTCATAAGGTACACCTTTGTTCTTAAACGGTGCATATTGACACCAAAACAGAAAAGGTACCACCCCAATGACAGCTTTTGTTCCTTTTTTTCCCTGAGACTACAGGATGAAATGTTTCTAAATAGAACAATTATTGTGTAAAGAAAAATTTCATTCATTTCAAATATTCATTTTTAGAGTGTGGTTTTGTGTTGGTCAAGAGCTTTTAATATCTAAAAACAATGTAAACACACACCTCTGAGGACTTCACATCACTCAAGAGTGAATGAAAGACACAAGTCCAACTCAAATGAACCTGAAACCCATTAAACTGCTTTAAAATTACCAAATGCATAAACGTAAATTGTATGTATAATTCCCATTATGAAAATGGTATTATCAAGCTACATTTCGTAATTTTGTCTGTCTACATGGTGACCCACTCTGCTTACAATACATCAGCTTTAATTAGCCTAGGTGTTTCATATTAATTTTTATCGCTTTGTTCAGAGGTCAACATTGTAAAAAAAATAAAGGAATTACGTATGAACCAACCTGTATGATCCTCAGCATCTTCATTTTTCACTCTGAATGGTTCTGAAATACTTATGTCTTCAGTCTCCTCTTTAATAAATGCCATCTTGAAAACTTGTTTCTTGTTCCTGCATGTTTGGACATTTTGTCATGTTTAATATGAGAAAAACAATGAACGGAATGAAATATAAAATATAAAATCAAAGCTCATCTGTTACTCACGTATTTATGCGCTTCACTCACAGACAAATAACAACATCAATATAAGGGTTCATGCAACGCCGTAACGCAGTTATCAAACACAAAAAAAATATAACAATAAAACGTGTTTAATATAAATGAAAGAATCATTGCTGACGACACGTTTTAGAAAAAGGAAAATTGAATGACATGAACTGAACACGACAGTACCCATTAAATGAAAGCTGAACTGCAACGCATAAGCAGCAGCTCACATAATCATTTGCTTACAAACTATTAATGCATTTAACGATTTGTAACAGTTTAAACGCACCAAATACATAAGCGTTCAAAACTAGGAATCTTTGTTGTGCCAGAAGAGAACGGTCCAGCCTTATGATGTCACAACACCAGACCAAAATAAAAGTCCCGTCCACATAACGTGCCTAGTGTAGCAAGACGGTTAGCTTAAAATGTTTGATTTCTCCAACTCATTTTTCCTAGTAAGAAAACAAATTAAAGATATGAAGAATTTCAGTGTTTTTTAATTGAATTAGAATGCCTTGGAAGTGCATTCTTGCTATTAACAACTGAAATAGAGAGCTCTAGTAAAAATACAATTAAGAGTAACGCTGGGAACAATTTAAGGTAAAACAGCTTGCCATAGCATAGAAATATACAAAAAGACTTCACACAAATAATGTCAAAGACATTGAGAGCGGAAATGTAAAGTGACTTTTTGAATGACTAATTTTACGTAAAATCAACAATTGCAAAAAAGTCAACAATTGTGATAAAGGACTGCCCTGAACTTTAAGCTATAAAGCATGCATTTATCAAAATACTGAAAGCTAAATTGACATGCGATTAAATGAAAGAAAAAGTTTCCTTGTACCATGATTGAAGATTTACAGAGCCCCTAAAGGGCAAACCGGTTCAACATTTGATCCTTAAAACGTACTACTAGGCCCATCAATTTTCATGCTACTAGTGCATATTTTTAGATACAAATATCTATTACACTGAATACTAGAACGTGGGGCCATACAGATTACTGGCTTATATTATGAGTTGCTGTGATGAACTTCCTGCGAGTTGGATCAGCCTGTACATTTTTGTGTTTTATGTCATGTACAATGACCACTAGGAGCTGCTCTAGGTATATGTTTTCCTTGACTTTCCCTGAAAAAATATACATAGTTGTTGAAAAGTAAAAGAGTAACACTCCGTTTTACCAAGTTCAGCGTCTTTATTAAAAGCAATACAATAATGATTTATCTTTCATCCACCTGCAAGCAACCCTGAAACTTTAAATTGATTAAGCTGTCCATTATATATCAAAATCTTCCAAAGTATAAGGTTTATGTCCAGTGTGAATCCTCATGTGAGCCTTAAGGCTTCCTTTAGATGTGAAACTCTTTTTACACTCAATGCAGGGGAAATGCTGCTCTTCAGGGTGAATTTTTATGTGCATGTTAAAGAGTTTAGATTTCGTAAAAATCTTCCCGCACTTGGTACACTTCAATTCTTTCTTTATGTGAACTTTTTTGTGAGAATTCATCTGTGATCTATTTGCGAAAGTCTTTCCACACTGGACACAGGCGTAAGGCCTCTCTCCAGTGTGATGATTCACGTGGGTTTTAAAGGATTGTTTCTTATCAAAACACTTTCCACATTGATGGCACTTAAAAGGCTTCTCTGCAATGTGGCTTGTCAAGTGTCTCTTTAGTTGATTTTTATATTTGAACACCTTTCCACATTTGCAACATTCGAAGGGCTTCTTTCTGGAGTGGCTTATCATGTGAATGTAAAGGCGTTCCAAATACGTAAAAGTCGTTCCACAGTCATTACATATAAAACGGGTCTCTCCGGAGTGAACTCTCATGTGTAAATTAAGGTTGTCTTTATACATGAAACTCTTTCCACACTGGTCACATGCGAAAGGCTTCTCTCCAGTGTGAGACCTCATGTGGATTTTAAGGATTTCTGAAGAACGGAAAAAGTTTCCACACTGATGACAGATGAGAGATGATCTAGATCTTTTAGATCTTTTAAATCCTGCCTCCTCATCTCTTTGTTCTGAGAAAGACTCTTCAGTCTTTGAGCAAAGTTTTTCTTTAGGTATGGAATCATGATTCTCATACTGATGTTTCTCGTCCATTTTATTCAGTTCTTGACTCTCCTCTTTACTCAGCATCAGGTCTGAAAGGTGAAAAAAAGAAAAAACGTACAAGTTAACCACAATTTCAGAAAGCAACAGATATCAAACAACTATTTCTATTCAATGTGCTAAAAGTTAATTCTCTCATTATCCTTTTAATGGAAAACTAGCTTTCCTGTAGTTCAAACAATAGAGTGTGGCATTTGCAACGCCCAAGGTCATGGGTTTGATTAATTGTCATGGATTAGACAAAATGCTTGGGATGTGACGCAAGTACAATTTCCCATCGGTTAATCAACATTAGACAAAACACCGATAATACCAGTATCACCAGGGGTGCAGGGGGACTTTTTAGTTTATCCCTTTACTTTATCTTTGGCTTTACACTGATAACATCGACTATTGCTACAAGCCTACTAAATACTAATGTTTTTAAGGGATAATTCAGCCAAATATGAGAACTATGTGATTGTTCAGTCATAGTAATGTTGTTTCAAACTCGTATTTTTCTGAAGGGCCAGTCACACAGCGAAAACGCATGAATCACGCACGAATTACGCACAGATTTTCGTTTCTGCGCGGAGCGTGCATCGTATGCGTATTTCGTTGGTGGAACGAACGTGGACCATCAGTGATTGTAAGTGGATGTGCGTCGAAGGTGTTTGTGCGTGATTGAGTTTTGAACGGTTATCATTTTTTCCAACGCACAACTGTGCGTCAACGTGCTTTATTCATGAGTCGGCGTGCGTAGTTTATGCGTCGAGTATGCGTGACGGACACGCGTCGGCCGTCAGTGCTTATGCGTCGGAACTGTTTCGAAACTGCGCACGTCCACGTCCGTCCACTGACGCCCCACCTTCATATCAAGCATGAACCACGCATGAACGGCTCACGTATCACGTTCATTCCACTGACAATGTGGATTCTGAAAGTGCTTGTTCGTGCAACGTTCGCGAAGCGTGCGTGTTTGGACGAGCTCCGTCAGTGATTCATGATTCGAGCGTGCGTCAAATGTTCGTGGAATACTTTGGTCAATTTCTCGAAGCACAAGCACAATCTGTGCGTGATTTGTGAGTGATTCGTGCGTGATCGGCTGTATGACTGGCCCTTTACATAGAGCACAAAATGTTTGGCAGTACATTAAGGCAATGCAGTTTGACAGTTTGAGGCAATAAAATTTAATGGAAATTAAGGCTGTCGTTCTGCCTAACATCATGTTTGATGTTCAACATAAGTGGAACATGTTTTCATTTTAACTAACATATCTGACTTCTGAATATCACACAAACATTTACCCAATAACAGCATTATAAACAAAGATCTAAATACAATAATAAAAAAAGAACATGTTAGGACCAAAACTTAGAGAGTCGGAACTAAGAGAGTCTGAACAGCAAAGGCCAAGCTTAACAACCAGTTCATTAAATTTCATATCATATTCTCCCAAAACACTTGGAATATACAACACGTGATGTATGGGGTCAATCTGCGATACTTTTACATAAAAAAAGAAAAAACGCTTCATGTTGGTTGCCATTCATTGCCATTGTACAGACAAGCAGAAGTGGGACAATAAAAAAATTAAAATTAAAATTCTCCATTTGTGGTCCATAACTTAATTAGCAATAATAAGTAACTCATGTATTTTTTATGTACTTAAATACATGCAGTTTAATACTGAAACTGGTATTGACACAGACTGTAACGACATGCTCTACATCTTGTAAATATAAAATTATTTTTAGCTCATCAGCATTAATTGTGGCACTCATCCGACTGGATTCTTCATTCAATCTTCAAATGTCCCGATGCTATCATGTAAATTTAAATTACTGGCTTAAAATTATCATGTATTTGTTAATATCTCAACACTTTAATGAAGAAGAAGAAAAAAAAGTTCACATTTGGAAACTAACCTGTTTGTTCCTCAATATCATGTTTAACTGTGAATGGTTCTGGAAGTCCCGTTATGTCTTCAAACTCCTCTTTAAAAAACGCCATCTTGATAACGTTGACAAATAGCGTAAAAAAGACAAACTATCAGTTTATGTAACGCTTTATAGCTACATGATTGAATGATTTGTATCGATTTAAATACCGTAAACACTTAAAGCTTTAAAAAAAATCTTGAACCAGAAGAAAGCTTCCAACCTTTACCTCTTGTTTTCCTCTTCCTCCTCTTTATCTTCTTCTCGAGTGTGACAGTTTGGCAAACAAACTTAAAAGTGCATTTTTGCCATCTACTGGTCTGGAGTGAGGGGTGTACAGAGGTTTAATCAAACTAATTGTTTTTCATATGCAACACATAAAAAATGCTATACCATTTCTGTAAGTCCACATTTTTCACTCATTTAATTAATACAATTTTATATTTTATATATCCTGATATAAATCCCTTTTTTTCCATTATCCAATTTGCCAGCTGTTTCATTTCCTCATTCCCATCCATCTGGTACACAAAGGAAATACTGTATACCAGTATCCTTAACTGCCTCGTTCTGTACAAATACTGTAATATTTTGTATAAGTCTTATCATGCTCCAGATTTTCCACTGTAAATACTGAAAAATTATCTGATATTATCTTGCAATTTTGATTTTGAAAGTGCAGGTATATGCTGCTACTGTTCTTCCAGATTCCGGATCTTTAGATCCATCTGTAGATGTTATTTATTTTAATTAAATAAGATGGATCTTTCAAAATGCATACTATCTTTTATTTATTACTGAGCCGAATAAGATATTTACATAAAAGATCCACAAGACAAAATAATTATATACAGCTGAATTTATAAAAAGGATTTCAAGACTTTCAAAAGTTTGCATACCCTTGACTCTTAATACTGTGTCATTACCTGGATGATCTACAACCGTTTTTGAGTCCCTTAAGAGTTCTTGAATGTTCTTGAGAAAAATCCTTCAGGTCCTACAAATTCTTCAGTTTTCCAGTATCTTTTGCATATTCCAACCCTTTCCAGCAGTGACTGTATGATTTTGAAATCCATATTTTCACACTGAGGGTAATTGAGGGACTCAAACACGGTTCAATTATTTTTAAGTAAACTGTACTTAATTTAACAGAAGAATTTGTAGGATTTTTCTGAAGAACATTGGGTAGATTAACTGCTCAAGACAAACAAGGGACTCCAGAATAACCATCACATGGATCATCCAGATAACGACACAGTATTAAGAATCAAAGGTGTGTAAACTTTTGAACGGGGTCTTGTGGAAACATCTTTTATGTAAATATCTTATTCAGGACAGGTAATAAATAAAAATAAAATAACATGCATTGAATTATTTTTCCTGATTAGTTAGATTAGTCCATATACATAGTTTGGCATAATTTGTTAGGCTACCAAAAAAATAAAAAATTAATTATTTAAAAATAAATTAAAAAATTCAGCACACTCACAATAACCACAAATGAAATAGTAGCACATTCATGTTTATAGAGATAGTAATCATTGTAAAAGCAAATATTGTAAGAATTCAATTTTAATTCTTTAAATGGAATTTTTTTTATTTAAAATTATAGGCTTATCATAGTGAGTTCATAGTATCATAGTCATCATATCCATCTTTCATTTTAAGTAGCTTGCTCTGGAATTAGGTTTCACACGGATATGAAATCTCCGATGCGATCTTAAATTGCAGAGCCATTTAAAACCCTTTCCACACAGTGAACACAAATAGGGTCTTTTGTCTGCATGACTTTTCAGGTGTATCTCTAAGTGTGAACGCAAAATGAATTTTTTATTACATTGATCACAATGAAAAGGCCTTAGCTCAGAGTGAATGCGCAGATGATTTTTGAAATGAATCTTTTTTGCAAACCTTTTGCCACATTCAGAACACTGCGATTTCTCTCCAGAATGAGTTTGCATATGAATTTTCAGCTGTGTCAAATATGAAAAACCCTTCTCACACTGAAGACACATGTACGGTCTCTCTCCAGTGTGAACTCTCATGTGAGCCGTAAGGTTTCCTCTATGCGTGAAACTCTTTCCACACTGAGTACAGGTGAAAGGCTTCTCTCCAGTGTGAATTCGCATGTGAACTTTAAGGTTCCCTTTGCCTGTACAAGTCCTTCCACAGTGATGGCACATGAACGGCTTCTCTCCTCTGTGAATCTTTACATGCTTTGTTAGATATTTCTTGTCTTTAAAACTCTTTCCACATCGTTGACATTTTAAATCGCTCCCTCTTTTGTGGATTTTCATGTGACAATTAAGGTGTCCTTTATGTATGAAACTCTTTCCACACTGAGAACAGGTGAAAGGTTTTTCTCCAGTATGAGATCTCATGTGAGTCTTAAGGTTTCCTTTAAGTGTGTAACTCTTTCCACACTGAAGACAGGGGAAAGGCTTCTCTTTGGGGTGAGTACTTTCATGCATTTTAAGGAGTTTCTTCTCTGTAAATTGCTCTCCACACAGAGTACATTTCAAATCGTTCTCTGTTGTGTGATTTCTCATATGGCCGTTGAAGTGTCCTTTATGTCTGAAACTCTTTCCACAATGAGGGCAGGTGAAAGGCCTCTCTCCAGTGTGAATCCTCATGTGGTATTGAAGGGATCCTTCATGTTTTAAACACTTTCCACATTGATAACACTTAAAAAGCTTCTCTGCAGTGTGACTTATCATGTGTCTCTTTAGATCCTTCTTTATTTTGAACCCCTTTTCACATTGGTGACATTTGAAGGGCTTCTCTTCAGAGTGAATTATCATGTGAATGTTAAGGCGTTCCAAAGACATGAAACTTGCTCCACACTGATAGCATATAAAACGGTTCTCTCCTGAGTGAATTCTCATGTGTAAATTAAGGGTATCTTTACGTACGTAACTCTTTCCACACTGATCACATACGAAAGGTCTTTCTCCCGTGTGAACCATCATGTGATCCTTTAAGGTCTTGCTCCGTGTGTAACTCTTTCCACATTGATCACACGTGAAAGGCTTCTCTCCAGTGTGAGATCTCATGTGGATTTTAAGGTTTCCTGATGTAGAGAAAAGGTTGCCACACTGCTGACAAGTGAAAGATCTTTTAGATCCTGCCTCCTCATCTCTTTTTTGTGTGAAAGACTCTTCAGTCTTTGAGCAAAGTTTTTCTTCAGTTATGGAATCGTGATTCTCATTCTGATGTTTCTCGTCCATTTTATTCAGTTCTTGACTCTCCTCTTTAATCGGCATCAGGTCTGAAAGGTGAAAAAAGTAAAATACAAGTTAACTGTCACAGTGTGTGGGAAGATGAGGAAGGCATGGAGGCACAGGCGTACTTGAAAATTCTTTAGATATGAAACTTAAACAAAAACACTTTAAATCTACAAAACAAAAAGCACTTCTTGTGCAAAACCTGGGGAGAAAGAACAATGAGAACACAGACGAGGAAACCACAACCAACTATTGACAAGTACTGGCGGAGACTGAAGGAAACACAGGGTTTAAATACACAAGGGTAGAATAAGGGAATGAGACACAACTGACACGACTGACTAAGACGTGACAGAAGAGTGGAAATACAATGGGAGATCACGGGAGGAAACAGGAAGTAGACAGAAATAAAACTGACACATAACATTAACCCCAATTTCATATAAAAAAGCAAAAGACATCAAACAACTACAATATGCAAAATTCTATTATTTTTATATTAATGGAAAATGATTAAGTATGCTGCTGCAGTTAGTTATGATAATTTAGAACAGTGGTTCCCAACCCTGATCCTCAAGTACCTTCAACGAGGCAAATAATGTTTGATTTCCTTTTTAATAGAAAATAGATTTTTAGTACGAAATCTGAAATGTACATGTCAGACAAGCGTGTACTGTGTACTGTTGAGGTATACCAGGATCATGGTTGGCAGACGTTGATTCTGGTTTACACCTGGTATTAATATTTTGGTCAGTCGGACCACAAGTGGACAACACAAAATGCAAACAAACAACAGAGGCGTGCGCTCTATAGAAGCTGCAAATGCTCTGCATACCCAAGCCATTTGAGAGAATGAGTTTGTGGACACAGTAATGAATTAACAACTATGAATTACTATAAAATCTCGTTATTGAGGTGTAACAAAGCTTACATGACAGGTGTCACGGGTTCGCTGGCGTGCGATGCGGAAGGATACGAGGAGACACGGAGTTCAAAACAGAAAACACTTTAATTATTGAAATCAAAAGGCACACGGGGGTGCAAAACTCAGAACAGGGCATCCACACGCTATACACATGAAACGTCAACGATAGACAAAGACATTGGAGCACATGAAGGAATAAATAGGTAGGATAATTATAAACAGGTGGTATAGATTACAAGGGTGGCTACGGGAACACGGGAGTGACCCACAGGAGGAACGTGACATGACTGTTACAGTAGCTCCCCCTCCCGGAAGGCGCAACCTCGCGCCTAAACTGACCATCAGCGGAGGGAGGGGGACAGGACATGGCAACAATAAACAATGCAAGTCCATAATGTAATTAGAAAGTCCAGGGAGGTGCAGGCGGAATCAGGGGCCAGGCAGAGGGAGGTGTCCAGGGAGGTGCAGGCGGGATACAGAACCAGGCCGCAGAATCAGTCCCGAGTGGAGCCGATGGACCGAGGATCCCAAACGACACCGCTGGACTCGGAGGCCGAGGCGGATCCGCAGCGACGAGCGTCTGAGGTGGAGCCAGGGAGACTGAGGACTGAGTCGAAACCGGAGCGACCGAGGACGAAGGTGAAAGCGGGGGGAGGGAGGAGCCAGGCGACAACGAAGGTGGAGACAAGGCGACGCCTGACCAAGGTGGAGCCGGCAGGACGAGGGAGCCCGGTGGAGGCTCAAGGACGAGGGAGCCTGGTGGAGCCGAGGGAGGGAGGAGTGAAGGAGGAGCCGAAGTGCCGATGGGCCAAGGTGGAGTGACGGGCACCGAGGTAGGAGGTGGAATCCAGACAACCTCAGCGCCTTCCGGTGACTGTGGCCTTTCGACGCATAGTGGCTCCCAGGTGTTAGCGGGAGCACAGGCAGAGGAGGTGCTGAATACTTGCTGGGTAGAGGCGGTGGGAGAGGGAGGCTGGGTGGGAATTCAGGCGGCTTGGGCCAAGGGAGGTCAGGGAGGTCCAGGTCGGTCAGTGGTTCATGCCAGGGGAGATCCATTTCAAGGTCGGTCGGCGGTTCAGGCCAGGGGAGGTCCATTTCTAGGTCGGTCGGCGGTTCAGTATTGGCCGCGGGACACAGTTCAGTAGCGGCCGCGGGCTGGGAGCACAGTTCAATGGCCGAGGCGCTCGGGAGCCATGTCGTTTGCGCGGCGCTCGGGAGCCATGTCGTTTGCGCGGCGCTCGGGAACGCGGAGAAATCCATCAAGAAAGTTGTTTGGGTAACTAACCCGGTCTATCGTTCTGTCACGGGTTCGCTGGCGTGCGATGCGGAAGGATACGAGGAGACACGGAGTTCAAAACAGAAAGCACTTTAATTATTGAAATCAAAAGGCACACGGGGGTGCAAAACTCAGAACAGGGCATCCACACGCTATACACATGAAACGTCAACGATAGACAAAGACATTGGAGCACATGATGGAATAAATAGGTAGGATAATTATAAACAGGTGGTATAGATTAGAAAGGGTGGCTACGGGAACACGGGAGTGACCCACAGGAGGAACGTGACATGACTGTTACAACAGGATGTTAGTACTTGTCAAATTGTAATATTCTTTAAA
Source organism: Rhodeus uyekii (assembly GCA_037043235.1). Taxonomy (NCBI): domain Eukaryota; kingdom Metazoa; phylum Chordata; class Actinopteri; order Cypriniformes; family Acheilognathidae; genus Rhodeus; species Rhodeus uyekii. The sequence continues at coordinate 5,572,143 of JAWRVZ010000019.1, forward strand.
TCTGTGCCAGTAATGGAGGAATTCTGGGAATTGTACAACAGCTTCGGAGCCTATGCTCGGCGCTACATTGCTAAGCCATGATTGTTCCTTTTTCTCATTAGTTTGCTTATTTGTTAATGACCCGTTAAAGTGTATCCTTCTAGTTCATTTTATTAATGACTTTTCACTTGACCTTAATACTTACATTGAAATATAATTGAAGACTAAATCCTAATGTTTTAATGTATTTACTTATTACATTAGCATTAATAAGTAACAATTGTTTTGTGTTTTATTTTAAAATAGATAAAATAATTAAACAATTTAATATTTCAAATTGCTTTTGTTACTGTTACTGAAAATTGCACACACACACAAAAATGAATAAATATATATACCTGTATATGGTACTGATATTGGCACAGGCTACTTAAATTTTGATATTGAGACAACATGTTTTGACAACTGGTAAATTGGCATGCAGTGGAAAGTATTCCAACCCCTTAATTTTTTCACATTTTGTTAGGTTGGTGCCTAATGTAAAATTGCTTTACATTTATTTATTTTTTACATGAATCTACACCCCAACACACACACAAAACTATTTGTGATAACTGCCAATTTATTGAAAATAAATACATTGCATAACTATTCATACCTTTTAATGGGACACTTCAGATTTGGCTCAGGAGCATTTCAATTTGATTATAGATGTTACTACACTTCCAATGGAGTTATCCTGTGACAAATTCAATTGAATGTGTATGATTTGGAAAGACACATATCTCTCAATAAAAGCTGAAAATGCCTCTTGAGAGCAAAAACCAAGTAGACAAGATTGTATCAAGACACAGATCTTGGGAACACTACAAAATTCTGCTTTATTAAAGGTTCACAAGAGAATGTATCCTCCGTAATTCTTAATGAAGGAAGTTTGGAACAACTAATGGCTTTGGATAGAGTGAGGACCAAGAAGCTGATTGTCACTCTGTGGAGCTCCATGATCATATATGGAGATGGGAGAAACTTAAAGAAAGACATCATTGCAACACTCCACTGATCTGGGCTTTACGGCAGAGTGGTCAAACTCAAGCCTCTCCCCAGTGAAGACACATGAAAACCCACTTGGATGTTGCAATCTCAGTGGTGGTGGTGGCATGTTTTTTTGTTGCAGGGACTAGGGGACTCGTCAGGGTAGAAGGAAAGCTCAACACAGCAAAATATAGAGATAGTCTAAATGAAAACCTAGTCTGGATTATTCAGATCTTCAGACGGTGCAGAAGGTTCACCTTACAACAGGACAATGATCCTAAGCACATAGCTAAGACAATGCAAGAGTGACCAATGGAAACCTCTGTGAATGTCCTTGAGCATCCCAGCCAGAGTCTGGGCTTGAACCTAATCGAACATCTCTGGAGAAACCTTAAAATGTCTGTCCAATGACAGTCTCCATCCATATGAGGAGACAAATGTCAGAAAATCACCAGATATGTAAAGCTTGTATCAAATGCAAAAAGACTCAAGGTAAAGATGCTTTAACTAAGTACTGAGCTAAGGGTTTGAATATTTATGCTGTGTAGTTATTCAAGGTTTCCCCTTTTAATAATGGTGTATGGAGTGTAGATTGACTTAAAAAAGAGAAAAAAGAAAAAGTAAATTAAAGTACTTTAACATAAGGCAGTAAAATGTGAAAACATCAATAGGTTTAAAATACTTTCATAAAGCATTATACAGCATGGGTTTAATCCTATATTCCACAGTTTCTAATGGGGATTGATTAGGATATGACATTATAACAATAACATTATTCCTCTTTTATTTGTAAGGTAATCCGTTTTAATTGTGACACTCATATGATTGAATTCTTCATCTCATATCAATTTACATGACTATTCAAAATTCATCATCACTTATTTGTTTAAATGCCAACATTTTAATGAGAACAAAATGACTTAGTTAACATTTGAAAACTAACATGTTTGTTCCTCAATATCTTCATGTTTCACACTGAATGATTCTGAAATTCCCATATCTTCAATCTCCTCTTTAATAAATGCCATCTTGAAAACAGTCACATGGATCTCAGTTGTTTCCACAACTTGTTCCTGTATGTTTGGACATTTTTTCACGTTTAGTATAAGGAAAAAAATATATATAAATAAATATAAATCCAAACCTAATTTGGATAAATGCACTAATGCACTTTAGTCACAGACAAAAAAAAAACAATCATAAAATAAACATTTAAGAGACGGACTATCAGTTCATGTAACGTTTTAAAGCTCAGTTTTCAAAACACAAAAATATACAACATAATTTATTATATTATTTATGTAATATAATGAATTAGTCATTTCTGAATTTACGATTTAAAATAATATGATTTTTTTTTAAATGCGTTGATTAAACGTTTGCAACGATTTAAAAACCTTAAATATTTAAGAGCTGAAAAACAAACCTTTGTTGAGCCAGAAGAGAGCGGTCCAGCCTTATGATGTCACAACACCAGACCAAAATAAAAGTCCTGCCCATAAACTGTCTAAACTCCCAGAAATGTACCGGTAAGAAAATATGTCAAAGAAATTTACAATGAAAATTGAAAGTAAATTCTGTAACTACGTATTTAACAAAATATCTGTACATATAAAAAGTACTAATGAAAGAGTAATCTAATTCAGTGACTGAAAATGATTGAAAGATCAATAATGTAGTCCTTTAATAGGTTAACAAAAAGGCATTTAGGGCATTTGCGTCTGAAAATATATATATATTTTAAATGATTTGTGAGAAGGTAAACACATTTAATGCATAATATATTTTTTGATAATTTATGAAATTGTATGCTTTGAAAGGGACAAAGGGGCAAAAGTTGTGTACAATAACGTACACAATGCCCATAAATTAGAATCATACGGGTTTTAAACTGCTGTTCATTCGTTTCATTTTTTCCCCCATTTAATAAGTAGTTAGTTATTTACCAAAGATTTGAAAACATTATTTTGGTCCATGATTTACATTACTTAGGTACAAAAAATAAAAAAACACACACAAACAAAAATCTTTAATGAAATTTAAGAGATTTCTGAACCTTTATTCAAAGTCTTTTCACACAAAACTCTGATGGTCTCATATTTATAAATAAAATATCTTTATTTGTGTTTCAAACATGAAGGAAAGCCTTATGGAATTAGATTAGGAATGACATGATAGTGAGAAATTAATGAATTTTCATTTTGGGTGAACTATCCCTTTAAGGTTTGCTTTGACAGTGTCCTTTCACAGTGATGGCACATGATAAGCTTCTCTCCTCTGTGACTCTTTACATGCCTTGGAGGTTGTTGGGTTTTTTGGTCTGTAAAACTCTTTCCATACATTTTAAATCGTTCTCTCTTTTATAAATTCTCATGTGACAATTAATGTGTCCTTTATCTGTGACCCACTTTCCACATGGTGAAAAAAGGTGAAAGGCTTTTCTCCCATGTGACATCTCATGTGAGTCTTAAGGCGTCTCTCAAGTGTGTACCTCTTTCCACACTGAGGACAGGGGAAAGGCTTCATTTTACTGTGAGTATTTTCATGCACTTTAAGGAGTTTCCTATCTGTAAAGCACTGTCCACACTGATTACATTTCAAATCGTTCTCTCTTGTGTGAACTCGCATGTGAACATTAACTTGTCCTTTATGTCTGAAACCCTTTCCACACTGAGGGCAGGTGTAAGGCTTCTCTCCGGTGTGAATCCTCATGTGGTAAGTAAGGGATTCTTCATATTTTAAACACTTTCCACATTGATGGCACTTGAAAGGTCTCTCCTCAGTGTGACTTCTCATGTGCCTTATAAGATCCTTATTTACTACAAACCCCTTTCCACACTGATGGCACTTGAAAGGCTTCTCCTCACTGTGACATCTCATGTGTGCCTTAATGTTTTTACTTATTTTGAACCCCTTTCCACATTGGTTGCATTTGAAGGGCTTCTCTCCGGAGTGAATTATTACATGCCTGTTAAGGCGTTCTATGTCTTTGAAACTCTTTCCACACTGATGGCATATAAAATGGTTCTCTCTTGAGTGAATTTTCAGGTGTAAATTAAGGTTGTCTTTACGTATAAAACACTTTCCACACTGATCACATGTGTAAGGTCTTTCTCCAGTGTGAATCCTCATGTGAACCATTAAGGTTTTGCTTCGCGTGTAACTCTTTCCACACTGATCACATGCGAAGGGTCTTTCTCCTGTGTGAACCATCATGTGATCCTTTAAGGTCTTGCTCCGTGTGTAACTCTTTCCACATTGATCACACGTGAAAGGCTTCTCTCCAGTGTGAGATCTCATGTGGATTTTAAGGTTTCCTGATGTAGAGAAAAGGTTGCCACACTGATGACAAGTGAAAGATCTTTTAGATCCTGCCTCCTCATCTCTTTTTTGTGTGAAAGACTCTTCAGTCTTTGAGCAAAGTTTTTCTTCAGGTATGGAATCATGATTCTCATACTGATGTTTCTCGTCCATTTTATTCAGTTCTTGACTCTCCTCTTTAATCGGCATCAGGTCTGAAAGGTGAAAAAAAACACCAGGTTTAACGGGACAAAGCAACAGACATCAAACAACTATTTGTATTCAACTAATAATTTAAAGGTTCTACCATTATCATTTTAATGGGAAAATCATCACGTATAGATACCGGCAGCAGTTATTTTATGATCATTCTCAACCACCTTCAACAACACACATTTTGTTTGATTCCCTTATCAAACATTTTTGACTCAACTTATCAGGTAGGCAATACAAACTTTAAAACCAGAAATGCTTGTGTCTGATAAAAGGAGGCATCCAAAATGTTCTATGGTTGTCTTCTCTGCCAGAGACCACAGTTCACTGAACTTCCATGGAGGCCAGCAGGTTACAAAATTCATTTAAATAAATTAATAATAATGTTGTGCATGATAGTTGTGGCTAATTTTTAAAATGAAATAGTATTGTTAAATAAATAAATGAAGCCATTTAATCGCTCTTTTAACTGAATTTACAGAAGCAGGTATTGAGAACCGTGACATTTTACTAGTATTGGTGCAGACTACCGGTACTTAAATTTTGGTATCATGAGAACATTAGCGTTCCACAAATTGTAAATTGACATATAGCTCTTAAACATCTATGGTGGTTGGTGATTATGACAAAGGTATTATTCTGGTATTTTTTTAAATAATCAGATTTAATTGAGGGATTGTCTGGATTATCTTGACAACTTACATGACTAACATTTTGTTTAGATTTGAACAACTTATAAAAAAATCACATTTGAAAACGAACCTGTTTGTTCCTCAATATCTTCATGTTTCACTCTGAATGGTTCAGAAATTCTCATGTCTCCAATCTCCTCTTTAATAAATGCCATCTTGAAAACAGTTTCACGTGAATCTCAGTTGTTTCACCAGGAGTTTTTCCTGTGTTTGGGACATTTTGGCAGGTTTAATATAAGGAGAATAATGAATAGAAATAAATGTATATGAAAACCTGAATTCATACAATTTACTTACAAATAACACTCAGCAAGTTTTGAGGAGATTTACAGGACAAACTATTTAAATTTGCTTCAGACCATAACCAATAAAAAAAAGAAAGCAATTAATAGTGAAAGCTACGTATGAGGTATGACAGCATTTTAATGTTTTGGTCTAAAATAAATAAATGCAATTCTAAACAAGAAAAAATAATGCACTTAATGTCAAAAAGGTTGCTGTCCACTGTTTAACTACTCCTCAAAATCTTTGCAGTAAATGCATCCCGTGCTTATTTCCCCAACCCGCACTCTTGTGCTAATGGTACAACCCACAGTCATTCACATTTCAAGAAGTACACGGACCACCCCTTCACACAATACTAAATTGATTAATTTCATTTTCCTTGTAAAATAAATAAATTTAAATACATATTCTTTCAGAAACACAAACCTGTGTTGATCCACCTGAGAGCGGCGCAGTCTTATAACGTCATAACATCAAACCAAAATAAAAGTTCAACAGAAATTAAAAGCGCTTCCGAAACGGAAGGCTGCAATTTTTTTAATAAACCCTCCTGAAAAATCAAGTATACCACTGTCATGAATTCTATGTCCATGCTGTTCTCAAGTAATTCTAAGCTGTTGTTGCTGGTCTACCATCATCTTCCCATGTTAAGGATCAGCAAACCTGCAACCAGCATCCCAAAAATACCTTATTCTGGTGACCAACAATGCTGGATTCTTCTGCACACATTAGGAATAACAATTAAGTAAACAGAATGGAATAATATATATATATATATATATATATATATATATATATATATATATATATATGTGTGTGTGTGTGTGTGTGTGTGTGTGTGTGTGTGTGTGTGTGTGTGTGTGTGTGTGTGTGTGTGTGTGACAAAGAATAAGCAGCACACCAGAAGAATGTTGTAAGTATAGATCTGAAAACTTTGATATTCACATCTTTTGATCAGATTATGGAAAAAGGTAATGCTATGTCTTTTTTGTGGCATTGTTAGCCAATCAGTTTCAGTTGAATAATCCTGAGCGGTATGTCATATAGGGTTTTATTGTCCATGGTTTACATCAATGGTTCTCAAAACAGGGGACAGGACCACTAGAGTAGACAGAAGGCCTCCGAAAGGGTCGCAAAATGACAAAGCAAACCTACACACCTTACAGAATCTGCAAAATGTTAATTATTTAAACAAAAAAAAATTATAAGAGGGATCATTAAAAAAAAGTTAGGGAGTTTGCTTGTTCCCCCCTTGAAACCCACATAATTCCCTTACAGAGCAGTCTGTCTCAGTGAGAGCGGCTTCAGTGTGGCGAAGCAACTCACTCAAAGTGCTCGTCCAAGGGGTGCTCTGCTTATGAAATGCGCTGCCGCTGCCGGGGTTTGGAGGGTTCGATCGAACCCAGGTTTCAGCCAAGATCACTGTTAAACTGTACCAAATCAGCTGCTGGGCTCTTCTTATGGCGAGCAGGTAGGATTGTTTTCCTGTTCCTTTTTATGTTGTCAGTGAGGAGATAATCTTTGAACTGAAGGAGAAAGATTCTAATGAAATGGCACTAAGCTACACAATGTCACTGAACCATTATATAAAGGGAAATTTAATTAATTAGTTCTCAGTGGCACAGCACAACATAAAAAACAGCGTTCAATGTGTTATAATATGCTCTTTTGCAGATCATCCAACTTCCGCACCACTCTGGACTCTGGAAATAGTTTGTCCAACTATATACGTTGCCAAAGCCATCAGTGATTAAGAACATGTTTATACACAAGAACAAGCATTTGACATTATAATGGTCTCAAATTAGACTAATAATAAACTCCCCCACATACCTACAGAGAGAGACACAGAGGTCAGAAACAGTCTAGTAATTGTTATTTTTTAATTGCTTTTGTTTTGTGAGCAAGCCAAGGAAGTAAATAAGAAAAAACTTCATAAGATGTTTAGGACACATCTTTCTCTGGCTTTAAGGTTTCTCTTTTGAAAACCTTCTATAACGGCTCCTGAGGTTTTCTTCTGATTAAAAGAATCACGTTTCAACCGATGTCTTAACGTTTAATATATTGGCACCATTGACATCATCACGTCATCTTGACCTCGACATCAATTGAACATTGTGACAACCCTTATTCAACATCTTCCAACATCTTTACAGTATGACACAGTGAAAAACTAAAAACAAATCAAATTACTGTGTGAGTGTTTTTTCTATCCACAGTCTCCAAGTCCGTAGCAGTTTTAAAAAAAAAAAACACACCGACTTGCAAATTAACATAGAAAACAAATATACCATGTGCGCCTTCTTACCAGAAATCCAGGAGACATTAACAGAGATGTGGAAGCATTTTTCTAGTTAAAAACTCTTCATGGATCAAAAAATATCTTAGTTTGATAAATTATACTGTATATCGTTCACCTGAAGGTATCGTTTTTACTAACTTATTGAAACAATTAAATACAATTTTCAAATGAACATAGCCACAAAAGATAATGGAAATATTTAGAAAGAAAATATACCTTATCTTGCGAAAGCTACACCTTCTACCAAAATGTATTTAGTGAGGTGATAAAGAGAAGCAAACAGAGGCAGGACAAATTAAGAGATTAAGAGAAGAATGGATTTTTTTTGATGGTTGATGCAGCATTTCCAACTATTCTGATAACAGGAGACAAAATAGATAAGCAACAGTGACAAGGTTAAAGAAAGGTATCAGCAAATGCTCAATTTTAATATTGAGAGAATTAATATTAAGAACATAGACATATTTCACAAGCATCTATTCACCAGACAGACAAATTATTATTGTGAGTGTCACAGTCATGTCATGTGTGTGTGTGTGTGTGTGTGTGTGTGTGTGTGTGTGTGTGTGTGTGATCCCAATGTAATTTCCGTCACCTGTCATGTCAGCCATTCCCCTTGTTGGTCTCGTCACCTGTTCCCCGTTATCTTGTGTATAAAAGCCCTCACATATCCCTTTTTCAGTTTTTAGAGATGTTAGACATGTGTGAGTGTCTCTCTGTAGTTATCGGCTGTTTTTCCACAAGTGTGCCTTTTTATTTAAATTTAAAGTCTTTTGTTCACAATTAACAACGAAAGGTACGTATTCTGTATATTAAACATTACTCAAGAATATAAGGAACCGCACTACACAACATTGGGCTTAAATACATAATTATTAGGGGAAAGGAAACAGCTAACGAGACTAATGAGGTAATTAGACAGATTAGAAGACAGGTGACACAGATGACATGGAGAGAGAGCAATGGGGACGTAGAAGGTAAACATGATGACTATGAAGACAGGGAAGTCAAAACCGTGACACATATACAGAAGTGTGAGAATTCTCTCAATTAAAAACTAAGGTGTTGTTGTCTTTATTTTCCATTGTTACTTCACAAAAAGTTCCAATCTAAGTTCATTTTCAGCGTGGAATACAATGCATGTCTATGCAACAATTAACTGGTTTGAAAACATGTTCTAGGTAGAGACTTCTGTTAAAAACAAAATAAAATTAACTTTAAAATTGTTATGTAGGCCTATATATTTATATATAAATAAATGCTTAATGCAGAGTAAGATGTTTTTTTAGAAGCCTGTTTATGTTTAAAAGTTTGTCATGTGATATGTTAGATCCATAAGTACACTTTATAACTACAGATAGGTATTGAATTCACTTGCGGAATTCGTTTAGCTCTTTAACAGTGTTTTTGGTAAATGTAAAAGGGAAAGTGAGGAGGGAGAAAGTTAGCATCTGAACTAAAAGGCTAAAAAAGAAAGCCTAGAAAAGACAGAGAACTTGAAAAACTCAATTTCACGTATTGTGGAGGTGTGGATTCCAAATTATTATTATTTTTCAACAGTTAGGTTGAAACATTAAAAAAAACAGTACAAAAAATTAAGCCTTTTTCTTTTAATTCCATTGAATGACTCTTACATTTTAATTGAGTAATTGAACAATTATCAATTTGACAGACTTTTACTATTAACTGAAATGTTAAAATGCACTCAAGATTTACACACAACATTTTTCCAGACACAGGCAGGAAGTACTTGAAGTAACACTAACCTGGTATGGTTGATCATACATTTATGTAATACTTAATACAATACAGGTTGCTTCAAAGCAGCTTTACAATGAGAAACAGGAAAATAACGATTCAATAAAGCAAAAAAAAAAACTGCTCTAAAGCAGCTCTAAAAAGACAATACACTCAAAAAAATGAAATCGGGGTGTTGTTTGATAAAACTAAATAGAATATTTTGAAACAAATTAAACTAATCAGTTTTAAGGATGTACACAGTTATTTTAAGTCAGTCTGAACTAAATCCATACGAAATTAAAGGAACTCAATTCCTTTCTGTCGAAACAACGAAAGGGAATTTATTTGAGTCAACTACTACTACTTTTGCGCATGCTCAGATGACAGGAAACCCACGTGACCTCGTCAAACACCGCGGGAGTCAACATTTGAAACTGGTAAGTGCAAGAATCTTTTATCGTCTTTGTCTGTGTTTTGCTGATAGACAGTAAGTATTTAAATCGGTCAGAATTCAACATAAAGTTGATATTTGACCGATTATTAGAATATCTGAAGCACATAAGTCACATGTTGAGACTTGATGAAACATGGTAAACTGATATAAATGCTTGTATGTATGTGCGTAATTTGACATTAATGCGGTAGTCGCTTAGATCTAACTGTTGTTGAAAGCGTTATTTTGCGATATGGTTTCAGTGATGATATTAGTTGGCCATCTCATTCGGGCAGCTATTGCTGCACTGTAAGTGTCTCTGTACCGGTGAAGACGAGAACGCTTCAAATGTTTCACAGGAAAATGCAGATTAGGTAGCAACACTAAACATTACATGGAATTAATAATGCAGTTATAGTTCAATTGAATGCCTTACATCTATTTTATTTTACAGGTTTTACAAGAGCTTAGTAAACGGCATCCCATGCTTGACATTGAGACTTTTTCATGTGGTAAGTTGAATGAAGTAATATTCTTAAAGGGATAGTTCACCCAAACATGAAAACTGCATTAATTACTCATCCTCATGTAGTTCAATTGTGCTGCAACACGAAAATGAACCTCATTGATTTAATTTTATTATATGTATAGACATGGACATCCTAATTAACTTGATATTATGTTAAACCTGGAAATTTGAGAACCCAATTTCATTTAGTTTTTTGTTTGCCTTTTTTCCTTTTAACAGATCAACAGTCCCACTGGAGTAAGCTTAAGCAGTATTCAGACAGTCAAAGACATGCAACCCATTTCACAGGTTGGTCAGTCAATTAATTACTTCATACAGATTTTATGTACTTTTATACTTGGTTATTAATTTAAGGTCAAATAATCAATGTTTTATGCCTTTTTAACAGAATAACAGCATGCGAAGAGAATGATCATCAAAATATTGTGTGAACTTTGAGGACCATGTACAGCCATTCAAGGAGTACATTGTAAGTAAATGCTTATCTCTCCTTCACTTTCATGTTTACATTGTTTTGTTTGTTTATATTACACATTTCATATGTTTACTGTCATTTAAAAATTACTTGTCTTACAAATTAAACACATTTTATTTATTTTGCACAGGATTGCGACTGGTTGAATACTAAAGAAGCCATGGAGCAGATAGTAATGGTGATATACAGTATATTGTTCGACCCAAAGGATCCAAACCAAGAGATCAGCCTGTGGACATTGATATCGAGATTGAAGGGACTGAGGTTCTCTCATCTTTAAGGTGCATGTCCTAACTGTGTGTGAGTAACCGTGTGTGTTTGGACTCAAAAGACTAAATCTTGATGCAAGAAGGAGCTGTAGCCCATCGTTGTGATGCAGCCTTTTCAGTGTTTTACACATTTTTGTAAAAATGCTTCAAGTGCTGGGAACTTTAAAACTACTGCTGTCAGTATCAGGATTGTTAAACAAATTAGTGCGTTTATTTGTTTATTTTAAATTGATTTGGCAATGTCAGTGATTAAAATTTCTTGCAAATACATTGAAATGTCAATATTGGTAATCTTTCTTGAATTATGTGTTTGTTTTTTTTGTGTGTGTTTTGTGCTCTTCTGTTCCATTTGCCTAAGTTAAGTTGAGACAACACAGTTCAAATGCATGGAAATAGGTGTCATAAGAAAATTGAGTTGAGACAACACCGTTCAAATGCATGGAAATAGGTGTCATAATAAAATTAAGTTAAACCAACGACTTGCTCATTTGACTCTGTTTTAAGTAAAGTTGTTCAGTCAACTTAATTTCTGGTTGTCCATATTATATAGTTCAAATTCATTGGCTCAACAAGACCAAATAGTTTACAGGTAAATTCCACAAGGTAATTCAAATCAAAATCTCATTGATTCAACAAATTTTGCTCTTCTGTTCCATTTGCCAAAATTAAGTTGAGACGACACAATTCAAATGCGTGGAAATAGGTGTCATAATAAAATTAAGTTATACCAACGATTCATTTTTTTGAGTGTAGTAAACAGTAATGATTCAGTTGAAATCGGTTTAGTGTTGATTCACTGAGTTCATGTTGAGTTCTCAACCAATAGTGTCAGTGCAGTCAAATCAGTAATATTGCTGAATATTAAGTGTTCCCAATTAAGCCAGAGGCTGCAGTGGCAAGGAACTTAAACTCCCTCAGATGACAAAAATGGACAAAAAAAAACTTGGTTTTCCTCTGGCCAACGAATGAACATAGTGCGATTATGATTCAGGCTGCATCACAAGTCAGATTCTGCATATTGTAGCATTCAATTATTTCCTTCAAATATCACTGTGAAAGTTGTTATCATAGCATAACCCAAATAGATTAGATTAGATTCAACTTTATTGTCATTACACAAGTACAGGTACAAGGCAATGAAATGCAGTAAAATGCAGAAATGCAGTTGTTAATAGCATCTACAAACAGGGAATATACAGAATTTCTTAAGTTGAATTGAATACCTTTTACTACCTTTTTAATACCTTTTGAATACCAGCGTGACTTCAAGCTGCAACTATCTTGACTTGACACAACCATCCTCCAAAAAACGAATATGAACGTCCATCTGGTCTTTTTCTTAACGATTGGTTGAGTCTCTCGTCGAACATTAGGATGAAGGGCCCTGCTTTGTTTATAGTTACCACCATCCACCAGTTGCTTCTTAAAACATGGTGCAATACCAAATTTGATCATGTAAGCAGACTTATCCTTGCCTAAGGTGAAGGATTTCACTATGTCCGTAAACATATTTCTAAACAGCTCTCCAATCCCATCCTCCGAATTGAAAGAGTGGTGTTTAGCTGCTGGGTCTAAAACCCCACAGCACCTCAGCTCGAGTGTAGTCGACCACACAGTAAAGCTGCTAGTCAACAGTAAAACACTAGTCAACTACACAATAAAAAAAAACCTACAAGATTTTATAGTTTAAATGACGTATTAATTTTACATTTAACTGTCTAACACGTACGATCTCAGCGAAGTGATTAGATTGTTCAGTGTCACATGATCAACCACTAAGTACAAACGTGTTTTACCACATTGACTGTCACTGATCCAGAGCTGGTCATATATCAGTGTTTTCAACCACATACCTTTATTTTAGATTTCAGACATTTAAACTCTCATGAGTATTGGCAAAGTTTAAAAAATACACACTCATGTCTATAAAAGCGGAAATAGCAATCCGTTCAATCATTAATTGACGAGATGTTTTATTCATATCAAATACACATTGCATAGGTAACTATAAAGTTCACTCTATTCTTCTCTCACTTCAGACATTTACTGTCAGGTATTTCATTATTAAGAGTTTAAACGAAAAAACAAATTTACTTCCACATTTTTGAGAATCGGAATATTAGGTTGATGACATAGTCAACAAGTTGATGAACACTTGTAAAATAAGTCGCCTAAAAAACTCACGATGTGGATCAGTGAGGATATTTTAAACTAACGTGCGAAAGAGTTAAAAATACTTAAAAAATAAAACATTATCTTAAAACGTTTGAAAAAAATTCAGAGCAGAAACTAAATCTTAATAATCCGCAGACCTCGCATGCATTTTATTTTTGTCAGTCTGCGGGTTTAAAAATGACACTGAAAGACGAGCGAGATGTGAGAGTATTTTAAAGTAGAAGGAGACGGAATAGTGTTATATAAACTGTAATGTCAAACTGTCATATAATAACTGCAATGGCTCTGAGTTTTGGCTGCAATGGCTCTGTTTTTTTTTAGTTCTGCATGTATTGTCTTGACCTCATCCTGAAGCTGAAATAAAAGAAAGTAATCTTTTGTTTGATTTTTCAGTTTTTAAAATTAATCTTTAATTCATTATATCTTCAAATAATCATGTTGCTCAATTAACTTCATAAAAAAAGTGTACTTACATGGAGTTGTAGAGTATTTACACTGTGACATCTCAGAGATTCCTCCTGAAAAAAAAAAAAACAGAATAAACACAGATACACTACAGAAATGTAAAACGTCATGCTGCGAACTTTGAATGAGTCTCTAAAGGAATTGACATTTTATTTTATTTTATGAGCATTAGAAATATTTAAGTGGACTGTACAGATTCAGAACATTTACCAGTAGAGTGTGTCGTCCTCCATTTGATGAATGCAGTTATGATGGGAACAGCCACAATTACTACCACCACAATGATAATTACAGACAGACTGGAGGATCCTCTGTCATATTCGGCCGCATCTTAAATTAATGAAAAAATGATAATAAAAACAAACAAACATAACAACAGTGAAATAAATAACTGGAAAGGAAAAGTAAAGCATTTAGTAAAACATTTTAGTTATTCGTTGTAATATTCTAATAGTATTATTGCATACTTTGCAAGATTTCTTATAACTTGATATACTAAATTTTATATATTGAGAATGGTAATAAAGTATCTTGAATTTAATGTCTGCTTTGTTGTTCAGTACAGTTTTGTTTGTTAGATATTTGTAAGTTTTTTATTACCAAATATAATGTCCAATTTGTTGTCCATATTGAGGTGCTTCATTGTGCAGTTGTAATGATGTCCCTTAAGTTGCTCTTCATTGCTGATCACCAAACTCTTCCTCATCTGGTAAGTTCTGTCTCCGTTGGGCAGAATCTCTCCTCCTGTGATCTGATCATCATCCACAGGCTGACCGTCTCTGAACAGGGTCAGATTAATGTGACGGGGGTAAAAACCCATGGCCAGACAGCTGATCTGATGCCCTTGAGAGTCTGGGAGTGTCTTCCTCATGAGTCTCACTCTGGGTTTCACTAGATAAGGACAAGATCTGTTATTAATGTATGGTTCTCTTGTTTCATAAAACATTAAGAGGCAAATGTATTTTCCATCAGCACTGCTGTCTAGGTCATATTTGTTGACTATGTTTTTTAAATGATTTTAATTATAAGTTAATAGAGATTATTTTCTCACCTTTTCTCATCACATTGTTTTTTTCAATATGCAGGTACCGCCGCAAAACTTTAATGCAAACAGTATGATAAATATTTTCATATAGAAACTTTACATGAAGCTGTTTCACTTGATCCCACGGTACGATCCATGGCTTTTTCATCTTGATATCATTTTTGTCATAGGTGAACTCCTCCATACTCTGGCTATCAAAAGAGTCCCAGAAATGTAGCGGACCTGGTTTATCATCATTCAACAGTTCACATGCAACAACTCTCTGATGAACATGTACACCTTCAAATAAAGAAACGTGTATTTTTATTAGTCCTCACTCTGAAACTGAAAAAATATCAAAATGTAGAGAACTGAGAATGAATATACAGTGGTGTGAAAAAGCATTTGTTCCCCTTCCTGATTGCTTACATTTTTGGCACACTTATGTCAGCTATGATGCACGTGTGCGATGCGGAGACAGGCGAGGGAGACGCGGAAATCCAAGCTGAAAGTACTTTATTCCAAACGAGAACAGAAAACGGCACTACACGTGCAAAACACGGAAACTAGGAACACTGGAGACCGGCATCCACACACAGATAACATCCACATAGGAACGTCAACAAGAGACAAAGACTAGGGAGAACATGAGGGTTTAAATAGACAGGATAAGGTACACACCTGGAGACACAAACAAGATGATTAATACAAGACAGTTGCAGAAGGCCCAAAAGTGAACAGGAAGTGATATCATGACCTTAACAACAGGGAAGTAACTGTGACTGTGACAACTTAAATCATCAAACTAATTTAAATATTAGTCAAAGATAACAAGAAAACCTGCAAACCTTCCTAGGAGTGGCTGGCTGACCAAAATTACCCAAAAGCAGAGCAACGACTTATCCAGGAGGTCACAGAAGACCTCACAACAACGTCCAAACAACTATAGGCCTCACTTGTCTCAGCTCAGGTCAATGTTCATGACTCCATCATAAGAAAGAGACTGGACAAAATTGGCCTGTATGGCAGAGTTTAAATAATTATAAGGCTCTTCTCATTTTTCCAGAAAACATGTTGATGATCCCCAAGAGTTTTGAGAAAATACTCTGTGGACTGACGAGACAAAAGTTGAACTTTTTGGAAGGTGTGTGTCCCATTACCTCTGGCGTAAAAGTAACACCACATTTCAGAAAAAGAACAACATACTGTTTTAGTGCTTCAGGACCTGGAAGACTTGCTGTGATAAATGGAACCATGAATTCTGCTGTCTACCAAAAAAATCCTGAAGGAGAATGTCCGGCCTGTCTGTTCGTGACCTCAAGCTGAAGCAAAACTGGATTCGGCCGAAAGACAATAATCCAAAACACAACAGCAATTCCACCTCTGAATGGCTGAAGAAAAACAAAAAGAAGACTTTGGAGTGGCCTAATCAAAGTCCTGACCTGAATCCTATTGATTAAAATGGCAGTTCATGCTCGGAAATCCAATGTGGCTAAATTACAACAATTCTGCAAAGAAGAGTGGGCCAAATTTCCTCCACAGTCCTGTAAAAGACTTATTTACATGTATGCATTTGGCAGACGCTTTTACTCAAAGCGACATACTTTGCATTCAATGGTACATATTGACATTCTAATCAGTTTTTCCTTTCCCTGGGATTCGAACCTACAACCATGGCATTATAAGCACCAATGCTCTAATGTCTACAGGAAAGCTGTACTAATTGCAAGACTCACAAATGCTTGATTGCAGCTTTTGCTATTAAGGGTGGCCCAACCAATTATTAGTTTTAGGGGGGGAAGCACCTTTTCACACAGGGCCATTCACGTTCAGATTTTGTTTTCCCTTAATAAAAACCTTAATTTAAAAAAAAACTCTTTTTCACACCACTGTACTTGACTTTCTGATTAACCTCTTACTGTACATCTACATCTACTGTACATCTACTTACTACACATCTGTTATTAAGTGACTTATCAGTTAATACAGATACAGT
Source organism: Rhodeus uyekii (assembly GCA_037043235.1). Taxonomy (NCBI): domain Eukaryota; kingdom Metazoa; phylum Chordata; class Actinopteri; order Cypriniformes; family Acheilognathidae; genus Rhodeus; species Rhodeus uyekii. The sequence goes on from JAWRVZ010000019.1 coordinate 5,589,052, forward strand.
TATAGATCTCACCGTCTGTGTGATTTAGGAGTTTCTTAACATCTAAAGCCCGTTTTTTCATGGTATCATATATGACTTTAAATACACCAGCATCACTTTGCTCTTCATCATAGTATTTTGAATCATGGAGAGTGCGATAGACAGGTTTCCATGTGACAGAGTCATAATATCCTATTTGCAGATCATCCAACATCACCACAGCACTGAATTCAGGAAATGGTGTCTGTCCAACTATATATGTTGCAAAAGTCACCAGTGAGTGAGAACCTGTGTATACACATGGATGAGAAAATATTATTAGTACAGTGTCAAATTAGGCCATGGCATATGACTATATATTCCAGACTGATCTTCCTGTGGCATTATATCTGAATATACATATAATACTACATTACATACAGTATTTATAAAGTTAATTAGATAAGTTGTCATCCTCATTATAATATACAAAAAGTCTGGTTCATCTGTTAAGAGCCTTGTACTGAACCATGTGAAACTTGATGTAAAACAGAGAAGCAAAATGATTCAGGATTACTCAAGAAATTGACAGAGTATATAAACAGTATTAACAGGCAATGTTGTAGCAGAGATCAGGCTGAGACCGAAGTAGGTTATGTTTACGACAAAGACATGATACTGCAATGCTATTAACAATAAAAAAAATTAAAGAAAGAAAAAAGAAGCTGCAGCAGCAGACAGCCAATGTAATTTTACAATTAACATAAAAAAATCATGAATAGACATTTTACACATATTTACAATGATCCACCAGACAGATATTATATACCTATGTTCCTTTTCCAAACTAAGCTTTCATTTTCTGTGTCAAGCAATTCAAAAACTGACCAACATTCACAAAATATAAGAATTACAACATTAAATGACTAGGTCACCCAAACATGTAAGCAACTGTAAACTGTTGAGCAAACATCACAATTAGGTAAAACAATGCAAAATACTCAACCATTTGACACCTTTCCTGCTTGTGCATGGAAATGCATGCTGACCTAAGCTATTTCAACAGAGTTAAAAGTTTATATAGAAACACAATATGGCTACATTTATATAGGGTTACAAGTTTGATACACACTTCTGAAATAACAAGCTTGCTCAATTTACCTTTAATTATGTCATTATTAATAATTAATGATATTCATCTAGGTGAAGACACTGATAATATTAATGATTTCTCACAATAATTATCAACAATGATTTTAACAAGGTAAGAAACAGATCAATATAAATATGTAACAATTTATTTATATAAACCTCTGCAAGTATTTACAAAGTCTACAACATTTTCACAAGCCACTAACATGTCGGTTGCACCATGTCTGCCCTGTATCAGTGCAGCTCACTATTTTCCAGGCTTTCTGGTATGCAAATTTTGGTAGACTTCAGCTACTGATTTCATTGGTTTAGCTGCAGCTATCAGTATTGAGCACACCTAGCGGCGTCGCCATTGGTTGGGCTGTGTGTTTCTTCGCTGTGATTGGCGTATGGGTCCCTGTGCTCCCCAGCCCTGTTCAGGCTGATCTGTGTCTCTCTCACCGCAGGATTGAACAAATGTTCCCAAATGCAATTCAATGCAATGTCTCATTATCTGGTATGGAAAGGGCATGTATTCAGAAGCACGGTGTTTGCTGCGTGTCCAGCTGGTTAGATTTAAGTCATGATTCTGCTGCTAGAGTCAAGACTGCATCGGCTGGTGGTCAACTAGGCTTAACCAATAATGTTTCAGGAATTACGTGAAGGGGAGGAGTCAATTTGCAGGTTAGACTTCAAAAAGAACAGCAACAAAAAATAGATGCAGCTCATTGGTAAGTGGGGCTATAGAGAGGTATTTTTAGAACAGTCCCTTGGGCGACTCATGTGGTCCTTAAGGTCCTTAAACCATGTTGGTGACCCCCTATACCGGCAATGGCCTTTGACCATACTTGCACTTCTCATTGCAACATTATCAGTTCCACCTAAACGACGTCAACTCCCCTCTTCCACTGATTGGCTGGAGGAGGAGCTGTCAATCTAGAATCAGTGGACCAATGGTGACGCTTATGCCCGCTCTAATTTACATGAAACTTGAACTGCAACTTTTAGAATTCTAAGCGCAGAACATGGAAGTGAGTGCACAACTGAGCCAAAAAAACATAACATATGAGCAGAAAATGGAACACAAAACACAGAAGAATGAAAGCATAATATTTAAGAACACACAAACAAGTTTAAGTTTTGTGCACAGCATCGTTTTTAATGCGTTTAAAGGTTTGATTCATGCTTGTTATTTTTTAAATGCACTTAATTTTTTGATACGCTTATTCTTTTTCATCCTTGACCACAGTATTTTGGGCGCGATTTTGAGCCCATGAAGGAGGATAGGAAAGCATTAAATTGAACTTAGCCTACCTGTATTGACAACTGTCACGCATGACAGCAGATACACAAGCTTGAGCATTTTTTAAAATAAACAAATCCAGGTGATCTCTCAAAATTATACGCGATCCTAACACGATCCCAAATCGACGCGAAATTGATCCTCAGACAAACAGGTGTTGTGCAGCCTACTTCTTTGATCTTTATCAAATATTGTTGTTTTTACTATCACTTCCGTAAAGGTATACCCAGCTGGGTTAAATTAAGTTTTGTTTTCAATATTCGTCACAAATTCAGCGATAAATGGCAATAACTCCAAAACGACTCGCTCAAAATCTTAACAATGTTATCACAAAAAAGGACAAATGTAATAATGTTTCACAAGCTTCCCTTTCGTTATTTTGGCACGATCGTCGCAATGTGAGTTACATCTGGAAAGCTCGCTCTTTGCAGGGCGGTAAGCAAGGGACGGTGGGAAAAGTGCAAGTCTTTTGTCGTTTTCTGCTAAAATTTGTTGAGTGTGTAGACATGAGACCAGTGTCATTTAGTCGAGGACAGTGGACAACTTTCAAAATTTACTTTCTCTCTTTAATAATTTTTCCAAACTCCAAACAAAAAATTGCATGACCACAGTTATTTTAACAGAACTTGTGTTTATGCGAAGACTAAAAAATAGATTGATCAAACTGATAAAACGGCATATTTTGTTTCAAAATTATTTTTTTTACATCTGAATAACAAAGAGTGAGTGAATAACATAAAAAAGAACATTAGATAACTATAAAAATAACAAATTCCTCAACAATTTTAAACTATTTTGTTGTTTTTAAACACAGATTACACACAACCACTGAACTTTCTTAAATTTGTATGTCTTTTTATCCATGTTGACAGATGGAGTGGTACCATCTTTCACAGTTGCTGACCCACACAACACACACACACCTTCTGCAATTTCCTATTGAGATACTATTAAACACATATTGTTTGCACAATAATCCATTTAAATAAGTAATGAACCAGCTTGATCACGGTATTACACAACAGAGAATTCCAGTGGTTGCTGTGTACTATCATGAATCCAATGACAGCATCATAGTCTTGAAAGTTGACCTGCAAAAGAGTTAATATGCAACACATTAATTTGACTTGTCCCTCTTGTCCCTTTTCTTTTTAATTTAGCTTTCCTGTAGCTCAATCACTGGAGCATTGCTTACAACGTGCTTGAAACCCAGGGAAAGCAAGAACTGATTCGATGTGTTTCTTGAATGCAATGTAAGTTTCTTTGGTTAATACAAGTTTCTTGTCTGCCAAATGCATAAATGTAATTTAATAATAATTATAAAGTCTTACCATTTGCATACTGTGATTTGGCAATGCAGACCTCTTGCCAAATACAACAACATGGGAAGAGTAGTGGTTCAATTAAGACTTTTCTTCCATAACCTTTTGAATTCAGCAGCGCTTGGAAGCAGCATTGAATAGTCTGCAATCATTTATGCCCTTAAAATTCATTTCAAACAAATAAACAATACATACATAAATAAGTTAATAAATAAATATGTGTCAAATGTATCTGTACTTATTAGACTACCAGAAAGTGTATTGAAACTCCCTGCAGAGTAACAAGTTTAAAATTTTGTAAGATGCTAGTATGTATAAATCATACAAATATATTAATTGTTTTGGTTTTCATAAAAATTTACTAGTGTGTCCTTTCATGCCCAAAAATAGCATTTTGTATCTTTTTACATAGAACTTAACCAGAACAAATATTAAAATGTTTCTTCAAATATCGCTTCAAAATACCATGTTGCATCTATAGTGGTGGGTCAGTTAATTCCTTGCGTATTTAACTGGAGTATAAATCTCAGCTTATTAAATAAATGTAGACACGATTGCTTCCCCAGGAGTAAAAACACTGAATGAAAACACTAAATGATTTATAGCAGAAAACGAAAAAAGACTTGCACTTTTCCCACGGTCTCTTACTTGCACCTCAGCAAAGAGCGAGCTTTCAGGTGTAACTTAAGGTGAGACGGCACAACTTAAGGTGCGCGGACCAATGCTTATCGTATCGTGCAAAAATAACGAAAAGGAAGCTTGTGAAACATTATTACATATGTATACATTGTTATGATTTTTTGAACGAGACGTTTTTTGAAGATATTGCCATTTTTTGCTGAATCGAAAACAAAACCAACTTGAGGGTATATCTAAGGCGCATGCGTTTGCTGTAATGAAGTTGCGAATGATGTATGAACCTTGGCTAACTATAAACCCGATATAGTCCAATTCATCATTTCCTTAAATTTCTTTGTTGGTAGTTTGTTTGTTGAAATAAGTAAACCAACATAAGGGTAAACATTTTAAATTTTACTGCCATTTATCCGTAATGTTAAGTGTTAAAATGTATTATTTTGGATTTCCATTTATGAGAACCTGTTATTTGATAAATAATCATTAAGTTATTATTTTGTTGTCTATTAGGCTACTATTATGTCACTACTACTTTAATATTAATAAAAAATATAACAATTACATTATTCTAAATGTGGTCCAAAAGTGAAAGGTGATCCAATGCATTATGTTTTATAATCAGGCAGTCAAAATATTGTCATGGTGTGTGTTCAGTGCAACATTGGCCATCGATTACATCCTTCAACAACACTGTAGAGTTTAATAGCCATTTTGTGACTGTTCTGGAAAGCACCCACATTTCCCCATCCCAGGAGATTTTATTCTTATTGGTAGATTGAGTGTTGTAACATCAGGTAAATCAACACCTTTACTCAGTTAGCAAACCACATTAGCAAAATCAATTTCACACACGACTACCACCCTCCCGAAGTAGTAGAAGTCTTTCTGTAAAAGAGCCTCTGGAAAAATATAAAGTTTTATTGAAATTACTATTAGGCCTATACAATATGAACAGTCTATAGGCTATGTACAACACTGATCCCAATAAACTATTCTTTAACTTCATGTAAAGAGAAAAACAATCTGTATTTCAAAATAATGAATGGTTAATAATTATTGCAATATTTTATACAGTAACGTACCCCAACAGATATTTTATTAGAGATGTGTGCGTGTGTGTGCGTGTGTGTGTGTTGTTCATATGGCCTATGCTGTTATATCACAGCAGGATTCAGCAGATCCACAGTGGTGTCAGGGATGTCTCTCAGGCGCTCGGTCCTGATGACAGCGCGGGTGTGGCGGCAGGTTCCTCCCACCTGTTGTGCATCCGTGATGCGCTTCTTCTCCTGGGAGACACGGTGTACTCCTGACAACAGCCTTCTTATATTTACTGGAAGTATCGTTTTTAATCGGCGTCCTATGAAGAGAAATTGACCAACGTTGTACAATGACTGCGAATCATGTACGAAAGCGGCGAGAAGGAGGATCAACGGAAAGATAACGGTAAGAAATAAAGGTGTATCAAAATATGTTAGTAGGCCTGCTTATTTATTCGTGACTCCGTCGTGTAGAAACGGTCTTTTTCATCGCGTGTTGTGATTCTCTCATTTAGATGCATTAATAAAAAACGATAGTCTTGATCCCCTCGAAGATACAACTCCAAACTGGAGTTGCTACAAACTGATTATTGATCCGGGTTTGAGCAGCGGAGGTCAGAAACTCTACCGCTATGATGGACAGCACTTCAGCGCACCGGTGAGGATGAGTTCAACGCCAACCATCAAAGATATCAAATTTTTATTGAAATATATGCTTATTTATCAAACTTAACGACATAGATGTAATCTTTACCATTTTTACACAGTCCAGTTTTATTTTTGATTGTACAAATGAAGCTTACTAAATTGTTGTCTGTCAGCATCCTGAATGTTTCCCTGTGGATGTTGTTCGAGATCCCAGAATTATTCGTTTTTGGACAAAATTCAAAGAAACAGATCTCCCGGTCCCCAAATTCAAGGTTAGTATTAGATACAGCATTGGGTTTATGCATAATGTAATGTTTTGCTTTCAATAAAATCAAAATTTTTAAAATGATAAATATTTAACCTCTATGTTCTGATGATAGTGACTTTCTTTATGTTTGGGGGTAACAAGTTGTCAATTTCAATGTATTATTGTTTTATTTATAATTGCTAAACTAACCTGATGCTTGCCTATTTGATCTATTTTAATACATTTAATCCAATTTCTCTGACCTAATAATAACAATAAAAACCTATAGGCAGATTTTGTTAAAGATTTATTCCTCACAAAGTAGAAAGGTATTTACGATAAAGTATTGTAACATTGTGTTTGGGATGAATTTGACCCGAGCAAAAACACTTTATACAAAAATACAATATAATTAATGTAAATAAACATTGGGCAGGAGTGTATCTCCATGGTATGTACATCAATATGAGAATTTTAGGATATGAAAATTAATTTAATATATGTTTTATATTCATGTAACATGTAACATTCATGTAACATATTCCATGAAGACATTTGACGCATATAAAGTTTTACCAATCATTTTTATCATTATCAGTTCTTGATTAAAAAGAGTTATGAAGTATCCACCTGATGTGGATGTTTGTTTAACATTGCCTTAGGGACTCTAGGCTTTAAAAATAATGCCATATTATATCTCTTTTTAGGTTGATGAGTATTATGTTGGAGCACCGAAGGAGTTGACATTTTCAAGGCTTAATGACAACATTAGAGATGGATTCCTGTCTGAAATGTGCAAACATTTTGGAGAAGTTCAAGATTTGAAAGTTTTATACAATCCAAAAAATAAGAAGCATTTAGGAATAGCAAAGGTCATTTTTGAATCTGTAAAGGCAGCAAATAATGCCGTAAAAAACCTCCACAACACTTCTGTGATGGGAAACAACATCCATGTCGAGTTTGACCCCAAAGGTAAATACATTTCAACATTTTTTTAGCAGTTCCAAATAAAGGCATTCACTGTATTTGCATGCATTTTATGATCCATGGTCTTTATTGACTGGTTTTAGGTGTGAAGAGGAACCGATACTTCCAGATGCTTGTTAGTGGTTTATATACACCTTTTACTCTGCCTGTTGGTGAAGAGGCCTGGGGACCCCAGTCACCATCTTCCATCACTGACTCTTTCACTGTGAGTACAAGACCATAGGCATGGGATGTCTTTTTTTACCTCTTTTATCAGGCCCCTAAAATCTGTGACTATCTCATTTGGCAGAACCTTTAAAAATACATGTTTATTTATTTTCACATTTGCTGAAAACAAGCTATTTCAGCAAATAAAAAATATGTATTTATTATTATTATTATTATTATTAGTAGTAGTAGTAGTAGTAGTAGTAAAAATTGTATTTAGTTAGCTTAAATACATTTACCATAGCGTGTGCCAGGGGCGTAGCCAGAAATTTATTTTTGAGGGGGCCCAGCTTAAAATGAGGGGGCCTGAGCATAACATAATCAGCTGGATTCAAACCTGCGCAGGGACACAACAATGGATCTCTAGTCTATTGCCTTAACCTCTCAGCCAAGACTGATTGCGGTGCGTTGTGATCGTATTGTGCGGCGGGCGATATGTGTTTTCACTTTAGTTTTCACAGTCGAGATTTTAAACAATTGATAATCTGAGGGGGCCGGACATGTAAATGAGGGGGCCCAGGCCCACCCAGGCCCCCCCCCGTGGCTACGCCACTGGCGTGTGCATGGCTGGCTTTTTATATTATATTATTTCAATATTAATATATTATTATATATAATATTCTTATTATATTATATTATATTATATTATGCTCAATTTATTAGGCCTATTATATATAATATTGCTATGCTTGCAACCCTCCGAATAATTGAGTAAAATTTGGTTGTAAGAAATTTGGCTGTAAGAGACAATGGTTAGAGATTCTCACAAAGTATACAAAAAGAGCATTTGGTATTGCAAATTCAGGTTTTTATTATTAATGTTGTCTAGATTTATTGTTTTAGTTCACTTGTCAATCCCTTTCAATCTTTCAGGAGTGTGAACCACTGAAGAAGCTGTCGTACACATTATCATCATCGTCAATATTTAACGACTCTCCTTCACTGGATTGTTCTACGCCTTTATCCATGGATACGGCCTACTCCAGCATGCATCAAGACACACCTAGTAGCTTCTGGCAGACCCCTCAATACCAGGATACCCCTTGCACGCCTTCTCTGACCCACAGTAGACCAGGCACACCGTTTCAGTGTGAAAGGACCCCAAATGAGTCTGGGCTGACAACCAGTGCTTCCAATGTCCCTTTTGTTCAACAATCCACCCCAAACATCTCACAGTTTCACTCTGGTCACGGTACTCAACCAGCCTCAAATAAACCTAGCATTATTCAAGGTGCTGTGCAAAACTTTTGGATGCAAGGTGGAGCACCCTCTCAAAACAGTAGCTTCTCAGTTAGGCAAAGAACTCCAGGACGCAACTCTCACCTTAGTAACCATGTTCGTGGAGGACACCGGGTTAGACCTCTGGAGAGCAAGTACCAGAATGCATACAACCGTAGGCCACAGCACCACTATATACATAGACCTGTATTTAAGGGAGGTCACAACCGCTCTGGGCTTACAGCCAATCATGTGCCTTTTAGTAAATTTCAGGAAAATCCAACCACACCATCACATTCAAATAAGCTCACTGGCCAACACTATACTGACTCAGTCAAGGGCCTCAGTGTTAATCACAGATCTGTTGCTGAAGATCCACCAACACTTCCAAATTTAGAGAAACTGTCACAGAGGGCTAGTGGAGTGGATCATATTCATTCTGATATACAGATAAATGCTTCAGAAAATACTTTCACTGGAATTTCTTCCCAAGTATCTTGTAAAACTCAAGAGTTGAACCAAACTCATTGTCCACCACAAGCCCAGTCTTCTTGCTCACAAACCCCAAAACTGTGTCCTTTCTCTGAAACCACAGAAGATCTTTCTGTTCCCATAGTGCAGTGTCCTTCTCCTGAATCTCCTGCTCCGGAAACAAAGCCTGAAAGCCTAGACTCTCGCATCCAGATGCTTCTTAGTTCTGGAAGTTCAGTTCTGACCCTTTTGAACCAAGAGAGTTCAGACTCAGAGACTGGTACTGTAGAGCATGATCCAGACAATCCTCCTCAACCTTCTCCCAAAGCTCCAAACTGCTCTCCTTCTTGCTCCTTAGATGTTGTCCTAAATTGTGACAAAACATTGTCTAGTGGAAATAATACTTGCTCTCATCCAAGAGAAAATATTGAGGATGCAAATCTCACTCCACTCTGTGATGTGGCAAAATATGAACATGGACTTCAATCAACCAAGAAGCCCTTGTCCAAGATGTCCTCCGAAACTACTGTGAGTACTACTGTAACTACTATCTATCTATCTATCTATCTATCTATCTATCTATCTATCTATCTATCTATCTATCTATCTATCTATCTATCTATCTATCTATCTATCTATCTATCTATCTATCTATCTATCTATCTATCTATCTATCTATCTATCTATCTATCTATCTATCTATCTATCTATCCGTCCATCCACCCATCCATCCATCCATCCATCCATCCATCCATCCATCCATCCATCTATCTATCTATCTATTAATTTTGTCATGCCAACATTTACTGTAGCTCTGGTTAAAGGCTATATGAATTTCTTTGAATGTCAGTTCCTTTTAATCCTTCTTATGTTAAAATTGCAATTATGCATTTTTCTTGGTACCTTTGTTCAAATTTTGGAATAAATTTAGAATATAAAAGGAATTCTGAATTTAGTTCTGAATGCACACAACCCTTTTGAACAGAAACAGAGAATATATTTTTCTATATTTAACCATTTACATCAATATGAATCTCTCTAGGTCAACCCAAAAGAAGATGAAGATACTTTAGGACAGCCATTCACTATACCAGTGATCTGCACTAACAGGAGCTCTTTACCCCTTCCAAATCCTCAAATTGCACCACCTCCTATCCTTATACCACCATCTGCTCTCTACCCCTCCCTTCCGCCTCTTAATATGCCAACAAAACGGGGTCCTCCTCCTCCTAGGGCTCCATTATTACCTGGATACACTCTACCTACGTCTTGTTCATTGTACCCTCCTCCAAAGAGCAAGCAAGTCTGTAGATCACCCAACTGGCAGAGTAGTGCAATACCTCTTCCTATCCCTACTAGAATAACACAAGGTCAAACCTCATTCTCAACCCCCTTCCTCCCTCCACCTTTCAATTTCATAACTCATCGCTCGCCTTTCCCTTCCTCTGGGTGTTCATCTAGCATGTTGAGGTTCAGACCTTCTTGGCCACCTCCCCCTATGCCCAGGTTTGACCCCTCAGTGCCCCCACCGGGGTACATTCCTATGAAAGTATCAACCCATAAGGCTACAGTGGATGGAGTTCTAGCTGTTGTTGCTGCAGAGCTGCGGGCAATCGTAAAGAAAGACATACATCGCAGGATGATTGAGATTGTGGCCTTCAAAGCGTTTGATCAGTGGTGGGATGACAAAGAACAGGCAGCTAAGGTGGGATTTGTTTCTTATTTCAGCTGTAGTGTTGAACTATATTTCCATTACCATTTTTAACATTATTTTGATATAAGTCATTTTGTGCACCCCCAGGTATCCGCCCCATCTGTTAAATCAGGAGGAAATGAAGACATCAAGCTCAAAGTAATGGAGCAATGTCTGAGAATGACTGCTGGGGGAGAAGGTTCTGTATTGGGCACAGGAAAAATAATGAGTCTGCATGGTACTATTAAACTACCATCATTTAAGGTACAAATATGTTATATATACAGACAGTATAGTTGAACTGATTTAGTATGTTTTTGGTAAAGCAATATTGCCTGCACAAGTTTTATAATTGTAATGAAAAAATGAAGAGGTGGTTTTCACAATTTCACCCCCCCCCCCCCCAACCTCTCCCCCTTTGTCCACAACAATATTTAACAGAATTTTCCAGTGATTTACGGAATTTGAAAAATGACACTTTACTCACAGTTTCTACTCAATGAGATGTATCCATGATTTTCAAGATTGTGGGAACCATGCTTCTTCAAAGAAAAAAAAAAGGGTGGTGGGGTTGGTGGATGGGTGAAATTAATATATTTATCTAAAATAAGATATATATTCAGTTGTCTTTATGGCTTGCTTTGTCTTTTATAATTTGAAGTCATCTTACAGCCCCGTCGAAAGTTTACTGAGTCTGCTTAGTTGAGAACCACAGAGTTTATAATAAAAATCACATCAATGTGAATTATGATTTTTTTTTAAACTTTTCATTATGCTCCTTTAAAGAGGAAGGATCCATTAGGTCAGGACTCAACTGAGGTTAAAAGGATCTGTCCTTCTCCTGGTCTTCAGCAATCTGAGGATGAAGGTCAGTTTGGCAGTTCTTGAGTGAGGAAAACAAATCTATTCGGAAATTAATTCACTGACTTTAAATTTTAGTGTAACGTCTTTCAATTGTCAATTCATATCTCACAGTCTTGTATACTGAAAAATTATGATCAACATTTATTTCATAAAGAACCAGAGCAGCAAACAGCCACGGATAATGTTGGAGAAGACATGACCGGTAAAGACACCATGGTGAAACGCAGGCATTCCAGGCCACTGGTATTAGAAAGTGAGGAGGAAGAAGATGAGGAGAATTCTGAGAAGATGGAGGATCCAGAATCTGAGGAAGTTGATGTGTCTGCTCAGGTACTGTTTCACTTATTTGAAAATATCATCAGGAATACTTGATTAAATTGATTGCTGAGATGAAGTTGTGATGTTTACTTGGGAGATAACTGTATTCAGGAGAGTTGATGATTTGTCCCTGTCATGAATGGACACAGGTTTGATGTGTTTGATGTCTATTATGTTTTTCAGGAGGGTGATGAGATGAAAGTTGATGAAGTGCATAAAGATAAGAAGAGTGATGCCTGTGTTATAGAGGACAATGAAGATTACTCAGATTCAGGTTTCATTGATATCTGTTCATTATTATTAAGCATTATTATTAAAAATATTAAGCAACACAACTGTTTTCAACATTGATAATAATATGAAATTATATTTTCTATATATTGTAAGACAACTTTTTTTAATATATCTCTTTATATCCTCCAGATACTGTCAGCCACACAAGTTCAAACTCGTCTTCTTCTAAAAGCCAAGGATATGACTCCTTAGTTTCTCCCAGAACTGTCACTGACTCCTCAGCTTTTTCTCCATCTACTATTGACTCCTCAGCTTCCTCTAGATCTGTCTTTGACTCCTCAGATGACAGAAACGACGACGACTCAGACTGTCTGTCTTCTGGGGAGGACGATAAGTTGGATAGGGAAAGCTCTTTTCCTGAAACCCCACACGACGACAGGAGAATAGAAGAAGAGATATGGATTTCTTCAGATGAGGATGATAAGAAAAACAAAGAGATGACTCACACTCCATTTCACTCATCTTTCACACACTGGGATGAAGATCTTGGCCCCCCTGTGACCCCGTCTGCTCCAGATTCAGTTGAAAGTGATGTGGACCATGAATTATTTGGTTAGTTAATTGATTTTCTGTTTTCACATCAACCACAAATCATGTTTCCAAAATGTATGACTTTATGACTAAATTTAAAACTTAAGTAGAGTTTTAATTGGACATATATTCATAAAAAATATCCACTCTAGCGGTTTATTATTTTTGTATTATTTACATTATATTACAAGAAGAATGTGTGTGTTTCAGATATTTTTGAGAATTCTTAATAATTTATTGTAGTTGCGTCAGAGCTAGTTTTCTGACCTCAACTGGCGTAGCAGAATTTTTAAGAAATGTCTATGCTGATGCAATTTTTTATTACTGGTACATAGTAATTTGTGGTTCTGCTCTTGCAGATTTGAATCCAAGGAGAGCAGAAGATCCAGAAGAGGAACTGAGTGTAAGAGTGTACATGCAAGGTCTGAAACTATCTGAACCTCTCAGATACACCTTACAGGACCCAGTTAAACACTGTTTAACAAACAAATTTAAGCTCCCAGACCCGGTGATATTCTTCTCAGAACAGGAGTCAGAGCTGCCAAACCCACCGTCTCCAGCCTACAGAGGATTGTCAGGTAAGGGTTTAGCCTTCACTGATCCATCACATATTTCCAACACAAGTAGTTGAGTTGTTAGTTGTATAATTCACGGATCTTTCTTCTTTCAGATGATTTGGAGACACAATATACTACAGATTCTGAGGACCAGAGAGTTAATACAGAAATACTGGAGGATTTTGACAATCTCAGACCCATCACACCTACTGGATCCATGTCCGACAGTGACCCTGAAATGGAGCTGGGGCGTAGATTTTCACCTTATGCAGTTGAAGAGGTGGAGCTACCACACACACCTGGTGGATGTCTGGAAATGGAGGCGTCTGAGGATCTTCTACCTCCAGGACCACCTACACCACTATTACCTCCTCCTTCTCCCACAGGCATCCAGGAACTTCCCTTGTCACCCCTTTACCACTGTCCTCCTCTCTCTTTCTTATACCCTGCGTATGAGGAAACACCAAAAACACCAGGCTGCTTCAATGCTCCCGGTCAAATGTATCACTCTGAGGGAATAACACCAGCGGGATTACTGCAAGAGGCTTTACAAAGAAGGGGAAGCCCCTCTAACTCCACTCTGTCACCATGTGCTGACAGCATGATCCCAAGAACTCCAGGGAGAGACATGTCTCCTTCTCCACCTGTCCTAAACCAGGGAGAGAGAAACTTTCAGCATAGAGAGCTGTGGGCTAGTCGACTCCATCATCACAACTCCGGTTTTCCACAGTCAGATGTACAAGCGAACAATTTTAGTATAGATAATGGACGTGCATCTAATAACCACCATATCCCCTCGTGTCAAACAGCGTGTTTGGACTCAGCACGCTTGAAAAGGCGACGAGAGCGGCTTAAAATAAGGAAACGAATGATTGAAATACAAAGAAGAAGACATTACCCAAATATGAATCCTCATTTGTCCTTACAAACTAACAATGTGACAACAAAATCTTCTTCAAATCAGGTTTTGGGCCATTTGGATTGTGTCTCAGATATCAGAATGGAACAAACACTACCAGATACTCACAGAGAGAAGTGTTTGCTAGAGGACAAACATCAACTGAATGAGAATAAAGGGCTTCAGGAGTCGTCATGTGTATGGAGAAAATGGAGAGAATCATCCAAGCGTCACATCATCTTTTCTCCACGTTCTGAGAGAAGAGAGAAGCTGATAGTCCATGCTGTGTGGACTAAAGGGGTGAATGAGGAGGAGATCAGGCACCTGAAGGCTACGTATGAGAGGCTTGTGGTGCAGGATAAGGAATGTGATTGGTTGAGCAGAACACGCTGGATCCCACATCCTCATATCCTTAAATGCATAAAACGCATGTAAACGTCATGGTCAAAATATTTAAAAATGTAGTTTGTATTCAATGGATTATGTCAAGCAACATTGTATCAAATCTATTTTCCAAATGTACTTTGCTGCATTGTTTGTTCCTTGACTTTGCTGCACCAACCAGCAGTCCTGATGAAAGGCCAATAAGATGGGTGGATGGGATCAGGAATCACATGACTGGTTGTGCACGTAGTGAAGGTTATTACTTCATCAGCAAGAGGGAAAAGCTGCGATATCTCTGTGATGCTTCAGAAGAACTTATTGTAGATACTCAGGTGAGAAAGAAACAGTGTTGTTATTGTTAATTAAAACTGAAACCATTTTCAATACTGTGTTTTTATCAGTATTGAAATAAAATACAATAACATGAAATATTAAATGAAAAACAGTAAATTAAAGCTATATAAAAAACAAAAACTACTAAAAAACTTTTGGCAAATAGCAAAATGACCAGAATTTAGAGGGGGAAAATATAATTTATTAAACCAAAAAAAATGCATTCAAGTGCTATTTTTGTATTTATATACTATTATATTTTATTTTATAATATGAAATATATGTATATATGTATATATTCATTCTGTCAGTTATTTCTCTACTTCATGTGTTTCTTTGTGTGATTTAGCATGAAGTGATTTAAAGGTGCCATAAGTAATTTTTTCCACCACAAAAAAAGGTTTTGCTGAATGAAAACTAAATAATATCAATGACCTAGAAAAAGCTGTTTTACTCTACCATGACAATCATGTAGATCAGTGTTTCCCGAGCCCTGTTCCTGGAGGCACACCAACACTACAGATTTTTCAACTCTTCATATTCAAACACACCTGATTCAACTCATCAGCTTGTTACTAGAAGTATATGGGTCAGATTAGGGAGACATCCAAAATGTGTACTGTTGGTGTGGCTCCAGGAACAGGGTTGGGAAACACTGATGTAGACACATAGTGTCAGTATAAAGTCCAAGACCAAGTATAAAAATAATTGCATGTTTAAAAGTAATTGACAGTAATTTAATCTTTTCAGGGAAAGAGCGTGCAAACTCAGATTCCACCTTCATCCAGATCAGGTTCAGAACTCAGAGCGGAACAGCGTCGTCTGTTGTTCTCGTTCAGCTGTGACAGTGACCTGCTCAGATTCAACCAGCTCAAGGTGAGACCAGCTGTCCCAACAACAGAATAACACAGAAAATGAGCTACTATAAACACCAAAAACTCTTTTTATAAAAAAACCCAACAAAAACAAAACATTTTTAACTAGCTGAAAGCCGCAGACATTTTTACGTGATTTTGCTTCTCATGTAAATGTGTCTTGATTTTACAAATGTTCAGATATTTGTACTGGAAAACAATCCAAAAATACTAAATGCAGAACGATATTATGTATTGGTGTGGACACTAATATAATTATCCTTTTAGTTTTATTGTTCTTGGTTTAAATGGGCCTTAAGCATTTTTTAAAAAATATGGTCCACACGGAGCACACATTTATTTAACTTCTTTACAGTTCCGTAAGAAGAAGCTGCGTTTTGGCAAGAGTCGTATTCATGACTGGGGGCTGTTTGCAGAGGAACCTATTGCTGCAGATGAAATGATAATTGAATATGTAGGCCAGATCATTCGGCAGGTGAGATACACAATACAAAAAAAGCATACACAAAAGACATAGTTGGAGATTTCAGCAGTCATTTCGGTGTTAAAACATCAGTGACAACTTTTTTTCAAGCTGTGAATTGAAGATCAGAAATGTACCTACATTTATATTAGTATCATCTCGAAAATCCTGCCTGTAGGTGATAGCGGACATGCGTGAAAGGCGCTATGAAAACGAGGGTATCGGAAGCAGCTATCTGTTCCGGGTCGACCAGGACACTATCATTGATGCAACCAAGTGCGGTAACCTGGCAAGATTCATCAACCACAGTTGCAATGTACGACCAGAAATATTTTAAATCATAATGCATTGTCAAAATGCCAAAGAATTGTTTCCTTTTGTTGCGTAGTGTTTGCTATGAATTTAATTCATTTCCATTTTTAACATTTTGTGCTTACTGGTTTAATTTATTAGTTTTCCCTTCCTTAGCCGAACTGCTATGCCAAAGTCATCACCGTAGAAGCTCAAAAGAAGATAGTCATCTACTCTCGGCAACCAATTGGGGTAAATGAAGAGATAACTTACGACTACAAATTCCCTATTGAGGATGAGAAGATCCCCTGCCTGTGTGGTGCGGAGAACTGTAGAGGAACCCTCAACTAGAAAAGGACAATTCTCACAATTTCTAAGTATTAGCAATGAATGAGTCATACATTAACCTATTTTTTAAGAACAAACTCTAGTACAGTTTTTTTTTGGAATGAGGATTTTTGTAACACTTTACAATAAGGTTTCATTAGTTAACTAAATAAGTTAACATGAACATTAAAATCACATAAACAACATTAAAATCAATGAGCTGCACTTCTGCAGCATTTGTTAATCTTTGTTCATTTTATTTTCAACATTTACTAATTATTAAAATCAAAGGTTGCGTTTGTTAACATTAGTTAATGCACTGTGAACTAACATGAACAATTATTGAACAGCTGTATTTTTTATTAACTAATATTAACAAAGATTAATAGTAATAAAGATTAAAGTAATACATGTATAGCTTATGGTTAGTTCATGTAGTTAATACATTAATTAATGTTAACAAATGAGACCTTGTTGTAAACTGTTAGCGGATATTTAAATATTCACAAGGACATAGCATATTCCTGCTGAGACAGACATTTTTCACAGGAGAAAATGACAGTTTAACATGAAGATAAACAAGCAGTTAATGTCAATTGTAGAAACTCAGATTTTATATTCTGTATTTTAAAATTATTTGGGAAATGTCCAGAGCAAAAGGCCATCATTGGTTAAATTTGTTTTTCATCATGTTTATTGCTGGCAGGTTTGAATTGAATTCAGGTTAAATGTTCTTTCATGAGTTTTATTGTGAAATATAAATGAAAATAAAAATTTGTATTTTTCCAAATGTTTTGTTTTCTGCCTACTATCAAACTTTACTCATACAATATTTATTTATAACCGTTGGCAGTGTATGGTTAAAAATATAGTCAACATTCATTACAATAATGCAAATAAAAAAGAGGGTTTGGTTTGTTTGCAGTTTTACTGATATTCATAAAGACAAAAGGGTAAAGACAAAAACTATATGTTGTTTAAATAATTACACCGCTTTTACTTAATTTTTGTTTTGTGCTTCAAAAATGATTGCCTTAGTTTGAATGCTGCTTAGCTTTGGGGATTTTTTTTGTCTTTCTTTAACTCTTTGACACAACGAAAAATGTGATTGGAGAATGCGGGCATCGATCCCGCTACCTCTCGCATGCTAAGCGAGCGCTCTACCATTTGAGCTAATTCCCCGCTGAAGATCTGTGTAGCCCATGAGGGGTCTAAAAATATGACAAGTACACAATTTAAATCAGATGAAAAGAAAAATTACAACATATCCTAGAAATATATGTTTGGTCGTATACTGACGTTATTTATATCATATGTTGTTTTTTTAAACGTAAATTACGGCTCTCCTTGCAGCGGCGTTATTTCCATGTCTGTCCATGAAGTTTTTGTAAAAGTAGTGAGCTTGTTTACCAAGGAGGCAGTGTCAGTTAAGAATCTGAGGCGACAAAAAAGACGTGAAACAAATATAAAACCAAGGTAGACAAAAAACCGTGGAAATAATATTTTTATTGCGCTTAATTTCCAATCAAGTCAAAGTATGCATAAGTGACGTTTCACATACAATGCTAACAATGAAATTAGCTTTGGGCAGATGAAGGGCGTTTTATTCCAAAAATGCCATTTCAACTCAGAATGCTGTTGAATATAAGAGACAATCTGAAATGTGGTGGACATGACACTGGTAGAAAAGCTCATGATACAGTTCTTTTCTATATATCCATAAGGTCAAACATGTTTTTGGTAAACGTGGGTACAAAATAAAATGGCATATGCCTGAAAACCTGATGCATGATTAAAGTAAATCATTAGCAAGAGTGCAGTGCATATTTTAATATAAGTGTATAATGCATTTACTATGAATAGCCTGTTCAGAGTTTCTCAGCGGTGCCATTGGGTGTAAGGATGGTGAGGTTTCCTCTGGCATTCTGGTCAGCTTCAATAGCCTCAAACAGAGATTTGAAATTCCCAGCACCAAAACCCTAAATAAAACAGTGGAGGAATGCACTGTTATTTAAGCACTACCATATATCTATTAGGGACATATTTCCACAGAATAAGTTTGATCAATTTGCAAATTTAAATATGATAAATGTCTATTTTGAAACAATTTCTGAAATATTTGCTACATTCTGAGATTTATAATTGTAGTCTTACTTGATGGTTGTGTCTCTGTATGACCTCTAGAAACAAAGTGGGTCTGTCCTGTACTGGTTTGGTGAAGATCTGGAGCAAGTAGCCATTGTCATCATAATCCATCAAGATTTTAAGCTCCTGTGAAGAACAATGCCATATTATTTTCACATTCTTCTTCAGGGCCTGCTATAGAAATATACATTTCAATTGAATATAAGGTAGCCAATAACTCATTATTGTTCCTTCAATGAAAAATACAAACTTAAAATTTAGATTCTGCATCGTTTCATCTTCTGATAATAAGCTGATAAACACTTTGATTATTGTATTGTACCTCCAGTATGCTGATGTCCTCAGCAATTTTGACTTTGGAAAACTTCAGATTCTCCCTGAGCTGCTGGTAATAAGTGTCAGGCACCGACATGAACTCCATACCACGTTCCTTTAGGTTATGGATCTGAAAACATCCATGTCAATCCAGTTTACATACCTAAAGTAAACTTTTTCAGCATTCACAAAGAACAATTCTAACATTTCAAATTTAGTTTATCTCTGTATCAAAGTTGTAAAACATGATGATTGGCTGTGGTTTACTCACTGCTGTAATGATGTCAGAGGTGTTCATGGCGATGTGTTGAATTCCTGGCCCACCATAATACTCTACATACTCCTAAAAGGAGAAAAGATCGTCAAATGAATGGATGGATGCATGGATAGATGAAACTAAGCACAGTAGATGTCATATTTGTATTACGTGCCTGGATCTGGGACTTGCGTTTTCCAATGGCTGGTTCATTGATTGGCATTTTCACAGTTTCTTCATAATTGGCCACCACTATGGAGCGCAGCGCACTGTATTCAGTCTGTAACTGCTTGTCGTCTACAGACCAGAATCTGTGGAACAGCAGGTTCCTCTGATACCTTCATACAAATGCATACAGGTCAGTATAACATAGTGATCCTGATGTGAAAAGCTCTGGCAAAAAAATAAGTCACAATTTATCATCTGTCAAATGATTATACATACTTTTGGAGAAGTTATTAGTTTTCTTGTTTTAAATGAACCTCAGGCTTTCAGAAATTCCTCAGAAATTAAACAAATTCCTTTTCATTGTAATTTTTTTAATATATTTAGTTTTGTAATAAATCTTCACAGATTTTCTTACTTTGTATTAGTTTGTTTTGTTTTTCCATTGCAAATATCAAGATGCATTTATTTTTATAAAGAAAATTACTTAAAATATAAAGTGTTGTTTTCTAAAATGTATTCATTTTTTAAATCTTGTTGTAAGCATAAATTATTTTTAGTATCTCAAGTCATTTTGCTTCTCAAGTAAATGTATCTTGATTTGAGAAAATTTTGTCAAGAGCTGTACACAATGGAATGGTGTCTGGTTTAAATAATTCTTCTATTCCAACTATCACCACCCTCTTTTCCCCCTCTCCCCCTCCCCTCCCCACTGTGTCTAACTGTCTCCAGA
Source organism: Rhodeus uyekii (assembly GCA_037043235.1). Classification (NCBI taxonomy): domain Eukaryota; kingdom Metazoa; phylum Chordata; class Actinopteri; order Cypriniformes; family Acheilognathidae; genus Rhodeus; species Rhodeus uyekii. The sequence continues at coordinate 5,609,659 of JAWRVZ010000019.1, forward strand.
TGGTGTCTCAGATCCTTTGAAATGTAATTTTGCTGAGTCATATTTACTAAGGAGTTTTCTTACATAAGAAAAGTCGCCCATTACCACAAACTAAAATGCAACCACCCCATCTGCTGTCTCTGATTCTCTTCAGATCATTCCTCTGTCTTTACTCAACCCTCACCCTGGAGACACACTGCTGATTACTGGGAGGGGAGGTGGGAGGTGGGGGGGGGGACTCTTGTTGTATTCTGACTGGATGGGACGAATAGGGAGTTTCTCCCCAAAGACTTGCAATGCTCTAAGCGAGTACCTCTTTTGTGCTTTTCAGTCTTGACAACCCTAGGCACAGAGGTCTGATGCTGTCTGCCTGTTTTGGAAACAACTACGCAGTTTAAATAAGTTCAACAATGTGTTTAGAAAAGTTTTATACCATTCTACTACTGGCACCATCTCATTGTCTGGCTGATTTCCAACCACATGGTCAATGAAGTCCAGCTTCCCGCTTGGCCTATGAAAGAACAATCACGATAAGAGACAAAGAAAAGGGCATTGCTATTACAATCCATCCATGCATGATCTGAGATATGGACACACTCACAGTTTTGCCAAGAAAGGGTCACAGAACAGAGGGGCATGGAAATCTGGGAGGAAGAGACCATTATATCCTGTCCGCTCTACAAGAGTATGAGTGGTGTCACCATACTAAAACAATAAGGAAAGAGGATTAAGAGCAGAAGTGGGACAAAAATCTTGATTTAAATACATGTATATGCACACACACACACACACACACACACACACACACTGTTTGGATGTTTGGGGTTGGTAGGATTTTTTAAATGTTTCTGAAAGAAGTCTTTTTTGCTCAACTTGAATTTATTTGATCAAATACAATAAACAAGTATTAGTATTTAAAATAATGGTTTTCTATTTTAAAATTTATATCATCATCATTACTCGTCTTCAGTGTCACATGATCCATCAGAAATCATTCTAATATACTGGAAATCTTGATACTTTTTTTCAAGATTCTTTGATGAATAGAAAGGTGAAAGGAATAGCATTTATCTAAAATATAAATAATTTGTAGATTTTAAATGTTTTTTACTGTAACTTTTGTTCAGTTTAATGCATCCTTGCTCAATAAACATATTAATTTATTTTTAAAACTTATATAAAGACACGAGAATATACATACTGTCTGAAGTACCGCCAGCGTCACCCTGCCAAACTTATCTTCCACAACATGAGGCTCTTTAATGATAATAGCACCTCGTTCTCTTGCTTTCTGGAGGAAAATAAATAAACAAATAAGCAATTATTGCAAATAATGTCCAGAAGGTGTTTTTAAGAGATAAAACATGAGAGAAAATCATCAGCATTTACCTCTACCAGGAAGTCACAATTTTCTACAGTGAAAGCTACGTCTTTAACACCATCTCCATGTTTCACCAGGTGATCTCCTACCTCTATTATGGAAATGGACAGATTATACAGTACACAATGTGGTTTTAAAGAAAACCAAGTACCAAAAACGGCCATATTCTTTTATCAGTCTCACCTTTATTATCAGGATTCAAGGCTGAGGTGAAGACATAAATGATCTACAGGAAATATAAAAAAACATTGATCAGAGGCCTTTTTAAATTCTAACCAAAAGCAGATCAAACTGTCCAGGCCTCAGAATGAATAGGAATGAAAAGGATGGACACAGTCCGACTCTCACCTTCCCCTGTTTCACCACATGAGACACAACGTCACGACTGCCTGTCTCCAGCCCACGATAAGCCAATGGCTCAAAACCCAGTTTATTACAGTAATAAGATGCTGCCTGAGAAGCATCACAGCACAGAGAGGAAAATAAAGAGAATGACAAGATGAGGAGATCTGAACAAATACATTACAGTAATTTAAGTAAAAACAAATACAATAATAAATGAAAATGCAATCTAAATATGATGTTCATCTCATAGATTTTGACACGTTGACACTTATAGACTAAACAAAATATTCACAAACTGAGTGTTTAAAGTGAAAATATACAGACATTTATTTTTTTCCTGTACATGTATGGAATGATAATGGCTCCATCTAAAGGGGAGATCACAGAAGTGCCCAAAAAGTCTCAATATGGAAGAAATTAGTGAGTGGAGGATGGTGGTTTCAGCAGCTGCTTGCTTTTTGCCCCCACCCCTGAAAAGAGCCAATAGCATCTCCCCACTCGACACCTCCTCTAAAATTTAGAAACAAATACAATCTATAAACTTATAGAAGTTAAAGAATTACCTGTTTGGCATTTCCAACCCAGAAGGTGATGTGGTCGAAGCAGATAAACCGGCCCTGCTCGTGCTGTTTACATACAAAAAACAATTACAGCATATACAGTGATGTACTTAATTGTTGGATATCTACTATTCCACTATTTAGCCTCATAATATAAATTAATTAATCTAAAGTCTGCAGAGTATAATGATGCGGCCTGAAAGTACATTTAGAACAAGAACAAAGTTCAGGATGCAGTAAAACAGCAGTATATTAGGAGGAATGGGACAAATTTATTAAACCATCGTAGAGTATATTCTTGCACAGGCATATAAATGTATGTGTGTGTGTGTGTGTGTGTGTGTGTGTGTGTGTGTGTGTGTGTGTGTGTGTGTGTGTAAAAGCTGTCATACCTTTTCTCCTTTGTCAGTGTAGGTTGTCTGTAGAAAAATAAATTTGAAATTTGAATGGTTTTGTTTTGTCAGTCAGTTAGCAAATCAAAATCATAAAATACCTTAAAAATCAAATGTTTACCATCTTTTAGTGGTTCTTGCAAACACCTTCTTCTTGGGTCAGTGGCAGAAACGAGGTGAGGTTTTGAGTGCAGATGCTGCAGATGGGAATTTGTAGTGTTGTTTGAGACTCCGCCCAGCGGCGCTCCATAAAGGAGGAGAGCGACACTGAACGATGCTGTTGAAATAAGCTCCTATTTTACTACACAGTTTAGTATGCTATTATAAAATATCATATAACATACTACTTTCATTATAAAACGAATCATTATTATGGTTTTAAAACTATACATGCAGTCTAAGTGAGTCCAATGCAAACATCTAACTCTAAAAATACAAAACCAATCAATGCAAACAGAATAATGGATTTCCGTCCGTTTTAAAAGACATGTTGCGTTCTTTGAGGTTGTGTTTTTCGTAACTTTAGCTGTTTGTCTAAATGCAAAAGAGGTGGAACACGGTTCCTTCAACCCTATTGGCTATTTGAGTTGTGCTTATAGCTTTCAGTGCAAGAATGTGCGACGATTTAGTTCATGACGTCATTTAGACTGATAGCCCTACATGTTTTTCTTTCTGAGGTCGTTAAATTAAACTTACTATATTCCCAAGCGGACAAAACTTAATTAGCTATAATGAATAATTCCTCAATATTAAATCAACAAACCAGCGCATATAGAAGTGAGTTTTTGAATGTACATTAGTAGCCGATTTCATTCGGCAGATAAAAAAAAAATAGTATAAAGTGCTAAAACCAAATTAATTTAAAGCTTTTTGTGTATAATTCCAGTATGGAAACAATTACTGCAAATTATTTTAAAGAACTGCAGTGTCATACTGACACTTAAAAATCAAACTCCTCCCTGTCACTCTCCTTCCAACTAGAAAATGCAACATAACGGTAAACATAATGTTTAGCCCCCACTGCCCCCTTTTAAATAGCTTGCAAAATGCTTTTAACCCACTGGGGACTTCATTAACAGTGTTTAAGCTGGAGCTGAGAACATGGGTGATGCTGAGGACAGTTATATCAGGTGTGATGTAACTTATATGTTTTTGTATTTACACTTTTATAAGTGGCTTTGGATAAAAGTAGATATGCAATCTTCATTAATATACATGAAACAAATTATAGTCATGAGTGTTTTACAAGTTCAGCATCTTAAGAAGAGTTTTCATAGTATTTACTTCAATTTTCTGTCTGGAAAAAAGCAACATTTGTATGGCTCAGAAAAAAAAACTCTTCTGAATTGTTTCAAATGATCATGGTGCTATTGTTACTGTGAATGCATCTGGTGTAACTGTGAAACCTTGGTGTTCTCAGAAGTACAAACCTACTGAGAGCAGGCATTTGAACAGTAGACTGGCAGTAGCTGAGATGCAAATGAGCATATGAGCGTTTAGGGGAAAGATGTTGATGCACATGAGGTATATATGTCCCGAGAGAAGAGTGAGTGACAGTCTGTGGCCGACGCTGATTGGACACTTACAATACTCAGGGGAAATACAGTGCTGTTGGTTTCTCTGAGCTCAACGTTAACGTTAGCAGAGGTCATAAGAGAGATCAGAGTAGAACGAAGCAACAACAAAGAGCTGGTAAAACATGAGACAAGCTATAAAAAGGTTATAAACTTTATATGATGAGCGAAGAAAAGTAAAGAAAAGAGAACAAAGAAAGCAGAGCATCATGAATGAGCAGACAGCAGAAAACCAAGCCATCCTGCAGACATGGTTGCAAAAGTGTAGAGGCAGAGATGACAGAGAGAAGGAGGAAATCAACATGCAGGTTGAAGCGGAGGAACATCATCCTGCTGTTCATGAAGAAATGGAGGAGAAGAATGAAGCAACAGAGGCAGGTACAGACAAGGAAAAGCAGGCTAGAGTTCATTCAGTCTTTTCTTTAGTGAGGAGTCAGATCAGGACGCAGGCTGGTTTGGATGGTCAGCGCATGGGCATACTAGATGTTGTAAACCAAATCAAGGAACTGGAGAAGAACAACAAGGAACAAGATGGACATACACCCACAGTTGAGATCAGCTCATCTGAGGAGAATGCAGCGGATCAGGAGGACCAGAAAGAGCCTGTAGAAGAGCAAATGACTGGGGAGAATGAGAAGGAGAGAGGTGAAGAACTATGTGTTGCCTTGTTGAAGGAGATATTGTTGAACGTAGAAACATTAAAGAAGGATTTGACAGAGGAGCTTACTCAGCTTCGCCACGAAATGCAAAGCTACACGGAGCAGGCTCTTGGCGGCATGGAGACCCGACTAACTAACTTAATGAGAATACAATCGCTGGCTCGCACAACTCCTACTGCACTTCCCAGAAACCACACAGTCGAATCCATGGAGACCAAGAAACACAGACCTCCCAGCATGCCTCCTCTGGGAACATCTAGGAGACGAGTGCTCAACCGTACAATGACCACTATCACCCCTAAAACTTGCCTGCCTCAGTCCCTGGGGCCCCGCTCCAATTCAGAGCCGTTGGGGGGCTGGGGGGCTGAGACCGCCGCCAACAACAGCGCTCAGATGTTGCTGAGGAGAGACGAGGCGGTAAGTCATCCTCCTGGGCCACTGCCTCCTGCTCTACCTCCTTCACAGAAAGGCAAAAAGGCTTTGCGAAGCAGGACTTGCATTGGTAAGCCAACATGCTAGAGAGGTCTGCGACCCAAACTCTATTGTTAGCTGGAAAAGGTCATTAAAATGCCATCAGGGGAGACACCAGCATCATTCTGTACTTTCAGAATCATGATAGAGATCATTCAATATGAACAGATGTGAAGAGAGCTGAGGAATTCTGTATTGTTTGTCCATGGAATTATTGAGACAATCAAGAACATCCTATCAAATGAATCTCAAATACAAAATAGATGCACCAAGGAGGTGAATAGACTTTATAATGCTGATTACTAAGACATAGTGAAAAATAGCCTATACAGGTGAGGTACAGATGAATTTAAACTCTCTCAATCTTAGTAGTTTTATCATCTAGGTGCTATACTGTTTCACATATCACATTGCACAGAATGATTTTTGTAATTACTTAACTAACAAAACAAACATATCTCTTCCAGAATCCTTTTCTATATTTTAAATGTGTTCTGTCCAACTGTAATGTTTTGTACATCGAAAATTTTAAAAAGAATACGTTTCCAATCAATTAATTTTGTTCTTTATGATTTTTGAAATTGTATCAAGCACATGAGCCCATAATAATGTATAGTGTATTAATTTGTTTATATATTTACTTTGCATTCCTTTTCATTATATATATAATATATATGAAATTAATAATATTTATGCACATGACTGGATGTATATTGTCAGTAATAAAGAAATGAATGCTACAATTTCATTAATTTGTATTGTTTTGAATGTTGATAAAATTCCTTTAGAACTTATAATGTTCATTGCTTTTCATATATTTTTATATTCAAATACAAAGTTTCAATTCAAATTGGTCCTATAACAGTTTTTATTAAATACCGGTAGGCACAGGCACATGTATGACATCCTTCTGCAATTTAAGAACAACTATTATTAAAATTATTATTACAAAATCAACGAAAGGCAGTAATGTCTGAAATATTAAGATATATTAAGATTAAAATATATATGTTATATCATAAAAGAGCGCATAGCTTCGATGACTCTATTATCACATGCGGATAGCGACACCTGCTGGTCAAACAAGTTCATAACCAAAATGCATTTGTCAATTTAAAGTTCTCAGTGAATGTCGAGTTCTCAGGTAATCATTAACTCTCTAAAGTAGTTAAATGTATTAATAATTTCTATATAATGTTAAAAGAAAAGAGTGATTCTAAACATACTGTAAACACACACTCAAAAAAGTCCCATAGGCTGCAGGTCTGCGCAGGTGTGAAGTGCGCATGCGCATGGCGCGCGTCCCCGTTTGATGACAGCTGTGCGCTCTGGCTGTTGCTAAAGGGAGGAGAAAATCTCACGACGGAGGACTTTTTATCTCTTTCATTCGCACCTAGGACCTTTGGAGGACGGAAACGAGAACTAGACTGTTAAACCGACCCGTACCGTTCGCGACAGAATTTAATACTTCATACCCAGCCGTCAAATTAGTCGGTAAGTCTGTTGTACGCTGGCTCGAGCTGGTTAATGTGACACTGCGAACTGAGCGTTAGCTGCTTGTTGGCCTGCTTTTCTCGGTCATGTTATCACCTTTTGTTTTGTAACCCCGTTCGCTGCCAAATTAAGCTCTCCGGAACATATTTCGATGTCTTCGACTATTGCTACCTGTCTGTAGGTTTCAAAGCGCTAGTAAGCGAAGTATTTATTTTATGGTTGCGCTATGAAACACGGCGATTCTTTAGCTTTTGGTCGCTGACACATCGACTCTTGCAGCTTTTGTTGTTGTCATGCACTTATCATTGACAGTCGTGCTGGTGTGTTAATTCCAGCTAAAGTGTTTTATTCGACACTTAAAGTCCATAAGCTGTTTCTATAATTTCCTTTTTAACGTGAATTGCTCACGTATTTGCAGCGGATATTTTGTTCTGTGGTCTCGCGCTGTTATTTCTCTGTTTGCACATGATTCTTGTGCGACTGACCTCAAATTGCGATAGAAATATGAATGAGAAAAATGAGGTGCTGTGATAATGATAAACGTTCAGCCATGCGCACCTGGGAGAGTTTGTTTGCAGCAAATCTCTAAATTAAAGCAGTACTTTACAATTAAAGTAGTGGTCACTTATTCCCAAACATTGTAATTGGTCTGGAAATAAGTGACCTAACTAACCTTAAGGGTAGGTTTCATTAGCACATTTTTACACAATGGTAATTTGCCAGGATTTACATAGAGCTAATTAAATGAAAGAAATGCAATCCGTGATTTTAAAATGATAATAAAAAGAAATAGATGTAATAAAGCGGCATGGCAGGAGCAGGAGAACTGATGTTATCCTGTTGATGTTCAGACCAATGGCACTATTGTTTGATTTCATCTTTATTTCATATATAACATTTCAATAAGCAAGAAGTTTATTTTGAGTTTGTATTATACAGACAGAGAAGTTTATATATTTCTAAAAGTCAGCATGATTTTTACCCCATCTTTTCTTTTTAACTACGTGATTTATTGTGAACAATTCATCCCTGCGTGTTTAATTTTGTATTTTATTTTTTTTGCTTTGCAATGTTTATTCAAAATGGCATAACTTGTAAAAATGACAGACTTTTCTCTAATGACTTAAACAGAACATCTCCAATCATTTAGTCCACTTAAACCCCCATTCCTCCACAAGATCACATTAATTTGTGTGCAACACCCACGTCAAAATCCATTCAACGGTAGATGCATTAAACAAAGCAGCCGCGAAAAAAACTTTTTTTTTCTTTTTCGATAATCCTTATTACTTGGGTGTAAGTCACAGTATGGAAGAAAAGATCTGTTGCTACCTCATCGCTACTTAACGATTTAACTAAACTTGTTAATCGACCCCAAAAAGAGACAAACCTTCAAGCTTTGTTTGTCTTGCCACATTACATACAGAAAGCCAGACTTTAAAGTCCCAGTGGTATTACAAATACATTTCAGGACTGGAATGTAATTAAGCACAAGTGCAAAATAATTGCCTGTATTTGTGGTTTTGAATGGGTTTTTGGGTAATTTCAGAGGAGGGAAACTGATCCGTAGGGTTTGCTTGATCAAACACGCGCTTTCTCAGAAAAGCCGGTCTTGTATCTTTTAGACAACTGCCAAATCCTATAGGGCTCTTGTTTTCTAATCAGTCAGCTGTGTGTGGCTGGCACATTACGTACTGCTTTTCTGATCTAGTTCATCCCCCAACTGTTTGACTGTCCTCATGTAGCCTCATATTGAGGGTATGAAGCTCCTCCCATTGCATCTCCCCAACACATGCCAAAGCTGTGACATTAGGTTAGCTGTGCTCTTAGAGTTGTAGTTTATTTGATGGACCAACTATTTTAGTGCCGCTTATATCTCAACACATTCTTTCACTAGTATAGTGAAAGCTCAGAAAGGATGCCTTGTGATGCCAGTTTACTTTTACCGCTGCCAAATTTCGTTTTGTTGAAGTGTTATGTCCTGACGAACCGAACCATCTCAGCTTTAATGCGCAGGTTTGCATTTTCAACAGTCCGCAGTTTTCTGTCATGTGACTGAGGCAGTGTTCAAACTGTTGAGGTGATGCTGAGGTCAAGCAGGATGTGTTTCCAGCAGGGTCAGGAGTTAGGAAGTGTGAGGTTCCAGATAATGTGTGTGTGTGTGTGTGTGTGTGTGTGTGTGCACTGACACGCATAGTAATTTCAGAGGGGCCCTTAGCATATTTTTCTTGCCATTTTGCTATTGGCATTTGACAAAGAAAACAGACAATTCTTGAACATCATGTGCTTGTAAATATATATTAGGATGTGATGCATTCTCTTCTTCTGAGATTTAAACAATTGTTTATTTTAGTATTATGCAATGGTTTCAGAGCTAATTATTTTTTATTTCTGATGACTGTGCAGTGGTACAAATTAAATAAACAGTGCTTTTATGGTTTTTCAGGTAGATCTAACTATAAATCAAACGTAAAAACACCTTCTAGTCTTCGCAGTATAAATTAGATGAATCCCTTTTGAAGTTGCAAAAGCTATTCAGTCAAGAGCAGTGATTCTTTACTTCAAACTAGGATGATTTTTCTTTCTACTGTGAAACATGGAGATATTTTGAGAAATGTTTTAGTTTTTTCTTCTTTTTATTCAAAAGACTAGAAGTCAATGGCCACCAAAACTGTTTGGTTACCTAATTCTTCAAGTGATTTCAACGTAAATGAGACAACTATGACAGAATTGATTTTTGGGGGAACTATCCCTTTAAATTCATGTTTTATACTGACACCTTTCAATGTGTGGCAAAAGTCTTAAGTGTTCTTAAAAGTGTGTCTTACTAGGGACTAGAGATTGCAAAAAGTCATAAATTTTCCATTGTTTAATCTACTTAATCTCTAATATTGAGCAATAAGACATATAGTCATGCTTTATTGTACTAGGTTATCTATCTATATTATATATCAACTTTATTGTATTGGGTTCTTGTCCAAAATATTTTTCCTTGGCGGAAATTTGAGTACTTTTACTGGGTTTTATATGACATTTATATGCTAAAATAAAAACCCCCATTTCTGTTCATTTCTGAAAACTTCTGAGACAAAAATTAGGGGAGAGGAATTTTTGCTGTATTTATTTTTATTGAGGAATCTTTTGATGGCCTCTTTACATGCTTAACCATGTTTTCAGATCTATCAACAACTTCTCTATCTACAACACGAGAAGTTTGATGATGGTTTCTGAGAGCCACTTGAAATTGTAATTCTCAGGAGGTTTATGTCATCTGTGTATTGACTTCTGCTTGTTTTGATTGTTCACTTGAAATTGTTTTTGGCTTGACATTCCATCAGCAGTCAATTTTTTTGGAGGCGTAATGTTGAACATGGTGTGTACAGGTGTTTCTTAAATCCCGGTTTGGCTTGAGGATGCTTGGTGACTTTTTTTTTTGGTGAAATCTTAAAATGATGCTATGCTTGTTGCATGTTGTTGATGTTTTATCTCTGGATTCTAACGAAGGTACTCAAACTTGCTTGGTACACAATTTCTGTAATCCAAATATGTTGTTTCACATTGTTTAAAGAGAGCAGAAAGCATCCTGGTTTGGAGACATTTCCCTGCAGTACTCCCACACTCTCATGTACACCAGGCTGGTGCAATGAAATGTATTTCTCAGAAGGACTTTGTGTTTGGTTATGGGATTTTCAGTGGTCAGTTAGGTACCAGTAGAAGCAGAAAAATGCAGATCTAAACATTTTAAAAAGGCTTATCTCTTTGCATGCTCATGTATGTAGTTGTAAGTGGAAATGTGGTTGGGATGCTTAGCCACCGAAATATCATCCCACATCACATTCTCAGCTAGTCACGTTAGCTCTCCATTTCTTGGATGTCTTTTCGTGCTCATAATTGGTATGAAAATTGTATACTTCCACTCTGTATTTCTCATCTGCTCAGTCACTAGTACATCTGCAATGCTGTCAAATTCAGAGCCAGACTGGATTCATTGCTGAATGAGTGCACAATTTTTATCATGATTTTGGAGTAAACATGTGAAAGTGCGTGATGTTGCATCCTGCCTGTGATTCATATCCTCTCAGAGATCTGTACTGCTGTGCTTTAAGGGCACTGAGAGCACTGATTCAACCAGATGCAAAGAGGAAGAAGAAATGAAAAACGGATCCTTGTTAAGGCACCAACCTAACCTGAGAGTTATGCTTTGAATACCAGTGTTAATCATATTAATGAAATTACTGATGTAACTGTTCCTTAACTTGGGAACATTTATTTTATTGGTGATAAACACATGAAGCATAAAGAATTCACAACAGTGTATTATTAGAACTGTGTGCTCATTTCAGGTACTCAAAATGAACAGTTTTATGGTATGTTTATATATGCACTACCAAAAACAGTTTAAAGTCAGTAATAAAGGAGGATTTAATTTAATCAGGAAGGACACATTAATAATAAAAAATGACAGTAAAGACATGTCTAAATGCTATTTCTATTACAAAATAATTGCTTCATCAGAATATCACTTTTTCCATATTATATTAAATATTATAAATAATATTAAAGGTGGCATGAAACAGATGTTGCTCTTGTCTTTTGTTCCCTATTGTGACATACAACAACAACAACAACAACAACAAAAAAACGAATTTATAACAAACGCTGCAAAACAACAATAATTTTTTTTTATTGAGCACCAAATCAGCATAATAGAATGATTTTTTTTCTTTCAAGGATCATAAAGACTACTTATGACTACAGGAAGCTCTGCTTTACCATCGTAGGAATAAATAAAAATTTTAGGTATACTGAAATGGATAACAGTTATTTTAAATATTAATAACATTTCATGGTACTAATATTTTACTATATCTTTTGTGTGTTTTTAAATACTTTTTCAAAAACATTAAAAACTCTTACCGGCACCAAATTTTTATATTCAAATTAGATGTTAAAATGATGTTCAAATTAATATATAAAATTATTTAATTAGCTAAAATTAGATGCCTATTTAATCAGAGTAAATATTTAATTATTATAATAATTTTTAGTAGAGTTTTGAGTTACAACATTTAAGAAAGATTGTTGTCTTTTAAACTAGGAAGACAGAATGCCAAGTTAGTGTACTGTGTGTGTGTGCACGCATTTGAGGGCTGTCGGCTTGCTCGATGCAGACATGGTCGTCGTTCAAATGAAAGGGAGCTCAGAAATTTTAATCAAAAGAAAACTGTAGCCTATGTAAAGTGATTGGTAACTGGAATAGCATTGATGTACTTGATATGACACAGTACTGACATATCAGCAAGTACCAAAACTCATTTATTGGTAGTTTTTCTTGGCCTTTAACATTTTTATCTGTCCATTCCAACTTTAAACCCCTGAGCTATTTTCTTGAATACGTTTTGACATTTTGTTCTCTTGCATAAGAATACTCTAAGCACCCATCCATCCATTCCTCCTCAGAGTGACTGAGACTGCTCTACCTCCTCAAATGCTGTCAGATCTAATCCAAACGTAGCTCTTGAGAACAGAGGAACTGAAAAATGGACCTTCCTCCTGTTCCCAATGCTTTTAGAAAGTGTGCCTTTCTCTGTGTTGCTAAAAACAGCATTGGCTGCAGTCCAAAACCTGAAAAAAGTGTAAGTAGACTGATCTCTGGGTTTTAGTTGCTTGTGAATTTATCGTTGCTGACATGGAGTCAGTGTATTGCAGTGTGTCTTATCTTATTTCTTACGACCAGACAAACATCCCTGGAATGTTTTTAGTGAAGAAACACTGCTGCTTAATAATGTATTCATCTCAGCCTGTCTCCTTTTGTATGATGTGAAACGTTTTCATAGATTCATTGGTGTTTTGTTGAGCTTTTTGTAAGGGCAAAATAGTTTTTCTGTACTAAAAATTTGGCCGTGCAAGAAAAGCAGCATGTTAGATAAAATGCCATCTTTTTATTTCTCTCTGGTCCGGTTATGGTCCAGTTTGTACTTTGCCTCACTGGATTGTCTAATATTTTTAGTTTGAGAAAAATGGGCCAATATTGATGACAATTTGGAAACAATCTTTTTTTTTTTTACTGCTTTAAAATAAATTATTTTTATCATCCTGATGTTGTTCAAATGCCGTATACCCTTCTTTTAAATGTATGTTATAGTTTCTTGTGAATGTATCGTTGCTGACATGGACATAACTTTTATACAGCTCTGGAAAAAATTAAGAGACCACTGCAAAATGATCAATTTCTCTTGTTTTACTATTTATAGGTATGTATTTGGGTAAAATTTACATTTTTGTTTTATTCTATAAACTACTGACAACATTTTTCCCAAATTCAAAATAAATATTGTAATTGAGAGCATTTATTTGCTGAAAGCCACAACTGGTAAAAATAACAAAACATTGCAGTGGTCTCTTAAATTTTCCAGAGCTGTATGTACATAAAAGTATTTAGATTACAATCTGATACCATGTGGCCAGCTAAGCTAAGTTTAGATCTTTATAAAAGTAGACCTAGTGTTTTGCTATGTTTCATACTTTTTCTTTAGTAAGCTTATTTAATGCTTACTCTGTGTAAACTAGCACATGCCTTTGCTATTTATAAGCATATTGACATGGATGCCAATACAACTACCTTAAACTTAGTAAGTGAATACTTGGCCTTTTCCTCTGCCCCCAGGCAAAGTCTTCACATACCACTGCATTCAACCGCAAAACACAGTGAGCACAGTGATGTGCTTTATTTGGCAGGACAACAAGAGGTTGAGCTGATTCAGGAGTGAGCGGTACAAGAGGCCTCCGCGGATGTGCTGATATTTCGCTTCTGTGTATTTGTGGGGTGCTATACGGATGCGCAGGGGCCCGGTGTCTCTGGGCTGATCTGCATCCCACATTTTCCTAACTGTGCTTTACAAAGACCTCTTTGTGCCTCAGGAATGGGCCAAGAAATTAATTTGAATTTTCTGCATTATCTCTAGTTTGAGTGTTTGCATGTGTTCAAACTATACAAAGGGAATTAATGTGATTTGCTATTGTTTTTTTTGGCAATTTATAAAACAGAAAGTGTTTGGAAGTTCTGGTGGGTAATCTCAACATTTGCTGCTTCATTTAAAAAAATAATTCTGTTGTTTATTAACATTAGGTAATGCATTAGTTGTGAACTAACATAAACACATTTGTATTAACTAACATTAACAAAGATCAATAAATTAACAAAGGTCAGTAAAAATCTTTTTTCATCGTTAATGCTATTTCATATAAAACAAAAGTTTTACCATTTAAATTTTAGTAATTTTATGTACTTTTGTCATTCAGCTTCTTTTTTCAGCTTTAATTCATTTTCAGTTTTAGTAATTTTAGTACTTTTTTTCAGTTTCTTACCAGGGCTACATTTCTGTCTTTTAATCTAGTTTAGATTTTCTTGTAATATTTATATTTTGTCTTATTATTATTATTTACTAATTAATATAATTTTCAATTATCAGAAACTATTTACAGAGGCAATAGTTTTAGTTTTGATCAAACAACGTTGATTAATTTACATGTTTATATTTTTATGGTTGTAGAACACTTCACAGTTTGTTTGCATTGTTTATTATGTGATATTGAATGCCTGTTTTTCTTTCACTGGTATATTATGGATTTTATTTTTCAGTTGGTTTGAACTGGGTCCCAAAATACATTGTTGAACGTAAAGTAAATTTCACACAAAAGCCATGTCTTTCAGAATAGTTTTTGATAAACCTGTGACATCTGGTCTAAAAGACAACATTTTATGTGTTCTTTGCATTGTTGGTTATTATGTTATAGCATGATTTAACAATGGATTTAACGGCTGTTAAATCCTTAATACTCTTAACTCCATTCGTGTACCAATAGAATGATTTCGGTCAAAGATTATGGCAGAGTTTGTGCACGGCATCTGTTTTGCGCACAAAACCAATAAGCAGAAATTATGCATTTCATGCCTTGCTTCTTTTTATGGCAGTTTCATAGGGTTAAATGAAACGCATCGAAGCTAAGTGCGTAGTAACCATTGCATTGTGCTGACTTTGGGCTAAAAAGGTGAAGTAATTAAAAATGCTTTACTTCAGTATGCCCTTTGGACCTTATAAAATTTGTGCAATTTTCTTATGCTTAATGTCTGTGTTTACAGTCTCGTAAGTTCCCTGTATAAAAATGTCTCCATTCGCTGCGGTCTCGGAGGAAATGGAACAGTGTTCCTGTTTAAGCCTGATTGTTTGTCTTACACAGTTGGATTTGTGCTATTCAGCAGCTCTGTTTATTGACTTTATCTCTAGTGATTTTACTTTCATAATAGGTCTCATGTGCTTTTGTCCTAAAAGGCATGTGTAATATCGGGCTGTCCAGCTGTTATAATGTGGGTGTATTACTGAATCCAGGTTAGGGTTAGAAGTTGTGGATGACGCTACACTTCAGAAGGAACCAAACCTGCCACCAGATAAATACTTCTGCTTACTTCCCAGAAGTAATTATACCTCTTATTCCATTCTGAATACTGCCATGACTTGTCTGACTTAGGGCTTGGCAGTATTATCACTTTTATTTATTTATTTATTTTTTTTTTTACAATATATCAATATTTTTATATCTGATATAGGGTGGTGTAATACTTTTTATATTGGTATACAGGAGGATACAGAGCGAGCTGCGGAAACATGAGTCATGCCTTACGTATTTTTTATCCAAATTCAAATATTTAGAAAATAGTGTATCTCCATTCAGTCAGACATGATTTTTTTTTTTATGTTGCTCATATCACCCGGGCCTAGTGTTTGACACATCCATGCCAGATTTAGCTGGAAAATGTTTAATAAAATATAAATGTGTTTTTGTCAGTACATGTACAAATGTGAACAACTAAGACAACAGGAAAGAATATCCCTATTTGTTTCATTTTTATCCTGAATATCTCAGCCAAAACAGCTTTGTTTGATGTGAAAAATCTTACTTTTGTATAGGCATTAGACATTCATTTTAACATGGCTCTAGATAAATATTGAGTTTATAAAAACCCTCCAAACTGTTAAACACAGTTTGCTGAAAATTAGACGTGTCACATTACATTTGAACTTAATACACTACAACTTACTTAGCGAAATGTCTGTGAAAATGTGCATCATGCAAAATGTCTAGTAGATTTATTCTAGTCAGCGTGATGTATTTGTCTTTAACAACAGAAAAAAAACGCATTCAGTTAACTAGATTAATTGTACTAGATTTTTAGACAGACTTTTATTTGTTTTTTTTATTCATGTGTAATTAATTAATGGCATCTGCTCCAAGTGAAGTCTATTGTGTTTTGATCAGTATTCATTGTCTCTGAATTCCACTGAGTTTGTCAGTTTCCCATCAGGGTGTGTGGTATAACCAAAAACTGGGTAACTGGGCGTGTAATTAAACACAAAAATACATTGATGTGTAACTAGTACTTATTTGTTCAATAACTTAAGTGAATTAATGTTCATAATGTACTTTATCTCAATTTATTTTCTTTGAGACTATGTAAGCAAACTACAAGGTATGATTGTTTATGACATGAATTAGAAATGTCATCAAATCAAATACAGGTTCTCATTACACAATGCTTGAATTAACAAAAGACTCAAGAGTAATACACTATATATATGATGTTTGACATAGCATGGTATATACCTCTCAGCTTTAGTTAGTCATAGTTTGCCTGTCTTTTGTATTGAATTTGCATTAGTATTTGGGTCATTCTGTGTCAACTCAACTAGAAAATCGGAAAACATACTTGAGTTTGCTTGCCTGTAACTCAAGAACCATTAAAGATATCTTAAATACATTTTTAGACTGGTTCTTAACAAACTTTTCTTCTGGTATCTTAATTTTAAAGGCCCTATTTGGTTAAATCCCGACGATCTGGAGATTTTAATGCAGCTCCATGAATAAATTGGTCAATTGTACACATTTTTAGTGGGCAAAAACCAAATGTAGGTCAGTGTTTTTTATTTTATTTTTTACAGCTGATACTTCTTGTTAATAGAGGAATGTGATTAACAAATAATACTGAAACTATAAAGTTTCTTGTTTTTCATCTATCTATAGTACCAAACCAAAGAAGTAACTAAAGAAGTGTTTTACATTCTTGTTCCTGTGAGATTGTTTTCGTTTGTTGCAATCTTCATTTTTAAGGCCCTATATGAGCAGATATAAGTAATAGATCTACTAATCTCTGTGTAAAACTAAAATCATTATGCTGTCATTTTTCTAAAGTCAGTTTTTACCCCCTGTATTTTGGCTACAAATCTGATGTTATAAATAACTTTATTGTATTCTTGCAATGCTGCTACTACTTTACTCAGTTTGCTGTCTCTCTGTAGAGCCGTGGCTGAGCTGAATGATGGTGAAGCCAGACATTCACACTCTGGCCCACCACCTGAAGCAGGAACGGCTGTACGTGGCATCAGAGAAGCAGCTCATCCAGCGCCTCAACAATGAAGTGCTAAAGACAGCAGAGAGGCTCTACCGTGCAGCCTGGATTGCCAAACAACAAAGGATCAACCTCGACCGCCTCATCTTAACCAGGTGACTGCACTCAGACTAGTGAAACCAGGAGACTCTCCATTGTGATTTTTCTTTCATGACTCATTACCTGATTAACTGAACTGGAAGAATCACTAAGATCACTTTGGAGATGAACTCAGTGGTAGTGGTTGGGGAAAGAGCCAAGTGAGTGTTTTGGTTTGGCAAGTTCTGACATCTGATTTAACTAATACAGTAGAAACCCGACTTACGAAACGCTCTACGTACGAAAAGTTCGACATACGATAAAAGATTTCGTTTTTTTTCCCGCCTGAGTTACGACAAAATGATTGAGATGCGCAAAACGAAATCATGGCGAGGCGACGATTTCCGAGTTTTGTTTTGATATTCGCTCTGATTTTGGTTCAGGTTGGATGAAGACTACAGTTTGTCCGGTCAGAACAATGATGTCTCACTCAGTGAATGATCCAAAACTGGTATTTATTAAAGGTGCATAGATCGATAAAACCTCAACGATTGGCACTAATTCCCTGTATTTCACTCAATAAACTATATACAATCTTCAGCCGATCTCTTTTACCTTAATCATCCATCAACTCTCTTCTGTCACGACACTTCCTGAACTCTGAGGGAAAGTTTGGAATAGTCCATTTCGCACTGAATGACAGGGATGGCTGGAATAGTCCATGTAAGAAGGGGAACACTTTTTACAATCCCTCTCTCCTATTGGTCAGCATCGCTCCCACCAGCCTCTCTGTTAGCATAAACTTTTTTCTAATCAGTAACCATGGATGTGAAGGTTGTTGCTGAATTCAAAAGGAAGAAGAGGGTGCTTTTCATTGAGTCGAAAAGGGAGATTATTGAGAAGCATGAAGTTGGGATGCGCTACATCCCATGCTGAATATGGTGTTTTTGTAGGGCTTGGAACGGATTAGGCAATTAACATGTAAAAGCCTGACCGACATACGAAAAGTTCGACATACGAAAACAACCTCGGAACGGATTAATTTCGTAAGTCGGGGTTCTACTGTACTTTTGTTTAGCTTTCATATTTTTAGACTTGGTTTGAAAAAGTTTACAAAAAAATAAAGTTCTGATGTCATGAACTCTCTTCATGAAAGGTGTGAAACTTGTTACATCTTTCCCAAAAAGACTCAAATACTAATAGACTGTATTAGAGCAAAAGGGTGCTTCTACTAATTACTGAGCAAAGGGTCTGAATAATTAGGGCCATGAGATATTTCAGTTCTTATTTTTTAATAAATCTGCAAAAATGTCAACAATTCTGTGTTTTTCTGTCAATATGGGGTGCTGTTTACATTGAGGAAAAAAAAACCTTGAACTTAAATGATTAATTGCTGCTATTGTTACGACCGTCTAGGGCCAGACATAACATAAATGAATGTGTACTCACTCAAAGTTTACGTGATACAAAAGTAAATTTATTCATCCAAAAATATAGTGAAACTCAGAACTTTCAGGAGTGGACAAGGCCAAAATTACAAACCAAAAATAACTCAATTTGAATACCCTCTAAATTCCCTAATGAAAAATAAAGATACAATTATAACTTCCCTAACTCCCTTAATTCAAAACATGGTGCAAAAGAAAGTGGCGTCCACCCCCTACTTCTTTAAACTGAGTGTTTTACAAATGATATTTACACAACATAAATTAAGTCAAAAGCAATAATGACTAATGAAAACTGATGTCAAAAGAAACAAAAAGCAAGTTCACAACAAACACCAACAAGTCCAGAGACAACAAAATGGAGCACAACAAAATGGCCCACATTTGGCCTAGATCCTCTCTGGAGCAGTCCTTTTCACTTATCCTAGGGTTGGACCAATCAGGATCGCTGGTGGCTTGATTGCCGGACACACCTTCTCCTGCATCAGACAGCCTGGAAAACAAACTCTAAAACAACATAGGACGTAACACTATATAACAAAGAGTGAAAAATTTAAGGGGGTCTGAATACTTTCCGTACCCACTGTAAATAAAGGTCCAGTCATGAAAAGAAAAACACATACGGGATTTATCATGAAACCACCAGAATTTTGACAAATATAGATTTCTGGTCCTCCTGCCCAACTCTACCATAATTTATAGTACATTGCTGCGCACTATCAAATGATTAAATCTCCAGTCTTGGATGCTAGAGCAACATTCAAGGTGGTTCAGGGTGCCCCCTTTTGAGTGGGAATTTGGTAAATCTTCAATGGAGACATTTTTAAATGTTGTTTCTAGATCAGAAATGCATTTATGTGTCTAGATGTTTTTTTTTATCTGACATGCATTTACAGATTCATTCCATTGTATCTCCAGTATGATCAGATTTAATTGCACTGTTTTCTGTAATCCACTTATCTGAATGCATCTCTTTCCTCTCCAGCGTGGAGGCCTCTCCTGCTGAATGTTGTCAGCATGCTAAGTTTCTGGAGGACACACAGTTTGTGGATGGCTATAAGACACTCGGCTTTCAGGAGAGCATCTACGGGGAGTTCTTGTGCCGGTTGAGGGAGAACCCACGATTGGTGGCATCCTGTCTGGTGGCAGGAGAGAGACTCAATCATGAGCACACACAGGGGGTCATACACACAGTCTTCACCTCACTCTATGGGAACTGCATCATGCAAGAGGATGAAAGCTACCTGCTGCAGGTACATTGGCTGTACATGTGTCTAGTAATCAAAAATCTGCAGTTGTATCAAAGGACTTTTTCTTAGTTTAAGTTAGTACAAATAGTTTCTGTTATTATATTTTTATTTATATGTGTGTTTGTGCGTGTATAATTTTTTTTTTTTATTGTTTCTATTTTACTGACTAGTAAACTCTTTGTGCTGTCCTACTCTGACCAGGTGCTGCGTTATTTGGTGGAATTTGAGCTAAAGGAGAGTGACAACCCTCGCCGCCTGTTACGGCGAGGCACGTGTGCCTTCAGCATCCTGTTCAAACTCTTTTCCGAGGGACTGTATTCAGCTAAGCTTTTCCTTACTGCAACCCTTCACGAACCCATCATGCAACTGCTGGTGGAGGATGAGGACCATCTAGAGACAGATCCAGCCAAACTGATAGAGCGCTTTACCCCGACCCAGCAGGAACGCCTGTTTGGGGAGAAAGGCACAGATGAGTACCGCAGAAAAGTTCAAGCAGAGGTGGAGACCAATGAGGCCAAGCTTGTGGCCCTG
Source organism: Rhodeus uyekii (assembly GCA_037043235.1). Taxonomy (NCBI): domain Eukaryota; kingdom Metazoa; phylum Chordata; class Actinopteri; order Cypriniformes; family Acheilognathidae; genus Rhodeus; species Rhodeus uyekii. Next base: position 5,630,223 of record JAWRVZ010000019.1, read on the forward strand.
GTCAATACCTTTATTGGCTACCTGAAGCAGAACACCTATTGCTTCCCGCAGAGTCTGCGTTGGATTGTGTCTCAGATGTATAAGACGCTGGCACGGGTGGAGAGGTTAGAGGTCGGGGAAGTGAGGACGATGTGCACCGACTTGCTGCTCACCTGCTTCATCTGTCCAGCCATTGTCAACCCTGAACAGTATGGCATCATCTCAGATGCACCTATCAATGAGGTGGCTCGTTTCAACCTCATGCAGGTAGAGGATAATATTGTTGCATCATTGTCAGTATATTACGAAACAAATTGCCATCAACTGGTTAACTATGCTGACTATACAACATTATTACAGATTAGAATTTACGCATTCAGAACAATTGTTTTTTAATGGATAACTTGAACTAGGTTGGTAATTGTTGCATGATTGGGCCTTAAGCAATTTTGTTTCCATGATTTTCAGCTATGTTCAGGTTATGGTTCAGATTTTCTGAACTTGAATATGAATGGAAGTTATTGTTTGCCATTCAGTGAGCCAGATCACAATTCTCTTGCCTTCCTAGGCAGATTCTCCAATTGTCTGATTCTTCCAATGATCTGAGACTTTGTGAATCTTTTTGACCATTTCATTAAAATAACCAAATTATAAGAATCATTTGTTTGTGATTTACACTGCAGTTATCATGATATTACAACACAACTGGAATATCTGTAATGTGTGTAACTGTTTGGTAATAATAAGAAATATTTATTGAGCACCAAATTAGCATATTAGACACTGGAAACTGGAGTAATGATGCTGAAAATTCTTTGACATCACAGGAATAAATTGGTATTTAAATATATTAAAATAGAAAAGTTATTTCAAATTGTAATTATTTTACAATATTATTGTTTTACTGTAATGTAAATCAAATAAATGCATCTTTGGTGAGCGTTATACATCTAACTAACTAGGATAAAATTAACATGAGGCTGTAGATTTATTTATATGGTTTATTTTGTAGAATACAATGCTTGTTTTAACACACATATTTAGTGTGATTCATTAATGTATTTGGAAAAATAAAATGTAATTTTTATGATTTAGGTGGGGCAGTTATTGCAACAATTGGCCATGTCTGATGCAGATGATGGAGATCCTCGTCGTAAAAGCAGTTTATCAAAGTTTGATAAGGTAAGAATCCCAAAATTACGGAGCTTCCCTGTTTCTGATTTCTTAAACTATTTCTATTTAGCGTATTGCATACTGGCCAGTTTATGTTATAATATATCCACAGTAGCAAAATATTTGTACTTTTAAAGCAACACCTGGGAAATTTCATAATTCTCAATGTGAACATGTTAATGTTCATATTGAGACCACCAAAATGAATATGCCAATGAACTTATTCCTTTATTTTTAAGTTTATCACAGTTTAGCAAATACCATTCCAAATGGTATTCCATACATACAGAAGATTAACACATTAAAACTGTTTCATTAACATGTTTTTTGGTCTGGATTGACTCATTGCTGTCAACATTTTGGTCTTTTCAGACATGTGTGTCTGCCTTTTTGGATGTCGTCATTGGTGGAAGAGCTGTCGAGACTCCACCTATGTCGTCAATGAATTTACTGGAGGGCCTGTCACGGACGGTGGTTTTCATGACTCATAATCAGCTTTTATCTCTGGTATGTAATGAAGAAAGAGAGGTGAAGAAGGAAGTTGACGTCAGCTGACTTTTATGATTGCATTTTCAAAAGTACAAATGAGCTAAAAGGGACTGTTCATGTGGTCACGATAAAATTATATCCCTCTAAAATATGCTCTGCAGTTTTGTAACTGCAACGTTGGACTATGACTTATTATATAAGATGACTTTTATGCAGTTTCATATCCTTTTCTTTGCTAAAATGTTGAGGCTTAAAAAAGGTTTGAACACTTTCTATTCAGATTAATCTTTACAGTTTAGCAGACATATGTCATATTCATAACCTGTTCCAACTTCAGTGAACTAGGATGGGATTTTAATTTTGTAAAATTATAAAAATATAATGTTATGCGTGAACATAAACCATAAGACAGATTGGTTGCACCTGTGACTAGCTTATGATATTATGGGAAAAAAGCAAATAATTTCTAAATTCTAAAGCCACTTTTTTGTAGTTTCAATTAAAAGATATTAGATTATTGTAACAGATAAGTAAAGCATCACATTTTACTTGATGTTGATGAGCAATAATTTGCAGTTAATTTAATTAGTCACATTGTCATGTTAATAATCACTTTTTTTTTTAAATTCATTTTACATTCCTAATTAAAACATATTAGAGTACTTTTACTCTTATGTAGGACTCGGATCAATGAAATCTGCATTGTTCTGTTGAGGTTTTAAAGGAAGGCAGACAGGCCCAAACCCGTCACATCAATACACTAGTAACAGTTATGCTGCATACCTTTACAGTCACAATGCTTTAACTCTTCCTGCCCAACCCTGCCAAGAGCCAGTAACCCTCCTTTTCCCTGTTTTTCTTCTCAGCATGAGCAGCAAGATGTTCATCATCACACTGTCATTTACAGAGCCAATTAGCTCGACTCCTATGTTGTTATTGCATTAGACTCACTGTTTGAAATTCACTAATGATGATAGCTGAATAATGAGACCCACCTGCATTAATTACCAGCACTGATGAAGAGTGAGTTAAAAAATTACCTGAAGACATAAAGAAAGCTCACCTTACATCTTTGTTAACCTTATTAAACAGGATATTATCGATGTAAAGTTATCATCAGATAGCAGTTTAGAGGGATGGATTGATGGTGAGTTTGTACCAAAGCGAAAAATATCTTTTTAAACTTAAATTTCTCTATTCAGGTGGACTTTGTGCGTAGTGTCACTGCAGGTGATCAGCTCAGAGAAGAAGACCACCTGGCTCTGGAAACCCTTCTAGCCAGTGTTCCTCAGTCCCGCACGACAAAGAGCAACAGCTTGGAGCTCACGCCGTCTAACACGCCCCAGCTCTCCCCAGCTACCACACCTGCCAACAAGAAGAACAGACTTCCCATTGGTATTCCTTCTACATTAACTTTACTGCATGTTGGTTGCTGCAGATATTTTGGACCAAACCTCTGATTACAGAAAGTGCAGTCCACTTTAATCTGATTCAAGAATAAATTAATCTTTTGTGCTGGTTCTTTTAATAAATTGTTAAAAATGAATCAAGAATAATTAAGCTACTGAATCAACATCTGACTCACTTATAACTACTGTAAGTATGATTACTTTCAGTGATGTTCATATTGAAAGCAAGTTCTGTGTATTTAAGGATGTGAAACTTAAATCTTGAACTGGGTGTTCATGACAATTTGTAGGTAGAATTTTATTAATACTATTACATAATGATAATAATTATTTATTATTATTGTAATTTTAAAATAATAATTTGAGTCAACATCTCATGCATCCTTCACAGAGAGAGCTATCAAAATAATCTCTTTTAGATCCCAGGAATGTTTGATTCAACATATAAACAAATTCAGTGTGATTTATTTACAAATTGATTATTTTACTCAATTATGTGCGCGGCTTTTTTCTGCATTGAGCTGTTAGCTTAGCAATATTGGAATCTGTTCAAAAATATATTAAAGTTATGAGCATAAGAGACTTCATAAGCATGCTGGAATAGGGCTAATATCTCTTCTGTGCAACACACCCAGCCCACCACATGGACATTCGTTGATTGTCTTCTGTTAATTTACTAATGTTTGTTCTTATACTCATTTACTGATATTTTATATACTGTTTATCTTATCCACTCTCTGATTTCCCCCTTCTTTCTCTTTCACCCTTTCACCTTTTTTTCTTGCCTTGCTGCCAATGCCAATCAGGACAACAGTTGGCAGCCATAACGTGTTGGGAGCCTTCTGCCACTGCCCTGTCTGCTCATATACCCTTAGTAACCCCGTTTGGTGGGTAACACTGCCACTATACTGTACAAATACCCCCGTTAATACACAGCTTCTCACCTCTTCACCCATGCTTGGATTGTGCTCCCTGTGTCTGCCGTGTGTGTCCGTGCTATACATTTCACTTCCAACTGTTACACATCTGGGCTGCATTCCTCTCCCCTAGTGATAATAATGTAGTTGTAGTTGCTCAGACAAGCAAGACTGTTTATATGTCATAAATTTTGTAAGATGTACCTGCATTTTTTACCACCATATTTCACAATAGCGGTTTTCTTAAACTCAATAGTTTGCTTTGTTTCAGTGAATTTAAGACCTGTTCTTTGCAAAAAGTCTACCAAAAAACAAACAAACAAGAGGTTTCGTCCATAAAAAATTGCTTGATTCTCAGCAGTATGGAATAAAACGTTCATTGGTATATTTATCAGAAAAGTTTGTTCACACGCAAGTTATTGTTGCCATTTAAAGATGTTTTGAAGCATTTGTGAGTGCTAGTGCTCATGCAGGCTTTCATCATGTTTTTTTTTAAATGCTTTTGCTAACAGTTTAGCCGCCTTGCTTTCCTCTAACCCTAACAGTTTGTCTCCATTCCCCTTCTTCCTCACCCAGCAGGCTCTCGCAGCCGAAGCCGATCCAACATGGCCCAGGAGGGTGAGATTGAAGCTAGCTCCCAGGAGTCTCTTCAGGAGGTCACTCCTGAAGAAGTGCTAGTCATCTCGTTCGGGAACTCACCACAGACCATACCAGGGATGATGTCAGAAAACGAGGTCTGAATATGCTTGTGCTTCATGCTGTGGTGCTCAAATTTTATAGTAGTGAAAGAGTTAATTCGCCCAAAAATGAAGATTATGCCATCATTTACTTACTCTCAAGTCATCCTAGATGTATGTGACGTTCTTCTTTCAGCCAAACGCAATCGCAATTCTATTAAAGAATATCCTGGCTCTTCCAAACTTTGTAATAGGAGTGAATGGTACCTTGTTTTCTTGTAGCCTGAAAAAGTAAAAAGTGGTCCATATGGCTTCAGGCTGTTAATAAAGACTTTCTGAAGCGAAGCGGTGCGTTTTTGTAAGAAAATATTTGTATGTCTAACTTTAGAAACTATAATCACTGGGTTCTGGTAATGGCTGGACGTGAGTCTAATTCTGGCAGAAGAGTGACCTCTGACCCAACTCATGACGTATTGACGAATGTGGAATTACAGAGGATAGTGCAAACGAAACATCAGTAACAAAATGGTCGAAAATTAAAGCGAAATGTCAGAGGATGTCGATATAGGAGAAGAGGAGCTTGAATCTGTTGCCCAGTCCTATTTGTTTGAAATGCGAGAGGAGTCTACTCTCGCTTAAGCTTATGCTACTTAAGCTACTCTTACATCCTATGTCATGCATCGGGTAAGAGGTCACTCTTCCTCCGGAATTCGACTTGCATCCCATCGTTGTTGTAAACCTGTAATTTATAGTTTATAAAGATGTGTGTGTGTGTATATTTTGTCTCACAACAAATACATTGCTTTCATTTAGAAGTCCTTTATTAACACCCTGGAACCATATGGATGTGAATTTATTTTTTTCCTTTAGGCTTCAAAAACTAAGGTACGATTCACTCCCATTCTACTTTAAACCATAACGCTTGGAAGAGTTAGGATTTTTATTTTAATAAAACTGAATGTGTTTGGTTAAAAGAAAAAAATGTCATATACACAGCTAGGATAGTTTGAGGGTGAGTCAATTTTTTCATTTTCAGCTCTTTAGCAAGCACTGGTGATTCTATAGATACTGATATTGGTTATGTGACTGCTGTGTATGTCCACAGGTTCTGACTCTGCATCTTGGAGATGGTGGACAAGGAGATGCCCCTGTCGATGACAACAAACTGCACGGCAAACCTGACAAAACGCTGCGCTTCTCTCTTTGCAGTGACAATCTAGAAGGCATTTCTGAGGGTGTGTTTTCACCAGACAACCAGCAGATGGTTCTCTTGTACATAAACTGTTCCATATCCGTTCTTGTAAGAGCAATTTGTAAAAGAGAGAAAGAAATATAGCAGTCTTTTATTTGTTTAAAATCTTTTTTTTTTGTGCAGCTCATCCAGACATAAACATTAGTGACCTTCTGTTAATTTATTAATGTTTTTGTTCTTGTTGTGTTAGAACTTTTCTTGCAAAACTAAGTATCTAAATATTATGTTAGTGAATAAATTGGTGTATATGAATAATTATGGTCTATCTGTAGGCCCGTCTAACCGCTCCAATTCAGTTTCTTCTTTGGACTTGGAGGTGGAGTCTGTGTCAGAAGGAGGACCAGGCCCATCTGGTAGTAATGGTGCAGAGGCCTTGCAGCTACTGGAACATGAACAAGGTGAATTTGTGTTTTAGAAAACCAAAAATCTCAGACAAACTAAATGGCATATACAATAAAATTTTGATTAAAGTCTTGAAGCTTTATTATTTCTCTGGGCTGTCCGTTATGTAGCCACTACACAGGATAATTTGGATGATAAACTGCGCAAGTTTGAGATTCGGGACATGATGGGCCTGACGGATGATCGAGACATTTCTGAGACAGTCAGTGAGACTTGGAGCACTGATGTTCTGGGCAGTGACTTCGATCCAAACATGGATGAGGACAGACTGCAGGAGATAGCAGGTATGAGTGCATTTCTGCAAATGGCCATTGTCATACTTTATAGTGCACTAGTTCACATAGATATAAAAACTATAAATTGTAATGTTTTCTTTTCTGTTTAAGTTTGACTTTCAATTATAAAGTTATTTTCGAACTTGGATTCCTAATGTTTTTTTATTTTTGTTTGGATTTAAGTGCAAATCACACATCTTACAGGTAGAAGGGCCTTTTTTTTATTTAGCCAGCAAATCCATTACTGCCATCTTGTGGATAGATGAAGAGTTGCACATCTCAATGAAGGAGCTATAGAGTGAACTTTAAGTGTCCACCATTCCCCTTTATTAGTTCCCTAGAACTTTCTCTCTCTCATAAATATATTATAGAGAGAGAGACAGAGAATATAAATGCAATAATGCACATTTAGACAATCTGAATCCAGTATTCAGTATTGACCACACTTTTTGTCTTACTTGGTTAATGCTTTCCTAGATTGAGATAAAACTGAAGGGTTAGGGTTTTTGACTCAAAAATGTCCAGAGTTTATAGCATTTCTGTCCAGAGTTAGATGCAGGACAACTGCAAACTGCTTCTCATTTAATTCGATCCCATTCCATCTCTCTCTTTTTCTCCTTCTCTGTCTTTCAGTCAATTCCCTCCACCCCTTCTTTTCACTCTGTTCCCTTGTCTTCCGTGTTCTCTCTTTCTCTCCTCCCTCTCTCTGACATTCACACAGTCCCTGCAGTCTTATTGACCTTGGTTCCTTCTCATTTGCATCCTCCATTTTTCATTCCTCGGAATATGGCGTTGGGGGACTTTTCCATCATTAAGTGAATTTACAGCGATTTCCTTATGTGTTTTCTCCGAGGGATTGGGTTATGAGATACACATTAAATATCCATTAATACCTCATTATCCCACTGATAAGATTACCATGATAATGAGGCAGAAATTCTAATTGTTTCACTACTGCGGGTGCCACTCATTTAATCATGCACCTGAAAGACGGGCGGCCCAGAGCCCCTGCCTCACTCACTGTAAACAGGGCCAGCGGGGGAAAGCTCTCCTGCAGGCCCACCAAGCTTGCCCTTGTGTGTGCATGTATGTGTGTGTACGTGGGCAGACACGACCTGTGGAGAGTTTCATGTGGCGCTCATGATCTCTTCTTCCGCCCGACCATCAAATGCCCCTGCATGCATACAAACACCCCTCCCCACCATGCTAGCTGTTCACTCCCCCCTTCCCGCTTTCAATCTCCATTCTTCTGCCTTGTTAGGCGTTAGCTCCTGTTGGGAGTGTTTCGGAGAGAGGAGGCGCTGTGTGGGATGCTGTTTGAGAGAATAATGAGGTTATGAGTGATGCTCTGCTCTATCCACAACTCAAAGTCACAATCCTGATGATGCCGTGTGTGTGTGTCTGTGTGCGAGGGAGGGAGGTTGCAATTAACCTTTGGCCATCCCTGTTGTAGTCCGTATACTTGCTACTTTAGATCAGAGACACTTTGTACCCATGTCTCTCTTATGTCTGTGTGTTAAATTTCACAATTCAATTTAATTTCAGTTCACAATCATGTGATTCAAATTAAAGTTTAATTTGGTCTGTGTGAGTGAGTGAGTATATGTATAGTAATACCTTGAGATACGAGTGTCCAGACATACGAGCAAGCTGTCGAGCAGAATTTTTGCTTTGAGATACAAGTAAATATTTGAGATATGAGCAGCTTACAGACACCAACGCTCGTTTAACTTCACGTGTTCGCTGACTACTGATGAATTATTTCCCCTATTATTTTTGAGATACGAGCAATTTCAGTTCAATTCGGCCCTGGAATGGATTATGCTTGTATCTCAAGGTATTACTAAATGTATACATTTTATTTTATTTGGATTCATTGCAATGTTACATGACATTGTTTAAAAGCAGTTTTATTTAGTCTTTCTGTGGTTAAAACACTGAATATGTGATTAACACAATACATATTCCTTTTCTGTCATTTGTATTTTATAATTCAGCATACTTTCTGATGTTCATACACATTTATTTTGTGCTGTAGTTTTGATTTTTCATTTGATTCTTAAAATCGCAAGAATAACGGTTTATTAAAATAAGAATATATTAAAATCAAGATATCAACCAAGCTATGTCTGTGTGTTTTCAAATCAGGGGCAGCGGCGGAGAATGCTTTGGGCAGCTTGCTGTGTTTGCCGGTGCTTCTGGACCCGTACGGTTCTACCATCTCTGAGACTACAAGTGAGGCGTGGAGTGTGGAGGTTTTGCCAAGTGACTCAGGTGAGGGGTTAATGCGTACAAGAATATTTCAGTGAGTAAGGTTGCCCATTTACTGGTGACCTCTGTCAGAGCATTAGTATTAAGATTTGGCTTCACTCAAGATTCTTTATTAAACATTTACAGTAGCTCTAGTCCAAGATGCTGGTCAATGTAGAGTAGAGTAGAGTTCTGCACAGGCTATAAAAGGAAGCCCTAACCCGGCCCATCATTTGACCCAGCAATCAGCACACAGGAGCAAAACAATTTAGTTTCACAAATACTCTTGGATCTCAAACTTTGAACTTCACAAAATAGAACCTGCTCAAAAAAGTTAAGGGAACAATTAATCAGTGACTGTGAATCGGTTTCATCTGCTTTGGTGCAAATGAAAGTGACAACAGCAAGACAACCCACAAAGATGGAGCAATTTTTGCAGGTAGTGGAACAATTGTTCTCTCCTTATTCCACCTGATTGGTTTGTCATTAGTTTTGTATTTTGTTAGGGTCCTTGTCACTTTCTGTAGCATGATGCAGAACCTGCAACCCAGTCAGGTACATAGAAGAGCAACAACTCAGCAGCAGGACTGGTATCTGTTCTTTTGTGCGAGGAGGAGCAGGAAGAGCACTGCAGTGCTTCTGGTATGCATGTTTCTGGCCAAACGGTCAGAAACATCCTCTAAGACCTGTGTTCACAGCTCAGCACTGCTGCTTGATTGAATTTTCCCCAGAGAACACCAGAATTCATGCCCTGCCATTGGCGCCCCGTTCTCTTCATGGATTAGAGCAGGTTTTGGGGAGGAATGTCCTTGGAGGGTCGCACAGATCTCCATGAGGATGAATTGTCCACAATAAGATCTATAACATGCATTTAGAAAATAGATGAATGATTTTTCATTTTATGCTGAATTCAGTGTCCCTTTTGCTAGACATTGTCAGTAAAAATACGCTATGTATGTTTCATACCTTTGTTGCATATCCTTTAATGCATTTTAGTTTTTGCTATGGTATTGAGAATACTTTACTTTTACTGTTCACTTGTGAAATTTGGTTGTTGTGACATCCTAATAATGAAGCTGTAAACAAGGCTAATTGTATTATGAATCATACAGTTTAAAAATGATGTAAAACAAGACTGTGCCAGTATCAGGCATGCAGCAGTCTGTGTGTGATCTTGACTCCCTGCCCGTTTTGCATCACAGACACAGGAAAGAGAGAATGAGTGATTGTTTTCTGCTTTTCTGGGATTTGTTTCAGTTCTAGGCGGTGGAAATTAGACTCTGAAGACCAATTGAGACCTGCATTGTTACAAATGAGCATAAATGAGAGCTCTCTATGGGGATGCCCTGACTGTCTTTATGAGTGTGTGGATAGACTATTTTCAAAAGTTAATGAATCTGTGTTGCAGAAGCTGCAGATCTGAAGCAGGAGGAACGCTTGCAAGAGCTTGAGAGCTGCTCGGGTGTGGGTAGCACTTCAGATGACACCGAGGTCAGAGAGGTCAGCTCCCGACCCAGCACCCCGGGACTCAGCGTTGTTTCAGGTACACATACACAGAAGCATAAAGGCCCTGATATGCAAACGGTGAAGTTATTTTTTTTGTTCTTCGCTTTGGGGCAAAAAGAAGATGGACATATCTTTGCAGCAATATACTGTTAGAGAACATTCCCGACACCCTTCACACTGTTGAGATTGACCTTCAGATGAAAATGTTAATATGTGCTGGATGCTTTCCTCTCAATAATAAAAATAAACAACAAAATTTAAAGTGGTGAGAAATGGAAGTTATGAAAGCATCTGATTACCGTGTCATGGGTATGCAGGACTGGAACTACCAATATTTTTTTTTCTTCTGGATGGTCAATTAATCCTTTGGTTTATTAACTAAGTACCAATGAATAATTGTAGCTAATGTATGTGTGAACTTATACTGAAAGATCACAATAGAGAACTATGTTTACTACGGCTGCATTCAAAATGACTATTTGGTATTTACAGCAGAAATTGCTTAGAAGTGTGAATCTTGAAATGATTGGTTTCGTTCAGGAGATTAAAGTAGCTGTTTAAATATGTTCGTTCAGCTGTGTGGTCGAAGTTACAACCGCATTCTAACTAACAAACCATAGCGGTAATATATCGAACATGGCAGTGTCCATAAAACCATGATGTTTTATCATGATTGACAGCGCATAATTAAATAAATGATTGCAATCGAGGTGCGAGCTTATTCAACAGATATTTTAAATGACCAACAATGACCGCTAAATGCTTTGTATGTTGCTGTCCTAAAAGATGATTATTCTCGCTGGTCTGCCAATTGTACAAATAAATATGGTTGAGGAAATTAAAAAGGTTATCAGTAAAAACGAGGTACTAAAACCGTACCAACTCCCCTCTTCAACTATAGAGGCTAGAGTTTGTGTGCTCAAACAACACTTTAATAACCTTGTTCACTATCTTAAAAACCATGATCCGTCATTCAATCCTTTAGTGACAGCTGCCTTATATACGTATATTTTCCCACTTGATACTTGGAACATACCATTAAAAAAAAACACCTTACCTATTAGATAAATGCTACTTGACGGTGTTTACCAGCTGCAGCAAACTTCTGTGGTGAGCTGTTTCAAACTACATAAACTTTGTTTTAGCCTGCTTTAGTTCAAAATGACATGTATCAGACCCTTAATTGTCTAATTGTTCAAATAAACTGTCACAGTCAGTCTGGAGTCACAGATTTAAGCAAACATGAAATTGCTGCATACTACAATCCAAAGGTTTGACCATCCCGCTTACAAGTCACATTTACATGTTATTCTCTCCCTCGCTGAGTTCTTTCTTCCGTGGCTCCTCTGCCCTGACATTGTGATGAAGACGAAGAGCCAGGTAACACAACGGCAAACTCTCAACAGACTCCTAGTGGAGAGTTTTCCCTGAGGACTTTTGCAGATGGATTGCCTTTCCCTTCCCCCTTCGTTCATTCTTGCCGTTTCCATCTCTCGTTCACCTACTCTGACCTCCCTGGGGATTCTCCTCCACTCTTTGTGCGCTCAAGAGAGCATTGGCGTGGTTCCCCTGCTTCCATGAGGAGCTTGCAATGAGATTTGGCTGTTCAAGTTGGCCACCACTCCATCACCTACACACTAGACTTTTGCTTACTATCTGAACTATTCTGTATGTCTGAGAGATATATACAGTCAAACTCAAGGCTTTTTTTGCTAAGGCAGCGGAAAAGTTGTTTCTTTTCTTTTTCCATCATTTGTTCTTTGTATAAGAAGTATGTTATGCCAAAGTTTCCTCTTTGACAAACCAAACCACTTTGCAGCTCTGAAGGTAATATGTTCGCCACTGTAATTTATAGTTTGAGGTTTTGCTGATTTGTTACATATTGTTTGTGCAGGCATCAGTGCCACGTCAGAGGACATCCCCAATAAGATTGAAGATCTACGCTCTGAGTGCAGCTCAGATTTTGGAGGCAAAGATTCCGTGACCAGTCCAGATGGAGAGGACTCTGCTCATGGTACAAACACGCACACTCTAGTGACTGATTGAGCACATACAAAATTTTACGATCTGTGCATACATATTTTCCCAGTGAATATCAACTTATGTTGCACACTAGTTTATCTGTGGTAAAGGCACATAAACGCCCTGGTAAATGGATGCCAAATGTGTTTGCCGACATGGACGTTTAAAGAAAATAAGAGCTAGTGAAACATATAAACATGTAATAACTTGGTGCATCTTTAAGTATTATTTCAAATTTTTGAGACATTTAAATGCATCCCTAAGAGAGTATGCCAAACTTTTTATCTTCAGACAATAAAATTAGTTTTTCTTCTCTAGTAAATCTTATCCTGCCCCGCTGTTGAATTTGTTTCTTGGGTTGTCTGGTGTGGGACTAACACATCTTTTTTTAATAATTTACTTCCCTCTATCCACCCCTCTGTTTTTCCACCTCTCTAGGAGCTCACAGTCTATCCTGTGCACCCTCTCAAACAGATTCACTGCTGGCCATGTTCGATCCTCTCTCCTCAGGAGAAGGTAATGTCACTTCCCAGCATGCACTGCTGTTGAATGCAGTACTTACACATGCAAGACCTAGAAAGGAGTGCCATTAATGTGCCTAATGACAAGAGCCCACTAAACAGCATGTGCTGTTTAATAAAGGAAACGCTTGCCAGATTTCTGTCCTATTATAACCCATTCTGGTAGAATAGAGGGTTTTATCATTGGTGTTTAAAGGCTAAATTTGAATTGATTCGGTCCAAGCCTACAAATCCACAATGGGAAGTTGCGTAAATGTGTTGGAGAGACATTGTAAGAGTCTGTGTGTGTGGGGCAAGGTGAGGGGATGACAGGTTGGTAGACCTCACTGCAGGCGTTTTGGCTCAGCAGCCCGTCCCCACTGAGCTAGTGGCACAGGGCTGGCATTGGAAGGCACACAGCAGAGATGCTGTACCCTTGGAACAGGTGGCCTACTTTCACCCGAGGTCTGTCTGACTCTGACAGCTTTCTCAAGCTTTCTAACATGCACACACTCACACACACTCACACTCATGCTGACGGTATGCATGGAAGCTTTTTTATGAATGCCAGTTGAACAGAAGTCATGTCATGACCCTGGCATCTATTTTTGTTTGTCAAGAACTGGCGGTTAAGTCAAAAATACTGAAGCGCAAAAAGTCTTTTGTTTTTTTTCACAAATGTAGAATTTAGCTGTTGACAATTATTTAAATTCAAAGACCCTCTGATTTGAGGTCAAATTGTATTTGCAGGTTCATCCACTGGCACCATTGTGCGACCCAAGGTGCACTATCCCCGGCCCCCTCACCCTCCCCCTGACCCGCCCATTCCAGAGGCAAGCATAATGAGCCACCAGGAACCTCGCCCGCCCCTCTTCGCCCCCCACCTGGCACAGGGTGACTTGGAGCATCCCAAGCAGAGGCACTCTTACCCTGAAAGGCTGGTGAGAAGCCGCAGCACAGATGTGGTGTCCGCTGGCCGCAGACCCAACAGTGATCCTGGACTGAACCGCAGGACCATGATGGAGGAGAGAGACCCGGCTGGGGCTTTCTCCACAGGGCCCACCTCTTCTCCCAGCAAGGATTCCCTCAAAGGAGAGGTGAAAAAGATGAATTTAGATTTTGCATAATCAGTATTATTTACTGTTCAAAAGTTTGGGGTCATCTTTTTAACGTTTTTTTTTTTTTTTTAAATAAATGTCTAATGCTCACCAATGATGCATATTATTTGATGAAAAATACTGTACAAATATTATTACATCTAATATAGTGTGTAATTTAACGTTTTAACATATTTTTTTTTCTTGAATACAAAGTTCAGAAGAACAGCTTTTGTTTGAAATATAATTTTTTTTTTTTACATTAGGAATGTTGTTGCTGTCAGTTTAATCATTTATCCAGCATCCTTGCTGAATAATTTCTTAGTATTAATTTCTCTAAAAAATACTGACCCCAAACTTTTTTTTCTTTCAATTATATATATATATATCAAATTGAAAGAAAAAAAAGTTTGGGGTCAGTATTTTTTAGAGAAATTAATACTAAGAAATTAATAATAATTATATATATATATATATATAATAATTTTTTTTATAAAAATATATAATTTTTATATACATTTATAAATCTCCCCTCCCCCTCAACCATTGTTTTGTATAATGTACTGAACTTTGTCATTTGAACTCATAATTGTTTCCCCTCAGAGTACGAGTTAATTTAGTAAATTTAAATAATTTAAATGTTTTAGTGAACTATTTCTTTAAATAACTGTTTATGTTTGCATTCAGTCTGAGGACAGAAAGGACAGTGATGATGAGAAGTCTGATAGGAACAGACCCTGGTGGAAGAAGCGCTTTGTTCCTGCCATACCTAAAGGTGAGGAGCCCAACTCCCTTTTTTGTAACAAGCTCATGTCTGCTTTCCTCCTGTAGGTCAATGGCTTGAAATTTTACTTTTATTATTGGTCTATTTGGATTGGTGGCACAGATTTGCTAATACTGTCACTGATGTAATGTGCATCACTACAAGACTTCTTTAAACATGTATCCAAGTTATTGTATTTCTATATGTGATCAGTATTGCTAATTGAGGAAGAATGTCTTTGTAATTATGTAACTTCTTAAGAAGTCGAAATATTTTTCATTTTAAATATCAAATTTTTCTTCTATTGGTTGGTCCTTTCTAACAGATATTTGAAGGAAGTGTCTTATCACCAAGGCTGCAGTAATTTGATGAAAAACACATTAAAATTTAAAATATTCTGTGTTCTATGTTTATATATTTGAAAATGTAAATGTATTCCTGTGATGGTAAATCTGAATTGTGACGGAAAATAATAATAATAATAATTTATGATAATAAATAATTTTTTTGATCAATGATTTGTCACTTTTGACTAATTCAGTGCTTGTTTACTGAATAAAAACATACATTTCTTCAAAAAAAAAAAATTACTGACCCCAAACTTTTGAAAAAAAACAAACTCCCAAATACAAATCTAATTCGACACTCAATAGCAATTAGCATTTAGCATGGCTTGGGTGAAGAGTTTGTGTTTGTGAACCCCAACCCTGTCTGTTGCTGTCTGTGTTCCTCACACAGTGCTCTATTGGACGGCAGAGGGTGAACTCCCAGGTAACCCACTCTTCAAGCTCTCTCCCACTCAATCTAGTGCTGTTCACCAGCGGCCCAAATTTGTTCTAGATCCTGTAGACTCCTCCTTCCCACACAGTCGAGCTTCTTCTTTTCATTCATGCAGCCATTTTGGTTTTCCATGTTTTATTTTGCAGCGGTTGACCTCTATAAAAGGACAAGTTGGGATATTTAAACTACCAGTACTTTTTGGTTACAAGTAAAAAAAAAAAACTACAACCATTTTTAAATGAAAGGAATAAGAAAAGTCAATATACTATTAAATAAAAAGTTTTGCCATCATTTATGGTAACTACTGAAATTTGGTGATTGTTGCCTCTATTTTCAAAGACTTCCTGTTATCTAAAGACCGTATCATCTATTGGTTCTTGCACAAGGCCTAAATTCATACAAGCATACACATGACATTTCTGCAGCACAGAGCTCCACATCTGTGTGTTTGCACTTAATAGTGACATGCTTCCTGTTTTAGTTCCCCATTACTGAAATTTTGGTTGTGGTTCATGTGTGGAGCAAAAGCATGTTTGTCCATTTGCCACAGTGGACTGGAGAGAGTCCGTATCTTTTAAGGTTGGCTTTCTCATAGGAACACGACTCCAGTGTTCTGCTGTTTTGTGAGAATAACGGCTTCTGTTCATCTCTGCAGTGCCGATCGCAGGACTCCGAAAGCGGGACAAGCCAGATAAAGATGAGCAAGGAGCAGAGAGGCTCCCACAAGGTCTGCACATAATTAACTCCATCATACACTCACTGCAACCATTGTCCACATTGATCACATTTGTATGCATTTTTGTGGATCTCAGATGAGCCTTCAATGCTCAGGCCGAGCTCTAAGACCCAGTCAGCAGAGGCAATAATGGACAAGTACATCAGGTACATGGAGAAACGACCTGCCCCCAGTGATGGAGCAATTGCTGGAAGCTATATTGGACAAGGTTTGCCATATATTCATTCTTAAAACATAAACACACACAATGGTACAGATTCTCTTTCTTCAGTGTTGAGGAGTAAAATTAGATTAACTTCTTTTTAGATAGCGGTGTGATAATAGTTCAGTTGTTTTAAAGATGTTATATCCTGTCGAATAACAAAATACTTTTTCCAGCAAACACACTCCTAACGTTGTCCTCTCATGTGTATGATTGTCCAATTAATTTAAAACATTTAAAACCGCCATAAAATAGCCTGTAAAGCTGACGTCAATATTCTAGTTTGTTGCGAATTGTTAAATGAAATGGGGAAAATTAAATCTCATTTTATTTTCGTTTATTGGTGCCACTTTTGTTCCTAATAGTCCGCTACCTTTTGTTAGTAATTTTTTACTGTAGTGTTTCCTCATGAGGGTGAGGAAATACTTGCAGCTTTTTCTTTAACTGTTCTGGTTACTTTTATTTTAAGATGTGTCCTAGATTTAATTACTGAGTAATATTATTTAACATGTGCGTACTATAGGATTAGATGGAATAGGGTTTGGTTTAGGGTTAGTTGTGTGTATTTAAGCATCGTTTACTCTTATTACTGTAGTAAGTACATGCAACATATGTAACAAGGGAATTATAAAATTAAGTGTTTCCACTGGGGAAACTATTTATACGATTCTTAAATGTAAGATTTTAAAGGAATACCATTACTTATTATTATTTCTACTCTCATCTGTTAGACAAAATGTATCACTGATATATAATTTGTGGTCTGCTGTTTTGTAACTGATTTACTCTGTTTTCCAGAGTCATGTAGAGAAGGAGACAGTGAGCATGACTCTCCTAAAGATGAAGTACTGCAAAACATCTCTGCAGATGACCTTCCAGACTCTGCCAGTCAGACAGCACCACCTCAGGACAAGACGTTCTCCTACAGGTCTCTAAATCTGTACATTCTGAAAGTCAAAATTTTAGTTCGAAACCAAAATGGCAATGAAACCGAATCAGACTGAGAACCTGCCATGTTTGTTTTATTTTTGCAGTGATATTAAGAAGAAGCTACGCATGGCGCTGTGCTCTGCAGATTCGGTTGTGTTTCCCATCATTCCACCTGCAACAACTCGTAACGGCCTCCCAGACCATGCAGATCCCGAAGGTTCATATTTATTTTTACTTGTCTCCAGTATACTAAGTAGATTTTAATATATATTATTGTTACTATTATTGATAATGCAATTATATTGAATTATCATGTACTACTACTATCACCAATACTACCTATTATTATTATTATTATTATTTATCATCATCATCATGGTAGTATTCAGTCCCATTTAAAATGAGCCTTCTTTTGAAATAAAGTTTTTGTAGCTCTCTGTTCATGGGGTGAAAGTAGCTGTTACACAGGTTCTGAGGTTCAAAATGCTGTGCATTTATGTCTGGCCCCTGTCTCCTCTCTCTCCTCAGACAACGAGATCGTGTGCTTTTTGAAGGTGCAGCTGGCGGAGGCCATTAACCTGCAGGATAAGAACCAGATGGCTCAGATCCAGGAGACTACGCGCTGCGTCAGCCACCTCGACCCCCGCACCTGCAGAAAACTGCTCACTGCCATGGCAGAGGACTACAGGTACACACATTATTCTCTTATTCCGTCTCTCTGTTTCTTAATGTATCATTGTCTCTCTCATTTAATCATTTTACTGACACTCTTATGAATCACCATTTAATAAAATATTGTGCTGGCATATCTTTGGGCATGACTCCATAGTGAGTGTTGTGATGGTTTTGTGCTTTAGGAAGCGGGCTCCGTACATCGCCTATCTGACACGGTGCCGGCAAGGCCTGCAGACGTCTCAGGCTCATCTGGAGCGACTCCTACAGAGAGTGTTGAGAGATAAAGAAGTGGCCAACCGCTACTTTACTACTGTCTGTGTCCGACTGCTACTGGAACACATGGAGTCTAAGATGCTTGACTTCATCAAAGGTCTATATGAATCTCTGTGTATATTAGAACGGCTTGTGCTTTCACTTTTTGTGTTGAATGCCATTTAAGTCATTCTCAGAGCATAGGATTTGTCCCATTAGAGCTGAGGTCTCAAACTTTAATTATCCGGTGGTCACTAGCCACCTGGTGTTCTCCATTGGAGCCAGTACAGTGGTTACGAAAATACATGTGTTTTTTACAGCTAGTAATTTTATACATTTATACATAGTTGGCGCTTTTCAGAGTACACTCTTAGTGTATTAGCATTACCAGACTTCTAGCGTACTATTCTGCTGTGCTGAACTCTGGATTAAAGCTCTCTTAGATTGAATACATGGATAACTACATTGTATTCCTGGCACATCGAGTAGGTCACATTCTGAGTGTTATATCAGTTATTTAAGTATACTCTACCATTACTCTAAGATTTTCAAAAGAAATATTTTATGCTCACTGAGATTCAGTATAAACAGTAATGTGAGGTATTATTACAATTTAAAATAAGTTTTCCATTTAAGAATATCTATATATTTTTTTAATTATTGCTGTGATGGCAATGCTAAATTTTCAGCATCATTACTCCAGTCTTCAGTGTCAAATGACACTTTTCATTTACTGCTATATGTTTACTGCTACAAACATATATTTTATATTTTTATGCTACGTTTTTTAAGGATTCTATGATTAATTGAAAGTTCAAAAGAAAAACATCTATTTGTGATTTTTTTTCTTTTTTTTCTTCTAATATTGTAATTCTTTACTGTAATTTAATTCTTACTAAATAAAAGTACTGAATTCTTTATATTTTCTTTTTATAAATCTTGCTGACCCCACCTTTTAAATGGTAGTGTGACAAGACTAAAATACAATAATTCAAATTTTATCATTAAAATAGTATCATTAAAAGTATCATCAATAGTATCATCAAATAGCACATTTTAAATAAATTGTCTGGAGTAGCTGCAGATGGTCAAAAAACGACAATATTGTCGTAATGCAACATAAATTTCGCAAAAAATTGAGTGGTTGAATGAAAGGAAAGATGAGACCTCTGCATTTGAGCCTGACTCTTTCTCTGCTGTTCCACAGCATTTCAGGGCTGCACAGCAGCTGACGATAAGACCGCAGCCGTGGAGGATTTCCTGCGTTACCTGTATGGAGCCATGGCCCATGATGCCATCTGGCAGTATGCCAGCGAGGAGCAGCTCCAGGACGCCCAGATGGCCATTGAACGCAGCGTCATGAACCGCATCTTCAAACTGGCATTCTACCCCAATCAGGATGGGGACATCCACAGAGACGAGTGAGCAAACTCAAATCTTGAATTTTAAATTTTTCCTTATTCCTTTCCATGTTGATTTACACATTGTTTCTGAATTAGATGTGACGCATCAAACAATCTCCTCTGACAAAATGTCAAACATGAAGATTAGCATAGTCACATAGTTTCAAATGGCTTTCATACTTATCTAACACAATCTCTGCCAGTTGAAGCATATTCACTTTGCACAAGAAAACGTACGCTCAACTCAGTTTAGGAAACAATGTTAGCATTTTAATTGACTTTTAATGGGATGTCTCCTTTATTCAAGGCTATTCCATGAGCACATTCAGCGTCTGTCAAAAGTGGTGACGGCCAATCACAAAGCCCTGCAGATCCCAGAGGTAACAGTTTTCAGTATGTCTCAGAATACAGTTAGAAATAAAGAAGACGGAAAACTGCAATCTGATGTGTGTGAATCTGTGCAGGTGTATCTGAAGGAGGCACCATGGCCCTCAGCACAGGCTGAGATCAGGACCATCAATGCCTATAAGACTCCACGAGATAAGGTGCAGTGTATCTTGCGCATGTGCTCCACCATTATGAACCTGCTCAGCCTGGCCAATGAGGATGCTGTACCTGGGGCAGACGACTTCGTCCCTGTGCTCGTCTTTGTCCTGATTAAGGTGAGCTGAGAGGCAAAACCATAGATTGATAATGCTGATAATTGTATTAAGCGTTTTGTGCATTTCTGATAGTTGGCACTAAGGCCCAAAAGCTTTGTCTTCAGCGTAATAAAATATTCTTTGCTATTTAATGAAGGGATCTATTTAGAAGTTCATTAAATAATTTCGGATTGTTCTGTATGAGCAATTAGAGTACAGCATGACTTTATTAGACCTCTTTTAAAATGTAATGAAAAACGGCACGTCCTTTCAAATACAAAGCAATTTGTGTATAAATTCATAACCGCAGGGTTTAAAAAGATGCCCAATATTCTCTTGTTTTTTTGCCTCCTTAAGGTTTAAAAACCAGACTCGCATAGTCTCTGACTGTTATCAAATACTTTAATGACTTTTAATTAAATGTTGTATAGAATTAATTGAATGTACAAATTATGGTTGAATTTGTTTAATCTATTAATTCTATATTAATTAGAAAAATAAGTTACAAATGCTACAACTGAATTTATGCATAAGAAGATTTTAATGTTCACTGAAAAATGCAGTGCTATTTTGAGATTTACAAAAAATGTTTTTTATTTTTTTTGGTTCTTATTTTTTTAATTTATCTACTAAAGATTACATTTTAAGAACATTTAATTGAGCAAGCACAAATATCCAATATGGAATAATGTCAAAAAGTATTATTAAAGTTATTAAAAACACATTCTCAATATTAATCAATAATCAGCATGTTTGATTTGTGCATTCCTGCTACAAATAATATTTAACAAAAAATATTTTGTTAATTCTTTGTGAGGTTCATTTTTATATAGATTTCCGTTCAAAAGTTATGCTCCATAAAGATTTATTCAAATTAGAAAAAATATTAATAACTGTTAAAAAATAACTGTTTTCTGTTTTATTACATTTTAAAATTCCATTTTATTTCTGTGATGGCAAAGCTGATTTACTCCAATTCTCTAAATTACTTGTCCTTGTATTTCTTAATAGTTTTGGATGAATAGTAAGTAAAGAAACTACATTTATTTAAAATATTTTTTTATACTGAGACCGTCTTTACTTAAATGTAATGCATCTTTGCAGAATAAAATAATTAACTTTTTTTTTCTATAAAAATTATAATTTAATACAAATTATTTTAATAAAAAAAGTGCCCCTAAACATTTGAATGCTAGTGTGCTTCAAGGTTAAAACCGCTCAAGTCTTTAGAATCAAACGTAATATGCTGATCCTTATGCTTGAGTTTTGTTTACTTGATGGTGTTTAAGTTTTGTTATTGTGTGTGGGTTTTTCACTTCTCCACACATTATTTGTGTTTGCGATGCTCACGCCCACACCAGATTTTCTAAACTTGTAGGTGCGCTTGAATGTGTAAGCATGCACAATGTGGGTGGTCAGATGTTATCTCGTACGTTAATTCCCCCCTCTTGCTCGTTCTCTCCCTCCCTCCAGGCAAACCCACCCTGCCTTCTGTCCACCATTCAGTACATCAATAATTTCTACGCCAGCAGGCTGAGCGGGGAGGAGTGCTATTGGTGGATGCAGTTCACTGCCGCCGTGGAATTCATTAAAACCATCGACGATCGCAAGTGAAGCAGAACAGCCACCTGTATGGGCAGACTGTAGGAAGAGGAGAGATAGACAGAGGGGGAAAGGGAGAGAGAGGGAGGACAGCACGGACGACTACTCTCCCCTTCATCTCAGCGAGGCATCGCCTCAGTCTGTATAGCTGTACATAAAGACAAAAACACTTCAACTTTAAAAGCGATCAAAAATGAGATATATTCACGACAGGTTTTACTATGGTGGGGTATTAAACGAATGAAAATAAATAATGCGGCTGATGGCGCTCTACTGATCTTGATTATAACCCACATGTTTTTCTGTAGTATTGGGGAGGTGCTGGGGCTTAGGAATCAAATTTTATATTAAACAGATTTAGCAAGTAATTAGCTGTTAAAACATACCTATCAAATGAAAAAGGGACCAGGAACTACCGGCAACGATCATGTGTCGGGACGCTTCACAGGGGAATCCTTGATTCTGTCCTTCTCGTATAAAATGTGCAATCTCAACCCGTTCATAGCTAACAGTCACTCGCCGAGTAATATCACAAAACGCATCACTGTAGATGCTGTCAGTGCATCAATGTTACAGTTTATCAAATTAATCATGCCATTATTTTAATAGGGCAGCTTATTCTATGAATGTAAGCAGGTGTTGTCATTATTGTACATTCATTCTTTGCTACGTTTCCCAGACAATTTGGAAAAAAGGGCCCACATATTTATATAAAATAAAATGTATTTATTACTTAACTCCTGTATTTAATGTTTTATTATATTTACTGACTTGTTCCATTAGCTGTTGGACAGATGCACACAGTTCGGTTGAGGAAACAAGTTTAAGAAAAATTAAGTCTCACTGAGAGCTGCTAAAACAGGGTGTCTTCTCATTAGCGGATAGAGTTGTAAATTAGTGCCTTGCAGATATTTACAGTAACACTCGTTCTTTTAGATTCGGTGGCTTTTCGGACACATTTTTCTTGCCTCTTCCTTGAAGTGAGGAAGTTGGATCTGTCAAAGTCAAGCCTGGCTAAACATCAGTATGCTGTTAATAACCAACCTACAGTGAAAAGTGCAACAAGCTATATAGAAACCCCACAATTGGACGTTTAGTATGTGGATTGTTGTTTGTATTGAATAGTTGGAAAACTGACTCTTAGGTCTTACAAAATGGCCTTGCGCCATAGTTACTTCTGTCGTCCCTGGAAAATATTTTGATTCAGTTTGATATTCACCTTTACTTGTTTAAATTCCATGTATTGTTTTCAGAGTTCTTACTTTTCTTGGATTAAAGTCATTGTTATTTTTATAATGCACTTCCCAAGTAAAACTATGAGTTAGGAGAACAATTTGTATGTGCTTTGAGGGGGGAAAAGGCACATATTTTACCTTTAAAGCATTTACAACTTGTCATTGGTGCAATATCCTCAAAGATATTGTACCCTATTGACCTTTTTGTACCCTATTTACGCACTAAAAGGTTAATAGTAGTTCTTTAAGAGGACATATTTCTACTCTAAGTTACTTTAAGTTTTCGTGATGGATAAGGTACAAACTGGCCCTCCTGTGGGAACTGCCCCAGTGACGAGCTGTTGTACACCTAAAGGCACAATTTTTGCTTTTTCTTCTTCTGACAGTTTATTGTTTGAGTTTAGATGGCAAAGAACATTTTAACACTGTGTAATCATCATCAATGCTTGAGGACTAGTATGTTGATGATGTTGAGAAGAATATATCTATGAGATTCAGGCTACCTCGTGTCATAATCCCGTAAACAGCTACATGTATTCTTCATAACCGTTTTTGCTGTTGATATCGGCACAATATATTATTTAAACAAGAATGTAGGATATCATAGTCTCTACATGTTATTCCTAAATTATCTTCAGAACTTCCCAATAACATTTGCACTTGTGTAGAACTAGGGCAAAATAACTGTACCCCCCGTAACATTTTGTATGGTTGTCAGCGTTCCCCTTTCGAATTTGTCTTTTATTGTTGCTCCTAAATATGTGTGAATATCCGAAAACATACTCTGGGTGTTGATTTTGGTCCTAAACACAGTAGATGCACTTAGAACAATTAGTTCTACCTCCAATTGTGTACATAAAGGGATAAATAAAATGTTGTAATGCATTCTTTTCCTCTAGCTTTTGTTGCCTTTAGAGCCCTGTGTATATACTTTTATTTTCTTCTTCCCCCTTCTGATTTGAGTGGTGCATGATCTCAATATCACCGGTTTCTACCATGTATCTCTCTCTCTTGCACACACTGCAATATGAAGAGCATCAGCTACAAGACTTAATTTGCAGTGCACTTTGGAACAACACTGGCATTCTGTATAACATTTATATTCTATATAAATGCTATGGCAGACTATCTTTGTTTTTACTTGTTCCTTTTAAAATTATAGTGTATTATTAATGCTTATCCTTTTCATCATTTCCTGTAATGTGGAATCGGGTATTATTGATCTCAATATCTCAAATGGTTCAGGCTAGCACACTATTTTCGGTGCTCTGTTTGTTTGCCGTGTTTTTGTTTTTCCACCACCACAGCAGCAATGTTGCATTTGGTGGATCATGGTGAGATTAGTTGCCAAAGGAATCAAATACTATATTTTCATGTACTTTTACCAAGACCTTTTTGTGTATAAAGTCTGCTCTAACAAAACTGTGCACCTTTTGGATTCTGTAACCTGTGGCAAACATTTGAAGAGGACTCTTTATTTGTTTGTATTGCATTTTTCCTTGAGTTTGGAAGGTTGGTGGTGTTGGTGTTCTGCATTTAACCTGGAGAAATAAAACCGACAGCCTCGATGCAAATATTCTAACCCACAAGACTAATTGTCTTTGAGGTTTGCAATAGGGCTGTTTTTAATCGAACAGATGAAATGCACTACTATTCATTTGAGAACACTTTTTTTTATTTATTTTTTTGCAGAAGTGACTTAAACAGGGTTTTGGTGTTCTGTACTAAACTGAACTGGCTTAATATCTGCACAGTATGTTGACTGAAAGCAAGGCTTTGTACTCGATCTGTATTTAAGAGCTTTATAATCCCAACCGTATCATGTTGGTCCACTATTTTGAAGAGCATGCTAAGAGAATTATGGGTAATGGCTTGCATTTGTGAGCTTACTCACTTGGGCTCCTGTTGGGAAGGCATTCTGTGTGTTATGTGATTTAATATGAACCTGTACATAATTCTTTAAGAAAAAAATAACGATTAAAGACTTTTTCCGTGAAAAGGCACCGCTTGTTTTTGCACCAAAATGTCCTATAGCATGAAAAGAAAGTTGCCATTTTCTCTTCCCTATTGTGACGTATAGGCGAGTGAAACAGCCTCTTGAACAAGAAAATATGTAGGGCAGGACTTGATTTTGTCCATTGGAAGTTAACTGAATGGTTGTGTTGTGCTATTCCTGTGATATCATGTGAGTGACAAGCTGTCGTGCCCTTGTTCCAGTAGACATACCATCAGAGAATAGAAAATGTCATTGCAAGAGGGAGGGGAGGTTATGGTGCATCCACACCATTTCATAATTACTGTAAGATGACAACGCATGAACTTCTATCTAGTCAAACAATTAATTGTAAACAATATAAATTAAAAAATTTTCCCATTAGTTTTTTTTGGTAAAAAAATAATAATTTCTGCACAACAATAGAATCTTTGATGACTAAATAAGTGGAATTCACCTTTATTCCTCAAAGTGGCATTGTCTGATACATAATGATGAAGTGATGTTTCACTCATAGTTACTGCAGGCAAAAAACAAAAGAATGGATAGATATCTGTGAAACTTGAAATGCATTAGTGATTTGCTGCAGTGCAAGTACTGAATACAATGAACATAGTTTCACTGTCACTTGGCGATTTAAAAAAAATTTTGATTTTGAATTTTTGAAAATGATAGTTTTGAGAATTTGTTTGAGATTGTGAATGTGAAGCAAATGCTGAATATACTGGGAAATGAGTTCTGATGAGGACAGTGATGATGGTATAAAAACTGAAACCTTCCAAGCTCCAAAAAGTAAAAAAAAGAAGCTTTATTTTATTCTTCTGTAATTGTTAACCTGATATCAGTAGAGTTTTATGTTATCACGACAGGTAGAGATCCATCCGTGTTAGATATAGATCCGGGTCGCTAAAGACCCAAATGTGTTATAATAATTGTCGAAGCATTAATGCATTTAAGTGTCATCAACCGCTAAATTAATCTGCTGCAGTCACGTTGTACAAGTCAGAATGAGAGTTTTGATGGTGAGTTCTGTGTAGAGATGAATGCTTTTTATAGGTTGGAATCTATTATGAAACACATCTTTATATTTTGATTACAGATTATGAAGGCACATTTTTTTTTTTAAATGTGAACTGATAAAGCAATAATGAATACTGTAATTTTCCATTAAAAATCCGTTTGGTCAATTTCAATGATGACTTTATTTGCGCTGACCTAAGCCTCCTGAAGCAGCCACAAGTTCTGACGGTGGAAAGACTTTCATCACAATCGATCACAAATAAAACTCTAAGAAAAGTTCTATCATTGAGGATGTAACTGGTTTTAAAATGTAGCATTCTCTCCTTGACAGATCCCTACACACTGACGTCTGTCACCTTCACGTCGAGCGCATCACCGGGCTTGAGTATGACGAAACAAAGGTCTTCACGAATAGCAAAGCCCCCGCACTCGCCGCACATTTAATTACCACTGACAACTGGATAGCGGATTTGTAATTGGAGATTTTTTTCAGCGTAATAGGCTCTCGCAATTGCTCTCTCTCTCTCCTGCCCTTACCTCTCCAGTGCTCTAATTGTAATCTTTCCATCAGAGGAAAAGAACGCAGCAGGGTGCCTTTGCTTCTCTTGATGATATGTCCGATTGTTCATTTAAATTCAAATTTGGCCAGAAAAAGGGTAATTAGTTGTATTAATAACCTGAAATGACTCGCTTGGTCGGGAGCAGAGATGGCTTTTGTTTAGGTGAGATCGGGTGGATATCGGCAGCCCGCTGTGTGAGATTGAGGCCTTATTGGTGAAACAGGCTAGCGATATGAATAAACTTTGATTTTACAACGTGAGGTCAACCCTTCCCCCATCTAAACACATTTGGCAGTCCTGTTGTGGCCGTGTTATTGCCATTTATCCGTTTGTAAACAAAGGTTCTTGGGGTTTTGCTGATTTGATTGTGCATGCTGGATTTGAATGGGTTTTATCTGATGCAACGGTGTTACATATTGATGTCAGATTGTTGCATGAAGATCTAAACAGCCTGAGGGCCAAGCCCAGATGGCACTGAAATCACAGATCATCAGTCCAGTGAGGCTCACACGCACATGCGCGCACACACACACACACACACAAGCGCACACTATTCAGTTGTTTTTTTTTGTTTTGTTTAAATGTTATGCTTGCTTTATTCATATGGGTTGTGATTCACAATGGATTGTGGCTCAGTCAACATTAATATAGGCTACATTGTGTATATAATATACATGTTGTATTACACATTTAGATGTGGTTTAATGACAAATAAGGATGTCTGATATGATAAAAAGGAAAAAAAAACATTATTGAAAAATATTTATATCAGTGCATGTATGTCGTTTGACCGGAGGAAAAAAATGGTTTTTAGTTTGTTGACAATCGAAGCTTTTCTGTAAAATAAGGCTACACACACAAGTATACAATGTACACAGTAACGTTAACATGAACTAAGAATATTCTACAGCACTTATTCATGTTAATCTCTACAATTACCACATAGTTTTTAAGATCAGAAGATTCTCTCTATCTGTTAGCATTAATGCTGTATGTCCCCCTGTAGTCAATAGTTTTATCTTTATTCAATCTCTGATTACGAAAGTAACATATATAAAAAAATTCAAAAAAAATTATTCCCTATGGAAAAAAAAACCTAATTGTAGCTTATTTAATGTAACTCCACACCGTTGTTTAATTTAGTATGAGGATTTCTGAATATGCAAATTAGCCCCGCCCCCACTCACCAGCTCAGATCCACTCCGTCAACTTTACTGCAGTAAACGTTGCACAATAGCAAGTGGAAATACTGGTTTAATTCAACCGGTGTGTTCGAACCAGAAACTCATTCAGAAGTGGAAAAGTGAATTAAACAAGCTTGTATTAAAGTCAATGTATCAGAATGGTAATGTGTTTTACGTATCACTGTCCACAAAGTCGAACACATAAAAGTAATTAATATAATTAGCCTTTTGCTTGACTACTTTTTATCAAAAAGCTTATAGTTGTTGCTAGTGTTACTTAAATCAGGTTCCCGTTCGCCATCTCGGAGTCAGACAGCTGCAGTATCAATATCTTTACTAATGCAACTCAGAACATCAGGCATATCGTAATATACGTCATACACATAATTCTCCCACTGTATTGCTAAATTGACATATTTCATGTCAACAGAAAAATATGCAGGGATAAACCGGCTTCTCAGTTAATGATTTGCTAAAGCCTGCTGCACGATGACGTGATTGGTTACAAGATATTTGTGACATAAGAAACACCAGAGATTTTAAACCGCGTTTTTTTTTCCACAGCAGTTTTAAAAAGAAAACACTCAGCAAATGGTGCTTGACATGAATTTTCACATGGCTTGTCTTAAAGCATATTCAAAACACCACATGGACATACAAACAACATTAAAAACTTGATTTTCTCCACAGGGGGACTTTACTAATATCTACAAAGATTATTGAACGCTGAGAAATATATTGTTGTTAGTAAATTAACACATTTTAACAATTGAGAGTCAATTGAACAAGTCATGAGTGTCTATGAGGGATCCCTCTCTTTTTTAGTCATGAAAACAAGTCATCATTTTGCTTGTTGGTTACATAGTTCTTTTGTTTATTTTTTATTTTTTTTATGATATAATACTAATAATTTAGCTTCTTTGTTTTTAAAGAAATAAAACTAAAATAATATGCCATCATTTCTATTTTTGCAAATAATGTCAGGTTTTAAATTGTACCAGTAGACAAAACAGGTACCATCTACTGACAGTTACACCACCTATGCTAATGTTTGTTGTTTTTTGGACATTTTTGACTAGCCTGCTTGTGAAACTGAGGAGCTGTATTCAAGTCATTTATGCTTTTCAGTGTGTCTTTGAATGATTTAATAGTTGTGACAAAAAGAGCATCATGTCCCTGACCCAAATAAGGTACGGGTTATATGTGTACTTTAAAAGATTAAATTTCAGTTTTATTTTAAATTTATATCATATTTTCACATCATAGTATGAAAGTTTAATTAACCAGTGTAGCCCACCAATATTAAACGGATTTAATTTACTCTGAATTAACAAAGTGAAGGGCGATTGATAGAACTATGTCAGTAAACATGCGGACAGTGCTGCGTTTGACTGGGTGTTGTTCTCGCAGTGACCGCCAGATGGCAGCCGCGTCATTTGTGACCAGCGCTTCTGATCTCGACGAAACAAAGAACACATTCAGATACTGTAGAATAAAACACTCACCATTTTGTGAAACCTTTTTGTAAAATGCATCATTTGGACAAAGTAATACTACAAATAATTACAAATAATACGTCTGCGAGATTGAACATGTTCAGATATAAACCCATAATAATCTGAAAATGTTATAAACGGCTGAAATTATCTTTGAATGATTCCGTTCTCATTACCTAGGACGTAAAAGAATAAAAGATAATTGAAAGTTACACATTTTCAGTTTTTTCTAAAGTTTAGAATTAAATTACATAATCTTTTATATGTGAACTTATATAAATACCTTACTAGTAACTGGTAAAAAATAATTTGCAACTGCTTTCTTTGAAATTTCTTCAAAAACGATGGGGGAAAATGTGAAGGAAATGTGTAATTTTACTTTTGGGAAATGGCTATGCTCTAGGCCTCACATGCTAAAAGGAGATATATAAACCCTGTTGCTTAAGTATGTATAACAATTAGGAATTCTCCTGAAATGTTAAACTGGAATTCACAACTATTTTTGCTCTTGTTTTGTCTCAGGGCTTCTTGGCAATGGGTTTACCATCAGCCTATTAACTAACTGCTAATTTAGATTAACTGACACATTGATAACCGACATCATGGTAGTCTCATAATCTCAATCAGTTCTAATTCAGTCAGTCAAATTACGCAACACATTTCTTCTGATACCACTGTACATTTATTGCACAAGTAAGGCGTCCCCAAAGGTACTACATGCAATTGTAATGTAATGAAAAAGTCACTGACTTCTCCCTCCCCATAACCATGCTTACATAAATTCATTTTCACTGTCTGTCCTCACACAATAAAAGTTCTAACACAACCGCAGCATTATAGAAGCATTAGAAGATGAAAAAAAAAAATCCCTACACAGGCGAGAACAAACAAAACAAGGCAGCAGCATGTCAATTAAATTAAAGGGGGAAGCTAAATGAACAAAACGTCAAACGCACATATTAAAGCTAAATGAAATAGCCCCGAGGAGCCTGCGAGACGTGAAGATTAGAGCTCAGGAGGATCCGCAGAGATGTAAATAATGAAACCCAGCTCAACCTGCACACACTGGGATTGCAGCATGGACACGGGAGATGTTCAGCATCCAAACAAACAAACAAAAAACAGGTTCTTCAGTTCCAAACATGTTGCTCAACTAGAAATGACTTAAGCTGGCTGCCTGAACTGTTAGTGAAAAGCATGACCGGCACACCAGGACTGTACTGTGCATTAAAAATCTGAGGATGTGAGTCGTTTATGCAGCTTTCTGCAGTAGATAAGCTTATTATACGATATGGCTTAAGGAAGATTAATAACATCAACATAAAATATGTGGCATTTTTAAGATCTTGTAAGAATATTAGGTGTTTCAGCTCATAAGAACTGTATTTATATATATATATATATATATATATATAAAATGCCTATTACAATATGAATTGTGTTTTATGTCCTGTTTTGTTGTTGTTGTAGTTCTAATTTAAATGAACTTGCTGTATACAATTGATTTTTTTACGTTTTGTGATGTATTTAAGAGTGAAACAGGGTCTCTGGGGAAATTTTTTTCTGGTGGGACTTGATTTTATCCTCAAGATAATATTCTAAGGCCCTCCTATCATATGAATCTCTGGTACTCCTTTTATAACGAAAATCAATCAACTAAAATATAAAATACAAGTTTTGTTTGTACAAATGTTGTACATATTTATTTTTAGTGTTGATGTTTTTATAGCATTTTAATGAAGATGTCACTAAGACTTCAAATCCCTCAAAGTTTGCCATGCCTGAATTTTATCCATCAGTATTTTATTTTGAACAAGGTGAATTGTGCCAAACCCAAATACAAATTTGTTAAAATAAGGCCTAACTAGCTGTTCTGACCATTATCCAATAGCCGCATGGCCTAAGTGATGTCAGCGAGGAAGGAAAGTCATTTCAGAGAAAGTATTCCTCAGCATTTTTTGTCTTGTTTTCCAGTGCAAATATCTAAACATTCTTAAATTCAGATACATTTACTTGATAAGCAAAGTGACATTATTCGTGTTAAACGAAAAAATGCTTCAAAATAAACTGACTTTACACTTAAAACAAGAAAAAAATGTGTCGATGGGGTCAGAAAAATAAACTTGGTTTCCTTTTAAAATAAGTGTATTTTTCGGACCCATTGTTTTAGGCATGAAGTCACTTAATTTTGATAAATTTTTCAGAAAGCGTCTTATAATCTCAAGTAGTTTTGCTTCTCAAGTAGATCTTGATCTAAGTATGTTTAGACGTTTTTACTGGAAAACAAGACATTCTGAGGAATACTTTTTTTTTTTGTTGCACTGTAAATTTTAAATAAAGGAAAACTATTTATTGATGTACATAATTCACAACCAGGAATGTGCATTTTGAAAGTCAGTTTTGATGCCAAAAATATTAACCTACAGTTGTTGAAAACAAACATGAAAAATGTTATACTTTGGAATACAAAAGAATATATTTTGAGATATATGTCAGTGTTTTTTGTGTATATATAGAAAGACAAAAGGGGTCCAGTTTTGAACCCTGTTGACTTGTGTATGGATGGGGAAAAATGTGTATGGATGGGGAAAAAAACTCTTTGAAATGTCTTATTTTGTGTTTTGAAAAAGGAAGAAAGTAGTCGTACAGGTTTGGAACGACATGAGGATAACAAATTTTGTTTTGTTTGTGGAGATGGTTTGAACTTTTCCTTTAAAATCACTTGATGTAAGCGTTCACCTCAGCCTATAGAATGCTCATCTCAGATGTTGATATATTTTATCTCAGACGTCTGTAAAGTCCACCAGCACGATCAATCAGACATGCATCATCTGTAGCCAATGGCTCCCTCCGAGTGAGAGCGATCTGGCCTAAGTGTGTATGCTTGACGCCTGCTTTGCTGATTTCTGTCAGCGTTAATATGAGAAATGAGCTCTGAGCTGTGCCACTGATGTGCCTGAGGAAACGAAATGGACGGGTACACAGTTTTCGTCACTACACTGGTATCAGATAGAGCCTCGGTAGCTTCTCCTGCACTGACGTGACCGGTCTCAGTCATGCTGCCTCGTCCCTCAAGCAACAGGTGACAGAAGTTACAAGCAAATGTGTCTCTGGCCACAGCGGCCCTTCCTTTGAGGACCTGACCCAGGGCAGGCTGTCTGTCGACATGCCCGATGGAAAAGTGAGCTGTCTCGGCTACCGACATGCAGTGAGCAGAGGATGTCAAGTCACGTCTTCATCAGAGAAGAGTTTAATCCACGTTTTAGGAAGTAAAACAGTTGTTGTCATGGTTGAAGAGATCTGATCTCAGAACAGCCCTTCAGGGCAGAGAAATATTCACAGTGGCAAGCTTCTGTTTTTTTCTTATGGTGATGGAAAGTTAGAATTGTTTAACATATATTTCAGTACAAAACATAATCTTATGTAAGTGTTGTTTATCCCATAATTGTTATAGTTTAATTCTGTTCTCTCTCTCTGTTTGCTCTATAGTCCAGTCTGTTTTAGTTAAGGTTTGGTGCCGGAGAGAAGGCTACTAACAAAGGAAAGGTAAATGTTTACAGCAGAAAGATAATATGGTGGTTATAAATGTCTATAATAAAGTATTTTTAATTATTTTTTTACAAATACACAAAAAAAGTTTTGAAATAACTGTAAAATGTCATTTATTCCTGTGACGGGAAAACTGAATTTTCAGCATATTACTCCAGTCTTCAGTGTCACATAATTCTTCAGAAATTATTTAAAATACTGATATGGTGCTAAAGAAACATTTCAATGTTGAAAACAGTTGTGCTGCTCAATATATATTATTTTATATATATATATATATATATATATATATATATATATATATATATATATATATATATATATATATATATATATATATATATATATATATATATATATTTTAGGATTGTTTGAATAAAAAAATTCAGAACAGCTTTTATTTTAAAAGTATATATTTTGTATTTTTTTAATTTCATTTTTTTTAGAAATGTCTGCTGTCAATTATGATAAATGTAATATGTTCTTGCTGAATAAGTATTAATTTCTTATTCAAAACATTGTACTAACCCTAAACTTTTGAACGGTTGTTTATATTGTCCTTATGGTAATGGGACTTTTCAATAGTTTAACCAAGCATATTTTGAACGGCAAATTCTGTCATAAAAAACAGATTATCATCCTTAAAATGTATTTATTATGAAGCAGTTACTGCTAATTTATCTCCCATAACTCCCAAAGTCATGTATATTGGTCCTGAACATTATTAAAGCAATGCTACAGGGTAAAATATATCACAAACATCACACAATGACATTGCTGTATTCTTAACATTTATTTATGTACAGTATATATATTGTAACGAACATAAGATACATTTAATGTTTTGTTTGTGCTTCAGACCGCTGCTATTCTGAAACTTAGTTTCAATTAAATCCTGCAACTTATGTGTGTCATCATATCCTGCCAGGTGAGAGTTCCTGTTCCCCATCTCTCCTTTTTTTAGATGGCCT
This sequence comes from Rhodeus uyekii, assembly GCA_037043235.1. NCBI lineage: Eukaryota > Metazoa > Chordata > Actinopteri > Cypriniformes > Acheilognathidae > Rhodeus > Rhodeus uyekii. The sequence goes on from JAWRVZ010000019.1 coordinate 5,664,163, forward strand.
AGTTCTTTTCCTCCCTCCATTTCTCTCTTCTTCTCCCCTGGTTGCCTAGAGTATGCCCTGCAGGTATTTAACACAGGTCTGACTTTTCTGCTGCGCAATGCTGTTTTACAGGGCACAGGCATTAAACAGGGCTGGTCCTGGCTTCCCTGCCCTGCTTGTCAGCCCAGCAGGCTAACAAAGCTGAATTTGCTCTGTATTAAAGAGGCTCTTGTAGAAAAAGTGCTGTGTGATAGCGGCACCACTGTCCAGTGTCCTGCTGACCATTAATGCCCTGCCACTTAGTCTTATAGCTGCTACACTAAACCAGGTAACACATATAAACTCTTAATTCGGCATCTATGGTTCCACGAAGAACCTTTTACAACCATGGAACCTTTACAATCCACAAAAGGTTCTTTATAGTGGAAAAAGGTTCTTTAGATTTAGAAAATATTCTTCACACTAAAGGTGCCATAAGTACCTTTGTTCAGCAAAATCGAGTCATTCCAATAGAAATTGATGTGATTGGGAGTTTCTCATGAGAGCAAAAAAGTCACTCGCCACGCAGATTGTTCAAGTTGGTCATGCGGATTTGCAGCTTTTAGCAATAGAAAGCTACTTGGTTTGAAAATAACTACTATGGGAGCTGTGCTAATTCGGTTAGTTCAACCAAAAATGAAAATTGTCTTAATTTACTTACTCTCATGTCGTTCCAAACCCGTAAGACTTTTGTTCATCTATGAAACACAAATAAAAATATTTTAATGAAACCTTAGAGATTTCTGTAGGGGAATTACAGTTAAGACTCGAGGACCAGATATGTTGAATGAAGTGCAGTCAATAAAAGGCATTTTAGTGAAGTTTAGTTTCATCAGCAAAAAAGCCAGCTTAAGGTCTCACAAGGAGTTTGTAGGCCACCCCACTTACAATAACATTGTTACAGCAATTATACTCTAACAGAGGCTACTAACAACGTCATTGCTGAAGATTAAATTATTCTGATTGGCTAAGAAAGAAAGGTAAACAAAACTAGTAATTTTCCACACAAGAGCAGACAGTCTGAAGCATATCTTCGTTGATCACATGGTTGACGGGTTATTGACCTTCCACCATTGACAGTCCACACAACTAGGCTACCACAAGGCCATGATGCTTCATAAAAAGATTGTAAATCTAATCCATATGAATTGAGTGGTTTGATTCAAATTTTCTGAAGAGACTGGATCACTCTATGAACAGATTGAATTTAGCCTTTTATTCACATAAACATTCATCAACTCAGTTTTGGTAGACGGAAGCTCAATCATGTGCGAGAACCAATCAAGTCCAGTCTTGTATGTTATGCAGCACGTTTGAGCTTCCACAATAACCTTTGAGGTTTGTTCTTGAGCATCAATCATCAAGCTTTTGTTTATGTGTGCTTATCAATGTTTATATGTGAATTGGGCAGTCATAACCTGAAGGTTGCAGTTTCAAGCCGCAATATACTCGAGCAAGTCATCTAACCCCAAATCACTCCCGGGTGCCACAGCAAAAATGGCTGCCCACTGCTCCGAGCTACTTTGGGTGTGTGTTCACTACTCACTTTTCCTACTGTTTTTTTTTTCACTAACTTGGATGGGTTAAATGCAGAGGAGAATGGAATAACATACTTGGCCTTCTCACATCACTTATAAAGCCTGCAGGTGACATATGGGTGAGTAATTGATGATTGTAATTGGTTAACCAGAAATATTTATTCTTTTGTAACATTTTATACCAAAACTATGAGTGGATCACAAGGATTCTTTTCCATGTTATGATGGACACTTCATTCGCAAACATCCATGTGCGTAAACGTGGCTAAGCGGATTGCAGATTACATGTCATTTCAGGAGACACTGCACTAAGATTAATACACTATGCTTGTCAACCTGTTTAGCAGGGAGGCCATTTAAATCGAATATTGTCATAGATATAGAAAAATACCATTCCACAGAAGCCCAATGAAGTAATTTGATTAGGCTTCTAAAATGGGAAATCTAACATGAACTAGCTCACAACTCATACAAATCTGATTTAAAAAGACATTAATAGAGAGGCCTAATGGGAAAAATGCCAATTAAGCATTGATTGCCCTGAAATGAATGTGCTCAGCGTTATAGAAGAGATGTGTGTATATGTTTGTGCGTGTATGTTCCCAAAGCAACCGACCTGAGTGTGTGACCTCAGCCCTATATGACACAGAAGCCTCCACAGGCGTCTCTCTCTCTCTCTGTCACACTGCTATGGCTCCTCACCCATGGAGGGGATGACAACGCTATATATTAATTGAGGGTTTTCAGAAATAATAATAATAACAATAAAAAATACCTCTCCACCATATCTCTCCCACTCCATCCGGCCCCCCGCTGTCAGACTACATTAAGAGGTGCACGCAGAGAAAGAGCGAATGAGAGAGAGAGGGGGGCAATGGAAGAGACGAGACGCCATCTCATCTCTCCTGAAGGCAGCAACAATTTCGCTCCATTGTAACAAGGAGCAGCCTAAACTGATAAATTGCAGATTAAATGACGGCCACACTTCACTTGCTCTCTCCCATCACACGTACACACACACGATGCCCTCCTTAATTTCACACGTTTCTGCTATTCGCTACCTTCTTGGCCTGTCAATTCTGCCTAATAGCAAGAGGCACTAAAACACCGGGGCCTGACAGACTCAGATCAAGAATGATGAACATCTCTTAGCAGTGAGAGACGCGGCTCCTCAGTCCTGACTTCACCGGATGGTTGAAACTTCTTATGCAGGAATCTGCCGTGATCCTCTTAGAGAAGAGCTTCAGCTGACAGTACAGACGATGGCCATATCGAAGCCTCTGGGTTACGAATAAGAGTAAGAATATCAAACAAACTGTTTTTTGTGATATTTTTGGTGGTGGCTGGTGATGTGTCATAACAAAATTTTGTTTTATGGACTAAAAAGACATTATTTAGTACAAAGGCAAACTTTTTAATGCCAAGGGCCCAAACTATAATAACACCCTAACATGTGAAATCAGCTACACACACACACACACATATATATATATATATAGTGTGTGCGGATATGTATGAGCTTTTGTCATTTTTGTTTTCGTCTAGATTAGATTTTGCTTTAGTTTTAATTTATTTCAACTTCAGGCTAATTTTAGCCCAGTTTTAGTTCCTAAACAAACATAGAATGTAAAATAAGGTTAATTTTACATGTAACATTTCATTATTTACATTTATATAATGTTTTATAATTTATTTCAGCTTTATATCAATTAACGATAATGACTTTTAATAGTTTTTGTAAACGATAACACTGATACACATGCACACACTCACCTAAAGGATATTATTATGAACACCTGTTCAATTTCTCATTAATGCAATTATCTAATCAACCAATCACATGGCAGTTGCTTCAATGCATTTAGGGGTTTTGTCCTGGTCAAGACAATCTCCTGAACTCCAAACTGAATTTTGAGCGTGGCATGGTTGTTTGTGCCAGAAGGGCCAGTCTGAGTATTTCACAATCTGCTCAGTTACAGGGATTTTCACGTACAACCATTTCTAGGGTTTACAAAGAATGGCGTGAAAAGGGAAAAACATCTAGTATGCGGCAGTCCTGTGGGCGAAAATGCCTTGTTGACACTAGAGGTCAGAGGAGAATGGGCCGACTGATTCAAGCTGATAGAAGAGCAACTTTGACTGAAATAACCACTCGTTACAACCGAGGTATGCAGCAAAGCATTTGTGAAGCCACAACACACACAACCTTGAGGCGGATGGGCTACAACAGCAGAAGACCCCACCGGGTACTACTCATCTCCACTACAAATAGGAAAAAGAGGCTACAATTTGCACAAGCTCACCAAAATTGGACAATTGAAGACTGGAAAAATGTTGCCTGGTCTGATGAGTCTCGATTTCTGTTGAGACATTCAGATGGTAGAGTCTGAATTTGGTGTAAACAGAATGAGAACATGGATCCATCATACCTTGTTAACACTGTGCAGGCTGGTGGTGGTGGTGTAATGGTGTGGGGGATGTTTTCTTGGCACACTTTAGGCCCCTTAATGCCAATTGTGCATCGTTTAAATGCAACGGCCTACCTGAGCATTGTTTCTGAGCATGTCCATCCCTTTATGACCACCATGTACCCATCCTCTGATGGCTACTTCCAGCAGGATAATGCACCATGTCACAAAGCTCAAATCATTTCAAATTGGTTTCTCGAACATGACAATGAGGTCACTGTACTAAAATGGCCCCCACAGTCACCAGATCTCAACCCAATAGAGCATCTTTGGGATGTGGTGGAACGGGAGCTTCGTGCCCTGGATGTGCATCCCACAAATCTCCATCAACTGCAAGATGCTATCCTATCAATATTGGCCAACATTTCAAAAAAATGTTTTCAGCACCTTGTTGAATCAATGCCACATAGAATTAAGGCAGTTCTGAAAGCAAAAGAGGCTCAAACACAGTGTTAGTATGGTGTTCCGAATAATCCTTTAGGTGAGTGTATACTTGATATACTATTGTTATTATGTTTGTGTTTTCCCATTTTTTTATCCTCACTCACTCTCGTGGACCCCAGTTAGAAAATGTCTGATCTAGAGAAACTTTAGTCTCTAATTTTAATTCTAATAAACAGAATCTTCCTTGATGATAAAAACAATACCAGTCTGTTTGCTGTGTGCATTTTCCAGTTGTTCATCAGCAATAAATCACAGAAATGTTTTTGATGAGTGTTAAAATGAAGCTCAGCAAATTATTTTGCACTGTTTATTAGTTAGAAATATTGTTTTTCAAGAGTGAAAAGTGTATAATGTTTGGATGTTTCTCCTCCCCCACTGTTATATGCAGAGTCATAGTAAGCCAAATAAGTCATTTGCAGTTATTTGAACACCGTGTCTCTGTGATGTTTTCAAAACATCAGCTACCCAATGAGGATTTTTATTCAACCCGAGCACAGATATTGACTGTGATACTTGTGCTCGGCAAAAGTGCTTTATCCGTACCGGATACTCGTTTCAGCCGAGTATCTGGCTCAACTCTATCTGGGCTCAGCCGAGTTGAGCACACCGCACAAGTTGTTTAAAGGGTGTTCATTTGATGATTTAAACAGCTTTACATTTTATTTTAGAGTATGATTTTTTGGAGAGACAGTTATCCACGTCATCAATGTTACCATTCCTTCAGCATTTGGTGTTCTAGTCTAAGGTATTCCCAATAGGCCTATGTGTGAACTTTCCATATACGCCTCAAAATATTCCACTATTTTGCAAAAATCGTATCTAAACAAATGGAAGAAAGACACAATTCTCATTTCCACAAGTCTGCCCCAACCCCCACCCCATAACTAGAAAAAAGTGCAGGAAGACATGAAACAGGGTCATTAAAAACCAAAACAGTGAGTAGATGCTTGTCTTCCACGGGTAGATTTGTATTGTATATTCTAATTTTACTGCCTAAATTAGAGAAATAAGCATTCCCATGTAAATTTATTCATGGTGAAGGAGAGGGAGTCTTAGGGGGGTGCACTAAGATCTGCCAGATAATGCATAATTTCAGAGCTGAGACCCTCATTTCTGCATCAAGCCCCTGCCGTAGCGCCTGGTCATTAAATGCTAAAATAATGGCAACCTCGCAGCTTCCTCAGCCTAATTGCCTCCTTCTCTAGCACTGCATTCTCAAGACAATAATGATGTAGTGTGCCTGTAGCACCAGCCTTTCTATTAATAAGATTGTATTTCTAAGTGTGCTGGATGACGCCAACGTCTTTGGAGTTCAATGCGGTGTGTGTGCGAACAAGAAGTGACTGCCGTTTTCATGTTTACTTCACAATGCTTTAGCACACATTCTGCCTAACGTTCTTTACTGTGTATATATATATATATATATATATATATATATATATATATATATATATATATATACACACACACAACAACATAGGATTTCGGCACCGATCGGCTTAATGCAGCAGGGCAATCAAAGAAGAAAAATTCTCATTAATAAAGCGCTATGTTCGCTTGTTTGCGCTGGTTGGGTTGCTGTGGTGGATCAAGACTAAGCGTGTGGCATTTTAATGAAATTCACCCCCACTTTTTTAATTGGCGGGGTTTAAGAAGAGCGGCGTGTGCATTTCAAAGCGAGATCAATATGTTTGAGTTATTTTCGTGGATGAGCAGTTTTTCTCTTTCCTCCAAGTGGGGCTGTAATGAAGCTTTCTCTCAGCCTTTTAGCTTACATGCTAATGCAATTAGCATTGTACAGTCCATGTGCCAAACAAACATACTCACCTTTTACCATCAAAAGTGCACATTAGAGCATTGAAATCCCTTCCAGGCTCTCTGGAAGGCTCCTTAATGATGTTGGTTTGGTTGATTGTTGATTAGCTTAAGACCGAAGTTCTACATCAAGGTCAGTTCCTCCGTTTTTGCTTTTGAACGAGGGCACAAGTGTGTATAAACATTCTGCTTGTGACGGCCATAATAGCTCAGGAGTTAACACTCAAAGCTCTTCCCCTTGCAAACCGGCTCAGAGGAGTCTTTCCACAGGGCACTTAAGGCTTTATCTGGCCGTTGAGGGGAACCTCAAGTGGTTTTGACGGCATTGACTACCTTAAGCACCCTCTCAGCGCTCACTCTCTCTGAAACATTTAGCCTCTGCTCATCTTCTCGCATCCTTAAAAGCTGAAATTAATGACAGGAACTCAGCCGCTCATTTATAATTGCTTCATTATACGGCCGTGTTCTCCTGACAATAATGGTGTTTGTGGTGTATTTCTAATTATGTGGCATTTTTTGCGCTCGTTATCAAGGACTTCAGGTTTCCTCTAATTGCACAGAAAATAATGACTGCCTCTGCCTTAGCCTCGTCTGCTGCTCGCTAGACGTGTCTCTCTTGGATTGCATCACAAACAGTCTCGCCGTGTCACTAGAGTCTCGTCAGGACAGCCACAATGCCCAAACATCACTCCCGGTTGGCATCAGCTGTCCTTTTTGGCCCTTGGGTTCGGGGCAGGGACTTTCAAGAAAGATTCTGGGGGAATTTACCAAAAGGATTTATTTATTGTTTGTAAATCTTTAGATTATATCCATCCATCCATCCATCCATCCACCCATCCACCCACCCATCCACCCATCCATCCATCCATCCATCCATCCATCCATCCATCCATCCATCCATCCATCCATCCATCCATCCATCCATCCATCCATCCATCCATCCATCCATCCATCCATCCATCCATCCATCCATCCATCCATCCATCCATCCATCCATCCATCCTATATTTTGGTTTAATCAGTCAAGCTTTCATTTTGTATTAAATTTGTGTGAATTGTTTTTTCCGTACCCATCAAAGCGTGTATAAGCACACACTCTGAGGAAAGTGGCTTTTGCTGCATGTGACACTTTAGCGCAAACATCGCAGTGCCCAGCAGGGTAAGAAAATTTCAACTTAAATGAAAACAAACAAACACAAAAATCATAATTATATCCAATAAGGCCCCTGAGGAGATAATCTCGCCACCCGAAGTGTACGAGCGATGACATTTGATGATGTATCCTGCTTAATAATCTGTTACAGTGATGATGATAGCATCACCAATAAAGTCTTCTTTAGATAGAAGCTTAATTCAACTGCAGGAGATTAAAAACCTGCGCTTAACGCCCACTGCGCTCAGCTGTTCCGTCTCTCTGTGTTACATCGACAGATATGGATAATGCCATTATAATAATTAAAGTGTGTCATGAGCTGAACAAGCTTCACTGTTTGGAGTGGTGTGTAATGGTGACCACCACTGATACTTCCATTTGGGAAAGAAATCCATTTACGTCTGAAACAAATAATAAAACACCAGGAGCATTAGAGTCAGTTTTATTCCTCTGTTTAAAGAAAGACGAAAGCAATTCTAACTATTTCTCCCTTGTTCTTGCTTCTCCTCTCTCTTTTTCCTCTTTTTTTGGGATTCTGCTGTTGCAGCATCTAACTCCACCACAGTAGGAGCCCTCAGAGGCGGACTTAATTAGTTGCTAAGAGAAAGCCGGCTCTAGCGTGGAGCCGCTAGTTCTGTTCAGATCCAAGTTCTACTGTGAACTTTGCTAATTATCAGGTAGTCTGTAATTTTCCCTTCTCCCATGTGGCCCCTGACAAAGAACTGCAAGAATAGAGGGAACAATTAGATGAAAATGATGCATAGATGTTGAGAGGGGGGTGAAAAGCGAATGGATATATTTCATTTTCCACTCTGAACGTGCTCGGCTGCCGGCGATTGCTCATTGTTTTAAAGTCATGAATGATATCTGAAAGGAGACATTGTAAAGCAGTGCATTTTTTACCTAAATGAGCATCTGATTACTGAATGGCAACAATGAAACTTATTTGAGTATTTAGGATGTAATGTATTTAAAGATTATTCCATAGTAGATGATGTGATTGTGGTACCATTCAATTTTTTTCACCCAGATGCCTTTTAAATAAGGCTCTGACCTTGAAAAGCAAGATTGCATACCTTTGTGAAAAAGTAGACTTTAGCATACAAAAAAGAAAGAAAAAGAAATAGTATATGTTAAAAGAATATTCTAAAGTGAGAATTTAATAAATTGTTTTTAGACATTTTAAAGTCATATTACTTGCAATTACTTTACTTTATATAATTTGCATTTAATTGAACTTTTTTTGTCTCACCAAGTAGACCTTAAATACATCTTTATATGTAATTTCATAAATACTGTAGTTCTATTGTCTTAGAAATATGGTTAAAGTTTATACTGCCCAATGTACTGACAAGTGTTTAAGATAAACTAAAATATACTTTAATTAACAGTGGCGGGATTCACTGGGGGATCCTAGTTGAGGACATATTTTATATTTTTAAACTATAGATGCAGAAAATCCCACTATATTTATGTATGAAAATTGAATAGCATTTGGAGGGTATTATGTGGATAGTATTTGGGAATCCTATATTTCCACATTTATATTTAAAAAATCTAAATAAGGTTACTTATTTAATACATGATGAAAATGAATAAAACAAAATTATTTAAAATGTACTTCAAAGTTCAAACTTTTAATCTGACATTATTACAAAGCATACTTTTTCAAAGTTATGCTTGTTGAGAAACATGAAAGTCTTACTCTATGTAAGTACACATAAGTTGCGTTTTATTTCAGTAATTTCTGCAAGTATAGTTTTTTTGTACTTTTACACTACAAGGGTAATTAAAGGTCACTTCAAGGGTAGCATGTTAGCTGCAACATTAGCTCAACTGGTAGCGTGCGATGCTTGCAATGTAACATAACTATAGTCACTTTAGAAGGAAAAGAGTCAGCATAGAGTGTGTACTAAATGGGAGTTAATGATTTTGTGCATGTTCATTTTTATGATCTATAATAGGAAAGGTGTGACATGATAAGATCAGGATTCAGGCATTTGCCAGGACATTTATGAGGACATTGCCATCTACATTAACCCATGAATAAATGCCAAGAGTGCCAGGATAAAAATTCTGTTCTGTCTTTTAAATAGACACCCGGTGTCACTTCATGCCAGTTTGGCAATGGTCTTTGCTTCTTGAGTGGCCTTTAAAGTTCAGTGTGTCAACATCACAAGCCATTTCAAAGTCTTTAACATTATCATGGAAAAATTATGAGATTGTTAAACACCCAAGGGGATCCTGATAATAGCAGGACTCCCTATCAGATAAAGGAAGCAAGTATGCGAGAGAAAGTAGACTTAGAGAATGAAATGAAACTCAAACAATAATATAAGTATAATTATACACCAATTAGTTCTAGACCTCCAACCGGACTAGCCAAGTGCTGTTCTGAGACTTTTCATGGTTCCTATCCTTCTGTTTGTGCCGTTCCACAAAGTATGTGAGCAATGCCAAGACGAAGCAAAATTGTTAGTTTCTTTGAGATTTGTTTTGTGTGGAGCCTTTCAAGTTGTGTCTGAAATTGGGTAAATTAAAGGGTTAAAGGGGGTTAGTTAACCAAAACAATTAAATAAAATACATTTCTGCCATTATTTAGTCACTGGAACTAATCATTGTAATCACTGGAACACAAATGAAGATGCATTTAATGAAAAATAAAAACATACCATGCTTTGACATGCGAGATCAAACCTCACTGATTTAAACATGCTTGCTTGACATGTGAAAATGACAAACAAGTGCAGTTGAGCAGCCATTCACCATATGTGATGTGTGCATTGATCAGTGTCTACATGTGAATAAAAGCCAAATTAAATCAGTTCATCATACAAAGTGATAGAGTCTCTTCAGAAGAATTGGATCAAACCAATTTATGTGGATTATGTATTTATATACTTTTAGTGTGTCAAAGGTCTAGTTACGTTGACTTTCAGTGGAGGGACAGAAATCTCCTAGGCTTCATTAAAATTATCTTCATTTGTGTTTTGATGATCTACATTTTCTAGTAGCATGAGAGTAGTTAGCTTTTTTCCATAATAGTCTGTTCCCAGTAGCAAGTCACTTTATCTGTTTTGAACGTCTCACCTGAGGGAGTAATTAAATATGCTCCCTTAAATAATTCTATCTCTCATTCTCTGTCACAACTGTCATGTTGTAAATTTGATTCATTATAGTGAATCGGTTCATTCTAAACAAATATTTCTCTCTCCATGTGTAATGTTGGAAATTCTGATTCATTCCAGTGATCCTAAATAAATCTCTCTCTCTTTTGTAGCAATGGAAAGTCTGATTCAAGTGAATCAGTTAATTCTAAAAAAAATTCTTGTTGAATTTGGAACCTCACACTGTAATACTCTGACTATTTGTGCCATAGAAAGATATGGTAAAGGTAGTATG